>RCIC01000002.1:11490000-12215000 GCA_018883505.1 Ceratosolen fusciceps | reverse complement strand
ATCGCCTACATCGACTCCATCGCCTACGTCGCCTACATCGCCTACATCGCCTACATCGACTCCATCTCTCCGTATCTCGATCCACCGTCCTTATGACCCTTCCTTTTATTTCTCTCTATTGCCGATCTCTCGCATCACTAAAATGCCTGGATCCTTGCTTAGCCGTACGCGCAGCCCCTCTTCTCTAGCCGCCATTGACCCCCGCTCGATCATTCCATCTCTCGCTTCGCTAGTTGTGTGCACACCTTCTTCTGATTCAGGCCCTCACTTGTCTTACCCTTTTCTCTCCGCTACCTTTCTTCTCTTTTCTTTGCCCTTTTTTTTTTCTTATTACTATGTTTTTTTTTTTTTTTTTTTTTTTTTTTTTATATCTACTTCTTTTCTCCCTTTTTTTTTTATCTCGTTTCTTGCAAAACTTCTTAAAATTCTCGAAGAAGTGGCTCTGTGTCGCGTTAAAGCCTTCCCCCGGCCCTTCTTACGTCTATAATGTTACTCCCCTCCCCGCAGCGCCCGCCGCCTCCTCTTTCTAATATCCGATATTCCATCGGCTTAATAATTCCTTGATCGATCGTTTAATAACTGCCCGATGGATTTTACGCTCATCATTAGAGACAACGCCGGGACCCTTTTTTCTCTTGCGAGCTCGGCTCGAAGACGCTCCCCCCGCCCCTCTCTCGTCTTCGTGATGACAATATCAGTGACCCGTGGCAGTACACTGGACGCACGGTGCCCTAAAATATTCAGTTGAAAATTCTGCTCTTCCGTACTTCGTGTTATTTTTATCCAATTTCTAGCGCCTTGACCCATTTCTCCCCTCCCACTTCTTATTGTTCTTTCATCTTCGTCTTCGCCGCTCGCACATACCTATTCTTCCAGTTTCCTATTCATCGGGAACCCGAAATCCCGTTCAAGCACACTTCCTCCACATTAAAATTGAGATTTTTATTATATCGTGATAACGTTATGGGCTACGCGAGGTAAGGCCCCTTACTTACCTCATAATTACGTAATTTTCTTAGCTCCCCGGTAGCTCGTTCCTTATTACTCCTCCCCTCCCTCGTCGTCATCGTCATCGTCATCATCATCATCATCATCATCATCATCTCTCTCTCTCTCTCTCTCCCTCGAGCCACTCCGTAGCGCAAGGCCTCTGGCATTTATACGGAATTACAGTAAAGTTTCGGGTAGAATAACTCGAGCGAGCCCAGGGCGTTGTAAATATTTGCATCTCATTTATTTTAAAAAATTCCACCTCTTTTTAATTACCTCTCGAGAGCAGCCTCTCTATTTTTTAATATTATTATTCCTAGACATTTAAAATGATATCCCTCTCGGAGTCCGAGCCCCGCTATTATAAATTATTAAATTGGCTTCTTTGTCCGGGGAATAAAATATATCCCATTCACCTGATTTCTTTCTTTCTTTCTTTCTTTCTTTCTTTCTTTCTTTCTCTCTTTTTAAATCTACGTTCCCTTAACTGCCAAACGTAATGCATACATAAAATTTCAATTAAGACTGATCCGATATTTCCTTACAATCAGTACGACCGATCGATGTTCGCATCAAGCTCTTTACTGCTAACCTTAGATGCGTATAATTCCAACTAAAATAAGCAAACATCTTTTCGGCCGAACGACAGGATCGACATTTCTTTTTCTCTTTCTCTTTCTCTTT
The DNA here is from genome assembly GCA_018883505.1 of Ceratosolen fusciceps. Classification (NCBI taxonomy): domain Eukaryota; kingdom Metazoa; phylum Arthropoda; class Insecta; order Hymenoptera; family Agaonidae; genus Ceratosolen; species Ceratosolen fusciceps. The sequence continues at coordinate 12,213,326 of RCIC01000002.1, read as the reverse complement.
CTCTTTCTCTTTTCTTTTCTTTTTTCTTCGTCGCCTTTTTCTCTGATAATATAAGACGTTGACCTACTTTTAACTTTATTTTCTTTTACTCTACCTTTCCGCCTATTTCTCCCTTTCTTTTCTATTTTTTCATTCTCTTTCTTTTCTCTCTCTCTCTCTCTCTCTCTCTCTTTCTTTTTATTTCATAAGCCAGAGTCTCGGCGTACAAAGTTCTCGACTTCATTTTTATTTACTAATTATGAAATTTCCAATATTTAAAGTGAAAGGGCCGAGCACTGGGCGAATAAAGCTACCTACCTTCGATCCGCTCCCGAAGACTTTAAGACTCAAAGCTCTTCGATCGAATGAATTGAGCTTTGACATTCGTTCGACTTTATAAAAATGAGATGAAAAAAAAAAAAAAAAAAAAAAAAAGAAGCAAAACGCTTATGACTTGTTGCGATCGTTCAACTCCCGAACGAGATTGTCCTCTCCACGTGAATATCCACGACTCGGGCAGGGGGTTACTTGGGGTAGGAGGGTGGGTAGGAGGGTGGGAGGAGGAGGGGGCGAGGAGGAAGGACTTATACTTGTATTTACGTAAGCCTTATGATAAATGCTCAGAAAGTTAAGATTCGTTAATCATTTTAGCGGAACAGTTTAGAGTCGCTGGAGGCGCTTCTCGGCGATGGCCGAGAAGAGAATCGCGGGGAGCCGGGGAATCTGGAGAATTCGGGGTTGGCGTCTCGGGCCAGTAACCGGGCGACGAAACCTTAACGATTCCACTCGTGTTCGACTATCGCGATGTGATTGGAGAATAGACGGAGGAGCCACGGGGCAGGTTTAACGAAAGAGCCCCGGGGATCGAGAGGCCGATCGTCCTCGGGGTGCGCGCGGTCCCTGTTTAAAGGCCTCCGGCAGTCGAGGGCCAATTAAAGAAATTTGGACAAGCCCGTTGCCGGGCCGAAAATAGATCCGCAGCGGTGCGAGCTCTCCGTGCCGAGATTTAGAGGCGCGGAGATCTACCGAGGATCCGGACGGGGCTGTGGGTGAGGGTCGGCTCGGATCGGGTCGGGTCGGGTCGGGTCGAGTCGGGTCGTCGGGGTGGGGTGGGTGGGTAGGGGGGGTCTGGGGTGATCGGATAAGCCCGATGACGCGCAGCCGATATAATGGTGCGCCGCGGCGCGGCTGCAGGTATCGGCGAGGCTCGGCCGTGCGCAGAAGCGCCGAAAACCGTGGAACGCCGAGGACCGGAGGACGCGCACCGTGTAGGAGTGAGGAAGAAGTACAAGGGGGAGGGAAGATGAGGTGGATGTGGTAGGGGAGCGCCGTCACTGCAGACGCTGCCACACTGACCTTGACTAGGCCCGTAGTTGCGCGCTCTCGTAGCGGTGGGAGGCCAGACGGGGTGTGTGAGTGTGAGAGAGAGAGAGAGAGCTTACCCCTTCCCTCCCGCCCCAATAACGCGCCGGTCTGTCGCACTCGGTACGACGGAAGCTTTCCTCCCCCGTCGATACGCCGATGTATTGACATATTAACGAATGGGGAATCGAGCGGGGGAACGTCGGATGGAGCAGTTATGCCAGGACAGCTCGGGGATCGCCGGCTCTAATTCGTCGTTGGCTCTGGCAGACCGAGACACGCGGACAGGGACAGAGGAGGGCCGCGGAGGAGCCAGGCGCATAACAAAGCGCACACTGCTCGTTGTTAGTGCGGGGCGGGCGCGCGTGCGCGCGTGTAGAGAAGAGGAGCGCCGAGTCGTCCGGGCCCGTCGCCCTACGGTTCTGCATTCGCAGACTCCTCCATCAAGGACATCACAAAAAGTACATTAGACGAAAACACGCTGCCATTATAGCGGGGGGGGGGATAGAAGGGAGGCGCGCACTGCGCAACAGATTCGGCGCTTCCTTGGCTACCACCACGGGGCCCCTCCTCTCGCTCTACCGCTTCCTCGGCACCGCCGTCCCAGCAACGTCGCGGTGGCCTCTCCCTCCCTCCGCCCGCCACCGCAGCCACCGCCGCCCTTTTTCCCCGTTCCTTCACTCTAAGGCTTGCGAACAACGGGCATGTACGGTACGGATAGAGCGAGAGAGCGCTACGCGGCACTGACACCACGAGCAACACGAGCCAACGGGGGATGTGTCCTTGTCCCCTTCGCCATTGCGCGTCTCGCCAAATTTATAAACGCATCTCGCGCCGTTCCGAGAAAAAACTCCTTTCCGACTGCGCTGTCCTTTAATTTCTTCTTTATTTTTTTTTTTTTTTTTTTTCCATTGACTTCCACGTCTCCCCCCCCCCCACACACACACCTACCCACCCGTCACCCGACGGCCCACCCTTTCCACCCGTCCTCGCCGCTCCTTTTTTAATTGAATCCGGCTTTAATTATGCCGGCGCTCGTGGGCTTTACACGAAACGAGCCTCCGATTGGCCGTTGAGCTTACAAAGTAAACATTTTTATTTCGACGTCCCGGCAAAACTGCATTCCCCGATAATGTAGCCCCCCCCCCCATATCCCGTCCCGCTCTCCGTCCCAGCCGGCGTCCCACCTTGCTCCGCGACTCGGACGCGATTTTATTTAGATCCGATGATTGGCCAATCCAATTTATTAAATCGATCCCCGTGTCTTACAATGTCCCTTATCAAGTGTGAGGGGACTCTTGGCATTTTAAACTCCCCATACAAACGAGCCGATTATCACGCCCGATTAATATTGCGCAATAATAAACAACAACAACCCTCCCCCCCCGTCCGACCGCTGACTCCGAGACTGTCACTTTCTTTCTTCATCCGCTGCTTCTTCTTCTTCTTCTTCTTCTGCTGCTTCTTCTTCTTCTTCTGCTGTTTCTTCCTCTTTATGTTTCTTCTTCTTCTTCTTCTTCTTCTTCTTCTGCTTCTTCTTCTTCTTCTGCTTCTGGCTTATTCACTCGGCTTGTGCGCACGCCGAACGATATTTTCATTCGGCCAAGCTCACCGACTCCTCGATCTTCGATCGCCTTAAATCTCACATTAATTATAATGGAGATGGATTTTTTATTCGGACATCCGATTGATTTATTCCGAGCACTGGGCTGCATCTACTCGACGAGCATTTAAATTCAAATTTCCGTAAACTCGCATGAGCCCCTTTATATGCTAATCCTCGCTCTGGCAATTCTATACCGACGGCGTGGGTACGCCGTTTATAAATAGGCATCGCTAATGCTTGTAAATTAGGGAATGCAATGAGCGGGACCCGGGTTGGTGAGGGGCCGGGGCCCCGGGTGGGGGGGGGATGGGGGATGGGGGGGTCGCGCGCTTAAGGTAAGCTCCGCTCGACGATAATATCCCCCTTTGCTAAATAAACTAAAAGCCGTTCGGTTTCGCCTTCTACTGGCCGGGACAATGAGACGCTGTACTTTATTGACATTCGAGGATTGAATTCAAACGAGCGACGATACCTCTTACCACGATCATCCACGTAACTCGTTACATTAAGAGCCGATTATTGCGCGACATTATGGGACCGGGGGAGGGAGGGGGGAGGTCATCCCCCCCCGTCACTTTCGTCATGCAGCATTCGTTTGCAAAAGGTATTTAACGTCGTTTTTTTTCTGTCCTTTTTTCTCTTCCTTTATGTTCGACTCGGCGTAATTGCTCATACTCCGTCCCGTCCAATAACAACAACGGCAACAACGACAACGACAAGAATAATAACAACAACAACAACAACAACAACAATAATAATATATTTCGATTAAAAATTCTATTCTTCGACTGGTCGACGAATGCGTACGAACCGAAAGACTCTGAAAGCCGTTAAAATATATAATTAAAGCCGATATTGGCCAATAAAAGCCATTCTCTGGCGGTGAATCATCCCAAAGGATGATTAATAAGAGGATTTTTCGGGGACTCGATAGGACGGTACACGTCTCGTATCGCCCGAGCGAGCGAGCGCTCGTTACAATTGAACTCACCTTTCTTACTTGGGCTCGTATCAGCTCGGACGACGTAACAGCACACCTACACCTTCTCGGCCCATTAAAAAGACCTGTGAGCGAGAGGGAGAGAGAACGTGAGAGGGGAGGAGAGTGACGAGGAGGGAACGGATATAAAAGGACTGGGGGAAAAAAAATGTACTCACTAGAGAGTGGGGAAATAAGAAGAAAAAGAAAAAAAAAAAAAAAAAAAAAAACAAAAACGCAAATGGGAATGGTATTCTACGAAAAAGCCATAATGACAAAAAAAGTGAAAAGTCCAAAGTGTAACGAATAAAGTTACGGCATCTTTATTATTTCGAGAAAGGAAGATGGTCCGTCCATTGTGAGGGAGAATGATTGTAGTTGAAAGTGAAAAATCACACATGGCCAAAACAGGGCTCGAGTGCTGCTGCTGCCGCTGCTGCTGCTGCTGCTGCTGCTTGCTCATTTTCGGCTCCCGCGGTGCACCTTGTCTTTCCTCCTCCTCCTCCTCCTCCTCCTGTACCTCCTTCTCCTCCCTTCGTCGCCGCCCTCGTCACCCTCGTCGTCGGCCCGTACGGTCTCGCTCTATCCCACTCAAGATCAAGGCCAAGTGGCGCGGCGCGTTGCGCTGCGTTGCCGTGGCCCGGGGTGGGGCGAGGCCGGGCCGGGCCGGGCCGGGGGCGAGAGGGGCGAGAGGGGCGAGGCCAGCCGAGATGACTGGACTCTTTAAGTCGACTCTTGCTTGCTCTCCCCGCTGCTCCTATCTTTTTCTTTTTCCTTTCTTGCTTGCGTACCTGCTTTTTTCATCGAGCCTTTGTCCATGTACAGTGCACACAATGCATAGGTATATTATGCGCCAGACGGCACTGCACGCAGACAACCGCGGCGACGCCTCGGACTCACCCATAAGCTCACGAGGGATACTCCCATGCTCTGTACACAGTCGTCTAATAATAATCATACGTGGCCGGGGAAGAAAGGGACGAGAGCTGGCTGACTCCGGAGCCGGAGCTCCAGCGGGAACGTATAATTTACCGATACGGCAAATCTCTCGAACGCGGCTCAACTCCCGACTCCCTGACAAACGTCACTCTAATTCCCCTCCTTCGGCTCCCCGAGGTCGAATCCTCTCCTTCCGTTTCGCGCTCTCCCTCGCGCTCACCCTCGCGCTATCCCGCGATCGCGAGCAGCGTACGCGGCGAGCGTGCAGACGCGCACGCACGTAGCGAGCGGCCGAGCCACCCGGGCTTATCCAGGTCGTCGTCGCCGAGCGCATCGGCAGATGGTCCCTGACGGATGAGGGATGGCAGGATGGTGGGCGGCGCTGGAAGAGGGGGCGGGGGGGAGAGAAGGTGTGTGTGTGTGTGTGTGTGTGTGTGGTGGAGGACCGATTTCCAAGAAATGGCGAGAATAATTGCGCGAGGAGAGGCGTGGGGTCGACGCCGAGTCGATTGGGAGTCGAAGCACGCCAGGTAGATCCGCTGGTAGTTCTCACCTCCGCGCCGAGAGCCCGTCAAAAGCCATGGAAAGCTCATTAATTATCATTATCATTATCATTATCATTATCAATTACATTTTTATTTTTATTATTTTTATTGTTGTTGTTGTTGTTGTTGTTATTATCATGGCGACTCGGATCGTTTTGACCCATGGCCGCGACGTTCCCCCGTTCGTTCAACCCGAATTATTCAGGACCCCCGTCGTGTCCCGAGCTACCGATATATTTTATCGACGCCCATGGCTTTCCTCGGACTTTTCCAGCCGCCTTTAACCTTATCCCCTTGACCGCCCCCCACCCCGAGCCGCGGTCCGAAACCGCAAGCCGTCTCAGCCGAGGGGCCTAGCTCTCTCAGGCTGTCTCCGAGCGCTCGGTCAAATATTCCGACTCCGCGCTAACCTCTTTCCCCGAAAGGCCTAACGGTAAAAGTTTCGCACGCTCAGGTGTGTCCCCGAGGGGATTCGTAAGACCCCGGCTCAAGTCAAGGATACATAATTCACGGATTCGACAATCCGACTCGCGATCACCGCGCTACTACCGCAGGCGTGTTCCCCCCTGCCCTATCCCCTCTCTCTCTCTAACTCTCTCTCTCTCTCTCTCTCTCTCTCTCTCTCTCTCTCTCTCTCTATAACTCTCTCTCTCTCTTTCTCTCTCTGGTCTCTCGTGGCTAGACAGTCGCGGCGCTTTGCCGCGAGCCGAGCATATCTAGCCTGCTATTATGCCCTGGACAGCGGCGGGCAGCAAGGAAGAGGGAGGGGGGGCAGGGCAGAGACCGTATATAGGTGTCCCGTGGGCCAACGCTTTTTCCGCTCGGAGCGCAACCACGCAGAATTCTGCATAGGATCGAGGAGTCAATTCATCCGTCGCTCGCGATTATGCGACGCCTTACTTGCGCCCGTATTCAATATTTATGTCCCTGCCCGTAGCCGGTCGCCCCTCGTCCGAGCCGCCGTCGCCGCCGTCGCCGCCGTCGCCTTCGAGATAAGCTCTACTAAAAGCATTTACAATAACGCTAAACTTCTATTACCGATGGCGAAAACTATAAATAACGATAAGCTTGCCCGAGCAACGGCTTTTCCCATCCTTTAACTCGCAACGCGCCTCGGAAATTTATTAAGCGCTACCTACACCTCGCCTACCCCTCCCCCCCCACACGCACGGATACATGCGCGCGCGAGCGCACCTCCTCCCCCCCCCTTGCTCCGCGCAACGAAACGTCTCGTTAAACATTGTCTCGGACTCCGCGTGTCTTTTAATTACAATCGGATTTTTATAGGCGAGGCGCACCCCACCGAACCCCGCTCCGTCGCACCTCGCCGCTGACTCATCGCGCGCTTATCATTAATAGCTTTTACCTTTTACAATTTACAAGTCGCCTCTCGGCTCGTTAAATCTTCCGTTTTCAAGATTCCCGATTACCCAATGCGACTGCTGACCCGAGTACGATGCTCCTTAAGCTCCCCGCGGCCCCGGATTAATTTATGGAGGAGCGCCGCCGGGCCCCGAACGGTCATCGTCATCCCAATGACGAAACGCGTGCTCCAAAGCGATTACTAATAATAATTCGAGGAAATTATTAAGCCGAGCGGCTCGATCATGCCTTTGGGTAAAAGAGGAAAGCAGGTGAAACGAGATTCATTCCGCTCGGCCTCACGGAAAACGTCCCTCCTATCCTTTCCCTCGACGACCATCAATACTTCCCGGGGCCGGCCACTTAATCACGGCGACCAAATAACTCGATGACAAAATAACGTATCGTCGTAATTAAGAATAAAAGAATAAAAAAAAAAAAAAAATAAATAAAAACCCGGTCCCCACAGCCCCCGGGAAACTTTCTTCCCCGGACGGACACAGACTCCCCGGGCTGTCTCGTGTCTCTCTGACCGGCGGAGGAAGGTCCGATATGATCGAGTTAGCTCGAGCCTACGCGACGTTTTTCCCGGCTGCGCCGACGACGTCCCACATGCTAATGCACTACGACGACTACGACGACGACGACGACGACGAACGCGGCCCATTGTCCTACATCGACGCGCTGTAATTTATCCGCACCGGCTGTATAATTAGTTGCGAAAATGAATAGCTTTTCCGAGAGGTCGTTCGGATTAAACCAACACAATTGCTTTATTTGTCTAGCCGCTCTCCATTATTTTTATCATAGCCATTAACGCTGCTGTTATTGTTATTATAAGCAACGTCGTCAACGTCGTTATTGTTATAGTTCGTTCCAATCTCCCCCGCAGCCATCTGCATTATTATTAATACAGTTGCGCGGCGGTGATTGGGTGGGGGGGGGAGACAGCGCGGGAGCCGTCGGTGGAAAATATAGGAAAAACTAAATGGAGAAATGCCTGTTATTTTTTTTCCATGCACGAGCTCGATTTAATGAGCCTACGACGATGTTGTTCTATGAAAGTCAGAGCGACGCACTCGATAGGCAGTCCCCGAGTTTATCGGGATTAGCCGGGTAAGGGGTTACGAGCGCGCGCGCGCGCGCGCATGCATGCCCACGCGCACGTATAGGCACACACACGCCTCCCCCGGCCCCTCGCACAGCTCGCGTAATTGCTAGGGCCTCTTTGAGAGGGTCGAAGCGAAAACAATCGCTGAAAAGCCGCTGATTGAATAGCGAAGGTTGGCGCGCGAGAGAGGGTGATAGGAGGGGGGTAGGTGGGTGGGATCGGGCCGCGGAGGGAGGGCAGCGAGGCGATGCCGAGATTTAAATAGAGAAAGTCGAGAGGGAGCGGAAGGAGCGTAGGATCACTGGCATCGGCCGATATTGAGTCAGCGCGGCAGAACTTGGCTTTTATTTCGGAGATTTTGCGAATGGCGGCGGCGGCGGCGGCGGCGGCGGCGTTTTTTTTCTCCCCCTTTCTTTGGCTGCTCGATCGGCGACTGCGCTAGTAGGGGGAGAGCCTCACGGCGTCCGTAAGAGCCCGGAGGAGGAATACAGAGAGAATCAACGGCAGCGGCAGCGGCAGCGGCTCGTTTCGTTAACGGACTCGGCGGCCCGAGGTCATTACGGTCGAAAATTTCGTTTGCGCAATATCGGAATGGTAATAATGGCCTTTCGAAAACTCGTCATGCGACACTGGGCCCAGGGAATATTGTCGCATGAGCGAACGCCTCCCCTACCCTACCCCCCACCCCATACCCCGTCGCCCCCGTCGGCCAATACATCATTATACGTGTATGCGTACGTGGGTAACTCGATCGGCCGCGCTCGATCCCCACCTCCTCCTTACGCTCTGTCTCCGCTTTCCTGTTAGACCTCCTTCCTCCTCCTGCCCCATCCATCCATCCATCCATCCATCCATCCATCCATCCATCTCTCCCTACCGCGAGCCCTCCCACTGTCCACTAGGCCAGCGCCAGCCAAAGTTGTCACATTAAATTTACCTTTCGCGCCGTGCTGATCGGCCGCTATCACTTCGGCCATACGCGCAGCTCCTCCTCCCGCGTCTTACCCGTGCTCCCATCTACTCTCCTCTCTCTCTCTCCTCTCTCTCTCTCTCTCGCACTCACTCTCTCGAGACTAACGGACGGAAAGAGAACGGGATCGATCGCGATTTTTCGATCGCGCTCTTCAAATATAACTCTCGGTCTTTGCGCTTGATCGAGCTCCTGCTCCTTTACTGCCGTTATACGTCCCGCCGCTTTCTACTCCTCTCTCCCTCCCGCAGTCTGCTTCCCCGGTGGTTCCCTACCCACCCTTTCCCCAGCCACGTATGGGCGTACACGTGCTCCGCGGCTTCGTCTGGGTACCTAGCGTATACAACATCCTTGCCGTGGCCCTGGGCGAAATACGATCTCTTTGAAGAGTTGCGGGAATTCCAATTCCTCGCTTCGCTATTTCCTGTGGATTCATTTTTTTTGTTTTTTTTTTTTTTTTTTTTTTTATTTTTTTTACCTCCCCCGTCCTCCTTCCAGCTCCACAGGCTCGACCTCGTCGAACTCAATCTCTAGGCTAATTCGAGGAGGATCCACGGACAAATCGATTATCATTACTCGCTGCAACGTTAACGAGCCTACCCTCCGCTCGCTCGCCCTCCCTCCCCCTACCTCCCTCCCTCCCTCGCCCCTTACAGCCAATGAAACGTTCATTTCCGAGACTCCGGTAAGCTCTCGTACAACCGGTACCGGCAAAGATCACACAATTAGCCACTCCTGGGATCGATCCTGCACTTTAGCCTCCACTCGCTCCGAACGTTACGAAACGTCCTTGATTCATGTAATCTTCGAAGATATAGCGATAATGTAGGAGGGCGGCGGTGGTGGGGGCGGGGGCTGGCTATAATTGCGCCTAGGACGCCCGCGTGCCGTACGAGCTGCATTAGCCGTTACGTGACAAGCGTAAACACACAGAGAGAGAGAGAGAGAGAGAGAGTGAGGATTTCGCAAGACGGGGATCGTGCCATTTCATATATCGCGTAAACGCCTCTCGGCTAGCTTATAAACTTCTTTATTTTCGTCGCGAGCACGAGGTCGGCGTGTAAGCGTGTGCGTGCCCGCGCTACGCGGCCCCCAATAACCCGCCCGAGTAAGACGCACCGAGCGCTCGGCGATGATGTCTCCTCTTGGCGGCTCCTCCACGGGACGGACGCTGCTCACGGTGGTCCACCGGTCCGTCAAAGCGCTCGTCGACGGGACGATCGAACTGGACGTCGTCCCTTCGAAGGGGAGCCTAGAACCCGTGCGAGAGGGTGGAGCCTCAGCTTGGAGTCCGCGGTCGGCCTTAAATTCGAAAAGTTATCGGAACTCTGTCCGAGGCCCGGACAGAGTAATCGGCCGCTATCACCGCGGCAATGGCGCTCCGATAAACTGGCTAACTGCGCATTACATAGGGAACTTAATTAAAATAGTGCGCATTAATTCAGCATCAGATTCCCAGGGTATAGATAGATACAGAGAGAGAGAGAGAGAGAGAGAGAGACGGCGATGGTTATTTGGGAGAGGGGGGACTCGATATAAATAAAGGCCCCCGGCAAGAGAATTTTTCCCTCTCCTTTCTTTCTCCCATCCTTCCTTCCTTCCTTCCTTCCTTCCTTCCTTCCTTCCTTCCTTCTTTCCGCATGTCTCTTTCACTTTTTCTTTTTCTTTTATCTTTTTGCTCGCGGTGTCGCTTATTAGACTGGGTGAATGCCTTCCTGGAAGTTGCGAGAGCGAGCAGTGCTCTTACGTTAGATGCCGAGGGATAATTGTTTGGGTGCGCTAGAGGAGGCGTAATCAGAAAAGCGATTCAGAAAAAGGACAAACGGGAAGGGCAGAGCCATTGATTGCCTCGGGCGAAGGGGGCGGGGAGGACCGCCAGCGAGGGCCCGACGATTCCGAGTTATCAATTTACGAGGTGAAGGAAGCGCGAGCCAGGGCGGGGAAGAGAGTCAGCAGCCCCCCTCCCCTCTGCAATGGCCGCATCAAACAACACCCGGCCATTAAGACACTGGGGGTTTTTCTCAAATCTCTACGTGATTGTATATAAACGGCCTGGCTGAGCGGCGTTTGTCGATCGATTACATCAGCCCCGGCGCGGTGTACCGTTTCTCTGGAATTCCACAGGCCGAACGGTACGTACGCGGCTCGGCCGACGTCCAAACTCATCTCCGCGGCCGTGGGGGAGGGAGCCAAGACGCAGAGAGCACGCTATGGATCCGCGCAACGAGAGATCACGCGCGTTTTAATCGAGAGGAGGATTCCGAGTGTCGGTGGACGCTTGGCGGTGGCGGTGGCGGTGGCGGCGGCTGTGCGCAGGGGCGAGCGGGGATGGGAGGGAGTGAGCTGTAGAGCCGTGCAGACTCTAGGGGCCGTTAGGTTGCGTAGGCGAGAAAGGGGGTCCGGCGTAGCGCGTGCGCACGGGCTTAATATATCGGCTGGCTCGATTAGCCAGCCGCGCGGATAGAGGGATCTATCAGCTGTGGGGCTTATAATTGCACGGACCGGGAGCGCGTAACGGCGGCTGCCCGATAACTCCGACCCTTTCCTCGCCATTTAATTATCAACGGCGGGCCACCGGTGGACTCGCCAACCAACGGCTCTTTCTGTAATACGCAATTAGCAGCTGCTGCAGCCGCCGACGCCGCCTTCCACCACCAGCCGATCATCCAGCCTGACCTGACCTCGGTCCGGCAGCCCTAATAAAAGGAAAAAAAAAAAGAAGAAATAAAGAAAAAAAAAAAAGAATGTCAGCTGGGCCCGGATTATTCACATTCCTAATACGATATGAATAACGATATTAATTTTATGACTCGTGCTGAGGATCGCTATCCGTGGTAGTTGTAGTCGTGGTGGCTGGATAGCGTGGTGGGGGAGGGGGGGGTGTTATTGTGGAGGGGTAGGAGGACCCGCAGCTCATTAATTCGAGGCTCGAACGATATTGTTGTATAATTTTATGAATTATTACGTTGCGTCCCGGTGTGCGCCTCGATCGACTTTGATTATCCTCCGGCTACTTAATGCACTGGGCCGCAGCAGTGGGAACGCCGACTGGTTTCGGATTTGGCAATTAAAATTTCTTATCCCTCCCGAGCGTTAAGTAATTGGACGTGACCGTTACTCGATTACTGCCTCGCCTCTAGACTATAGAGTCGCCGGCTCGGATTATTCTCCGGGGCCGAATATAAAAGGATCCTCGCCGGCGCGTCCTGTCCTCTCAGCTTGATTTCCGATGCTGAAAATCCTTGATTCTGGCAAGCATATATCTTTAGCCGACGACAAGGTCAAACTTTAAGACTCAAGGCGGTCTCAAGTCCTAGAAAGCTTCGTTCCTATAATTTCGTTTCGTATCGTATCGTTTCTCTCGCCTTCCGTGTCTCTCACTCTCTCTCTCTCTCTCTCTCTCACGCGCACACGCACACAGGCGCACGCACACACATCTCTCTCTCTCTCTCTCTCTCTCGCCCCTGGCCCTCCCGAAGCATTCGCATAATTTTTTGCACAAGATATTTATCGCCCCGTCCTCGTATTTATACGGCTGAGGAAAGACAGGACGGCGGAGCTCCGTTCTCTAGCCAGGAGTCAGGACTCCCTCCCTCGCGGGCACGTCACGTTTGCGCGAACGTTAATACATGGAGGTTAGCTTCGTAGATGAGACCGCGAACCATTTGGCAAAATACTTTACTGACAGGGAACATCATCGTCCCCGCCCTCGCTCCTTCCATCCCGTTTCACTCGTCTAAAGTAAGCCGTGGCCGGCGCTGATTTCTAAAACAAAAGCTGTAACCTAGATGAGAGGACGGAGAACGATAGTGCCCGTGCGTGCGAGAGAGAGAGGGAGAGAGAGAGAGAGAGAGAGAGAGCACGAGATAGCTAGAGAGAACGAGAACGAGAAGGAGAGAGAGAGAGAGAGAGAGAGAGAGAGAGAGAGAAAGGCAACAATTGCCGGGGTAATGAGTTTTCGCGCAAAGCCCAATTTACCTTTCGGTCCGAGACATTTGGTCCGGGCCCGCGTTCCTCAGACTGGCTGCTCTATTTACTTTATTTAGTCGAATTACACAGCCTTTGTCCGATTAAGTAACGTTTCTAAATATACGTACGCGCGGCAGATTACTTTACTTTTTAATTATAATGCGAGCTAATTTGGCTTGGATTGGTACGAGCGTTGGTGGGGCGGTGGGAGGTGAGAGGTGGGAGGTGGGAGGGGGGTGAAGGCGTCAAAGGGCTCCCCCCTTGGGCGCGGAGCTTTCTTCGGCGGAACATCGAAGAGCCCGGGTGGGACGGGGGCGAGAGAGGGAGAGGGGCCGAGGTGTCGTCGGGCGCCGTCGCCGGTATCGTATTAATAAATAAAGCCGGCTAGAGTTGGCGTAGGTGAGCGGAGAAAAAACGAGAGGGCGGTAGCGAGTGCACGCGGGGCATGACGGCAATTAGCGCTCGAAATACGATATGTATTAGGATCCCGAGGTGGTGGTGGCGGTGGTGTTCGAGGAGGAGGAGGAGGAGGAGGGGGAGGGGACACGACAAGTAGAGCTCGGTGCGGTGCGCGCGAGCTACCCAAATTCGATAATCGGGACATTCGAGGAATAAGCGACTGAGGCGGTGGCCCCAAATTCTCGACATCTGCTGGGTGTACCGCAGCCGCCCTCCTCGAGTACTTCAACCGGGCGGACCCTACGCCAGGAATTTTACGGGGATGTTGGAAGAAACGCGCGCGCGAGAGTATACGTTGCGCACCTGTGAAAGGAACGAAGGAAGATAATGAAAGAGTCCGCGTGCTCGGTGGAGGCAGGAGGGACGGGTAGTTCTCCAGGGTGGCACCGGGACTCGTTCGAGCGACATATTTTGCGTTGATTCGCTCGGGGATTTACGGGAGGCCATTTACGTGTAGTTGAAAAGGGGGGTAAGGAAGGGCCACCGTCGGGCGGCAGGCCTACAATCGGGGTAGGTAGGGCGGAGGTGTCAAGGCCGACGGGGACCGAGCCGGAAGCGAGGTCTCACGCGGACTAAATAAAGCGGACGGTACGAGGTCGGTCAGGTCCTCCAAAGGCTTGTTGAGGTAATCGCTGGTCTGGGGTGGGTGGTAAGGGCGCGAACGAGCGAGCGTGCGCGCCAATGTTCTATATTTGCCGACAAGGGCGGGGTGGGGCGGTGCGGGGCGGGGAGGGGGGTCGTGGAGGCTGGGCTGGCGGGGGCGCCAGAGCGCGACAAGCGACCTACATTTCCGGAGCGAGATGCGGTTGATGCGAGCCAGTGACGGGAACAGGTGCGGGCCAGGCGCCGGGCGGGGAGTCGGACGTGTCGCGCGGGCTCTCGCACCGTGTGTCAGAGGGCTCGCGGGGCTCGAGGAGATCAGCGAGGGGGACGCACCGGTGCCGGGGTTGGGCGTTCGGGGTTCGAGGGATCGGGGGGGTGGGTGGGCGGGCAGGCGGGCGGGTTCTCCATCGGAGCCGGATTGTAGGCCCGTAACGGGGCTACGAGGAAGCGCGCCCGGGCGGAAGTGACGGCTATAACGACGGCCCCCGGTGGGGACGACGGGGTGGGACGAAAATAACGCGCGGGGGATTATTAGAAGAAAAGGAAAAGGGCGAGCGCGCGCGCGCGCGCGCGCGCTAGCCGATCAATCGCCGTCGGATCTCATTTGGCGGTCCGCCCCCTCGGTCGCTAGAGATTCCGGGAGAGAGGCCCGGGAGAGAGATAAACTCGTGCTTATGGCATTAGCCGGTGATCGCGCAAGTGCGACTAGTCGAACGTCGTCGAGCCCAATAGCCAGGAATGTTCCATTTTCTTAAAATACATCGTTTGAATACGAATGGATTCTACTCGCGCTCGACGGCTCCGGCTCCGGCTCCGACTCCGGCTCCGGCTCCGGATCACGAAGCTGCGCTTCACCCCAAACTATACTTGGCAATTGATTCCTGATAATTAAAATAGAAACTCTTTACTGATTCTTATAATTATCTCATTTACATGGGCGGCATGGGCCGGCTATTATTTCTTATTTCTTATACTACGGGCACTAGCCATATTTCCTAATTTAGATGCTCCCGTGATTAAGTGAGCACAATAGGAAGAATCCGATGCTTTAAAAACCGTTAAATATACGTAGAGACGGAGACGAGCGACTGGAGGAGATACACGCACGCACGCACTTACACGGACAGGAGGTACATTTCCTAATCACATTCCAGCAAACATCTCCTCGCATTCTTCCTTCGTACTCCTGCCTCGCCCGTTCTCTACCTACTCCATATCTACATGCCTCCGCAAGCGCGCGCGCGCGCTCGCTCGCTCGCTCGCTCTCACATAGACCCACAGGCACACAGCCACAAAGAGAGCGAGAGAGAGAGCGAGAGCGAGAGAGAGCGAGGCGCGTACTGTATTTTATAGGTATTTCATAGAACATACAAAATAAATCTTATTTTAAAACGACAATGGACTCGAGCCATATCTCGAGGCAATAATTCATGCCTTTTTTAAATTAATAAAAGATCAACAATCTATCACATTGGAGCTACACTCGAGCAGCTTGTTATGTATTTTTCAATTTTCAAATCGTATTTATATAATAAATATAAATAACATTTCACGGGCTCGCGTTTAATGCCGTCAGATGTGAAAAGTAAATTGTAATGCGCATTTTATTGCAGACTCACAATACATAATAATCAACGTAACTAAAGAAATGCATTCGACTTTTTATAATTATTATTACACACGCGAGCGCGGCTTATTATGCTTCTATTAAATTAAGCAGAAGGAAATTAAGGAAAGACATTTGCTTATTATTCATTCGGAGCCAGCTCGTCTTATCGAATGGGATGCAAAAATATTTTTTTACAATCCTAATTACGCATGACGTTTCGTTACCAATAACCCCAATAGCTTCCCTCCCTTACGCGGTATGCAATATAATTCCGTGGATTTCCTTATCGATAGAATAAAAAGGGGGCGACGGAGGGCATACTCCGTAGACTCTATAAGATTCCTTGCACAGTGTCTTATTGGTAATAGAAGAAGAAGAAGAAGAAGAAGAAGAAGAAGAAGAAGAAGAAGAAGAAGACGTTTGATCCATAGTTGATCTTGGGATTGGAATTTCATTTTGGCTAGAATAATTCGACAGTCTCCGCCGCTGACATCTGATTGCCGTCCCTGCGTCGAGAACAAGTCCGACCGACGGTCGATAATTCGTGACTGCGCGTCGGTAATACAGGTATCCGGCCTGGCTCCCTTACCCTGCGTCCATACGGAAGCGTCGGAAGCCGGTTAGGGAGCTACGGCACTCTAGTCTCCGCTTGGATTCTGTAAGGGGGCTCGATCGACGACGCATTATTAACTCTACATCCACGTACAAAGCCACGAGTAGGATATTTTTATGATTTCCCGCCGATTGTTGCCAGTACTATAAATGCTCGATATAACTGACGGGAATACTTTTAAGCTGCAGATTGATCCGAGTACTATTTATTATTAGAATAATCGATAGATTGCGAGGAATGCCGGGCTCAGCCAGTGAAAAGATACATTATGACGATTATACGAGCGTTCAAGGATTTTTCGGATGATCGATCACGAGACTTGCGGGAACTCCCCGTTCCCCGTTTCCCTGTTCCCAGCCTCCTGTCCACTGTCCCCTGTCCCCTGTCCCCTGCCCGTAAACTCCAGCGAAAATAATATTCGAGCGTTGCCTTGAAATTCTTCATCTGGGGTCGTTGAAACGAATAATAATCGGCCGGGAAGGCGAGTAAAGGAAGGTAAAAGGGAGAGGGAGCTCCGATCGGGTAGATAGATCGGGCAGATCGAAGCGAGTCCGGATAGGAGATCGGGTCAGGTGCTTTCGCGGGCCGCCGTAACGTAGTCAGGTTCCCTGTCCCATGCGCCAAATTGTCGGCAGAGCGACTCGGCCGACCAGAGGCCTCTTGCGAATCCATTGGGCCAAGAGTATTTTTACCGCGCGGCCATTGCGATGCCTGCCTTGGCTCGAAAGCTCTATAGTCTGCGGGGCGATCGTTAGAGGGCCGAGGATATCGTCGAGGAGCCGAAGTCGAGGAGGGCAGGAGGCGCGGGGTTCGTAGACGCGGATCTCTCGGTGTTCGCCGATCTTTGCGAACGGTAGAGCCTCTGCGCGTCCGTAGAAGCGGTGCCAGGATTATTGGCAGGGGGAAGGACGGCGGCCGATGAGGAAGAGCCTCCTCGGGCGGTCTCTCTATGTTTCCGGGTGGGCGGCGGAGAGGACGGGAAGCGACCGGGGCTACGACGGCGGCCGTCGAGTTGGCACGGCATCGGCAGAACTTTATTTATAACCAGAGGAACTCGGGCGCCGCTACGAGCGTCAGCGTCGTCGCCGTGGTAGCTCCCGTCGCCGAGGAGTTAGTCGGCCGGGGCGCACGGAGCCGTCGGCAGCCGATCGGCAATCGATATCGGAGGGCCAAGGTAGCCCCTTGTCCGCGAGCTTCGTCATCCCCGTGGCCCTAAAACCCTCGGGCCCGTGAGACCGGGATGGCGCACCTCAGGCGGCCGATGAAGCGCGACTACCACTACAAGCCCTTCGGCAAGAGGAAGGTAAGGGGATCGGTCACGTGTCCGAGCCGCCGTAGCCGTCGCCGAACGCGACGAGATCGGCATCCGGAGATCCGGAGGTCCCGATGGCCCCGGGCTAGCCCTCGAGGAGGCCTCCTCCTCCGTGCCTTTATCCTCCATTACAGGCTATTTATAGCCGATCTTGGGAAACATCGCTATTTATCGTCAATAAGTCGGGGCTTATAGCGCGAGGCTAAATACTCCCGACGCCGCTTACTTCTTTAAATCGTCCCCCTCGCCGTCGCCGACGTCGCTCAGTCCTAGTCGGAGGCGCCTCGAGAAATTTCATTCCCCCAATAACGCGACTCCGCTTTAATAAATCCGTACTTTATATATATATACGTATACACCCCTTCTTTCTCAGCTCCCGCTTGGACCCCCCCCCCCATCCAACCACCAATGAACTTGACGGATATCGCCGTCCTTTCCGTTAATCACTACTTTCTTTTCCGTTTTTAAGAGCGGGCTCGACCCCCGACCCCGTCAGCCGTTCACCGCTTTACGCAGCAGCCGAATCGCCGACAGTAACGGACACATCGCTCTCGCCTCTCCTTTAATAAATAAAGACTAGGGACAAGCGGGGGAGGGGGTGGAGGGGGTGGAGGGGTACTCAGTATTACGTGGCAATTATCACGAATAGGACACGGGTGATCGTGAAACTAACTCATCGCGAATGGCGCACAAAGGCTGACATGTCGTTCCCTAACCCGCAACACGTGTGTGCATGCCGCTCGTAATATACTTCTCCTTCGCCCCCTCCACCCCACCCCACCACCGCCACCGCCGCGCTTCTCGCCCGCTACAGCTACGCTCGAAATTATAAAAATTCCTCCGCCGCCGCGTAGCTCAGATTCGTAAACGGACGCGCGCGTCTGCGTTAATAACTCTATTGCGTCGCAGTACTTGTCTCCATAGAGACTACTAACTTACCGCATGGGATCATTGCGTCTGCTCTGGCCGCAAGCTCCCGAATACTTTATAATAAGAAGTTTTTGAACGTACGATCGGGAGGAGTGACTTTTTTTCTTTTCTTTTTTTTTTTTATATATATATATATATTTACCCGGTGAGCGCGCGTCTGCGTACAGTCGTCGTTGTCTCCTTTTAACTGGCGACCTGGCCTTGACAATTTATGACACGAACGTTACCGAGCGCATGACGTTAGAAGCAGGGGGGGGGTGGGAGGTCCAACGAGGGTGGAGCGAGGGTAGAGTGGACACTCGGGATGAGCGTAAGTGGTCGTTAAAATTGTCTTTACGACGACGTACGCCGTCCGGACGTCCCGATAGTAGGTTGACTCCTCTTATCGATACAGAGTCCTCCGTCCTCTTGATTGAAACTCTCCATAACGATGGCTGGGCGACAACAGCGACGGCTGCGCGACGAGGCCATGGCTTTTTTCTAGGGTGATTTGCAGCGAGCTTGGGTCGCTGGGTGGAAGTGGACGGGGTAACCAATCGGCGTACACCAGGTCGTTCTTTTCGATTTCGCGGAGTCGCGGTGGCGTCTCTATAGACCCGAGTTGAGGGAACCTCGTTCGTTCGACAGAAGATCATTAAGAAGGACTATCAATAAGCGACGATGGGAAGGATACGGGGGACGGGGAGAGGGGAGGTGGGCTCGGATTTATCCGGCAATTGTTTATTATCGAGGCGCAACGCCGCCGAGTCATTGAGAGAATTCGCACGAGTAGCGAGGGAGCCGGCGCTTACTACTCGGCAGCCTAAAAATACGATCTGACGTGGGAAGGGTGAGGAGAGGAGAGGAGAGGAGAAGAGAGGAGAGGAGCAGCGGCTTTCTCGCACGCGCTCACACGCACACGGCCATGCATTGACTCGGTCCGTCAGCGGCTCGGACGAGCACCCGAAATACATCGCGTCGGCGGAGGAGGTGGGGAAGGAGGAGTAGGAGGAGTAGGAGGAGTAGGAGGAGTAGGAGGAGGAGGAGGTGGGGGAGGAGGCACGCGCCGCTCACCTCCGACAGTGGGGCAGTTCCGAGGACTCGCACCGGCTCCTATCCCACTTAGACTCGCCGACCCGCATTGTATGATAATTCCGGAGGCTCCGGCGCGTGCCGCGGTGGAGTGCGGTGGCGGTGGCGGTGTCAAAGGCGGTTTCCCCGAGCCCCGGAGAGGAAATAAATCAGCCCCCGTCCACGGGATGACTCGCGTGGCTCGCTCGGTTTCCGGACAGTTGGCGGAGAAGGGACGAGGCGGAAATTGACCTGCCACCGCTCGACATCCCGTGGACGGGGACGGAGGGGTTGGGACAGGGGGGCCATGGGGTGGGGGAGAGAGCTACGGAGGCGGTGGAACAGGTTCTCGTTCGGAGGGACGCCAGCCACTCGTAGACGGACGCGGCCTCGTTGTTGAGACGAACCGGCCCCACGCGGGGTGGGCGGACCGAGGCGTCTATTGCACGCGTGCGTCGGGTGCAGTGGCCTGGCGGAGCTTCGGGAGCGGAGGGGCGGCGAGCTTTTCCGGATCGATATCGCGCGGCTCGCTCGCCGGGGGTGTCGTCGGCCGCAGCCGCTCCCGAAGAGACTCGAATCCTCCTCGAGCAGTGGCCCCTGCCGTGGGGCTCTCGTTGCCCGTGGCAGGGGCCGCGGGGGGTTGGGCGTAGGGGGCCGGGGGAGGTAGGAGGATGGAGCAGGCGCGCGCGCGCGCGCGCGCACTCTCTCTCTCTCTCTCTCTCTCTGTCGGTGGCGCGCGCGCGCGCAGCCGTAGGTGCCGGGGACACCGGGACGCCGCGAACCCCATGGAAGCGCGGAGGACAGTGTCTCCGCGTTGAGCCGATAGAAGCCTCTCCGGACTCTGTCCCCCACAGACCCGTAGCAGTCGCCCGAGGATCCGGAACGCGGACGAGAGCGCCTCCCCGCGGCCTACTTGGTCGTCGCGTAGCGTTCTCGTCGTCGTTTCCGCGTCGGCGATGCGATGTTGACGAGCGGCCGTTACATACACGACCTCGAGGAGCGAGGGTGCGCGTGTCGTGGGGAAGGCGACCCTGTCTCACGTTCGTCGGCCAAGTCGAGAGACGTGTCCGCGTCCCTTTGAGCCGCAGTCCGGGAGCCCGGGGGCCCAGGGGCTCAGATGCCGTCGCAAGCTCGGAGCCTAGCCGAGGGCGGCCCGCTGCCGGAAGGGCAGAGGCGTGGACGGAGGACGGTCGGTCGGTACGGGTGGGTGCGGGGGCCGGGCGCGTGTGTGCGTCGAGCCGAGCCTCAGGATAAACATGGCGTAGCGTCGACGTGGGTCCCCTCCCCCGCTAGCAACTAGTTAGTAAGAGTGTTGTGAGACTCGCTCGTTCCTCGGGCACTAGAGACGCAATGCAGTGGCGCGCGGCCACGAGCATCTCCTGAAGCCGCTCTGCTGAGCCGAAGCTACGGACATAAAGCGCGCGCCAAAGCAATGATCGGATACAATCAGCATAATTCCGGCTATAACAAGCTTTTCACTCAGGTACGACCGCCAAGCCGATAACGCACAGCAACTGCAGCGACACGCACTGCTCCTCCTCCACCGCCATCCCGCACTACCCACACTAGCCGAGCACCGCCTCCGGAGAGACCGAGGCCACGGACCTCGTGCCCTCCTCCCGCCGACCCTCCCCTCCCCCCTCCAACCCAAAACGTATCAACATGGAAGTACCGTGTCCTCCCTCAGCTATTCACCTGTTCGGCACCCTGCACGCACGGCTCTGGGCTTCCTCCAGGAGCATTTACGAGGCATTTCGTGGGATCGTGCTGGATTTAAAGTCAATTGTCTTTCGTAATGGAGGGTAGGCGAGGTGAGAGGGTTCGCTTGTTCGGCTAAGGTTAGTTGGTAATCAACTGACGCTTGAAGTTGAAGTCGCCGGCTCTTGGGGCTGCCAATACAATAATAATAAAGGGCGCGTTCGTTGTTGGCCGCCCCGTGTGCTGGGGTCTCGGGATGGACTCGGGTGTAGCTTCGGGTGAACTTTTTACCCCATAAACTTTGGGAGACTCGTCAGCAGCGCAATAACTCTCCTCCCGATCGGTGCCGACCGAAGGGTATACGGGGGGAGGGTGGTGGGGGGCGAGAGACCCCTCTTTCACGTCATCTGCCTCGATTTTAAGGCTCGTTTAGTCCCCGGCCCGACCAGATGGATCATCTCTTTCGCCTTTTCGACTTTGTTTAATGCGCGTAGCGATAACAATCGATGACCCCTCCACCCCCACTCCCCCCCTCGCCCTGCCATTGATTGCTCATTCGCAAGATGTTGAAAGCCTCTCGGCTCTCTCGGCTCTCTCGGCTCTCTCGGCTCTCTCGGCTCTCGTGCCTGTTTCCGTGTCTCTTCCCACTCCGTCCTCGTTCGTCCGATGAAAATAACCACTTGAACCTTCTGGACCCATTACCACTTGGCTCGAGAATTTTTAAGCCCACGACCCATTAAAGCTCCATTATTTACACTTTTACGGACGAACGTCGCGTCGCCTTCGATATTTCTCGCTAGACTTTTCCTCCCGACTCACTACTACTCCTTCTCTTCCGAAGGGGGGAAACCCACACTCGAGCGGCACACTTTTACACTGCTCGACAAACTCTTCAACTTTCTTTTTTTTTTTCTTCTTTTTTTTCTTTTCTTTTTTGTTGTAGTAAATACTCATAGTTACAAACCAATCCGGAGCCGAGTTGAGTTTCGTTTATATTTCGTAATAATAATGAACACTTGGGAACACCTCGTTGGGATTATTGGCTGTATAAGAGATTTTCGAGAGATTTAGCGAGCGTACAAGACTTAACGGAAAAAGCATCGTACGTGTGAGCTTTTACCACAGTCTTATCGATTATTTGACGCATTGGTGCGAGTGAATTCGATTTAAATGAACTTGCAACGAATGACGAAAATAGCGTTTGTCGTCGGATTTTAAGATCTCCAATACTCGCTGAATTCGGCCTTTCCAAAGTACCGAATGCATAAATAAAGTCGGGGATTTGTGAATACCTGGCGGTCGATCGTCCGAACAACAATGGTCAGCGTGGGAGACCGTCACGGACTTTCCCCATCGGCCATTAGTAAACATTATCATAGGCCGGGAAATTAATTATTGTTTTTTTCAAGAGACTATCACGAAAATGTCCAATCCCACGAAGGGCGCACAGAGTACGTGTATGTATATATATGTATATATATATATCGCCATACGGTGGCACGAGGGTGGAATGAGGTGTCGGAGGGGGACGGCCACCGTGGTGAGTGAGTGGAGATGTTGCTATGACAACGACCTTTCTGGATACCGAATAGTCGCCGAAAAATCAAATCTCTTGCCAAGAAACGTACCTGCCCGTTCGCTCTTCAATTCTTCTTGCGTCTCGTTTCTTCAATACTCTCGGCTCTCCTATTCGTCGGCGTATTCAAAAAAAAAAAAACTCTATCTCGTCTCGGGCCGTCTTGTTAAATTTCGCAAAAGTCATGCAAGTCATGGGGATGGGGCTAACCTCGCCAGTCCACGTAAAGCGTCAATGTCCTGTTGCAGGCTTATTGGGGTTATTGGGGTTATTGGGGCCAATGTTAATTAAAAGCCACAAATTACCGGCGAGCCGTCTCAAGGGGTTCATACGGGCTTCATACGGCTCGATTTAACTGAAACCTTTCGGTCCCCATCTATCTTCGACTCCTTCCAAACGATCGAGCGTTCTTCTCTCCAATTAGTTATGAAATTGCATCCGAGCCGCCGCCGAACGCGCCGCATCCTTTACCCAAATATACCTATACCTATACCTTTATTTATAACCCCAATAACCTCGAAATTTCGTATTATCGAGCGCTGCTCGCTACTTTGACTACACTTTCACCGATTCAGCTTATACGTGTACCAAAGTGTTTTTGAATGCCTCGCTAACCTTCACCTTCCTACAATCAATAAATTGGTAGTTTTTCTACCTGGCCCTCGATAAACTACCGGGAGCTCACTTTCTCGGTGGGTAACCTGACTTACGTGAGGCAACGATAGGCTCGTGGAACTGTGAAAAATGAGGCGTAACGTATGACACTTTAAAAGGAATTGTCGCACTAGCTTCAATGAAAAATACTTATCGATCCATTCTAATTTGTCACTTGTAGTAAATGTACGTTTCGCCCACCCCCCTACCGGTAAATGGTTTTTCTTTATCGATAGGAAGGTAATCAATCAAAATAATTAATGACTACGTTTGCCGGATGTTTAAGAAACGGTTAAGAAAAATAAGAGTCCAGTCCGCCCCGGCAGCATTACAGTAGTATACATAAAACTTAGCATTTAAATTGATAAGAATTCTCATTTATATCGAATAAACACGAAGTAGGTTATCCTCTTTTTATTTCTACTTCCGTGGCCGTAGACGTAGGCTAACGACTGTAAGGGTAAAATAGTCATACGCGGACGTGTATGGCTATCCATCCGATTAGATTTTTCTTTCATTAATATTAAATAAAGCGTTTGGATGCGGAATAAAAGTCGGAGAACACGCGACACGTGCTGAACGAAAAATAATTAAAATAACGGCTACTCCACGGCTCGGTAAATTATTAAGTCGATCGACGTGTTACAAAGGTAAACGAGAAAAGGAAACGGAATATTATATCCGTCGCGTTGTCAGAAAACGTGGGAGCACTAATGACATTAAACGTACAAGAGACTCGAAATTAATGTTGGACAGGTTAGTCTGGAGTTGCTTCGAAGATTAGCTGCAAGTCGATAATGAGTGTTGACGGAAGAACAGGACTGGGGTTGATAAATTGACCTAGTTAATTTAGAACGTGAGTCATTTCTATGCTTGTATTAATGTTAGTTGTCGTCGTTGAGTAGATGACGGACAGGCAGGTAGGTAGGTAGGTAGGTAGGTAGGTAGATAGGTAGGTAGGTAGGTAGGTAGGAGAGGGTGGTGTGAGCGCTGGTGGTTTTTCTTTCTTTTTCTTTTTTTTTTTTTTTTTTTTTTTTCTATTGTACGAAAAATCAATTCGGTAGCGTAACGCGTGTCAGTGAAAGGATAGGAAGTCCGTGTCAGCTTTATCTCCGGCATCGCTCGCTACGATAATTCCAAGCTACGCTCTCGAGTCATTCGTTGTAAATATTGCCTTTCAACGAGCAGGCGCTTACAATGTCAACGTTATTCTTTTAAGATAGCCGTCATCGGCATTCGTAGCGGCACCATTGGCAATGGGGACTGGTGCAGGGGGGGATCAGACGAGCTGACGGTTTACGTAATTTCTTTACTTAATTGCATTTTATTCGTGGCCTTTGTCGTACTCGAGGAGTCCCGAAGCCTCGGCCCACTTAGGAACCTAAAGCCTTAAAAGTACCTGTCTCGTGCTACCAAAGGATACCTACTCGTCCGCTTGCAGCCTTTAATTTTTAATAAAAACCCGATGGGGCATGAATTTTAGATGACGGGAGTTCCATTTTATTTATCAAGCCGAGTTGCCGGCAGTGTAAAGACTCGGGCTGAAAGGAAACCTACGCTTTTTAGCGATACTTTGTTCGAAGCCCCGTTACAAAGTTTCAAAAGCCTTGTCACCGTTACGAAGCCGAGGCTTTGAAAAATTAATCGCAGCAATCCCGTATAAAACAATACAAAAAAAAAAAAAAAAAAAAAAAAAACAAAGAAAAAAACAAGGATAAATGTAAAACGATGTCGAGGAGGCAGCCAAAGCAAGTCCATCAAGCTGGTGCGAACTCCCGGGGCAGAGGGAAAGGGAGATCGGGGATGTCTCGGGGTGTACTCGCGGCTGGCACAGTTTCCCGACGGCCAAGCCCAAGTTTCCCAAGCTTCCAGCTCGTCGACTCGACTGGAGCAACGGGAGCCAATGAGGGCCACGTAAAGTGCGGGAAATTGTTAAGAACAACAGTTTCCCTTGGCGGGGCTGGATTAGAGCTGAACAAATGATATTCGTTCGGTTTTCACGACCGATAGAGGATGTAAACAGCCCGTGCTGGTGCAGCCTACGACCGCCAAAATGGCGACTGCGCAGAGGTACGTGACCGCTGGCCCTCCTGCATACACGTGTCCGCGAGTGGGAGCGAGACGACCGTGAATCGCTTCTCGGTCCTCTTATACAATACAAGCCACTAAGTAGTCGAAGGGAGTAGTAGTGGCACAGTGACACGAAGCCACCGAGGCGAGTTCATTGGACGCCCTCACGCGGTTCAAGTGCCCCGTCGAACGGGGATCATTACGCCGCCCTCGAAACAACAGTTTACCTTCGTAAGCGGCTCTCCTTTATACCTTTCGAAAGCTCCTCTCCTCCCCCCTCCCCCTCTCCCCCGAGCTCTCGAGAGCCACCTTACGACAATCCCGCTTTCTTGTACTGCTGTTGTAACGGTGTAAGGATCGATAGACTGTCATCATTGCTCCAATTAACCCTTAACTGCGACGCATCAATTTGCTTTGGGTACGTAAGGTTCGTAGGTTCCCGAGCCCACCCCCCCCTCCCCCACTCGATCGATAGATTTCCATTTAACCTCGCCCCGCCTCGACCCGCCTCGCCGTACACCCCAACTCCCGCTATCCCGTATTAACTCGCGTGTGTTACGCGCCTACGGATCCTCCCTCGTGAATCGTAGCCGAGAAGATGAGCGCCCCCTCTCTCCCAGAGCCGCTTAAAAATAACCACGATAACACAGAGACGCGCGATAGCTTCGTATGAAAATCCAGAGGAAGGATTAGTGAGCAGAGAGAGGGAGAGAGAGAGAGAGAGAGAGATTCTATGCCGACGCAGCGGACAAATATGATAAATACGTACGTGCCTCCTCCTCCTCCTCCTCCTCTTCCTCCCTCCTGTGGGAATCATTAGCGAATAGGTTCAGTGTAGGAATAGGATGGGTAAGAAAGGGAAGGTAACGACGGTGTCGTAGACCGTTGCCACTGATCCTAATAATAGTGACAACGATCCGAATAAGTAATAAACGTTTCTTATGATTCTTACGATGGCTAAGGATGCGTAAGTCCGACGTTATTTTAGATAAAGAGGCAATTGGGGATGGGATGGGAGCCGAGCGTGGCTCATTCCTAATAATGGTTCATGTATTAATGTAGGTTTATATGTTTCAGGGCTCGGCGGACTCGAACTACTCACAGCCGAGCTCCGATCTCTCGCTGGACGAAGAGAAGGAGAGCTTACGCCGGGAGAAGGAAAGGGATGCCCTGACTCTACTCGACCGTGCCAGGGTGAGCCTTACTTCCATAAATCCTTAGCTCGATATCTTAATTCGGCCCCGGCTCGTTTTATTTGACGCTCCCTTCGCTCGCGCGGATCGGCTTTCATTTAAGTGGAATACGCGCGATCGTAAAGCCACTGTGCTTTACGATCGAGCGCCCCAGTCGTCGTGCCCGTAACGAACCGACGAGCGCAGGTTATTGGGGTTGTGAGAATAACCTGTCATTGCTGTATAAATAAATAAATAAATAAATAGATAAATAAATAGATAGATACGCGCGTTTAGCGGTACACGTAGACGGCTCGTCAGCCCTTCCGATCTAGAGCACGGGATGTAGGCTGAGCGGGACGGGGGCGCCAAATCCAGTCGGCCGAGAGGAGAAAAGGGAAAGAGTTAAAGAAAACTCGCCACCCTCCCCTCGAAGGAGCCGATTATTTTTTTTTTTTTTTTTTAGAAAAGCCACCGTTCACGCAGTGGCAAATTCATTATCATTATTGTTCTTGGGGTTATTTGGGTTATTGGGATTATTGTTATTAATTAAAAAAAAAAAAAAAAAAAAAAAAAACGGAGCTTTGGCGCCGGGTATGGGCGTAGGCGTCACTTGTGCGAGTGCGTGGCAACGAACCTCCTTGATTAGCGTAGAGATTAAGAAGGGCTCGACAGGGAATACGTCTTAGGTAAGTAGTCAGAGCGTCACGAGTACGGGGGCGGGGCGGGGGGGGGCTATCTCTCGTAGCTCGTCCTCGTAAAGCTTCGCTCGGGCCATGTTTCATGGGCGTAATTAATTTAGAGAAGCTCCGGCGGGTCAGTTCGCGCGCAAATAACGTCGTATTTGATCAACAGATGAAACCAGTCGCGTTCGCGGTGCGAACGAACGTCAGCTACGATGGATCCTTGGACGACGACAAGCCCTTTCACAACTCCATCATTAGTTTCGAAGTTCGGGACTTTCTTTACATCAAGGTAAGGTCTTTACATCGAGTCCGCGTAAGCCTGCGATCCTACCCCACCTCTCGCAGCATATCGAATCTGTCACTTAAACGCGATAGCGTGAATTCTAACAGACTCGTCTACGAGACGTGGCTGCTAATCAGCGAAAGTATTGATAGATGGGGGGTGGGGTGGGGGTGGGGGAGTCGTTGACGGGCTCGAGGGCGAGCTTCTTCTTATTTGGATGCGTTGGGTTTGTTTGTTGGTGTCCAGGAGAAGTACGACGCCAACTGGTGGATCGGGAGGCACGTGAAGGAGGGATGCGAGGTCGGCTTCATACCCTCACCGACGAAGCTGGACGCCATGAAAATCCATTCTAGCGGGGCACGCGGTACCAAGCTCGCCTATTCGAGTGCACGCGGAGGGTCTTCGGGGAACCTTGGTGAGAGCGGTATGCCCTCACGAGGTTCCACACCGCCCACACCAGGTAGCCCCCGCGTACAAGCGCGCGGTTCTCGTGCTACTTGCGCTACTTTTAACTATTGTCCATATGTAAATGTGACATGCGAGAGAGATTGTTTAACTGTTACTTGCTCAATACCTTAATTTATATTACCTCTATCGTCAATGTCAAAACTTTATTCTTTTTTTTTTTTTCTTGTTCGTCTACTCTCTTCTCTAATTATTATTACCTTTATTACTACTTATTATACGGATACTCGTATTTTTTGCTCTTTTTATCAACTCGCTCTTTGCCGATCTTATACGCCCCCTCCACCTCTAGCCCCCGACTTGCCTGCGCCTACCTCGGCCCCGGTATTTACATGCTCAGGCACAGCTCTACACCTGTATCTGTACGTACGTATTGACATTGTTTATCTGCCCGTCCGTGTCTCTTCCTCCCTTCCCTCCTTCCGCCATCCTTACCGCCTAACACGTTGACAACGAACACATAAACAAACGGACACCCACTCACCCACCCACACGCTCTCTATCTCTCTCTCTCTCTCTCTCTCTCTCTCCCTCTCTCCCACACACCCCCCTTTCTCTCTCTTTTTACGTAAAAAAAAAAAAAAAAAAAAAAAAAAGGAAAAAAAAACGAAAGAAAAATTTAGAGTCGTACCCTCGAAGACCCTCGAGGTAGTGATTTTTTTTGAGTTCTCGATCGGTAGTGGCGATCGATGGCGTGCAATTGCTCTATACGATTCATTTAGAGCTGATGACTAATACAACGTGACTTCACACTCGCATCTACATCTCATTCTCAATTGCATACATATATATATATATATATATATACATATATATAAATATATATATACATATACATCAGCTACCGTAATGTTTACAAAGATTTTATTATACTTTTGAGGACCTCGTTACTCATCGAGGCCTCCCATTTGTTTGTATTCCTAGTCCCTTAACTGATCTCTATATTTCATTACCTCGTTTACGTTATACTTGCATAAGATTTCCTTTCGTTCTTTCTCGTTATTATTCTAATTTCTCGCTATTATTATTAATTATTATTCATTGTTGTTGTTGTTGTTGTTGTTGTCGTTGTTGTTATTATTATTATTATTATTATTATTATTATTGTTGTGGATATCGAGCCCGGGCGAGGATGTAATTTACGTAATGCTAATGTTTATATTTTGTCAGTTTATATAAATTTTTTTCATTTATCCAGTTGAATTTGTTCCCCTAACCTGGTGAAAAACGATCTCGGTATGCAGGGACGCGACGAGGCTTGTCGGACTATCGTCGGGAAGCACAATTTTAGTACGGATAATTTATTTGCTCTCCCGTCCGAGAATGGCTGAAAAAGCTTCGAGGCTTCGGTATAGACTATAACGAAAGCTTAGAACGTTCATCACGACCGAAGCTTTAATCCAAAATAAAGATGTTTCGCAAGACCGATAGTTGTTGAACGTAGCCTTTAGCGGCCAAAACGGCTCGCAAGTGGCCGCACGACCGCCAATAACCGGTCGCCGATCGTTAATTTTCTAACGCGAGACTCGTCGAAGCGCGCGTTAATTTTTTTTCTTTCCCGTTCATTGGGAACGCAAGCACGGAAATTGGAAGTGAAAAGAGATGCGGCGTTGCTCGTATTACATTAAATATAGCCGATAAATGGCTTCGCAGCCTCCCGATGCTCGAAAGCCTTGATATTTGGCTCGGATATGTACATAAATTGTTTCTTACCAGCTATTTATTTATACGCATACCCACGACGGATCTATCCACGATATACGCGCGCGTATACACATATACGCGTATACGCACGTATACGGATGCACGGGCAGGCGTGGGCGCGCGTGCACAGCCGCGCCTGCCTGTGTGCGGCAGAGCTACGTTCGTACGTACCTACGTACATGCGTATGTATAAACTTGCGTACGTATCGATGTCTGTTTCTATGTCAAACGCATACTTCTTATCAAAGTCTTTACGTTTATTTTATTTGAAGCGACAATCTCTGTGTGTGCGTGTGCATTATTATTAGTTTGGGTGTACGAGCATTATTACATTTTCATGAAGGACTCGAGAAGCTTATGGGAATAATGGCGAAGGTTGAGGAAACTAAAAACTAAAAATGCAAGCATATGACGTGAATAGAAGGGCATTGTAAACGTTACGAAATATCATGTATTAACCACATTGTCGTATATAAAACGATTGATAGAAGAAAATCATGAAAATGTCACGACCTTTCATCCTGCAAATAGATACATGACAGAACATAAGTAGATAGTCGTTCTTTTGGCTGCTTAACGAGTAGAGTAGAGTCAAGTAGAATAGTATCATGTAGCGTACGTAGTATCATGTAGCTGTAGTATCATAGAAGCTGGCTTGTAAATTCTTGTATGGGGCGGTGCGATGGGGTTATTGCGGCTATTGGGGATCTTTGTACGTATCGTTAGGTAACGTGATTGTAAAGGATCCGGGAGGATCCTTACGAGTCGACGTAGTGCTTGGCGCGTACAAGGATGGCCCGAGGCCGGTCCCCCGGCACCGCTCTTCACACGCTCGCATGGCCTCCTATAACAACGAATAACCTAGTGCCTGTGTTGCATGGCCCACGAGATTTAACGTTAACCAATACTGAGAGAAGGTACTACGAAGATTTTTGGTCTCTCGCCAGGTGACGACAACGACAGCGTCGGCAACATCCGTCCCGGCAGAGCGATGCTCACTCCACCAGCCAAGGAGAAACGGATGAACTTTTTTAAGAAGACGGTAAACACAATATGAGCTTTAATTAATTACTATCTGTTGTTTGTTATCTGCCGCAGTTAGCGAGCGACCGACCGACCGACCGACCGACCGACCCTATTGGCCCTTATCTACCCCATTGCTGTAGATAAGCCGTAGCCTCTGGCTCCGAGGTCGAAGGCCATTTAGCTAACTGAGGCAGCGTCTTAGGGAAATCCTGGAAATTCAAGATGGCCGATTGATTGTTTGATACCTATACCGAATTTCTAGGATTTTCAATGGTCCCTCGAGGAGCTCGTGTCTCTTGGTACTTTGGTCCTCCTCTCCATCCGCCCCCCTCCCTCCCCGACCCCCAAC
Organism: Ceratosolen fusciceps; assembly: GCA_018883505.1. Classification (NCBI taxonomy): domain Eukaryota; kingdom Metazoa; phylum Arthropoda; class Insecta; order Hymenoptera; family Agaonidae; genus Ceratosolen; species Ceratosolen fusciceps. Next base: position 12,182,245 of record RCIC01000002.1, on the reverse strand, counting down.
CGAGTCCGAGCTCCCACTGACTTTGGTAGAACTTTTGGTATTAGATTATCCAAACGATCCCGGCCAACTTGTACCGTACAAGCTAGCTCATGCCTATGACCCGACGAGCCAAGGGGATGAACATCTCCTTCGTTTTAGCGCCGAGCGCCTAGTTGGCATGCCAAGAACATGTTCTCAATGCCCGTCGACGATAGTTTTACACATCCGCGGAACAGTGGGCGATCTTTTCTCTAATGGATGTCGTGCATTGCAGGACGCGGGATCATCGTTCGACGTCGTTCCTTCGATGAGGCCCGTCGTGCTAGTGGGACCATCCTTGAAAGGCTACGAGGTTACCGACATGATGCAGAAGGCGCTTTTTGACTTTTTGAAACACAGGTTCGAGGGAAGGTATCGATCGTTTCCTCTACCAAATCCTCCAATAACCTCCCCCCATCCCCCGCTTTACTTAACTAACCGTCGACTTGTGCCCGTCGCCCCGCCCACGCACGTAGGATCATCATAACGAGGGTGATGGCTGACATCTCTTTGGCCAAGAGGTCCATGCTCAACAATCCGACGAAGCGAGCAATCATGGAGAGGTCGACCAGCAGGAGTAGCTGCTTGGCCGAGGTGCAGGCCGAAATCGAGAGAATTTTCGAACTTGCCTCGACGCTCCAGGTACTCACCCACCCATACATTACCTACATACGCAACAATACTGCTGCGGATATTAGAAAAAAAAAAAAAAAAAAAAAAAAAAAATTCTTCCTTCTTTCTTTCTTTCTTTCTTTGTTGTTCATATTCGTTTAAAGTCCATAAGACTCGATCTCGATGCGATAACTAATTTGTTATTAGCGTTAGAGGCGTTAGGAAGGATTCAAGTGGACTGGTTGGTCCAGATGAATCTCAACGTCGTGAGACTAATTAATGCCCCGACGTTTTCAGCTGGTCGTGCTGGACTGCGACACGATAAACCATCCCTCGCAGCTGGCCAAGACGAGCCTGGCGCCGATAATCGTGTACCTGAAGATCTCCTCGCCGAAGGTCCTGCACAGGCTGATAAAGTCCCGGGGCAAGTCCCAGGCACGGCATCTCAACGTGCAGATGGTCGCCGCGGAGAAGCTCAGCCAGTGCCCGCCGGAGATGTTCGACGTCATCCTCGACGAGAACCAGCTGGACGAGGCCTGCGAGCACATGAACGAGTACCTCGAGGCCTACTGGCGCGCCACGCACCCGCCGGTGATATCGACAGTGCCCAGGGCGATACCCGCCGCCGACGCCCCCGCCGACGGCCTCACGCCCCGCGTCACCTCAGGTACACCCACCCGACCTCGCCGAGCCATAGCGAAAAATCCCCGGAGCGCGGAGACCGAATCCGCGACGTATCTTCACATCATTCGCTGAGCGCCCCTCCGCCCCCACCCAGTTAACAAAGCCACCCGACCGAGCCCCCGCCCCCGCCCCCCCCCCGACTCTAATCATCAACATTATTATTTTTTTTTCTTCTATCTTTTCCCTTGCTACCGCGCCACCCTGGTCGCGTCACCAGCTGGACACCGGGAGAGCTACTACGGCCACGAGCCAAGAGGTAATAAAAAGAGCCCGACCTTACCGATTACGCACGATACTCTTCCTCGTCTTGTTTTTTTTTCGTTATTATCGACTCGCGCGCACGCGCCTGCCCTCGCCACATTATCTTCTTCTCTATGCCCATTGGCCACGAATGGTAAATGTAAATGACCTCGAGCTCGCGCTAGAGCGTCCGGAGGATACACGCATGTGGATGGTGCACGATTCACGTGGGCACCGGTCGCCCACTATTTTTCGTTCATTAGCAATTTTATTGTACCGTATGTGATTGGAACATTAGCCACAGAGCTGCTGCTACTACTGCCACTGCCACTGCTGTTGCTGCTGCTGCTGCTGCTGCTGCTGCTGATCATGATGACGACGACGATGATGATGATGATGATGATGATGATGTCGCAGCTGTACTTATTGTTATACTTATATCGTTCGCGACTAGTAGACTTCGTCGCGAGACGTAGAAACGACAATTTTATTCACTTTTCGCATGCTCTTTATTATACGCCACACGTACATTACATTTAAAATGCAAATGTCTTTATTTATCAACGATCGCTCTTTTCCTATCTTATTACCTCTCACTCGTACACCAGCCCAACGTGTCTCTGTCCTCTACTCCCTCTCTACTCCCTCTCTACTCTCTCCACTCTCTCTCTCAGGTCTTTTTTTTTTGTTTTTTTTTTTTAACAAATCAAGTGTATTCTATTGTATTGAAATGTGAGAGCGATCGATCGCAGAAGACGCTTAATCCTCGATCACGCGGGTATTTTTAAGAATAAGCCAGCCAGATTATTACGCTCACGCGTACCCGTGGACAAAGTATCGCTCGTATGCGATAAATATTAATCGATCGCCCCGGGGCGGACGGAGGGCCGCGAGGGTAAGACACACTGGGGATATCATTAGCTCACTTTTTGTGTTTCTTTTCAGACACAATATACGGATCAACGCATTTGTATTCAGCGCAGTGAGAGAGCGAGGTGCGCTTGTACTTCCGCTTACCCCGTTAGTTAAAAATCTCACCTTTTATTCAACCGTGTTTCTTTTTTCTTCTTTGTCTCTGTGCATTTGTTCATTTTTGCTCGATACCAGACGCGTTGACGTAGCCCCACCACGACGACGCCCACCGACTGCTAACCACTGCATCATTTTGTCTGTAACCTCGTACTACCTGCCATATCGTCATTGCATTGTCGGTATTTAGTTTATTTAGACCGTCCCTTGCGTCATTAGTTGCTCTTGTCACATCCCGGGGAGGCTTTTCCTCCTGCACGACTCGCCATCGTCCTCAGCCTCGGCCTGCAACATCACCACTACCATCACCAGCCGCCAGCCACCCTCCCCGCCCCCCTCCACCCTCCCACCCGCATCGACGCACCGCCCCGGTCTTATTAACTCGCATGTGGCGCGCAACCAGTCATCCACGCGACAATCGAGATTAAGATCTTGCCAAAGGAGTGACGCGCTAATTATACGAACGCGACAAATCGGACGAATAGAGGGATAAATGGCTTAATTGGCGGAACCTTGACTTACTTTTACTGACGACGAGGCGCCACAGGAAGGTTATTGTTTGGCGATGGAGAGGGAAGGGGGGAAGGGAGGGGGGAGGTATATCTGTCTGACGCGGGAAAACGCATACTCCCTAACAAAGTCTATCGACGTTCATCATAATGCACGAGCGAACGAACGAACGAACGAACGAACGAACGAACGAACGACAAACGACAAACGACAATGATAATAACTCTGATAATAATGATAGAAATAATAAGAAGAAAGAGTAAGAGCTAAGATATGACAATGCCAATGATGTTTTATTTCTTTTGTTTGGTGGGGAAAGACATGGAACCGCTAGCGGCTACGGGGATCATCAGAAAAGAGGTCAGGGTCACCATAAATCAGGGGCCCAACCTTTAAGGAGTCCCTTGAATACTCGATATTCCTCCGCTACTCTTCGAGCCCCTCCGTCTTCTCTTTGCCAAGTGAAAGAGCGAATGAGAGAAATAAAGGATTGGCCCAATCTTAATGCGGCCACGACAAATTTTCCTCTCTGCGCCCATTAGATCGATTGCTATTTCCGTTTTTTATTTAGCCAAAGCCTAGGGCAGGCCCAGAGAGACCTAGAAGAGATAGTTATGAATTACTTTTAGGATTATTCTTAAATAAGCCCCAAGCATGAGCACGCGTTTGTAAGTACGAATGAGGAACATGGATTTCAGATTAATCCCCATGCATGGATCCGGATTAGACACGTTTTTCACCCTCTTCATTAGGAAGATTATTTATTCTTTTCTATAATATACGCATCTTTATCTATCTATCCATCCATCCATCCACCCACCCACCCATCCATCCATCCATCCATCTATCTATCTATCTATCTATATCCTAAGACGAATTAATATTGGAGCCTCGACTCCGTTGCCGATCCCGCGCCCACTATTGTTTACCCAGCCAAAGCAATTGTACCCCAACGACGTCTAGAACGTGCACGTAATTGATTGAATTTTACGTTTGGCCCCTTTGACAATCCCCAGTGTTATTTTTTGGAAATTACGCCCTTCGATCCCTTACATAGATTAGATCACTTTAGAATAGAATATAACATGTTCCAATAAGCCGCAACGTCACTGCGCTCGCGTTACAACAACATCAACGAGACGAAAAGGAGAATGAGCAGGATGATGAGGAGGATGATGAGGAGGATGATGAGGAGGAGGAGGAGGAAGAGGAGGAATTGCTCTTTTATCGCGATTCTTTTTACGGCCTTTTATAGAAATCACCCCTTACGAGGACTTTTTTATTTTAATTTTATACTTAATACGTGTTTATGCATTATCACGAGATGCATGCTTTTGCCATTTGTGATCCTGTATTGCGAGAAGAGTCGCATGATCTGCATGAAATGTCATAAATCTCTTGCGATGTGCTACATTTGCGTTTAGCCCTGTCCGAGCTGTCGGTCTATAAACCTTTTTTTTTTCTTTTGTCTTGCATGTGCTGCGAAAATTGACGTCTGACGTAGAGTTAGCGTTTGAAGGTTGATTCGCTCGGCCTATGTTGAACCTTCACATTGACTCCCCTGTTCTCAAAGCATTCGAATCAACTTCGATTTGAAAATATCGTCAATACGAAGGCCAGGCATAGCGCTTTTGTTCGCCTCACTGACAAATCAAATATCAATAATCTACGCGAAAATTGAATTTTGATTGAGCGTATTGAAACGGACCTCGTGCATTCTTCTATAAGATCGACATTTTCTACGTATCGCGTCTACAAAAACAATCGAATGTTAAGAACGCGACAACCTTAAACCTTGTTAAAAATATATAAAAAAAAAAATAAATAAATAAATAAATAAATAAATAGAATTTATTGTATTTATAAGTGAGTGCGTACGAAGCAAAAGTCGATTATAGCTACGATGAACGAAGGCTCGATTCGATACAGAGTTTTTCAAGCCTATTTCTGAGAGAGTGAGGGTGTATAAGATCCTTCCATTAATCGGTGTATTGTGTGTGAGCAGGGGTCAGCAGTAATCGGCGCTCGCGGTTGGAGAGGAGTGACCGGAGCGAGCACTACTCGGATCACTTCGGCGACCGGGAGGAGGAGGACTCTTACCCGGGCTCCGTGGAAACCCGTCGCTCCCGCCTGGAGAGGAGCGACCGGAGCGAGCTCTACGGGGATCACTACGGCGACCGGGAAGAGGAGGATCCTTACCCGGCTTCCGGACCCGGAGACTACGGGAACGCGCGTCGCGGTCGTCTGCAGCATCAACAACAGCAGCATCAGCAACATCAGCAGCAGCAACAGCAACAACAACAACAACAACAACAACAACAGCAACAGCAACAGCAGCAGCAGCAGCAGCAGCAACAGGACCAGCGTACGCTCAACGCTATTTAGAAACCGGGGCTCCGGGGCCTTTCCCTACCGCGCTACCCCTATTTACGCACGACCGCCCTCTAGCGGAGGCTCGAGCTCCTCGTCCTTGTCTTCTTCTCGCGCTAACGAGCTGCACGCGACCGGGAAGCTTCGGGGCTGTCGCTCCCGGTACCCAAGGAGTCTTCTCCCTCTCACCACAGAGGGAGAGAGGGAGAAGGAAGAGGAGGTTTTAAATTTAAACGAGCACGATTCTTATCTTTTGTTCTCCCCTCCCGGCCTCATCCTCGACCTCACCCTTAGCCTCGATAGACACCCGAACCACCCACTTATGCATTGTCCTTAGCATAAGAAGTCGAGAATAATATAAAATCTCTGGGAAACTTGTTTGGGGCCTCTTATCCGCCACCTTTGTCGGCTCATTCGTCGGTATCGCGATCAATTGAAATTGTGCGGCCTCTTGACGTTTACTCGGCAACGGCAGCCGTTTCGTCGCGGTATAATTATTATAATAAACTTTCAGAGCTTTGCCCACGTTAAAGGGAACGACGGATGATTGGCGAAAGAAGAAAGGACTGAGGGGAAGGGTGCGACTCGTGGGGTACGACTCGTAGGAAAACTGTAAAAAATGAGTGTTAACAATAGCGAATTTCTTTCTTTAAAAATATTCTTTTTCAAGCATCTATCTATGTATCTAATTATCCATCTATCTATCTATCTATCTATCTATCTATCTATCTATCTATCTATCCATCTATCTATCTGTCTGTCGTTCCAACTAACCGCCTATCTATCCATTCATCTACCTACCTACCTACCAACCCACCCACCCAACTACCTACCTATCTACCTACCCACCTACCTATCTATCTATCTATCTATCTATCTATCTATCTACATGTACGTGTACGTGTTATCGCGTATGCGAGCAGGCACATACACGTATATGCATATAGACGAGGTATTACGTAAGATAAAATACGCCAAAGAATATAATACACGAGTCTGCTACGTTTATAAAAAAATTTTAATATGGAGTTTATCGAAAAAAGAAGTCAAATGCAGCTGTCACTTTCACCTGCGTCTACTATATAGTATAATGTAAATATACGTACACGTGTGAATGTGACAAAATCCGATAAAAAATAACAATTCAACATAAAAATTCAATTAAAGACAAAAATGAATAAAACAAGAAGAAGAAGAAGTAGAAGGAGGAGGAGGAGGAGGAGGAGAAGGAGGAGGAGGATGAAGAGGAGAAGGAGGGGTAGAAGAAGGAGAAAATTATGATAAAATAAATAAATAAGTATACAAATAAATAGGATGTAAGGAATAAGTAAATAATGAAATGGAAGCTCCGAGTCTGGATCGTTCGACGCTGATCCCCATAGAGGTTCATTGTCGTCCCATAACGCGGGCTAAATACTGTAAATACTGTAAGAAATTCTTTAACGATATCTAAGATGCATAAAACTAAAACACAATCGCTCTCTGCGATAAAGATAGCCGGTACGCTTTTACGTATTCGGCAGAATACCTTTACTAATTTGATCAAATTTTCGGTTTCCTTTTCCTCGTACTTTATCTGTATTAGCAACTAAATACCTTATAAACCTTATACCTATCTCTCGTTCTCTCTCTCTCTCTCTCTCTCTCTCTCTCTCGCACGAACGAGCACGTACACGTGCAAACGCATGAAGAGAGACAGGCAGACGGACAGACATACATACACGCAGACCATCTCTAGATAATGTATACGTATATTATTTTTCAATCAACTGTATGAGTTCCTTTGCCGTGAGCGATGCGTGAAATCACAATGTGTATAATTACAAATAATAATAAGTGTAGGATCACAAGATCCCATCTGCAGGAAGAAATAAGAAACGAGGAATATTGTGAATTACTGGGAAGAAGAGTTTCATAAATTATATAAGAAATATCTATATTGTATGCTAAGCTAAGAGTGCTCAAGAAACTAGTAACTATGCGACTAAGCAGACTTTAAGATCGTTAAATCGTTTTAAAATTTGTCTTTAATGTACGTCTTTCGGTTATCAGAATCCGGCATTGAAAGCACCGGATCTGCTCGAACGGATCGGATCGTCGATATTATTAATCCCTCTTCGATATGACTTGGAGACGAAAGACAGAGCCGACGGGTCGTTTTGAAAATTATTTTGAAAATGTATGTCGTAAAGAGGGGCGCCGAGAGTGGGAGTAGTGTGATTGGTGGGGTTAGGCGGGGCGGGGCGGGGAGAGACGGGGTCTGAGTGCCGGATCAGGGTAGCGAACCTCAAGTTAACGATCGTTTCGACCTCGTGCTTAAATAATTATACGAGAACGGGACGAATGTATAGATGTAAAAAGCCGAAAATGTTGATTGTCACTAATTGAAGAAGAAAACAAAAAAGAAAACAAAAAACAAAAAAACAAAAAAAGCACAAAAAAAAAATCAAAAAAAAAAGAACGAACAAACAAACAAACAAACAAACTTTTTGCACCAGTTCTTGTACGAATCTTTGATGACCTTTTGACAAGTTGTTTAATATTAATAATGTCTTCAGATACTTTAACGATTCCAGCAGCGGGAGGCTCTCGAGTTTTTCTCCGTGCAAGGAAGCGCAGGCGACATGCGCTGTCCCATTTAAAAAAAAAAGAAAAAAAAAATCCGACTCAATTAGCGACTTTGAATCCAGCCGATTTTATTGCTGCTTACAAAGTAGTCACTTTAGTCCACGACAGCTGAGATAATAAATACTACGCATAGACGTGAAAGAGTAGTAGCGACGATATAACGTACTACCGGAAAAGCTCCGGAGCCTCGAAAATAAGCCAATAGTGCATGTATCGTATGATTGTATATATTTCCGCGCCCTAATTGAATATTATTAAAGATTTTACTCTCTCTCTCCTTGCTATTATTATTATATTACTATTATCATCACCAGCGGCACGATCATTGTCATCATCATCATCATCATCATCATCATCATCATCATCATCATAACCATGGCCGTCATTATCATCATCGATCCGGAACCACGTGACTCCCCCGCATCGCTTTACGTATCGAGTCGTCCTTGATTTCATTGCAAAGAACGAGATACGGCACGACTGTCTTTGGTCGGAAATTGTCCCCTCGTCGCTGTGAGCGAAGGAGTGAAAGCGGAAGTGCACGTGTAAGATTTTGTAAGAATCGTCGGTGGAAGAGGGGCGCGACACCGCCAGAGAAAGGAGACTTGTAATGATCGAATTCGTTCGAAGCGTCGTTTAAACAATGTTTTTCAATTATTATGAAATGTCTTTCGCGCGATAACCTTACAGAGGGACGGTGGAGGGGTGGAGGGGGGATGACGGCGTTTTACGAGACGAAGAAGATAGCCCGCGTAGATCATCCACGGGGATGTCGAGTCCTCTATTCCCAATCACTCAATGAATCAATGTTTCAATCGGACTTACCTGCCTCCGTCCTCTGCTCGCTACCACTTAAAAGACTCCCAGACAATTAGCTAAGGCTTCCTGGACAAGAAATTCCCGCACCCTGGAATTCATAGACAACCGCTCGCCTCCGAGAAATCCTCGGTTCTTCATCTTTATCTTTATAAACTTTCCGTTTATCCTCGACCAGCGCTTTTCACATAAAAATCTATTAAGCGATCCTTCGTCCTGCGAAGAAGACGTGAGTAAGAAAAAAACAAACAAACAAACAAACATCTGCACGAATAATTCATGGGCTTGTATTATTGGTTGTTGCATTGGTTCTATTGGCTGTACTTTGGCTAAGGGAAATATTTCAGGAATGGCCACGTGATCGGGATCTCGAAACATCTGCCGAGATCCTTTAATCCACGAGGAAAGAATGCACCAGGAGTCCTTCACATCCCACGTGATATGGGTTTCCCAAGAGAAAGGGAAAGGGGACACGGGTTGGTTGTGGCGCCTCGTCTCGAGAGATTAAGAATCGTCTTAAGACCTCGGGGAAGCTTTCGCCAGAGAGTCTTTCCCTCGGAATAACCTTTAATAATAATACGGGTCTGGAAATTATTGGCTCTCTCGTCGCCTGTCGGCTGTCGGCTCATTCGTTCACAAATTCGACTTTTATAAGCCTAAGGATTTACTCGCCGGATTTTCACGTATATCGTTTCGAGTATCAAGCCGTGCGCGTCACAAGCACGTCTCGCTCCTCGTCGTCGATCTACTAGGACCATCTCCTTGATCGATCACAAATCACGGATCTCGGGCTCCTCGGCACAACGGATCGGCATTTGTAAATAAAAACTTTATACTTATTATTTAGACAGGCCTAGCGCTGGAAAAAAAAAAAAATAAATAAATAAAAAATCGTCATCCTCTATGCGCTCGCGCGTTGCTATTATCGTGCTCCCATTCGAATGGGTACTCGCTCCTTAAACGGATGATGTTTTTATGCCCGTACATTGTTTACGCGTCATTATTATGAATCAGAGTCTGCGTCAACAACGCTCGCGGCTAAACTTTCAAAAGCATGCTTTACAGCCAAATTGCATCACGAATCCTGGTCTAGTGCCTCGAAAATGCAACTTTCGTGCAACGGTATTTCAACTCCTGCCGCATACACGTATAGGCAAGCAAACCGTTGCTATACCTTGGGAAATAAATATTCGCTTTAAGAAGCGGAAGAAGAAGAAGAAGAAGAAGAAGAAGAAGAAGAAGGAAAATAAAAGTAAATGTAAGAGAAGAAAAGTAGAAAAAAAGATAAACCTTTGGCGGAATCGGCAGAGTTTTAACAAGTACTTCGCTTATAAGCCTGTTTAGTAATTGCAAATGAGAGTGCGAGTGAAGGCAAGTTTTGTTGTTGTTTACAGTCGGTATGGCAGATCGCGTGCCGAATATCGGTAAATGCGCACCCCGTCACTCCAGCCCCACATGCGTATGTATAATGAATTATTTCGATGGTCAATAAATTTTAACACAATAAAAATTATTGTTTTCTTTCTTGATCTATTGAAAGGGAAGGGGATGGGGTGGGGGGGGGGGTCAGGAGTCAATGAGAAAATCCAGTTTTTTAATATTCACGACGTTTAATGTTATTAGAGGCTTCCCAGCCTTCCTTAAGCCTAACATGTAATATTACAAAAATATTTACAGTGTGACAATCATACTAATCAATCAGTCGTGTTGGTATAGAGGCATAATGACGACGCTTGTACACTCAACAATATAAGACATTTGCAAATTATATATATATACAGTGGTACAGCATTCTTCGAATGTTGCACCTTTACAACTCGATTTCAATGGCACAGAACTTAAACAAAATCTTCTTCTTTTTCTTTTATTATTATTATTATTATTATTATTATTACGATTATTATTACTCTTACTGTTGTAATCATTACCGTCATTATTGTTGCTATTACAATAATTATATATATATATATATATGTATATGTATATATATATATATATAAATATTATATGTTTTATTTGTTTTGTTTTATTATTCTTTTTGAACCGACGAGCCGTTGAAGCTCGGAAGCCGGGGCTCGAGCTCGCCCGTGTCTTTGATGAGGAGGAAACAGTGAATCATCGAGTTGGTTAAATATCGCGATCTTGGCTAAGGCAGACGTATAGAATAAAGAACCTGAGGTGGTGCGTAACAAGCAGAAGATATATTTCTCTGGGAGCTGTGCGTCCGGCGGCAGTGATTTTTCTCACTTCTCTCTTCTCTCCTTCGGTCAAACAAACAATCGCTGGCTTTTCTAATACAACCAACGCATTTCTATGCTACAGGGACGACCGCGTTTTCCTCGAAAATCGCTTTCTCTTTGGTTGATTGCGTTCGTAATGTTTTGCACAAAGCTGCGGGAACATCGGCCCGGAACACGCAAAGCAGACAGTATACCGTATGTATCCTCCTTCCGAGTGTTCCTCTTTGCACTCAAGAAATAAATAAATGCTATTATGCTCTAACTCTGTCGGAGGACCTTTTTAACATTTATTATTATTATTATTATTATTATTATCGTTATAGTTATCGTTATTATTATCGTTAATATGATGATTATTATCATTATTATTGGTTTTATTTTTATTTTTCTCTTCTTCTTTTCTCTCTCTCTCTGTTTTTTTTTTTTTTTTTTTTTTTTTAATCCTTTTTTGTTTTTGGAAATTCGGCCTCCTACGGATAATCGAACGTATCTTTGGAAAATAAGTTAGAACGATAGTTACATCGGCGCGTGCTACGTTCTTGCGAGTAAATTACAAGTTTCGTTTGTTTCCGGCTCCCAAACGATCGATAAATTAACATTCGTTCGCTCGCAACGGACAAACAAAGTAAGCTCAAGCTTAATTTTAACGAGACACGTTACGCACACTATTAAAGCTTATAATTTAACATCTAAATTCCATTACGTGCTTAAAAATCAAATGAAGTTTCACAATTGATTATTACTATTATTGTTGTTGTTGTTGTTGTTGTTGTTGTTGTTGTTGTCGTTATTGTTATTAATATTAGTATTTTAGTGTGTTTTTTTTTTGTTTTTTTCTTGTATTTTTTCTTTTTGAACATCCAACATACGCGAATTAAGCTTTAGCACTTCCGGCCCCGTCGAATCCATTAGGAATTCCTTACATTAATTAATCCGCATTAAGAACTTATAGAATTCGATACAACTACCTTTGGTACACTTTTCATAGTACTGACTAAATACGAATAGCTCTCCTTCGGCTTATTTATTGAAATGGACCTCGAGGCTATTATATATATATATATATATATACACACAAAGTAAAGAGCAACGTTGGTTTTTGAAGGTAAGGTAATATTTTTCAGTGGAAATCAACTGCGACATCGGATACTTATCGCAAAACTAAGGCCAAAAACATTATCAAGGCAAACAAGACCCCGAAATCAAAAACATTCATTCAATACTGTATAGATTATCAGTGACGTATCCGTTTTAATATACTGTTCCCCCTTTTACTTATCTTGCATACACACACGCGCGCGCGCGCACACCCATGTATGTATATATATGTATATATATGTATATATATATATATATATATAGAATGTAAATATAAAGGATCGAAAGATAATGATCGATATAGTGTTTGCCGAACGGTGTAAGCCCGGGCTCGCTCGTTTGACAAAATCAGCTTGTCGCTGCTGATCGACCTGCACGAGGTCAAGGTCACTTAAATAAAAAGATAATTCTCGTAATCCGCGTAAGAGGTGGTCGAGATGTGTTTGGTAGTGAGGGGCGTCGATGGTAAACTTTTTAAGGACTGTTGTAGCCGGGGTTGCTGTGTCGAGTGGCTCGGAACGGTCCTCGGCTGCTGTTGTGGCTGCTGCTGGTGCTGCTGCTGGTTCTGTTGCTGCGTCTGCTGTTGCTGTGGATGATGGTGATGATGATGGTAGTGTTGATGATGATTCAGGCTCAAGGAGCTCAAGTGATGCTGGCTAGATTGCTTGTCGCTGCTGTTGTTGTTATTGCTGTCGCTACGGTGACTGGGTGCATGACTGTGACGGTACGACAGTTTGTTGTTGTTGATGTTCTTGTTCATGACGATGTTGTTGTTGTTGTTGTTATTATTGTTGTTGTTGTTGTTATTGCGGTTGATGGTGGTGGTGGTGGTGGTGGTGGTGGTGGCGGCGGCGGGACTGCCGTTGCAGCTGCTATTTATGCTGTTGTTAATTTGGATTTTGTTGTTGTTGTTGTTGTTGTTGTTGTTGTTGTTGTTGTTGATGATGATGCTGCCGGGGGAGCTCTTCTCGTTGAGGAAGTGGTTTCGGTGGGGCCCCTGTAATTGCAGCCTCGACATCGCCAGGGCAATACTCGAGTCCGATGCCCACATGCTCTGTAATAAAGTTCCTCGTTAGTTCCTTAATCGAATCTTTACAAGGGGCCTGAGATATCGTTCAAGATTAGTACTGAAAGGGAAGGCAGAGCCGAGGCCTTTGTGAAAGTGAAATAATAATTGGTAGTGCCCGGCACCGAGAGCCCGTTCGTTCAATACTCCAAGCAGATGTGAATTTTTATAAGTTTTATAAGCCGAATGGAGGAGGAAGTGCGTACCTTCCGTCTGTGGGGATTGTAGTCGGGATTCCGCCTTATGCGGAGATGCCTGTCGATGCTGGTCCACCGCTGCGTGACCTTGAGCGGCGAGTCGTCCGGGTGGAGTTTCCTCTGGTACTCCTCGCCCTCGCAGACCTCGTAGAGGGAGAATTGCTCGACTCGTTCGGTCGAGCTGTAGCAGCTGAGGAGCATTTGTATGAGCTCGTCGACGGTCGTTTTCTCGGAGACGAGGAGGCTCTTGTACTTGGACTGGGTAAGGAAAAAAAGCCGATTAGCCGGTCGCGTCTGGTATTTTATACCACGGATTGGCCGATCGACGACAATCCACGGGCATATTGAAAAACCCTTAATGTGAACTTACCCCGGACATGAGAGCGCTGTCGTAGATCTTGACGAGTCCGCCTCGGCGCGTCTGCAGGGAGAATCTGTGAGGGGAAGCATAAGGTCGCGGCGTTAGTGCATGGCCGACATCAAAGACCAGAGATTGCCTTTATTTTTAATTCGTCGAGGAAAGGAAAGGAGCAATGGGAGACATAGGAAGCATATTTAAAGAATCTTTGATAAAACAGACAAGTTTGTATGGTACGTGCGCATATCCACAGTTAGGAGGATAGGAATATTATCCATACATATTTATAGTACGTAGAGAAAGAGAGAGTGAGAGCGAGAGAGAGAGGGGGGGTGGGGGACATCAATGAGTCATAAAGGAGTAGTTTAAAAAGTTGAAGGGTCGGGGTTGTCGGAGAGGCTTTGACATTCGCAGCGGGGGATGGGGTTTAAATAGACAGCAAGAGGTCGTACGTGCTTACCTAGAGTCGCCTCGGGGATGGCAGGACTGGAGGACGGCGGGTCGGGCGTCCTCGTCGAGGGGCAAGACGGTACGGACGTTGGCCCGTCTGACGGTAACCTCCATTGTCAAGTAGAAGAGCCGCGAGTCCCGGTGTCTCATTCTGTACTTGTTGAGGAGGTTCTGGACGACCTGTCGACAGGTCGTCTCATAGGTGATGCTCAGAGTCTTGTACTCGATGTCCGGTCGTAGGCAGTTGGCATAGACCTTGATCGTCGTCTGCAAAAGGAAGCGAACGAGGCACGGTGAATAAGGGATCGATCACGTGACCTCCAAAGGGTATACCAGCTCTTGACATCGATAAGCAATTACGATAATACTTGTTAGCTCTCCGAGTTAGAAAGGCAGAGAGAGAGAGAGAGAGAGAGAGAGAGAGAGAGAGAGAGAGAGAGAGAGAGAGAGCAACGTGGCCTTCATTAGGCAGGGGCTATTAGCGGCCGGATGGCTGGTGTAGGAGGGTGTAGGAGAGTGGAGGAGGAGGAGGAAGGCCTCTACTCTCTACGAGACACTCGTCTCATCCGACAATTAGCCCGTAATTAAGGACGAGGGGTGGCGGCGCGTACGAGGCGGCTGTACAAAAGCAAAGTAAAGCTTAAGATGCGAGGCACGTGCTCTCAGGGCGTCTGTTGCACGCATGAAATCTCCGCAGATCGTATGCGCGCCCTTTTCGGCTCCAGAGAGCAGAGTCTGAGGGCCTCCCTCCTCCATTAAAAAGAAAATCGCCTCGGGTTGAGAGCCGGGAGGGATGAGGGAACGGGGAGGGTTGGGGGGGAAGGGTCAGGGGGCAAGGCGAAGGGGGGCTAGCGTTTAAAAATACATTTTCGGAAGGGCATTAAAGCTGCCGCGGCGACGATAAGATGATCGACTGCGCAGTCATGCGGAAAAAAGGTGCCTCCTCGGGCAGGTATCCGTTCCTGATTTCGAGCAATGCCAGCAACGCGCAGAGAATGGAGCATCGGAGAGGAGAGGCTTTCTCTCTCGCGCGAGACTAGCCATGGCCGAGCGGAAGCACGGGGGAGCCGAATTCCGAGTCATTATCCGAGCGCGGCAGGTAAATCGAGAGCCCCGTGGCCCGAGGGATCCCGTACGTGCCGAGGAAAGCCAATTTGGGGGGGGGGTAGCCGACCATAAATTCGGCCCTCCCTCGGACGACGAGGTGGCTTAAGCCGACGTGGGGCTCACCGATCACGTTTTATTCGCCAGCGTAAGTGGCTGGGATCACCAGGAAGTAAGTGCAAGCGAGGATCGCGCGCGTGTAGTGAGTCAGGCGCTCGGGCGGGGGGGGGCAAGCGCCTCGGCCTCGGTCACCTCGAGTACGCTCGATTTTCCCAACGAATCGACTCTCGCTTTCACCGGACAAGCGTGCATCCCCTCCCGCCCCACCCGCCCCGTCGGCCCCTTATCGAATGACGTGGATCGTGAATCGGCGCGATCCTGAATCATCGGGGAATTCCGATCTACTTTGACCGCTCGATTCCGATCCGATTATTAAGCCGCGAGTGCGCTCATGCAACCGCTCGCTCGGCCAGCTAATGCGTCCGACCCAATGACCGAGCTGTGCCAGGCACCGTCGTTTATTCGCCGTGTCCCCAACCCGGGTCCTTGGACTATCGGCGCCGGTCCTCTTTGGTGGGTTGGCGGGGGGGAGGGGGCTCTCTCTCTCTCTCAGCCTGGAGCGCGAGGGCTGCTCGGTACTGAGGGCCTCGACGGACGTCGACGGTGCCTAGACGATAGGTCGTCTGGAGCACCGGTGCACCGGCACCACCGGGCTCCAGATCCGTCCGACGAGGGCGACTCGACCGAAATAATCATCGATCGGCCAACTATTTTCGGAAATGAGACGGCTCTCTCTCTCTCTCTCTCTCTCTCTCTCTCTCTCCCTCTGTCCCGTAATACGCAAAGAAAAGGAGAGGAGAAAAAGTAATTTAACACCTCCTCAGAAGTAAGCCGGTCGGCCGGCCGAGCTATTGTGAGCCCGGGACTGACTTTTTTTATTTTCCTTCTTTGGCGCAAGGCTGTCCCTATAGGCCTAATAGGATTTGCTCGCTCGCTGACAAAAAGGCCCGCGCGCCTCAGTCCAGTACGGGGGCAACAACGGGCCTAAAAACACAAAGCGCGATACCCCCTCCGCCGATCAACCGCGCGCGTGCGCAGGCCGTCGAGTACGGAACGGAGGAATATAAAAGAAGAGAAGAAGAAAAAAAAGAAAAAAGAAAGAAAGAAAAAAGAAAGAAAGAAAAAGGAGGAAGGAAAAAGAAAAAAAAAAAAAAACCAAAAAAAAAAAAACAAAGATAATTCAATGGTAATGTATTTGTTTGTTGACCCATTTCCGTGGACGTCGATTTGGATGGTTGAGGCGCGACGCTCGGTCGCTCAACGACGCTTAGAAGAGCGGCTACGAAAGAGACATTGGCCGGAGATAAGGACGGTAAAGGAAGGTATTGGGCGCGACTCGACGCGGATCGTTCGCGTCGTCAAATGCCGGCCGAGCAAAGGACTTGTTGCAACAAATTAATTTATCGGGGCGTCGCGCGGCCCCGCCCGCTCCGCTGCTCCTTTATGCCCCGAGGCAGGCCGAGCGTAGGCGGTGGGAGTGAGGCGGGGTGGGCAGGGGAGGTCAGCCATTATTCGGGAGGCACAAAGAAAAGCCGGATGAAAGAGCAATGACTCCTTTGTAGCAGCTTTGCTTAAGCCATTATTATAACTGGCGAGCGTTTCCTAACTGGCGGCTGTCGTGTACCCATCGGCTGTATTTCGACTGCTCCGAGCGGCGGCGAGCACCGCTCGTGGACGCGGTGCAGCCGATCGAGCCGACGGTATCCGCCCGGACAGCTCCTTTCGGGGCCCGTTGACGACCCACCCGGACCCGCCATTTTTCCGAATATAAATCCCGTCGGGACAAAAAACGCCGCGTCTATTTCGGGGGCGGGGGCTGAGGTACGGGGCCGCAAGCAAACGGGAGGGAGGACGACGGCCTCCCTTCGGAACCAATATAAGAAGCCGGGCGCATCCGGTGGGGCGGGTGGAGGGTAGAAGGGGACGCGACGACCCGTAGGACTGAAAAAAATCTGGAGCGACAGGGTGCATCGAGGCAAGGCGGCGGACCATATGTCGGCGGACATAGCAAGATAGAGAGAGAGAGAGAGAGAGAGAGAGAGAGAGGTTCTCGAGAGGGCCGAGGATAGTGCATGTCTGGCCCTTCCTCGTAAAGGTCGCGACGGGGGCGTCGGCGAAACGAAATCTGGACTGACCGCAGGAATGCAGATAATCCGGCACGCGCCACCAACTGACCCTTCGGCCCCTCCTCCTCCTCCTCCTCCTCTCCTCCTCCTCATCCTTAATGTCCCGAGAGGAACCGCTTCTTCCACCGTCGGGCTTCTTTTCAAAAAAAAAAAAAAAAAAAAAAAAAAAAAAAAAAAAAAATCAGAGCGAAGCCCTCCGAGGACGATACGGTCCTCTTCCTTACGGCCGCACCCGAGCCCGAGCCATCGGCCATTAATTAAGTTCGACACGAGAGAGGCTCGGCTCGACGATGGCGATGCGCCGCAGCACCTTTTCAGCCGACCGGGCCATCTAATCCGGAAGCTTTACGCGGTGTTGAGCGAAGCCCGCCGTCCGCGATTGTCCTCGTCACGGACGGGAGAGGCGCGTAGCATCCCCGCGCATAACTAACCGGGATTTATGCTTCGCATTCACTTCACCGAGCCACGTACCCTCCCATCCCTCCCTAGCGCCCGACTCCTGGTATACGAGCTCGCAGCGACTCCTCGAGCACCCTGATATACAAGCCCGGCTCAGGAAGCTCTAAATTTATCATTTAACGTCCGCGTCTCGACTACTTTTTCGCTCCCGAAGCCGGATTAAGCGACCTTGCGCTATTACGGGCGATGTTGACGGTGCGGCTGTGGCCGAGAGCGGGCGTCCGCAGCTGGCTTGCCCGGGCCACGTACGAGTCCTCGCCGAGGTGCTCGTCGACACCGCGTCCCGGAACACGGCCCGGGCCGTCCGCCACGGGCGAGAGCGCGCCGCATCCGCAGAGCCGACGAAAATAAAGGTCCCGTGAGCGGGCCGGCGGAGTGCGGGGCGGTAAGCGGAACGGAAGAAACCCGGGGTGACGGGAGGCGGCGACGGCATCCTCCGCATAATAAATCTATCGATCGTCGCGGGCTGGTGCAGCATCCGGGGGCGCGTGCCGAGCCAGCTGCGGCCGTCCTCGCTCAGGTGCACGTGTCGGACCCTGGGCGCGCTTCCGGTCCTGAAAAAGGAGCCAGACCCTAACTCACCCCCCCCATATCCCCTAACCCCCATATCCCTCCACCCAAACCCCCTGCCAACGCTAACCCCGACAAAAGGCTACGCCAGCCGCGATCTCGCCATGCCGGGGGACCGGCCGAAACCCGAGGACGGTACGTACGTCAGCTTGGCTTATCGATTCGCATTATCGATTAGCACGACCGATTGCGGAACCACTGCGCTTTCGTCACACCCGTCCGCTACTTATTTACCTTATTTAACTCGTTGTCGTTACCGATAATTACCGACGGCAGTGGCGCACCCCCCCCCCCCGAAGCCTCCACCGCCGCCCATTATCTCTCCGCGTCCGAGCGATTGTGCTTCACTGACCCGCCGCCTACTTTCGACTACCGGCTCTATCTGCCATTATGGTAATTTATAGACGACCTGGTGGCCCGAGGCCGGACAGCGCCGTAAAAGCGCCAAGTAGGCGCCTTCTTGGCCGGTTGCCTAACGTAGGACGAGTCGCCGCGGACTTTGCTATCGCTTCGCTCCCACCTCCGCTCCCACCTCCGCTCCCACCTCCGCTCCCACCTCCGCTCCCCCTTCGCCCCTCCGTCCCTCCGTCCCTCCGCCGCCACCCCAACCCCCGCTCCCGCCCCCGCGCTCTGTAGCACAATTAAATCTGGCCGACCGAATGTTGTAATTTCTTGAGCCGTGAGAAGCTTGTCGAAAGTGGTAATATGGCAAATAAAGGTGTCGGGTGTCGTGTACCGAGTTCCGATTACCCTGAACTGCTATGCTGCGTATAAAACCTGACTTCGGCTCCGAGATAAAGCGTCTCGCGTTAAGCCCGACTACGCTATTCTTATCCCCTTTTTTCTTGATTCTGATCACAATCACAAGAGCGTAAGAACGTTTCATCCGATCCCCGCTCAATTTATCGTTCCTACGTACGTTCGTAACGAACTGAATTCGGACTCTGCTTAGAAACGTGGCCCGTTGCCTCGGTTAGGTTCGCCGCTGCGGACGCGGAGTCGATGAATATTTAATAAGGAGAGCAGAGGTCGACGGAAAAGCGAGCGTGACGAAGGTATCGGGAGCCACAATAGTCAGCGATAAAGTCGTGCGAGGCCATTAAGTAAAGTAGTCTCGCGCGTCCTCCCGCCTTTGTCCCGTACAATCGAAAATGAAGTAAGCGCCCAGCTTAAGGCGAAACACAAGAGAGAGAGGGAGAGAGAGAGAGAGAACGAGTGGGAGCTCGGGTATCGCGAGCCTGCAAACGCATCTCCGATGTCGTATCGCAAAGTGACAAAGATATCGCTGAAGCCGCTGGAATTGGAGCCCCCCGACGTTCATGGCCAAGCCTCGTCGCCGTCACCCAGGTCGCGCTGCGATCCTCGATGTCGTCGGACTCGACCTGCCCGTCCTCCACCCCTCCCCGCTCCCACCACGTATCCTCGTCGATCGTTTCAACGGGGCTGGCTCACTCGACCCGCCGCCCCTATACAAAATCCCTCCCCCCCCCCCCCCCGCCGACGATAATCCACTATATAACGAGGCCCTTCGAGCCGGCCGAGGAGATGCTCCTTGGGCATCGTTCCTCGCTGCGTGCCAACTGCTGCGACACAGGATACGCCGACTTGACCTTATCGACCGACCGAGCGACGGTATAGGGTGACCGGGGAAATCTTAGACTCGCGGCTTTCTTAAAAATTCGAATCTTACGCCTCCTGGCGCTCGGCGGATAAGCGGATAAGCCGCTTATTTCAGCCAGATCTCGGAGCCGTTCCTCGAATCCGCAAAGCTTCGGCCTCTCCCGCCTTCCCGGAACGTCCCGCCGTCCTAGAGGATCTCCTAGCGTCCAAGGGCTAAGAGGAGAAGAACCACGTGGGTCACCGGCTCGTGACCTTCGCGGAACCGAGCGAGACAGCCCGCCCGCCCGCCCTCCCCTCGACACCCCATGACTTCTTCCTCTCTCGAAATAGGGGAACGTTTCGGGTCGACAGGGACAGAGTGAGAGTGAGAGAGAGAGAGAGAGAGAGAGAGAGAGAGAGGGGCGCGGAAATCGCTCCTTTAGAAGCGCTGAGCGGAACATGGCGTGAAGCGAGGAATGGAGCGGGACAAGGGTATCGCGGTATCTTCTCGCTCGGTGCGTTTACGCGCTTCCGAGGCTACGGGACCTTGACTGGACTTTCAAAGCAGCCGGATGCCGTCCGTATAATGGTAAGGAGCGAGGGCCAGGGCTCGCGAAAACCCGAAGCGTCTCCGGCTGCGTCGTTTCTTAATAAGGCCTCGCCAATCGGCTCGCCCCCGATCAACCAACGCCCCCGCACTGCCCCGCACTGCCCCGCACTCGCCCCTCGATTTTTACCGGATTTTACGTGCTTTCCCCGATCCGGGCGAGCGAGCCCTTTGTGTCGAGAGGCCCGGATCCCGCTGGACCACACAGGATCCCACTTCCGGCCTCTGGGGCACGTGGCCGTCGTGCGCGCACCATAAGGAGCCCCGTAATATGCATACCCTGCCACCTCCCCCACGCCCACAATTCGCTCAGCTGGCCTCGGCACGTCGGCCAAATGCTCCCCTCGGTCCTTGTGTTGGAGGAGCGGTAAGCAGAAAAGAGAAGTGAGAGAGTGAGGTGGGGTTGGAGGGTAAGGGGGGGGGGGTACGCAACCTCCATTGTGCAATTAATAGCCGGGGCTGCGAGCAGACCTGCACTTACCTGTCGGCCGTAATACGCGAGCGTCAGCTTGCGCATCTCCAGCTGATTACAATAGCAAAGAGCTTCGTGACGCGTGAAGAAGGGTGTGTGGGGAGGGGTTAGCTTAGGTAGTCCGCTCGGCGAGGGCAACAAAGACCTCGGTCATGTAGTTACGGAGGTTTGTTGATGTCGCGCGTCGCGCTGCCGATCTAAGGAAAACCGAGGCCAAACACAAGCATCGGCTGAATGGGAGTGTCAGTGGCGGCGACGGCGTCAACGAGGGGACGGAAGAAGGGAACCCGGTGCCCTTCCGGGCCGTAACACGTGCGGGGGAGCCGGGAGAGCGCCGTTTCCGAGGCCCCCTCCTGCCTCCGGTCAAACGGTTATGACAATCGATCCTCGCCATCCTGTGCGTAGGAGGCGTCTTAAACTCGATGGCGAGCGTTCTCTCTCTCTCTCTCTCTCTCTCTCGAGTTTCGAGCGTCTTGGAGCGTCTTGGAGAAAAGAGGCGCGTGCCCCTGCGGAAGCGACAGCTGCGTCTTAGCGCAGAGCTCTCGGAGCCAGAAATGCGATACGGTCCAAGGAGGAGCGCCCATGAAAACTCGCCTCCCCTTCACGCATTATTCCTCTTTTTTACCGGCTCCTATAAAGATGCTCCTTCCTTCCTCTAAGATCCGCTCCTCTTTCAATGGCCAGACCTCCGGGACCCCCTCCCCCTGCCCTGCTCTGAGCTGCTCTGTCCTGGCGTGCCCCGTCCTTCGATAGCCAACCGAAAAAGCAGCTCGTATTTTCCATCCCAGGCCGATTCCATCCGTGTCCAATGGACAATTCGGATCCCATTGCCACCCGGATCCGCCTCGATCACCGACGATCGAATTAGGATCGCCGACGACTTTCCATAGCCGTAAATCAGGCTAAACGAGACAACGCCGTACTCGGCCGTCAGCAGTTCTCCTCACCGTTCCTTATAAGCGCCTCAACGAGCCATTGCCTCCATAATCCGAGATATAATTCCTCCGCTTTCCTCGCATCGTTTCTCATCTGCCCCCATCCCCATCCCCCCAACCCCTACCCTCCTCCTCCTCCTCCTCGTCATCTCCTCTCCGCGCCCCGCGCCCCCCTCCACCGCCAAGCACCGCCAGCCATTTATCTGTAAAGAAGCTAGCTAGCTAAAGCAGGCCGGAGTAATAAAACGCCTCGGCCTTCGAAATATTATTATTACCTCGGAGTATCGCAATCGTCGTCGGTCGTCGGCGACGTCTTATTTCTTATTGTGTGCACTTGAGCAACGACACTTAAGCAGCCGAGCGACGGAAATCGAAACTGTACTTATAAAGTAAAAAAAAAAAAAAAAAAAAAAAAAAAAAAAAGAAAGAAAGAAAGAAAGAAAGAAAGTAATGTCGATCGGTTGTGATTTCCGCGGCCTGGCACAGATTTTCCCGATCGGCGGTAATATTAAGAATAAAGGAACGGAAGAAAGAAAAAAAAAAAGAGCCTCGAGGAGGATCGTTAAAAATAGCGGTCCGCTAAGTCCCCTCGGAATTTCGGAAACTTCGGGAAGACGTTTGGAAACTGCCGGGGAGAGTCCGGAGACGGATAAGCGGCACTAGCCGGCTCTAGCCGCTTGCTACTCTCTCCCGTGGCCAGGAAGGAAAACTACTTTCACCCGGGCTCGCTCATCGCTAAACCACCCGGCTATTTTTAAACAATACATTCGGCTATTTATACATCGATAATCTTTTTCACAACATTTAGCGATTGTCAGAAGCTATTATCTCTCCTACGCTATCTGAAAATAGCCAGCTGCTGGTGGTGCTGGTGGCGGCGGTGCTGGTGGCGGTGCTGGTGGCGGTGCTGGTGGGGTCGGTGCTGGTGGGGTCGGGGCGGGGGAGGGTAGCGCAAGGGAGTCCCGGGGCCGGGACGATATATTTTTTATAATATCCGGCCGTATTTGATAAGTATTTAACGGAGCTTATCGGGGCTTTGGTGTCGAAAGCACGAGCCGTACTTATACGGATATACGGGTCTGCGTGTATGGGTGTCGCGCCTCGAGTTCGGGCCCGAGAGCGCGTCTGAAATTTCAGACCCACGAAATTGCTCCGGTATGGCGTGCCGGGGCGGGCGGGGCCGGCCGGGAGGATTCCTCAAATTATCAAATCAGCCAATGAATGAGTGAGGGTACGGTCGTCGTTAAAATCGAGCTGGTATTAGGTTTGATTGTCTAATTAACGCCGGCCGTTTCGATAATTGCGGCTTCGAGGAGGGAACATTGAAGTCGACGGCGAGTCAAGGCGTCCCGACATAAAAAAAGAAAGAAAAAAAAAGTTAAGAAAAACAACAAGAGCCCGATGTGTAATGGGTGACGCCCGCGGATCTCGTAGAAATTTGGAGAGCATCTGGAGGAATGCGGAGCAAACGGGGCCGGAGGAAGCGCTGCTGACGAGTACAAGGCCCGCGAGATAGAAATTCATTGGCGCCAAGGCACGATGTCTGCTAGTTGGCTGTTGAGGGTCGGACGCAGGGTGAGAGGGACGGGGGAGGACAAGGAGGGATGGTAACACACTGAGAGGTGCCCTTCCCCTCTCGCTCCATAGCCCGCACAGCACTCTATATGTCCAATTGGTCATCCCTCGCCCCCGCCCGCCATCTAACCGCGGTAATCACCACCGCCGAGCTCTCTCTCTCTCTCTCTCTCTCTCTCTCTCTCTCTCTGGATGCCGGCAGTCAAACGACTTGATTGTTTTAAACGAGAGTAGCCGTGTCAGGCCGCGCGTGCTGAGGGCCCATTACACGGAGAAACGCTCGCATCCGGCGTGTAAGTAAGTTAAGGAATGCGAGCGCAATGGGGTGGGGTGATGGGCGATTGGGGGGATGGGGTCAGCCGCGAAAAAAGCCCGGTGCTCTCGTTGCACCTCGTGGCCCCTGTCGATTAATTGCCGCGTAGCGTCCCTCCGGCTTCTTTCTTGTCAGCGGCTCGAGGTCTCGGGGTGGCGCGCGGGGTCGAGGACGGCCTCTCCTACGCCATTAACGCTCGACTAGTTTTTACGCCGGGGCTGGGCGCTGGGCTGCGTTGGCTAGGGGTTCGAACTAGCTAGCCCGAGATTGACGGCGTCCGGATACACAAGTACGGGGTCCATTGTAATGACCATCATCTGGCCGATCGACCTTTTTCTTAAATCCGCATAAGAAAGGACGGAGGCTGCGTCAATCGTCGACCTCTCGGTACTTGACCCCGGTAGTCTACCGGCCCGGTAGACGGAAGCTGCGCTCTCAAAGCTGGGCTCGTCGGGGTCCTGTGACGGTCAATCGGCAATCGATATGCGGCTCCGGCTGCACTGGAGCGCTCAGTCGGCTCGCGGGAGGATGGGGGCTGCCTAAGGTCGTCAAGCGCGGCGGTAAAAATAAAGACGGGCCGCAGCTGCCACCTCCCCCGCGATTCCGATTACCAAAGCCAGTGGATTTTATTCGATGGAGCGAAAGAGGGCTAAAAATAATGGTAGGCGCGGTCCAGGTGCTGGTCCGGCAGGTGACCGAGCCCCGAAGGAGGAGCTTCCTTCCTTTCGAGGCGTGGGCGGGGGGCCCGAACAAAGCCGCGTCGGGAGGGCTCGACTCCCGGCTCGTCTATTTACAGCATCCTCCACCTCTCTCGACCCCCTCCCCCTCCCACCCGCACCGCATCGCCCCGTCTCAACATTACGCTTTAGCGCCCGTAGCCCCCGTCCGAAGGCTCGGTCGACTATCGCGGCGTCGATCCGCGGGGACAAAGCTTTCCCGGAACGTCGCGTTCGAAATAGTCGCGGCCGGGGCGAGTGCGAGTCGAGGCTTTTCCTTCAGCCGACAACCCTCGGACTCCTCTCCAGGGTGAAGGCCAGCCCGGCTTCCGCTCTCTATCCAAAGTACGGACCACCAATTAGAGATTCGTAAATCATACCTCTACGGCCCGGATTCCGAAATAACAAATTTCCTCCATTCCCTCCTTCTCTACTACATACAGTAACAGAGAGAGAGAGAGAGAGAGAGAGAGTGTGAGGAGGGGGAGGAGCGAAAGGGAGATAGATGTTATTACGTACTCGAAAGTGTTACGTATTCGTAACGTAAAGAGCGGCAAGTGAGAGGAGCGACGGGGCAGAGGAGGAGGGGGGGGGAGAGAGATGTAGAAATCTTTCCGATATCATCGCAACCTTAACCTCGATTCGAGGCCGTGTCGATATGTGGTGCATATAGCGAGTCCCGTACTGCGCGCACTCCTACTCGTCGAGCTCGCCTATCTAGTTCTCTAGATCTAAGCGTTCCGTTCGAGTGCGCACTGCGGGACGACAGAGTGTCATTATCGAATCTCCGTAACGATTTGAAAGGAGTAAGTAATACCGGGGCTTTCTCCACGAGTGCCCTTCCCGTGCGCCTCCTGCTGCTTCCGGTCAATAATTCCGAATCCGGACGCGTATCAGCCTCTGCGGCGGGCTTTACGTTTCCGGCGATCGGACGGCCGGCCGGCCAATGGCCAATGGCCGCTCCTCTAAAACGTCCGGTTCGCCGAGCAGATTCAACGGTGCCACGAGACGGAACGACCTTACGCATCCTTTATAGTCCGGATGGCTTATCGGGACGGGCCCGGCGTTCCTCCCGCCGTGACGAGGGGGGGGGAGGTGGAGGGGAGGGCAGCGCCAACGCGCCAGAGCTTCGTTCCTTTCGCCGAGGAGAAAAAGATCCTCGCTCGTGGGAGGATCGTTCCTTCCACGATAGAGGCATCATCTCCTTCCCTACCATACCCTGTCACCTCCGCCACCTCCGCCACCTCCGCCACCCGGCCTGCCACCCTAGCCACGGCCGCCGCCGATCTATTCTCACGGCTCGCAATCGCGCCGACGGTTTGCATAAGTTTAACGGCCCACATTATCATTATGGGCGTGCGTGCGGTGTCTACCTTCGTGCCGCCGCTGCCACGACTTATCGTATACGCTGCAAGAGAAGGGAACGGTTCTTCCTCTCCTCCTCCTCCTCCCCCCCCCAATAACCTCCGGCCCCCCACCCTCACGTAATAATCGGATGAGATCCTCGACTCTTTCGTCGAGCTTTACGGAGCCCCGATTCTTTTTACCTTCTGATGTCATCTGGCTGTCTTCACCCGCTCGATAGTGAGAAAACGGACGGACGGACGGACGGACGGACGGACGGATCGGCGGGGGGTTGGGGTGGGGGGAGTGGGAGTGGGGGGGGTGAAGGGTTAAGAAGAAAGCCAATCGATTCGAGTGGCCGGAGTGGACTGAAAATCGAGAGGAGATAGCGAGTCGAGTGAATGAGAGCACTGTTGCACAAGAGCTGCTCTGTAAATACGTCACGACGTTGCTGTTGTTTGATCATGAAGAACGATTCGTTTCACTGAAATCTACAATAGAGGCTTATCCGCCGAGCCAAGTTTGCCAAGAGCAAACTCATCATCCCGGCACATGGGCTCGACATTTTTTTACGCACAATATGAGCGATTCACGGGCAGCGACGAGCGTTAATTCGTCAATAACGCGCGCGCGCGCGCGCGCGTGTGTGTGTGTGTCCCAGCACCGCCCCCCGCTCGTCACCCCGGCCTATTCGCTAATAACCGCGATCCTCTCCTCACCTGCGGGCATCCTAATTAACCATGAAATTAACAGCTACGATGGGCTTGGAGGAGATGCTGTGTCGCAAAAATGAGAAGCGCAGTCACGTCACGGTCAAAAAAGAAAAGTGAGGGGCATCGTACGTATAAGTCGTCACGTGACCAGGGCCATGTAAAACCAGCGAGTCTGCTGACTTTTTATCCTTTTACGCGCCGGCTGGATTTACCTGTCGGCACTGTACTTTCTTGTTATCTGTTTGGGGGGTGATGCTCCCACCTCCCCCTCCCCCCTTCACGACAACTGACCGCCGACTCATCGCCGAAATTATTAATAGAGCCGCGTTCGGGACTCGTAAAGTCCGCCGCTCGTGAAATCTTGATTTTTCCTCCGAACCGACGACCTCCCGCCTCTACCCCCCTCGTATTTATCACGGGTAAGGAGCTCGCAGGCTACGAACTTTTTACGTCGCGAGAGTCGGGTAAAGAAACCCGGGAAAAACTCTGACGGGCCAACGCCGTCCGCGATAAAAAAAATTCTATCCAGCTGTGGGAAGGGGTTAGGAGGAGGAGGAGGAGGAGGAGGAGGAGGAGGAGAAGAAGGAAAGAAGCGCGCGTAGAGGGCAAGCCCGTGTGTAATACCTCGGCGGGGGCGTGCGCTCACTGACAGACTTGATTTCTCGCTTCTCTCACTCACTCGCACGCTCACGCGCACGTGTCGACGCGCCGTCTTCGGGAGTTCGCGAGTACAGCGGATTACGTGACGAGGCGAGATTAATTGCAGCGGCTCCGAGGCCGTACGTATTATGAAAACGACCTCTCTCCATTAAAATAAGCGGGAAACGGCTCGGCTTCTTCTTACTTGGGTGGATTCGCGGGCCCGGCCTCTCTCGGGCTCAATAACATTGCCAATCAACGACGTACCTCCCCCCCCGCCCGTACCCTCCCCCCGCCCCCGCCAACGTCTCCTTCCTCACCGGGGAGCCATCGAAAAAAGCAACCGCTTCCCGCAATCCCACGCGGATGGGAGCTTAATGGGGAAATCGAGTGTCGCGATTCAGCCAAAGACGGGAATACGCGTGAACTTGTGTCATCGGGGAAACGAGGAGGAATCGAGGAATCGGTCGGATGCTCGGGACCGCGTCGTTAATTTTATGCGTGGGCCGAGCCAATTGCATTCCAGGAATCATTTATCCTTGGACTCGTCGTCGCTGCTGACGAAACTTTGTCGCGCAACCTCTTCTAATTTCAGAATAATCCGCTTCCCTCCCTCCCTCTCCTCTCTCTCTCTCTCTCTCTCTCTCCCTCTCTCTCCCTCTCTCTCTATCTCTATCTCTATCTCTATCTATCTCTCTCTGTCTCCAAATCGCTTATTGTTTAGACGGCTCACGGAGGGGAGGCGGCCAGACGACGCCAGAAGACTTGCAGCATCCAGTGGTAAGGCCACGCAGGATCCTCCAGCCGAGAGTCTCCTGTGTCCTCTCGGGGCAGAGCTAGTGATATTTTCAGACGGCAACGAGGCCATTACGTTTTAACGATCCGCCGACTCGAATTTATTCGCGATAGCTCCAACCACTCGGACTCGGCCCCACCAGTCGGCCAGGGCGGGGGGGGGGATAATTCAAGTCCCCCTCCCCGTCCGGGCCGATCGGACAGGATCGTGAGCGAAATTGCAGAGTAAGGAGGCTTCCGTGATCCCGAACAGGACAAGTAGTGCTCTCGAAATTCCAGACGGTCATTGTAATATCTGTACCTCGATCCTCCTCGCTCTTCCTCGATCCTCCTCGATCCTCCTCTCTCCTCCTCGCTCCTCCTCGCTCCTCCCCCTCGACCTCGACCACGATGTTCGCGGTCGCCCTCTTCGCCATCCGCAACAGCTGGCCCCGATCGTGGTTACCGATGCCAGATGTCCGCGGATCGACAACAGCCGCGATCCCCTTCCCCCGCTACGGCCCCATCCTAATTACGGGATCTCTACAAAGCACAGGACGTCCGACACGATTCGAGCCGAGCATCCCTTCTTTTCTGCCGTCTTCGCTCCAGAAACGGAGCGAATTTATAAACGACCCCACCTCGCCCCCCCCCCAGATCCCTTAGATCCCTTACCCCGCGCGAGCACATATCACCTGTGCCCGATCGTTATTCCATTGTTCAACCGGAACGAGTCGCTGGCCGATGCAGAGCTTTAAGAATGCCCAGCCCCTTACGATCCCGGAGGCGTGTGTCCACCAGGATAATCATATTCGAGTAGTCGGTCCGCTCGACGTCATCATCGTCGTCGTCGGACGCTTCGGATCTCCGAGGGCTCGACTCCGTTCCACTAAAGACTACGTCCTCGTACTCTGCCATCGTCGTAATAAACAAGCCGAGTAATATTTACATGTGTGGCACATCGGCCATGATTGAAATATAAAGCCGGCGAGCAAGCCGTTCATTAGGATTTTATTTATGCCCCTCCCTCCTTTCCCGTTGTCTTATCCCTTCGTTTTACTATGTGGCCGTAAAGTAATTTAAAAATAGCGTGACAAAAAGACGTTAGCGCCCGGAGGTGAATGTAAATGAGGCCCTGCTCGCTGTGAGAGCTCGGGCCTCCGCCGTTCCTCTGGCGGATCGGCACCTGCACGGCCCCGGCTTCTTCTCGGCCCTCTTCCCGGTAACG
Organism: Ceratosolen fusciceps; assembly: GCA_018883505.1. NCBI lineage: Eukaryota > Metazoa > Arthropoda > Insecta > Hymenoptera > Agaonidae > Ceratosolen > Ceratosolen fusciceps. Next base: position 12,152,695 of record RCIC01000002.1, on the reverse strand, counting down.
AGTGAGAGCCGCTAACGCCAACAACGCCACGGGAATAGACAAGCAGCCCACGACAATGCCCGGATGATTTTGATTTACTCCCACCTTCCCTCCTGCCCTCGTCCTCACCAATCGCGGACGCGCGGCCCCCTAACGAGGCTCTCTCTCTCTCTCTCTCTCTCTCTCTCTCTCTCACCATCCCTAGACTCGGCGGGCCCGCCTCCTGCGGGTCCCTCGCTCCCCATACCCGAGTCCGACCCCGAGCCCGACCCCGACCAGGACCCCGACCCCGGGTCGACTAATAATTACAATAAGATACCGAACGATAGGCTCAGCCGGCCGAGATCCGCCCGAGAGCCGGAAGAGGACCGCGCCGGGACCGACGACTATCTAATCTCCTAGGAGATTGCGGGCTCACGGGCTCGGTCTCGCGATCGGGGAAAATCTAATCTGGCTTGTTGGGCCTTGGGCGGGAGCGCGCGTCACGGTGGCAGGAGGAGCGAGGAGGAGGAGCGAGGAGTCGGGGCAGGGACCCGGTTAGCCTTTTTCCTTAAAGCCTGTGGACCCGGGGGCCAGAGACGCTTTCCTGGCAAACAATCCTATCGCTAATGGCCTCTGGCAGCACTGCTTTTTACGTAGATAAACAAAGAAGACGAATGGCTGATTAAACAGATGGCTCGGGCACCGATGCTCTCGGCGGCCGGGCGACCCTCCACGCTTTTCGACGGCAGGCGCCAAATTAACTGCTCCCCGTGGACTGTCCGGTGGAGCCGGGTGATCGGGCTGATGGGGGTGTCGGGTGGGAGGAGGGGGGGGGCAATACGACGCGCCATAAAAGACAGCGGAGGCCGCGAGCGAGCCCCGTCTCCTCGTAGCCGTTGATCGAGGAAAGGTCGCGCTAGTCGCTTCGCCATTCCGACCCCCCCCCCGTCCAAAGACTTTTTTCACCTCTGGCGGTACTGTAAACAAAGGATCCTCCCCCTACTCCTCCACGGCCTCCTCCTCGAGCGCAGGAATCGAGACCCTAGCGTACCCCCGACCCCCGACCGCCCCGTCAACGGGAAGCCGGCCCGGGAGCTCCCGCAGTCCGGTTCATCGGCGAGGCAGGGGGTGAGGGGGGGAGTGGGAGAGATGGGGAGATAGTAATGCTTCCGACCGGATGGATTTCGTTTGGACACGGAGCGAGAGCATTATTTATAACGCATCCACTGGTCCTCGCCCCGGGATGAATGACAAGCCCGTAATTAACGAGCCGATATTATTGCACATTATCTGTTGGCATTCCAAACAACTGCGGGACGTCATGTACAAACGACGTTTTAATATCACGGGACGGGCGTGTAAAATAAATATTGATTTTGGCCCGGCGGGGGGCGCGACGGCTATTAACGAAGCAATTTCAATAATATTAATTCGAGGGAAGGGGGAATTGGAAGCCCGAGGAGACGGACCGTGGCAATTAAGGCGGAAATCCATACGCGCGCTCACCTACTCCGTCCGCGTCTCCCATTACTTATTTCAATATTTATAATTAATTTGATTTCCCCCCCCCCTTCTCGTTCCTCGAGCGTAGAATGTATCCTCCCAGGTAGCCGAGCGCGCACCTTTTGAAATTCAAACGACCTTCCGGAACCGGCCGGAAAGCCCACACGCGCGTGCGTTTAGGCACCCACGCAGCCGTCTCGTCGCTTTACATAAGTCCCGGGGATCTCGCCTCGGCCCGGACGCATATTTTATCCATTTTATCTGATTGTAAAAAAAAGCGATAGGGATAGCGCTCGCCAAAGTGTTTGTTTTCGAGCGCTCTATCATCGTGGCTGTGTGATGCTGGCCGAGGAGCGCCGCTCGGCTACGGTCAGCGAGGTAGACCGGGGTCGTTGAGCTCGGAGGGGTGATGGGAGGGGGTCATCGATACGAGGGATCATCCTTGGCCGCGGACAGGAACCTTCGCGTACGAGTCGTATCCTGATTAGCGGCGATTGTCAGGCATTTAATTGCACCGAACGGCCTCGCAACGACCACGAGATGAGGCTGCGACGCTCGTCCCCACTGCCAAAGCGACAAAACGCGCTTCATTCAATCGACCAGTGCTTCCTGCTTCTCCCCGACCCCCATCTCCCATCTCCCATCTCCCCCCCCGCCACCCAATAACCCCCGGACGAAAACACCGACCGCGGCAACGTCGAGTCCGCGTTCTTACAACGTAACGCTCCTTCGATCTTTAAAGCCTATTACCAATTATTAGCGGCTTTGAACGGCGATTGGCCAAACAGGCCAAAGCGATTAGGCGAGGATATTAGTCTCGTGGTACAGAATAATGAGCAATTTGTCCCGAGTGCCGCGTTCGCTGCGTTTGCGTCGCAATGTTATGTACACGTAAACAACAACGGGAGCCTCGTCTCCCATTGGCCAAGAGACTCGGCTTTTAACTTGAATTTCTTAACCGAAAGGGGATACTTACGAGGAGAGGGAATTTTCGATCTCCCGCTCGCTCGCTCGCTCGCTCGATCGATTGCTCGCTCGATCGCTTATTTGTAAAAAAAAAAAAAAAAAAAAAAAAAAAAATACGGCCAATGGCATTACGGATGTCCGCTGGTCCGTGAAAACCATCCGACTCCGGAATTCGCCCTTCGCCTTTAGCGACCTTCACGATCCAGCAGCAGCGCTGCCCTCCGTCCGTACCAATCATCGAGCGGACTCTAATGACACGGGAGCCGCGCTTTTAAGACATTTTCGACCGCAACGTCTTGTTCGGTACCGACAAAGACCCTGAACACCCTGACAAAGACACTGGCAGACGACGGCGGTGGGTATTGAAGAGTGGGGGGGAGGGGCGGTCGGGTGGCCTCCTTTAATCGTACCTCTTGTTTTAAGGATCCGCCGGGGGATCCAGTCCTCGTGTCCGGGATGACCGGGACCCCAACGGGGACAGCGGCGTCAACCACGTACTCTCCGCTCGCCCTCCCGCCCTCCTATCCCCCTCGTCGACGACGGCTATCGAGCCCGAAGTCGAGATGCGCACACCCGCCGCGCCCGACTCGGAAATTATCTTCCACGAATTTCGCAACTCCAGCGGCAGTTCATGTAATAATCATCGGTGGCGGTATTACGGGAAAGATGAAGATGAAGAAGAAGAAGAAGAAGAAGACGAAGAAGACGACGATGACGATGATGATGGAGAATAAAGTGAAAGAAAGAGAGAAAGAAAGAGAGAGAGAGAGAGAGAGAGAGAGAGAGAGACAGATAAAGAAACAATGAAAAAAAATAATTTAAGAGGAGAAAGGAAAGGAAGAGGTCGCGCGTCCGGTACGGAAAGGTACTCTAGTGCGAGAGTCGTGCCACCTTGTATGAGGTAATCCAGCTCCGGTCTAACGCGTCGCGATAACGCACGTAATAAACGTAATAAGGGTTACGCGGACTGACGGAGGAGAGCACGTGTCGCGCGACGGACGGCAAAATATCCTGGGATTTCGCCGGGATCCGAACACGCGACGTCGCGATCCAGCTTCCGAGAGCGGGGCTGGGGTCGGAGGTTTGGGGGGGAGGGGTAAGGGGGAAGGGGGGTACGGCGAGGTCCGGTGAAGCGCAACGATTTCCTGCCCCCGGGGCCCGTAGATTAAAAGTAGCGGATGGTTAAAGGCGAGTTAAGTGAGTTGGGCCGGAGGACTCGTCGTGGCAGGCGCTCGCTCTTACACCATCGCCGACCGTGTCGAATAATTTCTACCGCTGGCTGGACACTCACTTGCCCCGGCTTTTCATCTCGCTACGGCGCAAAAAGTCGGCCCCGACATCAGTACCGAGAAGCCCGGCGACGATGGGTGGTAAATAGGGTGGGAGGACGAAGACAATGGGCCCGAGCAGGATTGCGCAGGAGCAGCGAGGTGATTCTCCACGGCCGCGGTAACCGAACGCGAATGGAGCCGGTGCGCGCGGAGGACATCGCGATCCTCGCGCCCGGATACGTCCTCCCTCCCACGCCCCGCGTCTGCTGCCCGGGGAGAAAAGAAAAACCGGAAGTACGGGCCGGCGCGCTCGCCGTCCCCGAGGATGTTGCAAGGGCAGCCGTGGTATACCGACCTACCGACCGACCGACTCTGCGGTGAGGTGCGGCGAGGTGCGGCGAGGTGCGGTGTGGTGCGGTGAGGTGCCGTGAGGTTGCGAAGGGGAGAGCGAAGGGGGAGGAGGGCAAACCGTACCGGAACGAACGGCGCCTGACACGACGCTACGCTGTAACGCGAATTTACAGGCTCCTCGGCCTCGCGAATCGGCTTTATCGTTCTTGTCGCCCTCTGACCACAAGACCTGCCGCCTCGCCTCGTCTCGCCTCGCCTCGCCTCGCCTCCGATACTCTACTCCTCGATCGCGATAATAAGCGAGCCCCCCGGGGCCGTACCGGGCGCATCGGCCAACCGAGGACGACGCCATTGGCTTGTGGTGGGAAAAAAATTTCACCGGCGACGCCGTCCGCGCAACCGAGCCATTAATTACGAAAACGCGCCAATCGCCCGTAACGGCTCCGGTGGAAGCTGGGCGCGCGCGTCTGTGCGTGGTGGGGTTGGCGGCGTTGGCGGCGTCGGCGGCGTCGGCGGCGTCGGCGGCGTTCCTCTTACGCAAGGACGACCGTCAGCTGCTCGTTGACATAATCTCGCGATCGTATCTCGGCCGCGCCGTGGCATAACTCCAGGTCGCGCCCTTCCAGGTCGCGAGTCGCACACCTCCGCTCCCTCGCGCAACAGGTGCCACCGCCGACGTCCGTCCGCTTTCCTCTCGTTATCTCCATTACGGGCTGCTCGATCGATTTTCCAGCCCACGCTGGCAACGACAAACTTCTCGCTCGGCTGCTGGGCTACCCCTCCCCTATACCGATAACCCCACCACACCTCACGACCGTACCATTCCTTCCTTTTCCATCTATATGTTTTCTTTTTTTTTTTTTTTTTTTTGCTTTGTTTTGCTTTGTATTTGCTTTCCTTTTTGGCTTTTCGCGTGCAAATTCAAATGTTTAAAGAAACGGATAACGCGACGGAAGAAAGAAGAGCTTCTAATAGCTTTTAGATGGATGGGTTGACGCCATTTGAGTTTGAGGATGGTTGGGGGAGGCGGGGAGGCGGGGAGGCGGCAGCGATTTAAAGCCTCTGCCCTCCCGCGACAGGAATAAATACTTTTAACGGGGGAGGGAGGAGGAGGAGGAGGAGGATGAGGTAAAAAAAAAGTGGCGGAAGGAGCGCGCCGAGCATTAGGAGCCGTAAATTTTAAACGCGGCTCATTCCATTTAATATGATCTATTTACGCTCGGCCGGCATTTAATAGGTCGCTTATTTTTAAATTCAGCCTTTCGCAATAAGCCTATGAGATTCGTAGTAATTCCCAGTATCGGATGGCCCTTTCCTTCTCCTTTTCCATTATAATCGGGCGCGAGCCAGCCGCGCACACGTACGCGCGCGTACACGCGCGGTACGGACGGACGAACATAATAACGAGAAAATAATGTAGAAAAGGTAATTACAAGTGAGCCGGGGCGGCTCGCATTTATTTAACGTTATTTAACGGATCGGATTCTTACGGGCAGATGATGATCGTAAGACGATCGTGAGATGATCGGAGGAAGGCCAGACACTCCAAAGGAAATTAATGAGGGTGATCGGTGCCGGGGCAACTGGGGGATACCTTTTTTTTTTCTTTTTCTTTTATTATTATTATTATTATTGTTATTATTATTATCGGCTGATACGGACTATTGGATTGGCTCCGGAGGGATTGGCTCCGGCAGTGGTCTATCCTCCTCCGGTTGGCTTCCGAAGGGCAGAAAAAGCGCGTATGATTAACGGCTCAGGACCCGTATTACGTATGCGTATATTAAACGTCCCTCGTAAACAAAAAGATCATAAAACGGGAGTTTTAGCGCCAGATGCCTTTTTAATTCGGTTGGTCGGCCGGGATGTGCGACGAGTCGGAGTGACATGTTCTCACAGAAGGCGTCTCTCGACGACGCGGCAAAAACCGACTCCGCGTCGGGACGATATCGCGGTTCCGGCCGCTCCTCCCGCCTCGGCTCTCCTCCTCATCCCCTGCGCCAACCCCCTCCCCGATGAATGCGTTGAAAGGCCGCTCGCGCGTCTCGAGGAGTCGTGCGTGCCTCCTCACCTAGACCATCCCCACGGATCGACGCTTTTTGGTCCCGCTTGCTCTACGATCCTTCGTACCTCGCACTGGACCTCATCATCTGCAATCGCGGCCTTTATTGTTCCCGGTACTCTCCCCCGTGTAATGCACTCTTGGCCTCTGGAATTTACGGGTGTGGGGCGGGGATGGGGGGAGGCTACTCTTGCAGAGCGGCTATTTATAAACGATTGTTAATGCCTCGAAACTGCCCGGAAGGTCGTCCGTGTTAACGAGTTAATGAGCCCGCACTCGTTATATCCGTCTCCCGCGGACAGGCGTTATTGTGAAAGCCTGGCACACCCCGCCCCGCCCTCGTCCCCCGTATCGGCCGTGCCCCGGAGAGTCGTAGGAGCGGAGTGGCGGCGATGGGCACAGGGAGAGCCGCATCCGTTCCGGCCCGATTGCTCGATCCGAGACTTTCTTCCTCGGAAGAAAGTCCTCGAGGTGCTCGGCTCTCGATGTGGCCGAGCCCCCCGCCGCACCCCGCAGCTTGAGCCGCGCACTCATGTTGCGCATACGGTATGCAAAGTTACGGAAAAAACGGCCAGAGACACATGTAATGAAAGCCTGGGACGCAGCCCACACCCGGACTATCGGGACTGGCCGTGCGCGGGAGCGAGAGGGCGACAGTTCTCGAGGAGATCGAGTTACGCTCCGCGCAAAAAGGACACGAAACCACACGACACATTGCACTCGGTTTCTGGCCTCGGCCGGCCCTGGCCGCCGATCGTGAGAAATCCAAGCTCCCGGTGCTACCGCTTCGACGTCAGCGCTCCGCGCTCTCCCTCACTCGGCGGGCCGCCTTTTTACTATGTTTTCCAATTTGTCCCTCGTGTTTTTTCAACTATCGCCGTCTGTTTTTTCTCATCTCTGGCCCAAAACCCCCTGTAGCCGGGGCCCACTACTCGCTTACTCGTCTCGAGCCTTGTCTCGGCTCACCCCTCCTCCTCCTTATTCTACTTCTTCTTCTTCTTCTTCTTCTGCACCCGCACTCACTTCACGCTCAATCCTTCTGTCGATTCCCATGACCGGAGTGAGCAGAGACGAGAGAGAGAGAGAGAGAGAGAGAGAGAGAGAGAGAGAGAGAGAGAGAGGAGTCCCGCAGAGACTCGACGCAAACAGCGAGAAACTATCTACGCGGATGACACAATACCCAATTAACGTCAATAGAGTGTCTGCTCCAGCTGAAAGCACCGGGGCGCCTCGTCAGCTAATCGGCCGCGTTAACGTGCGCGGGCTTAAAATTAATGACCGGGGACTCGGTCGGCGATGGGGTTGAAGAGAAAAGTCCACTGACCTGCTGGGCTGCGGAGTCCGACCCCGAGAAGCTGGAGAGGCCCGTGAGGGGCGCGAGAGAGGCGCACGAGGAGGCCCTCGAGGGTGGTGGCGTGTGTCCCGGGCTGGGACTTCCACTTCCGCAGCTGGAGGCACCGCCGCTCGAGGCCAAGCTGACGCTGTCGGCTCGGCCTCGCCAAGGCGAGACGGACACGTGCTTCAGCATCCCGGGTAAGCTCTCGGTGACGACCAAGCTGCTCCTCCCTCTGTGACCCTGAAAAGCGTTCCCGACTCGTTAGACCGCTGTTACATCGCTTTTCTCCTGCCCTCTGCGCCTGGGATCTTCTCCGAGATTCATTTTCCTCCGCGTAAATGACGGGCTGGTTAGGGGGGTGGGGGGTGGAGTCATGCATGCACGGGCCGCGTTCACATCTATTATTGAGAGCCGCGGCCCTTTTTAAAAGCTAACAATCCGAGCGGCCCCTTTCAAGTGAGAACCCCGTACGCCCAGTTTCCCGTTCGGACGGAAGCTCTTCCTTTGTAGATGAGGAGGGCCCGCGCGGAAATGTCCCGCTACCTGCGCGACCCGCAACACCCCCAGAAATTTTCTCCGCCCCCTCGGCTGCGGTTTGGGAGCGCGTGCCGCATCCTCCCCTCCGTAATAATATCTTATTAATGGGCCTCTAATTCGCGTTAACGAGGGATGGCTTGGTGCCCTTGTACGATCCCCAGAGCCCCCCCCCCGGCCCTTCGCCGATCACCTGCCACCGCGAGAACGACGACGGCGACGACGATGGCAACAACTACTACGAAGACTGCGACTACGGGGATCACTGACGATGGCCTATGGGCCCACCTAGTCGTCGGTACGTTAATTGGTCACACTCTCGGCGATACTGGTCGACGTCGAGGTCGAGGTCGAGGTCGAGGTCGGGAGATCGTAAGCTCCCTCGGCTAATAGCCCTTACCGTCCTCGCTCGAGCGATCCAGCAGGTCCCGGATTGCAGTGGCTCGGACTCGGTGGCTCGCGGCACGCAGTCAATGCACGTAGCTCGTGTTTGCCTGGCAAACAAGCGTCATCGAACGGCGGCCCATGACGAGATATATCGCGCGCTTTTATTATCACTGGCTCCGAGGACTTGGGATGCGTGTGCGCGCGGTCCGTACTCGCGCGGCGCTCGGCTACGACTGAGGCAAGAGAAACGCGGGCGCGCGCGCGCCGCTCTTCCTTACTGTCGGGGGCGTCCGGGGCCCGTCGCAGTCGCCACCGCCGCCGCCGCCGCCGTCGTCGTTGTCACTGCCATCACCCCCACCACCGTCACTGCAAACAGCAGCAGCAGCAGCAACAGCGGCAGCAGCGGCAGCAGCAGCAGCAGCAGCAGCGGCGGTGGCAGCGGCGGTGGCGGTGGCGGCGGTAACAACAGCAATACGGCAGCTCGGCCGGGAGTAGCGGAAGGGGGGCGACAGCGACGGGCAGTCAGAGCGACGGGGGAGCGGCGCTGGCCGCGCGTGGACCGAGACTTCGCTCCTCTACTTCTGGCTCCTTCTTCTTTATTTATTTTTTTCCTCGTCTCATTTTCTTTTCCTTCGCGTATCGACTTACCTCCGGACCCCTTTCGCGCAACGGGAGCCAGCAAACGAGGCCGCCGCCGTCAACGCTTAATGAACATATCAGTGATTACGGTTCAGGTTCGACGGCTTCCGGGCCCAGAAGGCGGTCCCAATGTCAGCCACCGAATTCTTAGGACCTCCGTCTATTAAGGATTTATCTCGTATCTCATTAGCTCGTTAGACTCTTACGGATTGTAAGAGCCAGAGCCGATCGTCGAATGCACGTGCAAGCGTCTTCGAGGAATCCATGCTCCAGCGAAGCGTCTCGGGGATAGGAAAGCCTCTGGTTACTTTTACGCGGCAATCGGGAAAAAGAACGAGGCCCTCTTCTTATCTCGGCGTTGTAAAATAAACTGAAATAGAGATTGCGTCCAAGTTGTAACAATATTCTCTATCTGTCTCTCTCTGTCTCTCTCTCTCTCTCTCTCTCTCTCTCTCTCTCTCTCTCTCTCTCTCTCTCTCTCTCGCTCTCAATCTCTCGGTTTTCGCTGAAAGTAAAAAAAAAAATCCTTTATTATGAGCCGGTGGAGGAGATGCGCGTCGACTGCACTTAAAAGCCCTTAACTCCGGTCTTACGTAATTTAATAGTGTTGGGCCACCGTGAGGAGCGTAACCGGGAAAACATCGATTGTCCGCTGGGCAGAGGCCGAGTATTGAGAACGTATCGGAGATTTATTCGAGCTGTGCATAATGTGCCGTTGATTCTACTCAGACGCCACCCGAGAGGCTCGAAAGTACAGGGCCGAGGAGAAGAAAAAAAGAAGAAGAAGAAGAAGAAGTTATTTTCCTTTATGCGCGAACCCTAATTCTCACGAGTCGTTGAAAAATGAGAAAGCCGTGACAATCGCAGGAGCCGCGACTCCCCTCACCGGGTTTCCATTTTTCCACGTTCAAGTGCATCGCCTGGGTAATTGGGTGTTAAGAATAAAGAGCACGGATGCTGGCCGGCCGACTGGCCGGCCGACGAGGGGAGCGGCGGGGTGCGACGGGGTGCGGCGAGGTAGAGAGGGTGGCAGGGGTGCTCGGAAATAAAGAGAGAAAGAAAAAAGTCACAGAGGGCCTGACCTCGACGGCGTCTTTTAAATAAGTCCCGGCTCGTAAAGGATCGGTCCCCACGCAGGGCACTGGGAAACAGGGATTTCGGAAGAGATCGGTCAGCTCTTTGGGGGGAAGAACGAAGCCAAAGTGCAGGGGGCTCGATTTCGGATTTCCCTGGCGTCTGGACATAATGGGCCGCATACCTGCCCGCGAGCCCTCCACCGCATTGTCAGCCCGGGGATGAACGAGGCGCCTCCCTCCCGCATTCTAGGCTTTTTACGCCCGAACGCATCTACGGGGTACGCACGTACGCGACTCATGGGATCCTTACTTCCCGCATCGTCCTAAGCCTTTCTCTCTCACCACCAACCCTAACCCAATCCACCCACCCACCCACCGACCCACCCCGGGTTCCACCGTCGGCGGCCGTTGCCCACTCGAGGCCAGACAGACTCCCCTCGTCGATCTCCGAAGAAGGAGGAGGGGCGTCCTTCTTCCTTGCCTCGGGGCCTCGAGCGGTAAATGTGCCGATAAAAATCCGAGAGGTTGCGAAATTCTCGTCGGGCGTCGTCGGGCCACGTCGGGCCACGTCGGGCCTCGTCGGGCCTCGTCGGGCCTCGTCGTTTTCGGCTGTAAATTAACGGTTCGAGCGATTCCCGTACTCAATACGCCGTCGTTCACGGCTTTCGATTAAGACGGCGGGGAGGGGGAGCCATTCGCGACTCGCGTACTTGTATCCTAATATGGCGCGGAAGAGCCGGAGGCTCGTCGGATCGGGGGGATACGCTCCACGTATGCAAATAATGGCCCCGGGGACTCGAGGCAAATTACGGGGCGAGTGATAGAGCGAGCGACAGCGCGAGAGAGAGAGAGAGAGGGGGGGAGAGAGAGAGAGAGTGGGGACAGTGTGGTGTAGGAGGGGTGAGGAGGTCTCGGAGTCGAAGGGTCGTGGAGGAGGAGGAGGAGAAGGAGGAGGAAACGAAGGCGTCGGTGAAAAGCCGAAAGGATCGGCGGTCCTTTTTTCCGGGAGAGCGGCTTCCAGGACACAATGGCTCGTCTTCGCTCGGGCTTCATTGTCCGACTTGCGGAGGAGGCCCGAGATCTACGAGGACGAGTGCTTCCCATCATCCGTCGAGGGCGGTGATTTTTCAATATCGCGCCCCTCCGAGGGAAAGTCGGAGGTGTCGCGCGCTTGGAGGCGCGCGTGGGAGAGTCGTCGAGGGAGAGGTGGGCGCGCGAAAAGTCCTCTATCCCCGCGCCTGGGAAAGCCGAGATGAAAGGAGACGATAGTCGGGCGTTTTTAGCTACGGGCCCCCCTCCGGCCCTCTTGCACCCGTGGCCCGATTAGCTAATTAACGGGGAACGGGCGCCGACAAATTGGCCCAGTTCCTGTGCCCCACCACACACGCACGCACCGTAGTTACGATTAATTGGCCCCTGCTCGCGGTGCATTATCGATCCCCTCTCCTCCTCCCCCCCTCCCGCTCGTTGCCAGAGGAATCGAGGGGAGCGAGCATCGGAGCCGCTAGCGGTGAAAAATATTTCTCAGAGGGCCGATGGAGCCGAGCGAGTGGCGGCGGCAGCGACCCGAGGCGGTAACCCGAGCTCCGAGGTAAACACGGATGCGGATGTGCCGGTGGCTGGAGGAGGGGGCGATCGGTGGGGGAGGGGGGAGGAGGTCGGAAAGGTCGTGAGTCCGTCTCGTCGAGTTAAAGCACCTCGGCCGGGGGTCGAAGGGAGGGTGTAACGACGCGGGGGTGCGGTCGCGTCTGGCAATTTACGGCGAATCTCGAGTCGTCCGTGTGTGCGAGTACGAGCGGGGGGGGGGCGCGTGCGCTCATTGGACCGTCGGTCGGATTCCGAAATTACTTACGAAATTACAGCTTCCACGGCTTACCCAAAGGCCTTGCCGTGGCATTCGACAGCAGGGGTTGTGTTGGGTTGGGTTGGGGTGGGGGGCGAGGGGAGACGCTGCTCCGAGCGAGCGTTCAATGCGATTCTCCGATGCGATTCGCTTGCCCGGAGATGTCAATGAGCCTGGCCGCTCGAAAGGAAGTCTGGGGAGACCCTCGCGTCGCTCCCTCGCGACAAAGACGCGCCTTTTCTCAATGGACAAATCGTCTGTTTATTATACTGTATACGTAGCCACGCAGTCGGCGGTAGGCGGAAGGCGGTGAGACGGGCGGGTCGCGGGAGGGGGAGCACCGCACCGACTCGAGAGGGAAGATTGATGCCGCGCTAGCTGGAATTTCCACTGGCTGGTCCCATTCAACCACTGGCACTCGCTATGCTCAACAACAATTACACGCGACAATTACCGAGCCGATTGACAAATGACGTAATTGCATCGGTAAATAATGGGGAGAAAGGGAACTTTCGTTTGGGAGTGTTGTTTCGTTCATCCGTCCTCGCTTTTCTACATTTACATCAACGTGTTAAATTAAGCCTAATTCGCCGGTCGACCATCACCGTAAGGACGTAAAGAAAGTCAAGGCTCTTCCATCCGCGCCGGATCGAGGGACCAAAGCCCCACCTACGTCCCCCGTGCGTCCTTTATCCCGTCCTTCTATCCCTAATGGGACGTTGATGCCCGGTTCACTTACCGATCTTACCAATCATCCCATACCCCGTACGGGGATAGAATACGCGCGTATCCTGTGACGGATGACGGGTGCTGCGGGGCAGCGGGGAACAGGGGCCGACTTCCTCCGTGGGCGTTCTCTACGGCATTCCTTTACGGTAAAAATGCGGGGGTCACGGGGTAAGACGGACACGGCCTCGTACAGAGCTCGTATTAAAATCTGAATAACGCTTGGAACGGGATAGCTTAGATAGTGCTGGTGGTACTGGTGGTGGTGGCGATGGTGGTGATGGTGGCGATGGTGATGGTGGAGGTGGTGGTGGTGGTGGAGGTGGTGGTGACGGAGGTGGTGGAGGTGGTGGTGGTGGATGCCAACGGGTTGGATTTCATCCAACGTAGAGTACGTCGACTCACGAGTTTCGGGTATCCGCGAGGAAGGTTTAGCGTCCCCCTCGGCTACGGCCGTCCTTATCTCCCCCGCGGGAACAAGGAGCCGCCTGTTCGGCTCGTACGTCGAGGGAAATCGCAGGTCGGGAACGTCCCCGTCCCCGTCCCCCCCAAAGACGTCCCGAGTCCTCGGAACGCGTTCTTACATTATTTCCTCGGAGCGATGGGGCACCGCCGCGAGCGGAAGCCTCGCCCCGGCTCGCCACGACTCATCATCGCCGCCCGCTTACGTAATAATAACCACAATCGGCGGCCTCTTCCCTGCCTACCGATTTGAATATAATGATGACTAGGCGTAGCGCGCGTTATCGACTCCATTAGCCAACGATTGTTCGGTCTTTCGCTTTTTACGCAAACAAGCCTAAAAATCCTACTATTACGAAAACGTTCTTTATTATTATTATTACCGATTCTCAGCTCTTCCCAAGTGCTTTTACATACTAATATCGCCGAGAAATAATTATGCACGGCAGAGGAAATAAGTAAACGACGAGGGGAGTGCATGGTCGCAGAGAGGGGGGCAGGGGAGGAGGAGGAGGAGGAGGAGGAAGGTACCGGGGCGCACGTTTAACGATAATAATAATAAAAGCAGCTGACGTAGAATATTTGAAGGAGAAAATCGTCTCTTATCGGTCTACAAGGATTTACAAAAATATCGATAATCGAAGTAAATAAAGAGCCCGTCCGTCCGGCTTATCGATACTACAAACAGACGATATTTATACAACATTGGTGGAATGAGTGAGGAGTCTGTAATGAGGCCGAGGATTATTCGGGGGATTATTTGGGTCGGGATAGGTAATCGATCGCCATCTCGACGCCTCCCTTCTCCCCTCCGCCCCTACCCACTCTCTCATTGTGCTCGATAAACGTAAGCGGGTGAGGAACGACGAGAGTGGTTAGGGAGGGAGGGCGCCTATCAGTTGCAAAAGGTTCGACGTGTTGAAATATCATGTAATAATGAAGTGAGTTATCATTGGCCGGGGAGGAATGCGAGCAGTGGCTGGCTCTCCTCCGCCGTCCCGGTTGCGCAGAACCGTAGGAATTCCGAGCGATCGCGAGCCACGCGGTGGCCTACACGTCCGCCCGAACCAATGAAATTATCTCGCTCGAGGCATTTTTACCTGTCGGCCGATTAATTTAATTTCTCAGTCGGCGGAAATGCGCAACGCATCCGGCCGGTCAAAACCTGACGCAATCCGATCGGAAAAACAGGACCTCCCTCTCTCTCTCTCTCTCTCTCTCTCTCTCGTTCTCTCGCTCTATATTATGAATATAAAAGCGTGTGATATATATATATATATATATATATATATATATATGCATGCATGTATGTATGTATGTATGTATGTATGTGAGTGTGTGTATATTCGTATGCGCGCACAGGTAGAGGATAGAGAGGATATGCAGGGGGATTTAAAGCTTTGAGTCGTTGTGTTTAAAAGGCGGCTGCGGTCGGTTCTTTAAAATTCGCTACAATGGGATGGCGTGCGATCGGAAACCCGGTGGTCGGCTCGACCTCGTCCTCGCCGCTTTCCCACAGAGGCCGGAGCGCGCGTGGCCTGGACACCTCGTGTCGCGAGGCGTCGGTGCGGGATTCATCCGCGGCTCCTCCTAGGCCACTAAGATGGCATTTCGCGAGTTCGCCCCCCACCCGCCACCACGACCACCACCGCTCGCGGAGCTTCCGCTCGGCGATCAGAAGGAAGGGCATTCGGAGGACCGAGTTAGCGCGTCGTAACGTCCATTACGACTTCTTTCATTGCGGCGGAATAATACCGCGAGAGGGGCCGACATGAGCCGCACGAAAATGCAAAGCAGCCGGGGCGAGGCCCTTCGCGGTTGCGTGCGTGTCCTGGTGGTGCCGTGGCCCCCGAGAGGAGGACGGAACGGTAAAGGAAGGACGGAGCGAAACGAGAATGCCGAACGGTGGAAAGGTGCCGCTGGACGCGTCTCACCTTGCAAGGCGAACCTGTTCTTGCGGTCGTCACCGTCGGCTCTCGGCACTCGCCCGCGTGTAATGGTCTCGTGGGATCTTTAAATTTCGAGGCGCGCTGCTTAACACTATTGCTACTACTACTACTACTACTACTACTACTGCTACTACTACTACTGCTAGTACTACTACTACTACTACTACTGCTACTGCTACTACTGCTACTACTACTACTACTCGCTACTACTACTACTACTACTACTACTTCGGCTACTACTACTACTACGGCCTTTGTGGGGGCCGTTGTCGGAGCTGGAAGGGGCTGGAGGGAGAAAAGGTGAGCACCTCCGCCCCGCCCCCCCTGCATCATACTACCCATTGGTTTCCATAGTCCCGAAATTAATTGCGTGTGAGGCGGCCCCCTCCCCTGCCCAATCGTGCCATTTTCGTCGGTCCTCCGAGTGCAGATGCCGACGCTCTTTTGGCCATTCTTTTGTCCCGAAGACGGCTTGGGGATTGGTTTAAAGGCCACGTGATAATACCGTTGCCGAGAGCCGAGCCTCTTATGCATCGCGATTAATCTTAACAAATCAATCGAGCACCGTCTCCGGACAAAACGCTCCCGCGCGACTTACTCAATCGCATTTATCATTCGCGCTATTATTATTGTTATTATTATTACATTCTCGCGGTTCGGTACTCCGCGGGCCCTGATTTATCTCACTTTTAATTATTCCCCGGTAACGCTCGCTCGTCTACGTCGTCGTCGTCGTCGTCGTCGTCGTCGTCGTAACAAGCGCTGAGAAGATCGATCGGCGAAAGAAGAGGGGAAAGCGGATATAAAAGTTGACGTAATTAATGCAGTCCGGGCTTATTAGTGCCCCTCCCCCGTCCCAGCGCGCCCCGCCCGGCCCGCGCGCGACGTAATTTGCCTGTCGCGGGTACATTTAAAGGCACAGCTCGCGCGCAACGCGATCTCGAACTTTCATAAAATTGCGATTAGTCGACGGGGGCGGAGGGTAAGCCCGATCGTTACGGTTCTCAAACGGCTTTATTCGAGGCTGCGAGCCCCGGCGGATCGTACATTAAGCGGCCAGAGTCCTTTTTTACGACCGGATAAGGCCGGCTCCACGGAAGCGGGGGCGGAGGCGTCGGAGGGTGAGGTGGGTAGGGGCCGGTGGAGGGGTCCGGTGGAGGGGGCGGATCGCAGGAACAAACATGAAAGGATAGATAAGAGAGACGGCGGTTGCGCACTGGGATACGGCGGTCAGCTCGGACTCTGGTGCGCGCGTCCGAAATCACGTGGCGGAGGGTCGGCTCGAATAAGCGAGGGGATCCCGAGATTCCGATCTGAGAGAGAGAGAGAGAGAGAGAGAGAGAGAGAGAGAAAGGAGGCCGCCGCGCTTCGCTTTTTCAGCCTCGCGTTATTCCACGCGGCTCGGCCTTAAGGAGCTAGTCGAACCGAGTCGAGGAAAGAAGGGCTCTGTGCCTACGCGATAACGCTCGAGCCCTTTATGCCTGCAAATAATCACTGGCCGTAATAAAACATACGCGACGTCCCTGTCCCCACCCTCCTCCACCTCCTCCTCCTTCTCCTCCTCCTGCTCCTCCTCCCTTCCTCCATCCGTCGTACACGCGCTCTCGAACCCGACCGCGCGCTTCCTTCTACTCTGTAGCCACGCACGCAGCCACGCACGCACGCACACGGATACTTTTATTTCATCCTACGCGTGGGTTCCCACTCTTCTGTCTGTTTTTTCATCATCTTTTCTTTATCGTTACGTTACATGGACGCGTACGACTGAGAATTTGCCTTCTTGATAACACGTGAGTAAACAGTCCCGTAGAAAATAAAGATTGTAATCTATCTTGGAAAGATAGATAGAGGTGGGCTCTTGTGTGCACGTAGACGACGAGGGCGACGGGCGGGGGAGGGAGAGAGAAAGGGGGAGGGAGGGAGGGTATTGTATTTTCTCGAGAGCTCCTCATTAAGTCGGTTATTAAAGCTGAGAAGGGGGTCGGGAGAGAGGGAAAAGTGAAATCCTGCCGTATCGAAGTCTCCTTGGTGGTTGAGACTTTAATATGACGGGGAGGGGCGATTTGAATGAAAGATGAAAGATGGACGATTGAGCTGAGCGTTGAGCTTTGATGATTTGGGAGGCCATTTGCGGATGGGGCAGCATCCGAGAATCCGCTTGTCAAAATAAACAGGGAAGAATAGTATAAACGTCCGCCAAAACTCGGACACGCGTTCCCAGTAAAAGGCATAAAATGTTATTTGAAGGGGTCGAGGGAGACTCGGTGCGCGGCGCACACGTTCCGTACGGGAACGGGAGAAGAGAAAATTAATTATCAGGAAGTTGCCGGGGCGGATTCCGAAAAGAGAAAAGAAGATGAAAAAACTGAGAATGCAAGAGAATGCCGCGCGAGTAAAGTGGAAGGGGGGCGGGGCGGGACGGGGATATAGAGATGCCGAGGAGCCGAGTCTACACACGCGCTCGTATTTAACCGAGTCATCATCATCATCATCATCATCGTCATCATCATCATCATAAACAGCAGCAGCAGCAGCAGCAGCAGCAGCGGCGGCAGCGGCAGCATCTACTCGTAGCGGCCGATTTCACCAACGAGCTCCTTGTTAATCTCTGATTTCCCACAAAAGAATAAAGATGCGCCTACGTACGCGGCTCCGAGGCTCAAAGCGAACCTTTCTCGGTCCCACTCACTCTCTCTCTCTCTCCTCTCTCTCTCTCTCTCTCTCAGTCTAGGACACGAAGCCAGGTACCAGCGAAATAAGGGGATATCGGTGCCCCGTTGCTCTTTCGAGGACCAAAATACCTGACCGGTACTGCACTCGAAGACCACGTGCTATTGAGTAGAGCCGCGCGCCCATGCGATGGGTTTTTTTCCCGGATCGACCGAGATTTACGATCATTGGTTCTGTTCGGGGAGCAGAGGTAGTAGCCGAGCCCTCGGACGTTAATGTCACGTAACCGATATCCCCGCGACTTCGGTAAATGTCCACGACCGTCGCCCGTCCTCGCTATTATTATTATTGCCGCGAAGACGATCGAGGAGCCGTTCCTACCCCGAAGCCTCGGCCCGTGCACCCCCAGCTTCCGATGCCCCGTCGGTCTAACGCTATTCTAACAGATATAAAAAACACTCCCGCACGAATCCTAATCCTCACAAGCTAACCTACCGGATAATGCACGCGCGAGCGACAGTTCGCGAATATTATTAATCTACTTTGTGATTGATTATTATTAATCTTGTGCGAGCCCTCGCCTAATAAGCTGAGCCGGTCAAGTGGAAGGCGCGTCATGAAAGCGAAGTCGGAAAGACAGAATCGGAGATAGACTAGGATATTATCGAATGATAATGTAATATGGCAAGGAGCGGTGCGCGGGAGCGGTGCGCGGGAGCGGCCTTGGGCATGACGGTATTTCGCACAAGGTAAATAATGGCTGAGGTAAGAAAGTCGACGGGGGAGGTGGGTGGGTGGGGGGTGGCTATGGAGGGAGGAGGGAGGAGGGATGGGGTGAGGTGGAGAAGACTCCAAGTGGATAACGAGTGTCGGTCGGCGCTTCGCCGTGGCTTCCGGCGAACTTTTGAGCATGGGACCTTTTGCATTCGGGTGGCTTACGTAACGAAGTCATTGTTCGGATTACGTGACCGAGGCCGCACCAGGAAAGAGACTAAGAACGAAGGGAGCCGGACTCGTAACAGGAGTGTCGAATATGTGGGTCGGCTCATACGCGTTACGTTGTTGGAACACGGGGCCAGCGTGGGATCTTTTTGGATGAACCGCGGACGGCCGTCTACGGAAGTCTAGCCCGCGGACGAGCAGCGCGTCCTTAGCCCGATCGAACGTAGCGGCCGAGTGCAAGCGCACCGTCCCAACTTTTTTTTTCTCGGAATATTCGATGACGGGCGTACGCGTGACTCGTGACGTGCTACAGCCTCTGACTGCGGGGTGGAGTGGTGGGGGTGGGGGGGAGTCGAGTCCGCGATCGGCCACCGGCACGGATCGAATATCCGCGAACAATAGACACTACAAGGCGCGTAACTTAGCGTCGTCGTCGTCGTCGTCGTCGTCGTCGTCGTCGTCTTCGTCTTCGTCTTCGTCTTCGTCTTCGTCACCGGGACGACGTTATCGCGAGTCGAGCGGTTCATCACGCCCGAGCATCTCGACGATATCCCTCTTATCTGAGGGCCTCCCCGCCCGGGACTTTCGACCTGCCCACGACGACAAAGCCCCGACTAATTATTACTCCTCCTCCTCCTCCTGCTCCCCCTCCCCGCCCAGCCCCCTTTCCAACCGCCAGTCGTCGTCGGCCGTAAATTATTTGATGCCCTTAACGGGTCCCGACGCGCGCTTATTTATGATTAGTCGGCGATAGAGAAGAGGGAAAGAGGACATTTCGCTTTCTGATTCGCTCGAGTGAGGTGAAAGGGTCGGCGGAGGGAGGCGGAGGAGGAGGAGGAGGAGGCGAGGGTACCCGACCGGATACAAAGCCGGTAACAATACACGCCCGATCCGTGTAGATCGCGTATACATCGTGCGTGTACCCACGAGGCATAGCCACGGTCTCGACTCCCTCTATCTACAACCTACTCGTCCTTGATTAAAATGCACCGGGCGACTCGACTCCTACGAGGACGGACCGTCCGTTCCCCTGAATCTCGTAGTCGACCGAGCGCGGTCCTGGAAAAACCGGGGGTGGAGCCGGTGGACCGCGTTTGACGCGCACCCTCGGGTATTATACCCGGAGATGAGGAAAGCGATCGTCCCGAGAGTGGGTGGGAGGAGGAGGAGGAGGAGGAGGAGGAGGAGGAGGAGGTTATTGGGGTCCGGTGCGGCACGTGACCGGCCTCAAAACCGGTTCCGGCGATTCACCTCCTTGACGAAAGAGGCCCTTCCTTCACCTCCCCGCCGCCACCTATTCACGATCCGGGGCGAAGCGAGTCGCGCGCGTGGGCTGAGAGGGCCCGAGGGCTCCCCGGCCGTCCTCGCGGACCTGGAACTGCCGATTGTTCCGGACAGGCCATTGTCGGCGCGAGCCCGACGCGATAAAATTCGTCGGCCTCGAGCGCGGGAGCCTTCCTTTTTCCTTATTTCTCCTCTCGCTGGGTACGGCTGAGCGGCGCTCGAGCGTCGTTAACTAACCCGACGCACTTCGATGACGCTCCGCTGATTTCCCAATTTTCCTCGAAGCTCGTGCAAGTCGCCCCGACATTTCATACTCAATTTCCCGTAACTCGCGTCATGCAATCAGTCATTCCATGCCGTAAAATCCCGTCCTTCGCTGTCAACCAGCTGCCATTGTTTCTGCCATTAACTCCTTCCTCCCATCCTTCCTCTCTCTCTCTCCAACCCCTCTCCCCCCCCTCTCTCTCTCTCCCTCTATCTATCTAAGTTCTGTTACTTTTTGCTTTTGCGTTATACTCGAGACTCGCGCGCGTTGTGCGCCCGAGAATCTGTTGACCGGCGCACGTCGAATAGAATACCGCGGTAGACTAATGTCAAGTTCACCGAGATACGCTTTTCGTAGAAGCGTATTTTTATCTGTACGTCAAACGATTATACTTATCTATTCGGGGAAAGGACCTCGCGTTTTACATTTTTACTTTTCAGCTTTCGAGCGCCGCGCAACTGCATCGGAATCGCGAATGCAGCGCGCGCTGCGTCCCCCGTTCGGTGCGAATCAATCGTAAGTGAAGATATTTTTTTAAATTTGCATCCAGCCTCGGCGTAGGCTATCCGCGCCGGCACCCCGCCCTACCTCGCCCTGCCTCTCCAGCCCGTTCCAGGCTCTCGTACGTGTCGGGAATCGAGAGGTCGAGTCGAAACGCCGATATTATTTATATTCTCGGAACTGGCATTATTATCCTTGCGGCGCCCCTTCCACTCTAACCGAGGCTTCGTTAAACGGCAGACTCGAGAAACAAAAAATTATCTCTTCTCCCCCACCCCCCACCCGGGGAGATATTATTTATTATATTACTTCTCAGTCTCATTTGAAGTCGAATGATAATCGACGAGCGCGGCCGAAACGAGTAGGACAGAGACCGAGCGACTCGAGCCGCTCAGTCCCGGACGCGGACTCCTTCGAGACATTGTCACCGGGGCCATTCAGGCCCCGTCGGCTCTTAACGAAAAAAAAAAAAAATGTTATTCGTATTTTATCTGATTGGCTGGTGGCAGCAGTGCCCGGTGAAAGGGGTAGTAACGCACTGCCGAAGAAACGAGTCGATGGGATCGAGATCGCCGATCGAGTCCCGCCGAGGACGAGGGATTTTCGCGCCCTTTGTCCCGTAAACGACGCCGAATGAACCTTTTAGCCAAAGTGCAGGGGTCCCCTAGGTAAACTCGGCTGATCGTCAATTTTTGAGGCGCGTATCGTTGCCGGGCAATCGGTTCCCATTCAAAAAACCCAATCACTCGATCGATAAGCTCATTCGATTAGAGGAGGCGAGACGAGATATTGTTCCTGGGACGGGGCGGGGAGGCCCGGAAACGTGTAGCCAAAATCATCTTTTTTTTTGTAACCGGGGACTTTCGGGGACGGGGGTGGGACGGGAGGGGGTCTCCCCGAACGAGTGCTGGAACAACGCCCGGTCGTCCTCCACCCCCACGTGTTATTATTATTGCACTCGAAGGATGAATGGAGCGCTGCGGGAGGAGGGCGTTTATGGTTATCCGACTGGGCTCGGATTATCGGTCCTCGCTATTTTCAGAGGCTCGTCGAGTTGAAGGGAAGTCCGAGGGAAGTCCGAGGGAAGCCGGGGCTCCGAAAATTCTTCCCTCCCAACAAAGGCTCGAGGACTCATTGTTTCCAGATTATCAGGCCCGCTGCAATCTCTCTCTCTCTCTCTCTCTCTGCCTCTCTCTCTCTCACACACACACGCGCGTGCACACACACACAACAGAGGCTATGCTATACCGCTCTCACCCCCAATAACCTCTTTATCAATTTTCACCATTCCTTATTATTACCATTATTATTGTTGTTGTTGTTGTTGTTGTTGTTGTTGTTATTGTTATTATTATTATTGACATTGGCCTTATTTGTTTTATCGAATAGATGTTCTTAAGGGGCTTGCGTAATTTAAAAAAAGATACGTCCAACGTTGTTTAAGATGGTAAGGCGTCGCATTAAGAAAGAGACAATATTTTTTGTCCAAACATGGGCTCGATTTAAATATACCTGAAGGGAGGAAAGATTTTGTAAAAGCGTACTGGAGTCGGCCTCGTTGCTCGAGCCTCGGGGCGAGCTCAAATATTTATTTTATTCCGAGGAAATGTCTCGGGGATAATAAAGCGTCCGGGAGTATAAATATTATAAATACAAAGACACGTTTTGAGGGAAGTTTCGGGCATACGTGAACCGTATCCGTAAATACGCGATCCGCTCGAGCGCAAAGGTAAGAGGAGATTTTCATTTGGGAGGGCCATGAGGTCCAGAGGTAGGCGTAAAGCATCGCACCGACCGCGTTCCCGCGTCGAATAATATTTTTACGAAGCCGTTAAGCTTTATTGGCCTTTGACTGTCAAGCCCTGGCGTAACCTATAGCTCAACGAATCGCATTAGCACTTGGTGGCTATCAAACGGATCGACGACGAACGTGGACGACGAATGTGGACGACGAACGTGGACGACGAACGTGGACGACGAATGTAGAACGCGAGCCGACGAAACGGTCTTGCATTAATAAGCTAAAAGCTCGCGTTCGTGCTCCTGTCAGTGCTTTTAGTCACACGAGCGGGCTGAAACGTCACGCAAAGACAGCGGTTTCAGTAAATAGTCGGGCCGATGCCTTAATTCGCTCGTTCAAGTAAATCAGTAAGTATGTAAGTAAGTGAGTAAGTGAGTAAGTAATTTGCCGTCGAAAGATAATAAAGAGCAAAGAGCAGGGGAAGTATTTATGAAGTAAGCCCTATGCTGTTGGTGAGGATGGCTGGAAATTATTAGCCACAGCTGCATGAGCGTGGCGTGTCCCTGCAACAAAGGATCCATCGATCGCGAGGAAGTACGGAGGCTTAGCTTCCGTTGACCCCGGTTCCGTGACACCCTCGACAGCACATAAAGTACAATTACGGAGGTGAAGGCGCGGCCCCTGCCACCGGGGGCCACGAGATCCTGGCTATCCAATCACATTAGCACCCATCAGTCCCGATCAAATGAAAATAAAATATAAAGATCTTTCGGAGTAACGATAACCGTGTGCTTACACGCTTTCGATCGCGTGCGATTAGGGATCGCGGACACACCCTGGGCGCGGTTTTTAAGGAGCGTCGACGACAGCTGCAGAGCCGGGGCTTCTCAACCCCCGGGCTCATTAGCGCCTAGCGTTCTTCACCCTCGGGAGAGTCCTCGCACCGTCCCCTTAGGACGAGAGCCACGCCTATTATTATCAATACGCTTATTATTAATACTACCATTATGATTGTCGTTGTCGTTGTCGTTGTCGTTGTCGTTGTTGTCGTTGTCGTTGCCGTTGCCGTTGCCGTTGCCGTTGTTATTCGACGTCTGGGTGGTACGATCCAGCAGGGAAAAATACTCGCAAAAGTCCCTCCCAGCCAACTATACACAGTGTCGAACATAATTCAGTTTGAATCTCGGAGCAGACGAGGCCTGCCTGCCTGCCGGACAAGCGCTTACTTAAAACCACGGGCTTTGTTTTTATAACAGGGGAGCGCTATTATGTCGGGGGAGGCGCGCGATAGGAGGAGGAGGAGGAAGTAAATTTCACGCCCGGCTAGACAATGGGGGGAGGAGGTGGAGGAGCGAGGGAGGCGCTCCCATTTATTAATGGAATGGCGAAGGGGGTGTTGCACTTTGTCGGGTCGCGACTCGGGATCCGCCCGCGTCCAGGTCAGCTCGGGCTCCCCGCGGTATGCTAATGCCCTCCCCGGTGCCAACAAAGTGGAGCAGCCGCGACTGCTCACAATGCTCGCCCTGGAAATAGCTCGAGTTGATTCGATCAATTCCGAGAATAGACGGCCCCCCGGGAGGGAGCCGAGCCACCCGTATTCCCTATACAATCCTACCGATCGGATCGCGACGAGTTTTATTCCAGTTGTTGTCGCGGACGCGTCCCTACCCCCGCGCGGCTCTTTCCCAACCTTTCTTTGGCAATTCGTCGATCGAGCCCTAATGTATTTCCATCGATCAAAGCTCCTGACACCGCTACTGCTTTCTTCGACGAGATTGCAGCCCAAGGGCCATAAATCCTAAAATTGCCGTCATAAGCTTGTGAACGAGACATCCTCTTACGATACAAACACACGCACGCACACAGATATATACATATATATATATATATATATATATTATATACGTATAAGTCGTCGGAGGATTGTTGCCTCAACGTCTGCGACAATTGCCCTTATCTCGATCGTAAAGTTGCGTTATGCGCCATCACAATGCGCCATCACAATGCCGATTTCCCATCCTTGGCCTGGCACGCCTCGGTCCTCCCCGTCCTCCACCCCAGCCACTTCTACGCCACTTCTCAAGTCGGCTAAATCGCCAAGGCGCGTCGAGGCTAACGCTTTCTTCAATTAAGCCGAGACAAAAGACCCTTTGCCGATTATAGCCGAAAAAAAAATAGTCGTCTGCTGACCGATATTCGCTAGGCAACAATGGAACGCGGCACATCGGTGATTTTTCTTCATTTTCAAGCCGAGCGAGCCCTGGCCCATGCTTACGCCAGCGGAACGGGGGCCCAAGGATTTCCGGTGTGGCGCCCGGCGTACAAGCGCTCGGGCGCCTCTTCCGCCGTCGATTCACCTTTCCGTGACGAAAGGGATCAATTAACGAAATCGAGCGTCTAAGCCGCGCTATCCCATACTATCCCATAGTATCCCATGGGGGAGGGGGAGCGGTGGTGGGGAGGTGGAGGAAGGGAGCCGTCGAGGTTCAGAGGATAATGAGACCCCCCCTGGCACATCTCGTCCCAAAGAGAAAACCAGAGTCACTGGGACGTAGGTAGTGCTCGCGATACTCCGTAATCGAGTCGGCCCATGATTAACGAGGGGATTCCTCACTTTTTATCCTCGCCGACGCTCATTGTTACGTCTCTCTCTCTCTCTCTCTCTCTCTCTCTCTCTCTCTCTCGACAGGCGGCCTCTTTCGATCGATTAAACCGTTAAATTCGCCTCTTCCCGCCGCCATCATGGGAAAATGGGAACCGCGTGAGTAACGTTCCTAAAATCCCTTGGCTATTTCCGTAACCGATTGCCTATAGGCTCAATGACGGTGGACAGCGCCTTCGTGGGTAAATGCCCCGCGAAAACATGTCAATTTCAGCTAAATTTAAGATCGATCCCTCGACGGTCATTTACTACGCGCCATACGAGTAAGCCCGGGGCCGGGGGATATGACTCTTTCGGCGACTCATTAGCGTTCGGTCTCGTTGCCGACCGCTCAGACCTGCTTCCTCATAATAATGCACGACCACGTTCTTGCGATTTCGGCATAACCTTCGGCTATTACCAGGATCGGATCTCCATAACGCGCTCGAAGCCCTTAAATCCTCCGGCTTCTTACCGCTGACCGTACGCTCCGCGCAATCTAACGCAACGAAGCTTTTCCACGAGAGAGGCCGTTATATGTAAAAAGGCTCGCTTGACGTTACCGCGCATCGACCGTACCCCCCCCCCCCCCCGCCCCCAATTACCCGACGCTTCAGACCGTTCGTAACGCGTTTTCTAATTCGAATTAAAATAAAAGAGAAAAAAAAAAAGAAAAAAATTCTTCTCCCTAATTGTCTCCCTAACTGTCCAGACCCCCTACCCCCTTCCCGCTGCTACCAATGCCACGCTCGAACTCAATACTTATAGGTAGGTTAGTTAGGTGTACGCGAACGCGAGGAGCGCGTATTTCTCACGGCGTTATTTATTTGCGAAATATTTTAGGCGATTGTTGTCGAATACGTGGGGAACGGAGACAAGCCGATCGCACGCTCCTCTCCCGGAAATTCAAGCTCTTTACTGAACGAGAAGCAGGACGGCCAACTACTTGAGCATTCGTTTCCGGGCAGCGGTTTTCTCCGCAGCCTCGTCTCCTTTTTTCTCCATCACGCCCTCTCTCTCTCTCTCTCTCTCTCTCTCTCTCTCTCTCTTTGTCTCTGCATGATAGTCCAGAAGTCGAATTCTTCTAGGACACGGAAGCCCTCCTCATTTCGAGTAGGCCCTTCTCCGTTTACCCTGGCTTGTCGAGTATTTTCGAGTACCGAAGCAAAGCAGTACGCCTACTTTTCCCTCATAAAGTACATTTAATATCCCTAACTGTTGCACAGGATTTTCAAAATTTAACAGACACTTTGATCCTTAGGCGCTGCGAGGCCGTCGTAAATTTCGGCTAACTAACGAGTACCTCCCAATCTACGTGGCGTATTAGTCGCATGTATTAGTCAGACGGTTGCGTCACATCGTCATACCGAGGCCTAAGCCGCCCGAACCTCTCTTTCTCTACAATTTTTAAATAAAAAAATTCGCCACAAAGTATCCTTATGAGCGAGTGCATTAAAATACAATGTACTATGAGGCGGTGAATGCGTTATTCCAAACTCAATTTATATCCAACTTTTGTGTCAGATATTACAACGACAATGCTCTTTCGATCCTAAGAATTGAATCATTTTAGTTTTTCAGAGGTTTTCCGAGTCTTTTTTGTCGAAAATAGCGCGCTACATTGTTTCGCTAACGTGTTGTTGCTGCCGCTGCCGCTGCCGCTGCTGCTGCTTTCTCTCTCTCTCTCTCTCTCTCTCTCTCTCTCTCTCTCTCTCTCTCTCTCTTCGCGATCTTGTTCACTCGTACAATGGCTAATCGGGGACTTCAAACTGGCTTCAAAGCAGACTTTAAATCCGCGGCTTCTAAAATAACTGTCTTCCGTAATCAATATTTAACATTTATTGTTGAAAATCTCGCGCTTGCAAGTAAAAAGTACCTATATTTAGTTCAACGACTTCAAAGTATACGGCTTTGTTAAAATTCATTAAAATATTCAATTATAAATGACGTTCCATTATTTTACTTTGAATTTTACGAGCTAAAAGAGAGAGAGAGGGAGAGAGAGAGAGAGAGAGAGAGAGAGGCGGATTGTGATTTATTTAATAGCAATGGGTTTATAAATTACGCGTGGGTAGAGAAGGACGAGGCTTCAAATAATTCGATCGATATTGCATTCTTTAAGGCGAAGAGCTTAATAGTTGATGGATAAAAGTATGATAAAAGTTGGAGGCCACGTGCACCCGAGTGTTTAGTGATTGGAAAAGAATAGAGCGAGGGAAAATAAAATGATAGAGCTTAAGTGAGATAAGAGCGAGAGAGGGATGGGATGGAGAATGGAACGGAGGGTGGGATGGAAGGTGAATAACATTAGATTGCGGAAACATGGAGTGGCTGGATTCCATTTCCATTATACGACTGGTACTTTATGTTTCCTGAGTTAAGGTTCGCTTGTCCTCGAGATCTTCCAATGCTATTAACAATGCTTAGCGATCGTTCGATCCTTTACTTCATGGCTTTTTATGTTTCCTGGCATGTAATTGAGACACGTATTCTTTCGTAATGTCAGGCTAACGAAAAGTTTTTTTTAAAGCATCCGCCCTCGGATCGACGCATACAACGCCCGAAGGTCCATCCTCCGGCTAAGAGGAAATGGAAAATTAGCTCGTCCTATCCTCCAAGTGGCCAGACATTCAAAATCCACGATACCCATTAGAAAGTGAGTGTGTCACGTGAAGGAGAGGATCCGTCCGATCGATCTCTCCTCTCCTCCTCCCCCCCCTCTCTCTCTCTCTCTCGCCCCAATCCCTTTATCAAGCGGCCCATCCAAGCGACCATCAATTTCCTCGCTCCGGGCGAGAATAACGACGTATTCGACGTCGTTCCACGTATAAAAAGTAACGGCCGAGAGGCTAAGCCCTGGATCCGAAATCCGTCCGCGTCCTATTTAAATCCGGGACCCGAGCGGCCCTCTATCTGCTTATCCGAAGTCGTGGGCCGAGTCCACGCGATCCTGGGACAATTATTTAGAAATTAACGTTTGTTGAACAGCGGGCAGGGTGGGGGGTCAGGAGACTGTCTCGTCTCTGGCCGGGGAGGGTTCCTCGAGGCTCCGGCGGTTCTCGCGGTTACCTCTCCGGGCTCGGGGAACCAAGGGCTCCGGAACCGCGCCCAAAATAACCGCGGCCATCCGTCGACGTCCGTGGAAGACTTGGACGCGCATCGATCGGCGGAGGCGTCGTCGCACGCACCCGCCCGAGGATATCCAGGAGGATTTACGAGCTACGGGGCTCCTTAAGCCTTCGGCCGCGGAGGAGGTGACGAGGGCCACGGCCGCCTGTCATCGGCTAGGGCAGAACCGCGCTTCCGATTCCCGTACTATCGTCGAGGCGATGATGCGCGCGCCGAGCCCGTGGAACCCTCGCACTTTGATGCCTTGCCGCTCCTCACTTCAATTATAAAGGCTTTCTTGTGCATGCTCCCGCACTCCCGCACTCCCGCACTCCCGCACTCCCGCACTCCCGACTACGTTTATTTTTACCCGGCTTACTGGAATCGCCAAGCGAGATTTACGAATTCCCTTCATTGATCGTTCTTCTAGGTACCTCGGCCATCTGATTTTACAAGTAAAAGCCAAGGCTCTTTGCATTTACATCCAGATCTCGGCGTACAATATAATTTATTGAAGAATAATCGGCCTCGAGCCCCAGCCACTGCATACGTGTAAACTCCGAATGTGGCGCAAGCCTCTCTTCTCAGTATTTGCCATTTAAATTCGATTAATTTCTATACTTGCGTCCTTAAAGTCGCTTTGCATTCTACTCGAGCGCACGTTACGCGCATTATTATTCATTCCCTCCGTGTTATTTTACTCACATGTAAGCGACACCGACAATTCGAATCGAAACTTTTGTTATTTATCATTTTCCATGCGAATGACTCCTTATCGACCCCCTTTTCTTACTAAAAAAATGTAAATAATTCAAAAAAAAAAACAAAAGAAAACAAAAAAAAAACAAAAATTATTGACGACTAACATATTAAGGGAATTCGTGTCCCTTTATCTTGAACGTTTTTGCATGGAAAGTCTAGTTGATCCTATAAAAATATCCGGATTCCGAATTTGTACGTATACGCGCGTGCATGATGCACACGTGCACGTATGTTTTATATGCCCAAGTTAAAGGGGCTTATAAATGTGAGAAAGGAAAGCTATTTCTTTGTCACGAATCTATTGTTTACGAAGGAAAGAATGAGAAATATACGAATGTGCCTGCCGTGTATGCCTCGCGAGCTGAATTATTTCGAAAGTTTATTCGCTGCGCAACTCGGAAAAATTATAGCTCCATTTTTATCCCCCCCCCTTCACTCTCTCTCACTCTCTCTCTCTCTCTCTCTCTCTCTCTCTCTCTCGTTCTGTTATCGTTATTATCGCCCGAGCCGTTACGTTGTTCCCACCCAGCCACGGCCCTTGGCTATCTATGTCCCTTCCGCCCCTTTAACAAGGCCGATAATAATTAGTTAATAATCGTAAAGCTTACCGATTGAGTTGATCAGCGTGAAAGCAGATGTAGGAGTTGGGTCGAGTATTCTAATAATGTCATATTTGAGAAGGAAAGAGCGAGCGATGCATTAGTGCGCAAGATTTTTTTTTTTTTGAGGCGCCATTCAATGTTAATGACTCGAGAGCACGTACTATAAAAATTATCAGATAATTATTGTATGATTTAACTTGCAAATGCCGAGCGCTTGATGTTTTAACGTTAAATAGAGGCGAAAGTCTGGTAGGCCGATTTATTCGGTGGAACGAGGAAAAGCCGTGGCTCTTTTAACTCTATTGAGAAACGTTGAATTCTCTGTCAAGAGTCGAGTGCTTAGACGGAAAGCCGCTCATACGTGGAACATAATTACAAGGGCATTTAAATAAATCCACGTCCTTCGGTTCCCGTACATCCAGAACTACGTGGACGACCGATGATGACCGAGAAGAGCATATTACATCCTGTGCGTCCCTACGTACGTCCGTACGTGCGTGCGTGCGTGCGTGCTCGCGTGCGTGAGTCCGTGCGTGCTCGCGTGCGTGCTCGCATACTTTCTTTCCTCCATTTTCCACAATTACCTGTTGTTGTGTCTAGGTATCCTAACTTTGGAACCCTACATTTACCGCTACACCCGCGCCATACATTTCTGTCCTCCGACGATTCCTTAATTACGGATTCGAATTATTATTACTATTATTACTGTTGTTGTTGTCGTTGTTGTTGTTACTACCTTGAGTATTACATAACGTGGCCAATTGTTTACTTACCTATTCGGTCGCGTATCCCGGCTAATTCCTGTATTATGCTTCCTGTAAACGCGTAGATTATGAGCTAAGACGGAAGGCAAAGTCGAGCACTGAGCACAAGAACAAAAGATTTTTTCGTAGACGTGCAGCTTATCGCCAGTCTTTATAATAATTCGAACATCCTTATCGAATTTCAAAATTACGTACAACGAAGAATAAGAATATTGTTTACGAAGGTCTTTTGAAAATGCGCTTTTTCGTACGGCACTGCGCCATTATGTAAATTCAGCGGTACGTGGCTACTGGATAATACTTAATAATTTCAATTCGCGAGTTAACCTATAATTTAACGAAATAATTCTTTATTCGCGTGTAAAAAAAAAAAAAGTTGCGCGGAACTTTGGCGCGTAGAAGCCGGTTATTAAACTTTATATTTCTTATATAAATGAAAGGCTTGGCCCTGCGCGTAAAAACCTTATATTATCGGAATGGAAAGCTAATTAATTAATTTGTAAGACAGATGGCGGTGAACTCGAGTCGGCCGTATCCATCAATCGGTAACTAGAAAGTTAAAAGAAAGAAGAAGGAAGTAAGTGAGCAAAAATTCGAAATTTCCCTACATTTTCCACAGACTCCCGTCTTTTTTCTCCTTCCTCGTGCTAATTCCTTATGTCGCTCGGCCTATTATTTTATAGCGCCGCGAAGCTTTTCCAACAAAACAAAACAAAACAAAACAAAACAAAACGTAGATAAAGTGGGACATTGTTCGTATTAATGTCGATAAGCGTCATCCCCTTGTTGTAACAACAACATAAGTTGCCGGAGATTCGACGGTTTAGATGGGCTGGGAGGGGAAGGAGAGGAGGAGAGGAGGAGGAGGAGGAGGAGGAGGAGGAGGAGGAGGAGGAGGAGGAGGACTCGGGACGGAGTCACCGGCTCCGACAATCAGGAGGAAGGCAGGTGATTTGCACAAGTTGACCGGGATCTTGGCGGTTTCTGAATCGAGCCGGTTATTATTTATCCGCTCCGAGGCAAGAAACCGAGGGCGACTTTGTTTCCGGGGATCCTTAGAAAAATGGCTTTTAATATATACGTATATATATACATATATATATATATATATATATAGCTGACCGAGCAGCGGCTTTCACCTCGATATTTTCGAACGAGACTTTTACAAGGCAGGATTCCTCAATGTTCCATTGTATTTTTCGAGCTCTGGGAAGATTTTTCTATACTCCTTGTAAACGCAATGTCGACACCTGTTTTTATTTTGCTTACGAAAATATTTACGAGACCGAACTCTCTTGTGGAGAAAGCCTCGCAAGAAGAGGAGATAATTAATAAAAATGCCGACGATCCTATCGGCTGATAATTCACAGCTTTAATGAAAGGCCTTGGCTCGTAAGTCGTCGTTTCGCGGATGCCCGTGGAAGACGCGTGACGCGTGATATTCCCGGGCCAGCCAATATCGGAGATTGAGCCTCGGTACCGGTCTCTATAACCCACCCCTCATCCGGAGGTCGTCGTCGGCGGAGAACTCGAGAGCGCCTGTGAGCTCGTTGACACTGACGAGGGTGGGCGTGAGGGGGTGGGGGGTGGCGAGCCTTTGAAAAGCAGACAACTAATTAATAGCCCGGGGAAAATCCGGCGCGGGGCCTCC
This sequence comes from Ceratosolen fusciceps, assembly GCA_018883505.1. Lineage (NCBI taxonomy): Eukaryota > Metazoa > Arthropoda > Insecta > Hymenoptera > Agaonidae > Ceratosolen > Ceratosolen fusciceps. The sequence goes on along the minus strand of RCIC01000002.1, from coordinate 12,120,698 downwards.
TCTTCGGGGAAAGAGATTATCTGTCGGAAAGAGGAGTAATGGAGACGCAGGATGACTCGTGACGCTTGTTTCCTCACCTCGGCCCTCGGATTATATGCATAATACAGGATCCCGACGGCTTACGAGGAGGACACGTTCTCCTCCTCATAATCTCACATCCTCCTTCATGGCCGTGTCCTTTGCCGGGGACGTGAATGCGACGCCCTTGTTATGCGGGACACGAGACTCGCTGCGGGGAGCTGCGGGGACAATGATCAACGAATAGTTACCGAGTCCTTGATCGAGTAGATAGGCGCCTCCACTCGCGTCTATACAATACATGAAAAGCAGCGAAGGCCCGACGAGATCGATCTGTTTGTTTTACGAAGTCCGGTGAATGTAGAGAATAAACTTCAAACACGTAGTGGTAGATTTCAACTCAGTTTATTTACAACGTCTGTTTCTTTGATTTTTCTTTTGTTTTTTTTTTTTTTTTTTTTTTTTTTTTTTTTTTTTTTTTTTTTTTTTTTTATTTTATTTTTATTGTATTTTTTATTTATCACTTTTATTACATTTTCGACTCTATAGAGGCCGATTAATATTACAATTTACCATCAGGTAGCTTATCTCTTCAATCAGCGCTTTTCGATCCTTACGTCACTCAATAATTCTCACGTCTATATTAATTACCTTTTCGTATAGTTAAATAATTGTTATCCTGGCTCTAGGTGCACAGTCGTGCAAGAAAATAACGTATCTTAATTATAATATGGTCAAACATCTTGGGAACGCCGTAACTAGTAAACCTAAATGCAATTGTTTAAAGCAATAACTAGATAAATGCATCGCTATCCGTAAGTATACCCTTAAGAAGGTATCGATAGAAGAGATCATTCTAATGAAAATGAACGACCACAACAGTTCAATGGAGACATATATCATATAACATTTCAAATATACATATATATATATATATGTATTGTATTTGAATTTCATGAAATTAAATCGTGTGCACTAAATTATCGATTGTGCAGAAAAAGATTTACATTTAAATATTTATACACTACTAATCTACTCATAATCCGTTAATCAACCTTTTTTTTGTTTTTGTTTTTTTTTTTGTTTTAACTTAAAGCAGAAAATATAATGGCAATCGAATGAAAAAGTTTCACGAAACAAACTGAATTCTCATTATAATTTTATAAATAACGCGAAGTAAAATAAATATTTTCAATAATTTATAAATCTTAAAATTATTATATTTACTTTTAATCTTTATATTTGTATTTTAAGTAAAATAAATATGTTGTTAAAGATTTTATGATTCTATATACAGTAAAGTATAAAGGAAAGATCTATCAAAAAAAATCCTAGAAAAGCTGCATTTAAAATATAATTCTTGTAATTTATTTAAACTTCGTACAAATATTATTAGAATATTGAATATTTATAATTATGAAAATGAATGATACTTTTGTGATTTCTATCCGTGCTGTCACGTGGTTCCATGACTTTAATGAATAAATTCATTCCTACGTTATTGTAATAGCTCATTTGATTTTTATACGAGAAAACAATTGTGATTTTACGTATTAATATATGAAATACCGTTTGTTATATGTAATGAACCTATATCCCTAATATAAGAAGAAGAAGAAAAAAAAGAATAAAAAAATAAAAATGAGAATTCGTTGTATAAATTTTTTTACGTGTTTTATTAGCTGAGATCAATGAGATGCTTGAAAAAATAAAATAAATTGTCTTGCTTTGAATGATCAATGATTTGATATGAAATAACAAAGTATTCGATCCCATTGAATTATGAAGTAATTAAATAATTAAAATAGTTATATAAAACGATGTAAATGTTAGTTTAAGGGGTTGATTTGTTCATTTGTTAAATACGTTTGAAGAGATTAGTAGTGTACGTATCTACAAATAAGATCTTTAATAGAGGCACAATGGCTATATATGCGCTCATCGCAATATTTGAAATATAATAATCAGTACAGAAGACTTAATGAAGTAATGGGGGAATAAAATGCTTTATATAGAGGTATTGGCGCAAGAAAAAAATCTTTTTTATTGTACGATACTTAACCGTGCAGACTCGACAGTGCGCACGAGGAGTTCGAAGAAGTGAATTATGTCATTCTATAGGCGAGACGACAAATCGCATCTTATAACAGTCAAATGCATCATTAACGAATTATAATTAATTTTTAATAAGCGTATACCATTATGTACACTATTAAATTCATACATATATATATATAAATATATATACGCGTGTCTGTATTAGAGCGTGTGTACTGTGTGTGTGTGTGTGTGTGTGTGTGTGTCTTTTTATGTGTATATATATATATAGGCATGTATAAATATGTATATTTAAATTTGCACCTAACTTTTCAATTCAAATAAAAGTTATAACTTTTATAACAGTTTTGCACCAATTGTAAATTATTATTATACTATTTTACAGCACACTTACAATAAATAAGTGCTTTTCCACTATTTTAACCAATGCAAATTAAATCATTTGAATTTTAGTACTCAAATTGTACAGTTTACATAAAAATGCTTATAATAATAATAATAGTAGCTATTTAGTTATTTCGGTTCTCATTCAGTTTCTGCAAATTTCATTTAAAGTTACAATTCGACATGCCGATAAGCGCTTCGTCGTAATATTACTCTTTAAAACCTATCCATATTAAGGATTATATAAATTACCGTGAATTTAAACAGAATGTAAGCGAATAATAAACAATAAGTAGACTTGGCAAAGCGAGGGTGATGGAATACATTTTATAGCTTATGATACACATCCATATACGAGTTTTAAAATATACTAAGCCGATAAGATAGGGATCTTCTTGTCGTGGGCTTAGTAATCTTCATAAGTATCAGTAAACGTTAACAATAAATAAAGATTTTTTGTAAGATACTTTTTTTACAAGATTCTCTATTAAACTTTTTTATCATAATTTACTTCCACAATAATCGTTGAAATCTGAATTTTACATAAATTTATTTATCTATGTATGTGTTTATGTATATATATATATATGTATTGTATATATTTATATACATGCACATATACAAGTATGTACATATATACGTATATATTTATTTGCACATTATTATTGACATTGAATATCAACAAAATTATATTTCATTAAATACTTATTTTTAATTTTTTGTATTCGTATTTGATGATACTGGCAACAATAAACACAATGTAATAAATATAGTATGCTATTTCTTTATATTATTACAAGTAGATATGGATATTCTATTAGAATTGCAAGAAGATTCTAAATTTATAATTTGCGTGTAAGAATGACTTTTAAATCTTTTTTTATTTAGGATTTTTGCTGTAGCGCTTATTCAAGTAAATTACGTGTACATCATGTTACTTCACAAGCGATTTATTCCTAACAATTGAGAATGACGTCACATTATCATTATTCTTATTATTCTTCTTCTTTTTCGTGTTGTTATTATTATTATTATTATTATTATTATTAATACGTTTACATTTCCATTTTAAAGATAAAATAAAGCGATTGTCTATACAGAGAAATTTAAAAATTTTAGAATAAAATCTTCTTACAATATAATGTTATCCACCATTGCTGCGTAATATGTGTTGCAATAATCTAATAAATGAATGAATGAACAAATGTTAACGTTCATGAACTTTTCAAAACATTATATTAAAACAACATCAATTTCAACATGTAGATCTTTAAAACCCTGAGTTATCTTATATTTATTAATTAACAAATAAATTGACGTTACTCATAAACTAACGAGAAGTTTGAATTTTTAAGGAATTAATGCTGATGCACACACTTATTAATATATTAATTCGTATAACGAAAAATACAATAGAAACAATTAATGTCAAGATTCCACCGCATGCTTGGTCGTTCTATTTAGCACTTCATTTTGTGAAGAAACACATATGTGTATAAGTGGCTACGTAAATGCGCGTGTTTACGTTTTTATTTTTACACGCAGCATATACGTATCCAAATATATATATATACATATATATATATATATACATATGTATATATACATATATATATATATATTATTTTTTTATTTTTTATTTATTAACATAATAATTGTTATTTGAGATGTTGTGTGTATATATTTGTTAAGTAATTACGTGGACGAATACTTGGATAACGTCCAACGAATCAATATTCTTGATGAGTTTTACGTTGGATCGTCTTCAATTCACTGATTACCACTTGTTTAACTCAGAAGCACCTGTCATGTCAGGATTCACAAACGGATTTGTCGATGCTAAGTTAAAAAATAATAAAATTCCTCAATAATATAACTTGTAAGATGTGTATATCGAATAATAATTTTACGCTTGCTTATCGGGTCTATTAAAAACTTTATGTAGCCATTCAACAAATTTACAGTTTACGAATAACACTAAGTGATAATAAGCACCATTCTGCATGCACTTGTTCTACATAATTACAAGCAAAATAATATCTAACAACAATACTTGAAAAAGGTTTAAATAAAGAACAGGTGAATCATAACTCGAATGAAAAATACAGCGAATATGAAAGAATACATTGTTCTGTTTAATTGAAAAATGTAAAAACTTACATTTCTGTTAAAAAGGTTTAAGATTATGACGAATATTAATTGAAGTAGAATATTAATATATCATCCTGAATTCATTAGGAAATGAATAACATCTTCGACGAGCTTTGCGTAAAATTAATCATACCGTTCGAATTACTTTTGACACTTAAAAATTTGAAAATGCTATAAGTATTGTATAGAAAATATTCTTGCGCTTAAAGGTATGCTTATATTTATTATAAAATGATTTGCAAAGAAAAAGAAATTTGTACAAAAATTTTGTTAAAACGTTTATTACTTAAGGTCTAGACTTAATTTTTCACAAAAACATGGTATTCGTTTATTTCTATTGATTGTAAATTGAATTACTAACTAAAAATGATATTATTTTCATCGGTGATATGCACTAATATCTGTATTAATTAACCAACACTTTAACTTCGAGTAATTACAAAATACAAGGCCTTGTCAACAAACATTAAGTCAATTACGTAAGGCCTTAGAAATAGATTTTCCTTTTCTCCTTCATATTCTGAGTGAATATTTAACTTTAATATTAATAAAACTTTTAATATAAAATTATTATTACTAATAACTATGTGCAATTACAAAAGGAAGACAGTAGAGTCTTTCTATTTTAGAGGAAGTTCATCAGATTTTCTTCAAAATACTTTGCAATGTAAACTCATTGTAATCGTTACATTTCTTCGCCCCCCCCCTCCGCAACATTAGTTACAAATATTCGGATAATAATTTAATTCGTTCAGAAAGAAAAAAAAAATGAAAGAAAATAAATTACATCTACATTACTGACACAATCGAAAGCTTACACAATAATGCATCGTTTTTTTGTTTATCTCTATTTATTTTTTTAACAAAATGCTTGTTTACGCAGTCGTTACGAACGGATATACTGGTTTTCTGCAATAAATGTATGGTAATACGTGCTCTACGTGCATTACGTGATTACTTATATGTACACCAGACTAAAAGGCGCGCGTACGCATTTGCATACGTAGGTGCGCATTCCGACAATTATCCGGCAATTTCGTTTATTTTCATGCACAATAATTTACAGCAAGTTGAAGCAGACTGTTAGATCGAATACGGCGAATGAAGCCTTTGCCGGATTCTGCGCAGATGAATTTTGCCCCAGTTTCGAATTTAATCAAATAAGAACAATATTGTTACGTGATTAGCTGAAATCTCGCGCTCTGGTTTGAAATCTTGCTACCTCGATTGAACTATATATATACACACACATACACACATACATACATACATACATATATGTATATATATATATATATATATTGATAAAAACTCGAATCGAATAATTAATATAATAAGTATCGTTATCGGTGGCTCGCGAACGCAAACATTCTCTCCTCTTGTCTGTCATTCATTCATCAAAACTTACTCCTCGAAGAAATCTTACTTTGCGTACAAATCTCAATACGCACATTCCCTTATCGATTACCGCTGCTACTGTTGCTGTTGCTCTTCCTGTTGCTGTTTCTGTTGCTGTTGTTGCGTTGTTATGGTTATTGTTGTTGTTGCAATAGCAACAAAAGAAGAATTAAAAGGTCGTGTTCGCGTACTCGCGGTATTTACTCGCACGTTTCGCGCAGGACATGTAAAATTAGGAATTTAATTTTTTTCTGCGTACCGAGACGCGAGCAAATGATTCTCACCTAACGCGTCGAGCCAAACTTCCTTTCGTTTCTTTACTTTATTTGCCAGACTAGTAATGACATTAATAGACCCGTTGAATACTGAATAGAATGGAAAGTGCGCTTCGTCTTAAGTACTTATTATATAAATATAATATGCGTGTGTACGTGCACGCGCACTCGAGTTTCAATGCGAGCTCGGACAATAATCGCGATTCTACAATCCGATGAACGGTTAGTTAGTATTAGAAGAACTTGATTGCTCTCGTTACTCTCCTTACTTTTACGTTTATGCTCGTTTTTCTTGCGTGAGCTGGGTAAGGTGGCATGCTCGGTAAAGCCGGCACGGATTCGGATCTAATCGCAATTGTTCACCAATAGATCTTTCGCTGTCGGTTTACTCTGGCTTGACGTACAATGTATTGAAAAGGCAAACGGTTTTCGCACTCTTAAAACCAGTTTTACGCTTTCTTAATCGCGCCCATTGATTCTTTACTTTGCTAAACACGCTTATCGTATGCAATGCTTATGTTATTTACATTAACAATATAATCAATAAATTATTTAATAAATAAGTTTTAAAACTCTGAGAAGCTTTTCAATGTACAACAAATTTGTAAATATTTTAGCAACGCTGAGCATTAAGAAAAAAACACTATTTAAAACAAATTATATAAATAAATAAACGAATAAAAAATATAAAACACGTGTAAAATGTAAATCATAGAACTTATCGTTATCAAAAAATTTTACAATAAAATGTTTTTATAAAAAAATATATCATTATTATATGATTATTATTATTATTACTATTATTATTATTACTATTCCTACCATTACTATTACTATTATTACTATTATTGTTATTGTGATTATTATTATTATTATTATTACTATTACTATTATTAATAAGTAGTAGTAGTAGTAGTAGTAGTAGCAGTAGTAGCAGTAGTAGCAGTAGTAGCAGTAGTTGTAGTAGTAGTAGTAGTAGTAATAGTACGATAATTATCTTTATATTATTATTATTATTATTATTATTATTATTATTTAATGCATGTTAATAGTACATACATGATTTTAAATTTAAATCGTGACTTTTTTTATCAAAGCGAATTATTTTTTGCAAGATTTCAACTCAAAGTTAGCAACAACGATTACGTCTAAGAACTCTTAAATGAGTATTTATTTATTTATTTATCAATTTACGAATATCCGATTGCGTTATTTATTTATTTACTTGTCAATGTACTTGTGTCGAGTATTAGACATGCAATACATCAATTTAACAAATAATGAATATTCTTCAACCACGATGTCAACTTTTATCAGTAAGCTTATAACGTTTTTACATATGCTACTGTACGTGATTATTATCATTATCATTATCATTATTATTTATTATTATTAATTATTGGTACTGTATTTTTTTTCTTTTTTTTTCCTAGTACTTGAAAGGCTTTCTTAAAGTTAGGCAGTCTAATGTAAGTGTAGCGTTGGTTAAACATACTTGCAAATTGGAAGCAGTAAGAAGCAAATGACATTAAGCGTGAATAAAGTATTAAGTAAACAAATCAAATCTAAATGTACTCTAATGACTGTGTATTCGTCTGACTGATGAACTTCCTTAGATAAAATGCAGGTGACTATTTAATCATACAGATTTCTAATTAAATGTCATTCTATATGTACACCGTGGAAAAATTGATCAACATCAACTACACATGAAAAAACGGAATCCAGATAGATCGCCAATCATAATTATCCGATGTGATTAAACACTAGAAACAGAAAATAATAATAATGGTAAAAAAAAAACAACAACATGTTTACGGTAGATCGGTAAATAGAAAAATAGGGGGGAAAAAAAGTCTGGGCCGAGTCGAACGTGTGTAAGAAAACCGACGTGGAAGATAAGAGAAGTTTAGATTGGTGGAGGGGAGGGTGGGGGGGGACCTATAAATAAAAAATCCAGCCTTTTGGTGTTTATGTAACGGCTGGGACCGGTTAAAGGGAACGCGGCTCCGTAACCGGTCTGTTCGTTAAGAAATACAAAAACAAGAACAAGAACAAGAACAACAAAAACAAACAATAAAAAAAATTGGCCTGTAATTACCGAGGAAAAGGCGGCCGCCTCGCGTCCCTCCACGAAATATAACCTGGGTGCGTGGGTGTGGGAAACCGTACAAGTTGATCGAGGACGAGTTAGGCGAAGCTGCACGAGTTATTAAAAGGGATTAGGGTGAAAGCCGGAGGGGCGAAGGCTCGGTGCAACGACTTGATCGGCCGACTCGCGAGTACTCGCGGCGCGGAAATAAATAAATAGGACGTGGTGGGCGGGGATGGCGATTGGCCCGCTAATGCAAACATCGATAACAGGCAGGGTAGGGTAGGCAGGCATGCAGGCAGACATACAGACAGACAGACAGACAGGCAGGCAGGCAGGCAGGCAGACTAACTAACACCGAGGCAAAATGGCATGCTTGGGGGGGTGGGGGTGGGGGCGGGGGTGGGGGACCACAGGCCAGGACGGGTGCGGTGGCTGGACTACTTTGGGAAAGGTAGTGGTAGTAGTAGTAGTAGTAGTAGTAGTGGTGGTGGTGGTGGTGGTGGTGGTGGTGGTAGTAGTGGTGGTGGGCCGCGTGCGATCAGCTCGGAACACGGCCCCGGTTATCACATGACAGTTTCAAGTTGTTGAAATACCGGGGGTGTATACGACGCGCTCCCGTCCGCTGTTGAGGGTCGTGTTCTCGTCAGCCCTGGGCGGCGCCGGCATCGCATACGTCATCGGCTGGCTCTGGCTGCTCTGTCCTGGGCATGGGACTGCGCCGGCCTGCGGCTGCGACATCACCGCCTCCAAATCACTCTCCTCCCCCTCCTCCTCCTGTTCACACAATTCAGAGCAAAAGATCGGTCAATGGGTTACCGCCGCTCGGTCATCGCCCCCCTCCCCGGCCCCATCAACACCCTTACTAGTCAGCGAGCTCGTGCACTCTCTTTGTCTTTTGTCTTTTTTTTTATTTTTTTTTTTTTTTTTTTTAATACTTTTATTTTGTTTATTATTTTTGTTTTGTTTTGTTTTTTTTTTTTTCTATGCGTTCGTCGCGCCTCATCCTGTAACGGCCGCTATTCCGAACGGCTCCGTAACTACTGCGTAAAGAAAAATTACATTTACATGTTTCGCCCTCTTACGTGCGACTGGCTCGATGCTACGGCATTTTCGTTCCTATTGCGAGGCACTGGCCACGTTATCATGAGCGGGTTCCCGAACGGGATTAACAAGAAAGTCACTAGCCCTCGTACATCTTGAAAAAGGAAGCATGGGTTACACATGGTGGACAGAGACCCAGAGCTAACTCTGGACTATGGGATATAGCCGCCCGTGAGGTGATGATGGCCACTATTTGTTTTATTTATTTATTTATTTTTTTTTTTTTTTTTTTTAATTGCATCAACACGTGCATTTCTTTCATACGTGTTATTATTTTCAATAAAAACTAACTAATGCGCGCGCGCACGCCTCTATTTATTGTACACGATGTGCAGGAGGATTTTCATGTGCTCTTGCTTGGCTTTTGATTCCCATTTGCTGTTTCACTACTCGCGTGGATTTGTAGAATTTTGCAGATAAAAAGGGGTGTGAGGCCAATGCGAGCTTTTTACAGAATTCATAGGCCGAGTAAGGATGTTGGTGACATAAAAAAAATCAATGATTTCGACTTACCTATTTGCTTCTTATTCGCTTGAAAACTTTAAAGCTTTTCATATTTAAAAGGTATTCAACAAATAAAGCACAACAACAACAACTTTTGCGTGGCTTAGTTCGTGAAACTTGGCAAACAGTGACAACATAAAGCTTTTCAATGAATAACGGATTGACCTTTATATGCACAAATTAACATAAATAGTCTTTTTAATTAATGTACAGGGGATCCACATAATCACTGTGATATAAATCACGAAGCTTCGTTAACGTAAACGTAAGGATTGAAAGTAAAAAATTAAAGTAAATAAAATAAAGTAAAAGAAGAAAATTAAGAAGAATAAGAAGAAGAAGAAGAAGAAGAAGAAGAAAAAGAAGAAGAATAAGAAGTGGAGGATAAAATGTATATTTATTAAAAAACTATTGCTTGTATATTGAGCACTTTGAATTACATTTAACATTCATTACTGATATTGTTGTAAAAATCTATTGTTAATGCTTTTTCCAATACTCGATCCATACAAAATGTAAAATATATAATATAAAAAAAAAATTCCTTTATTCGTCGATTAATACACGAACGTAAAATGATTCGTAATATTTATAAAATAATATACAGTACTTCTGTAAACTGTATATACGCTCGAGGGGGTGTGGTGATGGTGGTGGTGGTGTGTGGTGGGTGTGGGTGTGTGGTGGGTGTGGGTGTGTGGTGGGTGTGGGTGTCCGGGTGTCCGTGTGTAATTGAATGAATTAATGGAGCGAGAACAGGGTACATATTATAAAAACTTACGAACACTTTGTGGCTGACTTGTCATTACATTGGCTTCTGGATTATTCGGGCCCCGCTATAATTCAACAACATAAACAAAACTGCTAGACTATATACTTTGAGAAAGTAGTAGGCTCGGCATGCTTGGCAATGAAAAACGTTACCGTGCATTTCATATTAAGTGTTTGCAATAATCACGACCTTGGAACGCAAGAACAAGTTTATTCTCCTCCTCGGATGCATATTATTTCGTGCGAGATATGCATACAAGTGAAAGGGCCCATCCGCAATTACGGGCAACGATCAGAAAATAACGTACTTTTCCTTGCGTTACGGAGATCGGTCTCAAAAATAAAGTCTCTAGCTCTAGCTTTATTTTTATTTTACGCTGACAGAAAGATAATATAATGATGAATCATGATAAGCAAACAAAATATTAACTTTGTGCTTACGATCTAAAACAATTATTATATAAATGTAATATGCTCCGATGAATCTTTATGAATCTTTAGAATGAAATCAATTGCTTTGCGTTTGAACTTTTATTACAAAGTGAACAAAAAAAAAAAAAAAAAAAAAAAAAAATATATATATATATATATATATATATATATATATATGTATTAAAATAATATTAAAAAATGTGTTGCAAGTGATTGTTAATGTTCTTGGGTGATAACGTCGTAATTCAATAAATAATTTGATGATTCAGTGCCAAGAATGCATTGCCAAAAATAATTAATTGCTCAAGAGTTAGAATGTAAACTTCTCACATTATAATATAGTATAAATATTTACAGCTTAACATACAATTTACATAAAGGTTTCTTTACATTACAATATTTAAAAAATTTACGTTCCACTCGATCAATTACGTCAAAATAGGTAATAGTCATTAAATTGTGCTTCTCTTAATTATTATGTTTTTTATAAATTATTGGTCGCTAAGGCACAAAGTATATTAATATTAATAAATGCGATGCAGCTGACGATTTTTCGATTGGGAGAAATATTTTTTCTTAAGGACCAATACTTGCAATCGGTGTAATATTAAGGATATAATACGTTACGAGTTAAATACGGATTGATTTAAAAGCTCATATTAAACGTATGCTAACGTCGACATATCGGTTCAGTTAACTCAACGCACGTCGATTATTTAATGAATTTAATATTTTAAATATTGTCATTTACAAATCTTCGGTGAAATTAAGTCATTTAATGATGCTCGAATGAATGAAATGGGGTCAACATTGTTTGCACGTACGTATACGCGACAAGCTCAATAGCCAATCAATGATTAGATCAATGATAAGGGAAATGAAATAAATAAAAAATTGAATGAAGAATTTGTGTGCGACAAGTAGCGGAGAACAATGGCAACGATTTTTCAGAATATAACGTGCAAGAATCTACATTTTAAGACTATCGGGGTGATGATTTGAAGCATGAGGACAACAGGCGAGCTCAATACTCACCAACGTAACAAAACATCTCTAAATACAAATTAAGTAAGAGACTTTTTACTTTTATATTAATTTTGTATTTGAAATAAATTTATTTTAAACTCAATCGATCCAGCAATTACGATTATAATGATTAATGAAGAATTAATTGCCTTTACTCAATAGTAGCGAAGATATATTAATGCCAATTTATTTATTGCATTTAAAATGCACAAGTAGAAGCCTTCACGTATCTTACTTCAGGAACATGACGCTGTAGCTTTTGATAGAAGAAATTGTAGAAATAAATTCCATGTGTAGCATATGAAAGGGAAATTAAAGTCAATGGTAAATATAATATGAATAATGTATACTGTGCAATACTATCTAACAACTTTCATACGAAACTTACTCAATTTGAGCATAAATTTTAATCATGTCTTTATAGCTTTGCATGCTTAATGATTATATTTTTTTTCTTCTAGCCGACAATTTTGAATTCTTACATATGCACTCACGCCCTCTCCCACCTCTATCTCTCTTATTCTTCCATTTTTCTCACACTTTTACTCATAATCCCTTGTATTTCTTTCAAAACTTTTAATATTCAAATGACTCCTTAGTAATGTAACATTTAGTCCTTACTGTTCAAAGTGTGTGTAAAAAAATTCAACAACATGCATAGCTAAAAAACCATTGATAAAAGTAATATTTTTTTTATACATACGGATCTTCACCATTACTGATGTATAATTCATAATCGTTTCCTATGAATCCACTGTAATTTACAACAAATAGAAAACAACACAACACTAAGCAAATATGGTAATGCGTGCATATGTAAGTCTTCCTAATACAGAAGTAAATTTTACATCAGGTCATGATTTAAAAGACAATTTTTTTTTTTTTTCAATTAACCTAATAATAATTAAAATTAAACTCTTATCTGTAAAACAATATTAAGGAACAGATACCCACTAGTAAAAACTGGAATAAAATATTAATATCTCAATATTTTTTTAGTGCAGTATCCAATACCTTAATTTACTTTACTGTTTGTCGATATCGTAAAAGCTTTATGTTAAAGCTTGACTATAAAATAACATTTGGTAAGTAAAAAAAAAATATTTAAATGAAAAGAACGTGCCATCAGCTACCAAATTAAAAATAAATAAATTAATAAATCAATAAATTAAGAGTAAATAATAAGGAATAAATAAAATGGTAAGAAATATTATCTAACCTGTAGATTGTGATATGATCCACTGTCTTCTGGAGGTGTTGGTTTACATTTGCCACAACAGAAATTACAACAGCAACAGCAACAACAACCGGTAACGCAGCAACAGAATAGTAGAAGAACCTGCAATTGAAAAATTGTATTAAAAAATGTATATGTTATAATAATGTTAAATATAGATAGTCAATGGAATGAAGCATTGAATTTATATAACAGTTTATTAATAAATATACGACATACCTTGGCCCACATTGAAGTAAGGAAGAAGAAGCAGCTTTCTTCTCCAAATTGCTCAGCAACATAAAGTCCGAGGGATCCATAATTATCATATATGTTGCGTTTGCTTAAATCAGTTAAGATTCTTTTTGCCCTATTAATTTCTTTAAACTGAAAGATAAAATGGTTTTTTTTTTCAATCATAATGTAAAAAAGAACTTTAGATAATTTGACATACCTTTTCAGCTGCTTCTGGATTATTTGGATTCTTATCAGGATGGTACTTCAGCGCTAGTTTCCTATAAGTTTTCTTTATATCTTCAGTTGTGGCAGTTTTTGGGACCTCTAGTATAGCATACAGAGAATCCCCTGATGTTCTGTGAAATCAGTAAAGTTTTTAAGAAATTACATGCATACAAATGACCCAAGCCATGAATAGTAAACTTTTATTTAAAACACGTGTTTGAAAGTTGAAAAGATTTGTTATTAGTCAGAAATCTTTGAGAGTAGTGCTTGGCTTTTCAAATGTAATATTTTACATTGAAGTTTAAAAGCATGATTATGTAATTGATAGTGTCATGAATAAATGAAGTTTGAAAAGTTTGTCAAAAAACGCACCTCTTCCATAATGCAAAGCTGGAGAATATTTAATTACGTAAATTGGGTCGAGTTTGTGCTTTTTTTTACTCCTTTGCATTATAATTCTAATAAATATGAATGTAAGGTAAAACGAGCATGGAGTGCGGGAGACAAAAAGCATTACTTGTCAATTAGTCGTAGATAAAAAAAAATTCCAATAATGCTGAGGGCTGATAAGAAACTGATAATAAGATACGTATGAGTTAATGAGACACGTAAGAAAGAGACGTTATAATGGTAATTGTTATAGTTTGGGAATGCAGAGGAACCATTTGCTTCCCACAGTGCATGTATTTGCAATGTAGAGGGGAAAAGTAGAACGTATTTTAATATGACATTTGTGACTTGTCATTCATAATAATGAGAGGAGGCTTGCTTGTTTGGCAATAAATTGTAAATTGATGAGCCTCGGAGGAAAGGAAGGAACGCAGGGTCGCAGTACCGGGGATTAATAGAAATACTCTGACGATGGGGAGAAAAGGATTACACGTGCTACAAGAAAAGAGAGATGCAAATCGAGAGAGAGTGAGAGTGAGAGAGAGAGAGAGAGAGAGAGAGGCGATCGAATGGAAGGTGGACGGGATGGATGTAATAATAAGAAGGCAGTGGTATGGCAATAATACGGGCGGAGTCGGATAAATCCGACGGATAAAGTCGGCCGCTAGAGAACGGGGGGATAAGGATAAGGATAAGTGATAAACGAAAACGGCGTACGAGACGATGGCCATCGTCGTGGCTCTCGACATAGATAATGCTCGGCTCGAGCACGAGCCGAGGGAATGTGAGCTTCGGAGGAATAATGAAGTTAAAATGTCGCGGGTCGGTAAGGTGGTAAGGTGGTAAGGTGGTGGCGATGGTGGTGGCGATGGTGGTGGTGGCGATGGTGGTGGCGATGGTGGTGGTTTGGCGGTGGTGTTGTTCCCCAGAAGGAGGCTCGCATACTCACGAGAGTTTTCTCTTATCCATTTCGGACGCCAGGGTTGCTGCTGGTATTGTTCTCCTTCCTGGTGGTTAATTAAAGGGCACGATGCGTCGCTTAGGAGCACGGCTGGGCTGAGGACGCGGCTTATCGGTGTACACGGACACACGCACGGGCAGTAGGGGGGCCTTGGCCAGTTAAGCGAACATCTTGGAGGCCGAAGTCGTAGAGAAAATGTGATCCCGAGGATGGACAAGTGCGCCTGGGAGGCCTCCTATCGCTTCCTCGCTCTCCTCCGTCTCGCTTTTCTTAACGCATACGCACGCGATGAGCAGCAACGTCAATGAGCCAACGGACCCATTCAATATTTTAGTACAAACTTCTGCCGGCCGCGGCACCACCTCCGCACCCTTACGACCAACCCGCGCTTTCCTTATTTATCGCGGCCTTTACGCTCCGAGGCTCTTACGCATTTTGCGCGACAATCCACGGACCTCTCGCCCTTTCTGCCAACGAAAGACCTTCCCAAAAGCACGGACCTCCCGCCCTTAACCTTCCCCCGCCCTTACCCCAATAACCTTTGCTTAGCCAGTTACCCAGTTCTCTTCTATCTACCCTGGTCTCGTCTTCCCTTAGTGATATCTACGACCCTTTGCTTATTGGCGGCGACCTTTGATATGGATTTTTTTTCTCTTTTTTTTTTTTTTTTTTTTTTTTTTTTTCCTTCCGTTCCCCTCCTCGCGTCGATGGCTACCGTATTGCTAAGTCAAGATTATCGTGAGCTGGAGAGATTACGAAGAAGACGCGCCCAATTGGTTTGTCGGCTCGTCCCCCGTCCCCTACCTCATCTTCTTCTTATTTTTAATATCATTATCTATCGTTTTTCATAATCCGGTGTCTTAAAGTTATTCGTGCCATACTGTCCCCCTGCTCGCCTTATGAGGTGGCCGACGAGCTCCCTATAAAAGGCATCTCGCATTTCAGATGAATCACTTCCTCCTGCACGACGACTCGAGATGGATCAAATGGATCTTCTATTGGCTCCGGCTCCCATCGACCTTACGAGCTACGTCTTACGATCATCTACTACTATGCCTGTCTTTTATACGTCAAAATAAAACTCCCTCCCTCCAGCCCTTACGTAATAACGGTATAAAAAGTATAGACGGAAAGCGCGCGCGCGTGTACGTGCGCGATATTCCGCTGGTATATGTAGGACAAGCGCGAGCGTGGCGGGACACGTAGAACGATGAGGATTCAGGGAAGAGGGATGCTGCGAAGGAAGTATCGACTCGCATCGCGTGCCAAAATAATAATAATAATAATAATAATAATAATAATGAACGTACTATCTCAAGCGGATTGTTTTTTATCTTTTTTATTTATTAATTTTTCCGTTTCTTTGCTCACTTAGGTAACTAAATAAATAAATAAATAAATGAATAAATAAATAGGAAAGGTGCGGGATCGTGTATTGATCAGGATTGCACTCGCAGTCATCGTCGTATCTCCCTAGTCCGTCCCATACTTTCGGCTTCTACCTTATCGATTTCGTTCTGCGCGAGACCATTCCTCCTTTCGCCGTCCTTTGAAAACTTTGTTCGCCCGCCCGATTTAAATTTCCAGTGGGCAACATTGCTGATCAGGGTTGGTGGAGGGCGGAGGATGGGGGAGACGGGCAAAAATACAAACGGGAGTATATATTTGAAATGAAACAATATATTTACACTACATTTTACAATAAAATCGCGACAGTGTGCACGATCATCACTCGCTATACACCTTAACTTAATTAATTAATCTTCTCCTTAAACGCTATTAATTATTTAACCCTACAGTCCGATCCATCGATCTCACTCGCCGCGTTTCATCTTCTTCTTTTTCCTTCAAACTCCTCGTCACACGATCTGCGAACGCTCGCTTAACGTAATTAAATCTTTCGAGATTGAATTAAATTACTTACTGTATGCTCTTATTACGCGAATATCCGATTGAAGATAACTTATTTTTACAACAATAGCCTGCTTGCGCAAAAGCATACCTTTTTTTGTTTTTCTTCTTACTTCACATATATTACAAGGCAGTTAAACGTAATTTGGCAAAGGATCCAACAAGAATAACAAGTCGACAATTCTTTCTAGTTTTATAAAGCTTTGATAGAATTATAAATAAAATTAGAGCATGCCAAATTTATTTATTTATTTATTTATTTACTTATTTTAATGTACCCTTGGCGATGGCTTGCAATTTTACATTCTAGAAAGTTAAGACTTGTCATTGGCTGAAATAATAATAATAATAATAATAATAATAATAATAATAATAATGATAATAATGATAATAACGTTAATTATGCTGGCTGTTAAGACGATATTAATTGGGCAAGTCGAATTTAACTTTTAATCTAACATCTGATATAATAATTATCATCCCCCGCTCATAGTAAATTATTCTGAGTGATTGTAACGAACGAATACCTTTTGTAAATTAATAATTACATTATTCCTTCTACTCACGTCGAGATCTAATGACAAAGACATTTACGCGTTATCTCGTGTTTATAATGAACTGCTGTTGGAAATATCTCGGAAATAACATTGATCGCCGCTTGCAGCATTAATATTTTAATAATGTTTTCATGGAAAACTCGATACTTGACTGGGTGGCCAATTAATTCTACCATCCGTAACCGGCCCTGTTTACTACATCAAGACCATTTCTCTTATACTATTTCGACGGCTATAGATCAAAAGATAAATTCAATTATTTTAATTAATATAGGCTTAACAAATACTATTATTACAGCTAACGATACCTGTTCGCAATAGTTCTGAAAGTTAAAAAAGAAAAAAGAAAAATACTATTTATACATATATTTATATACATTCATGTGTATGCCTTTACGTATGTCTAACTTTTATTTATATACAATTTGTTTATTTTAACTATTCATTTTGTTGTTGTTGTTGTTGTTGTTGCTGTGTTGTTGTTGTTGTTGTTGTTGTTGCGGATGCTGTTATTGTTATTGTTGCTGTTGTTTTCGTTGTAGTAATATACTATGGAATCGCTTTATATTTTTACATAAAAAGGACTTCGCTTACGGAAGCTTAAACAGTAAGAATTCAGAATTTAATATTACTATTTACAATTAAATTATTCGTTGAAACATATTATGCGGATAAGCTTTAATCTCCGATAAGTTGAAAGTGAATACAAAAATGTATCTCCTCCCTGTTACGTATTAGAAAAACCGTTTCCCTCCATCGGCTTAACAAAGCTTCATTTTCTTTTATTTATTTATTTTTTTTTTTTTTTTTTTTTTTTTATAATTTTTACACCTGGAAGTAATAATTAATGCTCTGTAACATGAAATGCGAGGTCGAGGCGCATAACGTTTTCTACATTGTCGACTTTACCGAATCTGACACTTGAGCAAGGCGATCTTTCGAGCGGATGAGACTCGCCAGTGCTGATTTTTACAACTAGTCGCGCGTTGACCTAATCTCCAATTTATTGTAAATAAATCACAATAACCTAATATAGACTCTCATAGAGGACATTGAAAGTATTGCTCGCGCGAAATCGAAAGCAGAGTTAATTCGCTTTCTTTTACAATGCATGCCGTATGCGCATTAAGAAATTATGTTATATTGAAGTGTTGTATTAAACCTTGTTACGACTTTTACTTCCTCTTAATGATCAAGTTTGGTCATCTTCCCAGGACAATCGGGTCATGTTGCCCGCGCACCAGTC
Source organism: Ceratosolen fusciceps (assembly GCA_018883505.1). NCBI lineage: Eukaryota > Metazoa > Arthropoda > Insecta > Hymenoptera > Agaonidae > Ceratosolen > Ceratosolen fusciceps. Next base: position 12,101,742 of record RCIC01000002.1, on the reverse strand, counting down.
CGACGACCTCACTAAATCATTGAATCGGTAGTAGCGACGGGCGGTGTGTACAAAGGGCAGGGACGTAATCAACGCGAGCTTATGACTCGCGCTTACTGGGAATTCCTCGTTCATGGGGAAGTAATTGCAAGCCCCAATCCCTAGCACGAAGGAGGTTCAGCGGGTTAACCGGGCCTGACCCGGGTCAGGCAGGACACACGCTGATTCCTTCAGTGTAGCGCGCGTGCGGCCCAGAACATCTCTACTAAGGTCATAATCACAGACCTGTTATTGCTCAATCTCGTGCGACTAGACGCCGCCTGTCCCTCTAAGAAGATTGTTTAGTACGTCGGTAGTAAAAACCACCCGACCGAAGTCGGGGGCCTTCGTGATACCAGAAGGTACGCCTATTTAGCAGGCTAGAGTCTCAGAACTACTAACCCATAAATATGGCAGTGTTTTCTGATATTCTCAGTCAATGACCTATGCTCATACGAATCCGAAGTTTTTAATATTGAAGATGACTATATGATTAAATTTGATTTATTTATCCCCACATATGGGATTACTAAACACTGCAGATTATAATTTAAATCCCCCCTTGTTACTGGATCAAGTTTATGAATTCTCTAATTATTGTAATAATGCCCCTTATACATGTCGATGGTACAAGAAAATTTGGAATCAAAGGAATGACTACTTATCTATTATTGACAAGTTGTTGAATCCTAACAAGTTTTCACCCAAGTTCCATACTTGGGTTTGGGTGGGAGAAATCAATCACATCTCCAAACCGTCTCTACATAATATTAGAAAATTATTGAAGAACGCTAAATTCGATTCAGATCTGACCTTTGATGTAGTCAAAAGTTTTATAAAAGGCTGGTTAGATAAAGACATCATTAATCCAAAACTAGGAAATGTTCCATAAGCTATATTCAGATGGGGGTAATTGTTCTTCAAAGTACACACATTAGTTCTTGTTTTAAATGCAAGAAATCATGATGAAGTCCTACAGTGAAAATCATGGGCTCCTATTTTGTCTATTCAAGAGAAGAATACAACAAGCACTTTAAACGTGTCTTTCTTTGGTTGTGTAAGAGTCTGTGTTGGTTACTTATATTTTAAGCAATTTAATCTTATCTTGACCAGAAATATGCTTCTAGTGATGAAGCGTATATATTTCGCCAGATTTCATTCTTTAATAGCAATGATTGAGAGATTTGACACAAAGTATGGACCAGAAGATTGGAAAAGGTTACAAGAATTATATATAGCAGGAGATTTAGTATTGAAAACGAATGGATCAAAGGCATACTCCACCATCAAACTATTAAAACCACTCTGCAATCTAAAATTAACTGTAATGGCTCAAGAATACAGACCAAAAATTCCTCTTTTCACAAATTTCAGAGATTATGTGCAAGAGAAGAAGTTAGAGCTTGGGAATAAATGTTTAAATACACATCAATTCTTTAATGTACTAGAGAAGAGTGATACAGTTGAGTTGATGTTAGCCTTCTACAGAGTTTTTAGGCATTGGGGGCATCCTTTTATACTAGATTTAAAGGGGATGATAATTTCTTTACATAACAGAGTAACCAAGGAACTTGATATAGATGACTCTTATGCACAAGCTCTGTATGGGAAGGTCATCCATTACTTAAATACATCAAAGACAGCACTTGGCATGTCAAGACATTGGGGACATTTGTTTTGAAGTTCCAGAATTAATAGACCCTAGTTTAATATATTCGGACAAGAGTTTTTCAAAGAATTACAGTGAAATATTAAGATATGTCATGAAAGGCAACACCAGCCCAATCCCTAGCAACAGAATACTGGATACTTTCATAAATAAACCAGCTACAAATTGGCATCATTTTTTATAGGAAGTAAACCTAAAGGGATAAGACAAAGAAGATTTGATAATGGGATTATCCGCGAAGGAGAGAGAGTTGAAGGAGGAGGGGAGGTTTTTTAGTTTGATGTCCTGGAAGCTCAGGGAATATTTTGTTATAACAGAATATTTAATCAAATAACATTATATACCATTATTCCCTGGGCTTACAATGGCTGATGACCTCAATACCTTAATGTGTAAAATACTGATGAACACATCAAGATATCCAACGTTGTTCTCTAGAACTCATGGGATTCTTTGTACAAGCCTTTATCTATTACAAAGAGAGGCCAGATTTAATGTATATAGTGGGAGATCAGAGAAGAAATAAGACATCTCAGATAGTTTGTTGGCAAAGCCAAGTTGGAGGGTTTGTAGGTATAAGACAAAAAGGTTGGAGCATACTAAATGCTCTATCGCTAGAAAGAGAAGCTAGAGACCTAAATACACGGATAACCAGCTTAGCCCAAGGAGACAACCAAGTAATTATCACAAACTAGACTTTAAAAATGGTACAATGATGCAGAACTTCAACAAAACATCAATAGGATAATAGAAAATAACAATGCTATCATGGAGTCTATCATGAAGGGTGTCAAGAAATTAGGACTAATCATCAATAAAGATGAAACTCAATGATCAAACTCCTTATCTAGATCCCTGCTTAGGAGGAGGTGTTACAGGCATGTCACTCACTAGATTCATGATGCGAATGTTCCCAGATCCTGTTACTGAGGCGTTAACTTTTTCGAAAATTGTATATAATCATAGTCTCCAACCATTTAAGGCCTTGTACATATCTTTTGACAATTGTAAATTAGCACAAATCACCCTAAATAACTTTAGTAAACTATTGGTGGACCCTCTTTCCCTTAAGTTGAGAAATAGTGTAAGTGCATCAATGCTGATAAAGAATTCAATAAGAGAAGCCCTGTATAAAAAAATCTGATATTATTCCTAACATTCTTGTCAAAGACGCAATCACCCATGCTAAAACTCTAAGCAATAACCTATTAAACTTCTGCCATAGCATCAACCCATTCTTCCCAAGACTTCTTAGTGAATTCGAATCTTCTACCTATTAATGTGCTTCGCGCGGTGCACCGAGGCGACGTGCCTGAGAGAGAAAGAAAGACACGGGAGGTGGGAAGGTGTAGGATGAGGGAGGGACTGTCCGTTCTAGCTGTCCAATTAAGCAATTTGTTTTCCGCCTATGGTAGTATACAGAGCACGTCGAATGTCTATACAATAAGTCTTAACCTAACGCGGCGGCGAATCAGGGGCGAGCGGCCGGTAACTGCCTCGGAATCCGAAAGCCGACGAGCTCACAATTATTTCTTTGTATTATTCAATCTCCACGAGCCGTTGCCACTTTCATACAACTTCAATGTTCGCGCGTGTTGTTGGCAAGCCTCAGCAACCAAGTCCGACACTTCGCCTTCAAACTTCCCGCACTTTCTTGCGCGCGCCCTCTGATCAGGTGGCGCGTCGGTCGGCCTGACTTCTCCTCGATGCCGCGGCGGCGCTCCTTTCGCTTCAAGTAAGTCGTCGCCCTCAGTAGCGGCGCGTCACTCGTGGCGTGCGCGTCGCTGATACCTTGGCTTCCGCTCTTATCGACGTGGCGCCACGTCTCACGAATACTGACGTCACTGCTGGCGCCAGGCGTCACCAAGATGGGGATCGACGCGTCCCCCTTGATAGCGTCGCTAAGACGACGCTCCCTCTTCTCCCTTTCAGGCTCCATGCTACTGTTTGATGCGGCGTTGCTTCGTGGCTCCTCGCGGCTACTCCCGGCCACGCTGTTACCTGGATACCTGCCGGGGTTGTGGCAACGTGCGTTTCCAAAGTGCGGGCTGCTTGGTTGGGAGGCGTACTCGCTACTCACTCGCGCTTATGCCGGCACGACTCCCGGTTCTCGTCGACCTTCGCTCGCTTAACTTTAATTCGGAGAGATGTTCGCGCTGACCTTCTCTTTACGAGGGCTCGGATGATACTACTCCCCCCCGAGTAAGACTCTCTTTCACTTGTTTTTTCCTTCTCCGTCGATTCCCTTCCGCGGTTTTTCTTCCGGCGTGAGTGACCCTACCCTCTCCCGGGCCCAATCACTTCCTATCTTATCCTGCTACCCTCCCACCGGTGCATGTCTCGGATCTCGCGGGCTTATCCCGGCCAGTGGGTCGGCAAGCGTGCTCCCTGGCCCACGCCGCCCCTCGCCCCCCCCTCCCCTACTCTGGAGGGTCCGCGGGCGCAGGCAGCAGCCCCAACTTCCCTCGCCCCGATGCTCCTCCTGACCCACGAGTCTCCCTTCAAATTGGCGCGAGACTAGCTCCTGCGCCACCCGCTAATACCGTTGGGCACACCCCCCCTCGCGCAGTCAATAACAGTATCGTTAGAGAATTTTACGCGATATCAACAGAACATGTGTTGTCCTATGTACGTCGTCTATGTACGTAGATGCGTGTAAAAGGGAGGAATCACTCCGTGAAGCACCAATTTATGGCTATGAGTATGCTAAACAAAGTTGAGGTTTCACTAATTCAAACGTGTTTATGTTACTCTTATTAGCTAAGCTTTCATTTCACTTTATCTCACTACCTTTAATTCGCTTGCACTGTAACAAAATAATATTATACATAATATTTTGGATTTTGAAGGAGAGATTTATAACAAGGCAATTTCTTCATCACAATGCAAATATAATAATAGCAATTAATAATAATATCTAAGTAAGAAACAAAAAATGTAATATAAAATCAATAAGTTTTGTCAGTGCAATGACAATGTGAAAATTATATAATATTTAATAGTAAAGCTCCTGCATTCGAAATTTAAATTTACAAAAATGTTTTATAAGGATTAACATTACGTGATTTAAACAATTTCTTTTCGATTGTTAAGTAACAGTTTACAATATCCTTTGTTCTAACAATTATTAATAACGGTATAATAGCTACTGTAATTTAACATTATAATAACAAATACGTATGTGATATCTTAAGCAAATATAGATAATTAATCATTCAATTACAGCGAGACAAAAGATCCTCTTCATATAAAATTTCTTATGAAACATTCTTATTTAAAATTGCAAAATTATTTTTCATTATAAAAATAATTATTTCAAATTGAATAAGTTTAAACAATAATTATAAACAGCAAATTTTGTTTAAGCATAAATTGATCTGATTTGTCATCAATTTACATAAATATTATGCAGATCATATTTAAATAATTTGACTTTAATTAAATTTGACTCAAGTAACTTAACTTTTAAATTGGTTATACCAAGAAGCTATCATGCCTTTAAATGTACATAATTATGATTATACAACAATCTTTCTGCAAGTCTTTGGCAAATTAAAGCTTTTCGCAGAAAAAGGTAAGACTTTTATTTTGTACATTATTCTCCTTAACGATTGTATTAATCAATTAATATCGTTAATCCGTCGAACCTTTACTCTTTTTACTAGTATAGCCTTTTAAAACTTTTTCGTACTATATTTATAATTTTAAAATTATAGAAAAGCTGTACAACACTGGTGGCATTAAGAGAAAAAAAAAAAATTAAATTATATTGATATTTACTAGGAAAATTAGAAGTATGACGTAGAAAATAAAAAAATAAAAATAAAAAACTGATATCAAATAATTCATTCCAATTTACATTATAATTGTCTAGATGTAAAAATAACGAAACAGAAGATAATAATTTAAATTAGGCTTTAAAATTACCCTGTTTCTATAAATTAATTTTTTAATATTTTTCATTTATAATGTCTAGAATTTGTGTACGTATATATCATTGCACCCCCACTAATATATACAGTAACATGTAAGGTCTTATTAGTCACAGAAACATACTTATACTGCACCAATGGACTTATAATAATATTATCGTTATAATCCCCCTTCACTAATTAATATAGGTAACGTATATTAGATATTATAAATATGCCAATAAAAATGTTAAATTGCACATGCCACAAAAATTTATTTTTACAAAAACATGTTATCTAAATAGTGTTATTTATGCTTCTGTATGACTATTCGACCTTTCAAAAGATGCAAGCAATTTTCATCATAATAATAAAGTATGATTATACTTATACGTATTGTATCAAAGTGATTTTGATTATTGAATAAATGAATTACTTTATAATAAATAATTTTGTTAAACGTAAACTTTTAAGTTTTTGTATTAAACAGAATTTAAGAAATGTACCGAGTATACTAGATTTCATCTTCTAGTACATAAAATATTAATTCTAGTATAGTTTGTGTATCTTCACAGCCTTGTACAGCTTTTTGTAAAACTTTTATTAGTTCATTATCTAAGCTATTCATATAAATAGGTGGTAGTCGTGTTCCTTCACTTCCTGCTTCATATCCGACCTATAATTGCGAAGCATAAACATGTTTAATGAGAATTAAATTGCGTTCCGACATATAACATTTTTTTTTATTTTTTTTTATTTTTGTAGAAAAAAATAAACCTCGAAATGTAGGTGAAGCTTCAAGAAAGAAAGAAAGAAAGAAAGAAAAAAATCTTTAAAAGAATACCGAATGAAATAATACGTACATACATAGATACATACATACATTTACGTAGAAGATTATATAGCCTTCACGATAATTTTAATAACAACTACTTGAAATGTGCCGTCTCCTCTTTTTCCCTTAGTTATGAAATTTGATTACTTACATTATCAGGATGAATGGTAGTTCGCACAGCAATTTTCGTAAGGCCTGCATTCGCCAATAAGTCTAATAATTTAACAAGCGCCACACAAGTAGCTCGAGCTATGCTTTCCGAAAGCTTATAGTGCACCCCGAACGCTTGATCGTCATCGGACTACAAAATTCCAATAATAATTTAATAAGACATTTTATTCATTAGGAATGCGAGCTCGTGAGCCCTTTACCTTGATTATAAATAATTCTGTCCAACGTATGAATCTACTCGTTCCGACGCAATTGGTTATACTGTGAACCCTTATGGACGGGATCCCGTCCATAGGCTTACCGTCGATCGGGCTTTTTACACTAAAAAGTCACACACACACACACAATGAATGTATGGCATTACGATAGAAACGGATGCAAACGGATAGAAACGGATACAAACGAATAGAGAGTATCCGTCGCTGCGAAAATTACTTACCCAAGATTAAATTGCGTGTCATTTTCAACCCATTTGATGTTTACGATTTCGTCTGGCTCCGGAGCACCCTGTCTCCCGCAGCCAATCACAAAGTCCTGCATATTTTTCAGAGCAGCTTTGAGCGCTTCCATTTTTTCGGGCATTATCTGAACGGTTATACCATCTTCGACGATCCTTGATTTTGCGGAAAGGCCCGTGGATGATTTTAACGCCCCGTTAATAACGATGAAGCTCGCGCCTGTCACTGTATCGGGCAAAAGAAGATTATATAATAAATAGCAGCTCGCTATGTACGTAGATAAGTCCTTAGAAGAGTCAAAGCCCGAGAGCTCTCACCTTTTCTCGGCTTGTTTTGTATATTTATGGCCTGGGTTTGATAAGTACTCTCGACCTCGGAGTTCGTTTGCATGCATACGAAATGCGAATCGGCCTGTATACTGAAATTCGAGGCAAATGCTAAGACGTGGTCGTTTGAATTGTTCAAGCCCTTGATAACTTGATTGTATCGGTTTTTCGGGAATCTCACGTGCGTCGTGTTATCTTGCATGTGGATCGTTAGGCCTTGGACCTTCGGCAAGGAGTAGGCGAAGTTCCGAAAGTCGGCCAATACTCTTATGATCGTATGGCCGAGCTCAAAGTAAACGGCGTCCCTGAATCGAACGGATACCAATGGGCACGGGTAATAGCGATACTCCGCCCCAAGGCGTAGAACGAGCCGCAGAGGAAAGATTTTAGCCCAGGGTGTCTCCCATCTGTAGAAATGGTCAAGGCTTTTATTATGATAATCATCAACTATGCGTGTGCGTTGTTTCTACAGCCGATCATGATTTTACCTGTGAACTAAAAGCCCAAAGAGGAAGGGGGTCGGTGGGACAATGATTTTTTGCAAGCACTGAAGCGTTTGTCTAATGAAAAGGAATCCCGCGTGCTCGCGAGATCCAAGTAGATTTCCGCTCTGGTGTATCGACATGCCGTATTCGGACAACTGATTGCCTGCAACAACACCCGATAAGTAATCCATTGTCGCTGTCAACTGGCCTCAATCCCTGTCTCAATCCTTGTCTCGATCCTTACCTCTAATGGCTTCGTTGTGAAGCTGATTGATGTGCAACAGTAGATCCTTGGGCACTGCGGTCTCGTCCGGTAGGGTTTCGACCAAAAAAACGACCTCGTCCTGGCCGAAGCAGGCCAGGCCCTTGGAAGTGACGTTCCAGCATATTCTGTTGACGCAGCAGTTGACTGCGCCGGCAAATTAATTAGTTAGCTCATCGGCTCGAGCTTTAAAGATCAAGCGCGCCGATCTTCAGACAATAATACTCACGGTTCACTATTTTTACGTAGGCGTAAAGATTACGATTGATTATGAACATAATCGGTGGCTCGCATTCGTTTTTCAAGGACGTGTATATGCCGGCGGTATCGGTAACTTCGTGGTACGTGACCTCTGGAATTGTCAATCGGGGGCTTTATTAATTCGAATTGCGATCCAATCGAATGAGAAATACAAGCCGATAATAAATACGAGCGCCCCTTCCGATCCCGTTAGACTTACGTCCTTTGTGTATGGTAACCGTTGGGGGCAGAGCCCCGGCCTCCTGGGGTATGAAGCTGTTGGTTGCCGCGTCCAGTCGAGGGCAGTTGGACTTTTTATTCGACGAAGCCGGCATGTAGCCTCCCACCATTCGTCGGCTGTTGCGAACCGAGGGTGGCTTCCAGTCCCAGGTCGTGTCAAGCTCTGTCAGGTCACAGCCAGGCCTTATTCCTGTGTTTTTATTAGATGCGTGTGAAAAGAAAAAAGTACGGGACGGATCCAGGGACTCCGAGTGCCGATTCCAACACTCGGAGGGACTCAAAAGAAACTTAACTGTGTATACTGTTTAGGAATTTTTAACTCAAAACTCAAAAACGAACCAAAAAGTTTTTCATAACAACGGGCCTGTGTTTGCTGCTGCTGCTGCTGCGTGTGCGTGTGCGTGTGCGTGTGTGTGTGCGTGTGCGTATTCCCTGACTATGTGCTTATCGCAAAGATAGATGTAATATATATATATATATATATAAGTAGACGGAGAAAGAGAATGCGGTACTCGTGCGAGTACGCAATGTCATTTGATCTTACAGACTGATGATGTAAGAAGCAGGCACTTACACCCGCATGAGAAATATATAAGAAGACGACGTGTCCGAAGTCTTTCCGCAACTCACCGTCGCTGAACATTACGGATTTCGGCCCTTCGGTACGCTGCTTCGTGGTCCCCTCCCTCTTGAGAACTCCTACGGGCACCATGACTGTAGGAGGTGGTGGCAAGCCACCTGCCAACTGTTGCAAAGGTGGTATTGTTGAACAGTACTCCATTGGATTATTTGGGTTAGGCTGTCTCCCCTATAACCATTTGTCGAATACTCCAGAACTCTGATACTTTTACTTTTTTATTTTAATTGTCATTTAGACTTTCAACCATTCTTATTGACATTTGCATTTTAATATTTATTTTCTTATTTTTATCAAAATCAACTCTAACATGCATGTACCTGTTTGAAAGGGAAATTATCAGTAGTTTTACCTACTAAAATCAATGCGTAACTCCTCCAAATTCAAACGAGTTACAATGCTGTTATCGACCTTATGAAATACTATCGTTCACATATACAATAAGTTAGGTAATTGTTATATTATCATGCTAGGGAATAATCTTTCCTTCAGTTTTTAATCATCAATTGTCGAGATAATTGTCAGTAAGAGAAGCTTATAAATTTTCAGATAACAATTGAATCTAATTATTCATGCTCAAACGACTAGCACTGTGAGATATGAGGTATTCAACAAGTTGTTACAGGTGTATGCTTGTGCATTCTCTAACTACTATTTTAATCAAGAATATAAGTGCCGTTTGCAGTGACAAACTGCAACTCAGAAGTCAAAAAATATTTAGCCAATCTTTGTAAAATATAAAACTTGTATTATATTGAGTTTACCTGCGGTGAATTTATCCCAGCTCCAGCGTGTGAAAATCCTGCATAATCTTCTGATCCCGTATCACTTTCAGCTGCATACAAGTTATTTAAAATAAATATTGTAAAACAATACGGTTAGTTTATATGGTTAATATTATAAAAATTAATTTTTAAAACCTTTGGTCAAGAGTTGATGACATGGAATGCACACTCTAGAATCAGCATTAACTTGAAACTCTAGTCGATATCTCATGTTACAACATTTGTTACAGAACACCTTAAACATGTAATTGTTATTATAAATTTAATTTTACTGGTCACACTATTTGATTTTATTTACCTTTCCACAGGCTCTACAATGATGCCTTCTTTTCATAACAGTAAATTTTATATCACAGAGCATACAGTTTGGTGCATCGCTATCTGGCACCCAAAATGGTGGCTGTTTTCCAAGTACAGCACCGGATTCCATTGAAGAATTTTCTGACACATCTGGAGATGGAGCCCTCCCACTATCTTTATCACCTTCAACGTCTGATGCTTCTTGACTATGCGAAGCTCCTAAGTATACATAAAACCGTTAATAATGTTTATATATATATATATGTACTTTTATGTCAGTGTATGTATGTAAACAAATCTCCACCTGCAGAAAATGAATCTGACATATTAACCGTAGAGACAACGTCTAGAGTTTGTGGTCTAGATGGTTTATTGGGATCATCATCGCTACTTTCACCATGATCTGTAATATTTTCTCTACTTTTTGTTTTAGCGTGTGAATGACTGGGTTTAGTTCTGCCACCCAGTTTATCATTAACATCTACGTTTCTCGTAACTGAAAACCTGGATATAGTTTCTGTATTTCTAACAGGTGTTCTCAAGACTGGCAATTTTTTATCAGTTGAAGGGTTATTGACAGTTTGATCTGTATTTTCGACATTTTTATTATCAACATTTTCCTGCTGCTCAGTATTAGTTTCTGCATAATTTATACTTTTAGTCTCTTTAGATTCAATACTTTGAATATCTATTTTATTTTCGGAACAAATTGCATTACTTGTAGATACATAACTGCCATTTTCTTTATGTTGTACATCCTCATCAGTTTTACTCATTATACTTTCATCTCTATGACTAGAACTTTGAGATGCAGATTCTATGTTATCTATATTCGTTGCCATTTCTGATTTTTCTCTGTCTATACTCTCGTCTATTTTACCTTCGTCATCATTTAACTGGGTACTAATTTTACTTGTTTCAGGTATCCTTGCTGTAGATGAAAATTCATTAGACATTTGGTCACTCAAATTTTGTTTACTATAATCAATTACAGGAAACTTTTTAGCTTTTTCTTGAAGATCATCTTGAGGAACTTGAGGTAATTCACCAATAATTACTGACTCAAATATTGGTGCTTCGTTAGCATCTTCGTCGTCCTGCTCAATTGGCAATAATTTCAGTTTGACGCTTTCTATTGAATTATTAATAGTAATATTTTCATAAGTTGTTGAACTTTTTTCATTAACTCTTTCTTCTGCTTCAAGTTCTGCTAAATATTTATTTAATTCAGTTTCAGACATATCATCAATTGTTGTAAAACCAACAATATGTTTTGGTTTTTCTATTTGAATTTTTGAATTTTCAAATTGAATAGGTTGGAAGAGTTTTGTATCTACATTTGCACATTTATTCGCATTAGTACTTACACTTGCACTTGCACTATCACTAGCACTTTCACTTGCACTTACACCTGCACTTACACTCATATTTGTACATGTATTCTGAACATCAGAATCTAACAGAAAAAGTTGATCAGACATTTGTTGTCTTGTTATTTCCAATTCATTTTTAGTTTCTGGTAAATTTTGACCATTACTTGAGCAAATACATTCATACACCCCATCGTTATTGCGTTGCATGGGCATAACACTTTCAGTTTCAAAATTCACATTTTCATAAGTGTGCTTTAATTCGGGATTTACTTGTCTAGTCGAGTTAATTGGATGATAAAATTCTTCAGTTTTTGGGACTTCAGTTCCAATATATACATTTTGATATACATGCTGCGGATTTTCTAAAATGTTTCTCGTAACTTCTGGCTTATCAAAAGTATCTATACTATGGCTAATTTCTCCTAATAGATCTGGAAATATTATATTTTGATCAAGCTTATTTGTATTAATTTCAGTTGGCTTTTCTGGAACACAAGGATCTAATACGATAGGTAATAAAATATTCTGATAGGTGGAAGGTGCAGCATTATCTGTTGTTTCATTGATGAAATCATTTTGTGTGTCGAGTAACTGATCAATGGAAAGATTTTCAGACAGTGCACTACTATTTCCAAAACTTTTCATAAACGAGTCTGTTGTAGTGGCTGCCTCATCGTTATTTATACTTTTCTGTACTTCCTTTGAATCATTTGTTGTATCTAAATTGACTAAGCTGACATTTGAGTTACTTATGAATTCATTGAGATTATTAAAAATATTACTAACACTAGGATTGATGTTGGGTTGATTTAATTTGTTACTACAAACATTTTGGTTGAGACCAACACTGTCGTTAGCCTGCTTTTGTAATAATTTTTGGGATATGTCGTTATGTACGGTTAAAGGTGATTCAGCTCCTTCAACATTTATGCTCTGTTTATGTAGAACTTTATCATTATGTAGGCTGTCATGCGTATAAAAATGATTTATAGAATCCAGGCTGTCTGGCATGATCTCTAATTTTCTTAAGTTTTCAATACTCGTTGATATAGATTCCTGTTCCTTTATAACATTTACATCTTCGTTCTCTGCAGCTGCACCGTCTATAATATTTGCTATTACTAATTCATTGTTTATACTTGGTACTAAAGGTTGATGATAAACATTTGATCTGCCACATTGCAGAGATAATCTATCGTGACCTGGTGCATCAGAAACTGATGCTGTTTGTTCAGCTTGATCTGCAATACGAATGTAATGATAAATGTAACTAAATATTCTCACAGATGTGCACGGGTGTGCAGAAGCGCGCGGGAACGAACGAACGAACGAACGAACGAACGAACGAACGAACGAACGAACGTACGAACGCACACGTTATAAGCGCATCGATAATGAAAAGTTAAATTAAATGAAAGAATTACAATAGAAGGTGCATTATTACCATTGTTAAACTCAAATTCATCGAAGGCTTTGTTCAAATCGACATTGGCTTTCTCCATTATTGGACAGACAGGAGAGCAGCAGTGCTTATTTACTAAATAGAGCTGTCATTTAACCTAGGATTATAAGATTTCGAGAAACTTGCCGTTAAATAATATAACGAACAAGGAAATGGCGAGAGCAACAGCATTTAGAAAAAATCTTGCCCCCAATCAAATGCATCTGAAGTCTTTATTATGAAATTGCGCTCGCGTGATCCAGGTCGCTTCTAAAAAAAGGATGATCGACGTTAAAGGCTCTCGATGGACAATAGAAAGAAAGAAAAAAAAAAAAAAAAAAAAAAGAAAAGAAAAGAAAAATAAAGAAATAAATAAAAATGTAAAAAAATAAAAAAAATGTAAAAAAAAAACATAAATAAATAAATAAATGAGAAAGTAGTAGAGTGTTAAGATGTCAAAAGCTTATTTATACCTCGTGACATCAGCTGTGCGTGCGATCGTTGTCGTCAAGAGTCAAGCCAAGAGAGTAAAAGTATCCTGCGTTGACAGCGGAGTCGCACTTACACGTAACAACTAAGCGATCCGGAGGTGGGATCGCGAGTCCTCGATCTATTTCTCGGAGCTCTCGGGCTCGGGAAACCGGTGGGTCACTTAAACTTTCGTCCAGATCGCCAAGAGATTCCGAAACTGCCTGGGAACGTCATTGGGAGGAACGTCGGGCTCCGTCGAGGACGTCGCTCGGGCTCGAACGGCAGATCATTCGATGGGAATCTTTAACAGCAAGGGAAGCACTACGACGACTTGCAAGCTGCCAGTTCGTCATAGCTCGTTACTTTGTCTCTACGAAGCGTGATGATCCTCCAGGGAGTCATCGGAATACCCGTCGCCATTTGTATGAGAACCGGAAATGTTTCGTCTAGCGGCAAAATTTAAACGTCTCTCTCTCTCTCTCGCCCCCCCCCCCGAGTCCGCCTGGCCACACTATACTCCTCCTCCTCCTCCTCCTCCTCCTCCACGGCACCGAGCAGAAATTTCAGGCAACGCTACGTAAAATTCAATTATTCGCCTGCCTTATACTATACCAGCGCACACACGCACGCAGGCAGGCACAGGTGCGCGCGCGCTCGCTCGCTCGCGCTCCCAACGACACTTTATTAATAATTAACTAAGATTATATTTGTATCTTTATACTTGAATGTTTGACATTCGGACTCTGAAGCGCGACTCTGAAAAAACTCCTTAGACGAACTACGGCATTTAGATATAATAAGCCATTTAATTCGACCGCAGCCTACTGTACGACAAGCCCGTGCATGTACCGTGCGTACGTACATGCCTGTGTGATCCCCGTGCATCCGCGTGTGTTTAATGTCACGTCTGACGTATACCTGCATCAATTAGTTCAGACGGATGTGTTTACAATAAGTTGCCAAATTATTAAAACTTCCTTCTTTATTATTAACGTTATTTAAGTTCATTATAAAATTTTAAACGTACACATCAATTGTCACACGCTTGGTGCATATGTATGCACATTTATAAGCAACTGAAATTGTATCTAATTTCATGCAATCATTTATATTCAAAAGTTATTTAGACAATATAAATAATTTACTTTACTTTATATTTGATCTAATAATATATTATCTTACATAAATGTTATTAATTGAATTTAATTACTTATTTAGTGTCATACATATTAGTATATTGATAGTTATCTGCGCTTGTTATGCTTATAATATTCCCAAAGCATACAAGCTATTACTTTATTATAAATATATTTTGTGGATCACTAATGTACTATAAAATGTTATATAAAAAATACATGTAATAACTAACATTTTTATCAAACATTTTATGGCTAGAGTTCAATGTAAATCTATCCAATGATACATAAATATTAAATCTAAAAATCTAACAAGATCTTCATTCGATTTGTAATATACATTTCTTCTTCATTAAGAACTATTGTTTCAATTATATTTATTTTTGCTTTTTCTTTAAACATATAAGTTTTTTTGTGCGTAACATTCCCTAATAATAGACACAATTTATAGTTGAAAATAAATATTCAAACGATCTTTGTTAAATACTGTTATGTTTTTGTTTTGAAAGTTTTTATTATATTTGGAAATTGTAATAGCATTTTATGTAACAGTTGAAAACGTATATTAAAAATATTTCATACGAGTATTAAGAGAAGCCTCTACTCAAGCTTAAAGCATACACGTGACATTTTCTTAAAGAAGATAATATTTTAAAATTTTATAACCCAAATAAGAATACTAAATTTATGCTATTATTATTTTATCAAAATTACGTTATGAATAAACTAAAATTTAATTAATTACTTTTTACCTTCACCTTCATTTCAACAATTAAGCACACGTAAATAACGTTATAAACAAATATTTCTTTTATTTTTCCTATTCTCATAGAGATCTCGTACTTGGAAATAACAATACATTACATTAATATTGTATATATAAAAGAAGATCAAGAGTTAAATGCAATTTTCTAGGTTACATCACGATTAATTGTTTAATAAAATACATGTCTATTTATTATTTGGCCTTCCTCGACAAAGGACATTTATTATTATTATTATTATTAATCTTAATCAACAGTAAGAATCACCAATATTTTATTTAATAAAAATTCTAATAATATTTAGTTGTGTACAAATAAATGTTTGTTTTGTTGTCTCTCTTTGTCTCTTACATTGTCCCTTAGCATGAGAAAACTCGGCTCTGCCCATCTCTCTCATATTTTCCCTCCGTACATTTTATCTTTCTCTATTTCCGGTCTTAAAGCAAACACAGGCCAACCAATAAAAAAATCGGACTACTTATTTTCATCACTCCTTAGAACTCACTTATAGGGCGCGACAATTCGCTGCGCCATCTTGAATTGCATTCTGTTTACATTGAGTTCTGAACCTCCTTCGCTATTAAGTTAATCACATAGATCATATTGACACAAGATCTTATTAAGCCTCGGTAGATAAGAATTTTATATCTTCGCGTTCACTCGTCCTACACGGCAACGACACGTAGAAATAAATTTTAAAGAACGAAAAAAATCCAATGGTCGATTTAAAGATTCAAATTTTTTCGGCTCAAGTTACGAATGGAAAACAATCAAGTTGATCGAATACAATTTTTAAACCGAAATAGATAAAAAAGTTAAAATAGCTTTTTCAAGAAATTGGGCTGTAGTTCGAATTAGATCTTTTAAAAATACACTATTTTTTTTATTTTTATCAATACACACTGTGTCCTAAAATGATTTAGAATTTTAAAATACTTCGAAGCTATTAAATACGTATCACCGTGGCTACAATGAGCAATAGATCATGTGTTTTTGTTTAATTTTTCCTTTTCTTTTTTTTTTTTTTTTTTTTTTTTTTTTTTAATTCACACGTACATTAACGTTTTAACATTCTTAACTTTTTAACAATAAGTTAATATCTAAATAATATACGAAAATTAATATATAAATGCTAAAGTGATCGTAAGTTTTAACGACGAGTTTATAATAAATAATTAAGAGAGAAAACTATACAGTTTTAGTTTACAGCTGCTACACATACATTTATTGTGCCCATTGGAGTTTTTGATGGCAGTGTTAGCAAATACCTCGTTTTGAAAATCGCGTTCAAGTAATATAAAATTCATATTATTTAGCTATACGTAACGAAGAATGCCTGAATTAAAGACACTAAATTTAATAATTTTCGTTTCATTGAATCTATTGCCGCGCGTTTTAAAACTTTCGCTATACGATTGCGACATCATAAAAGTTCATTTATATTTTTCACGATTAAACGCCGTATTGGAATGATAAATGTTAGTCGGTTGCCAAAATTGCTTAAATATGAAATCTTAATCTGTCATTTATACGATAATCGCCACTCGAGAATGAGAAATATGAGAGTCGCGAATACATTACAAATCGTAAAATAGTTTATTTATTTGAATACGTGTCTCTGATTGATTTTACGTCCAAAGTCAGTCAGTACGAATAGGAAAAGGCTAATAATTTAAAATTGACAAATAATTCATAAAAAAGCGAGAGGCAAAACGATTCATGAAGCACAGCAGTCGCACGCAATGCTATTTAAAAACGACCGTTTCTATATGAGTTATTATAAATCGCCAAAGAAGTATCAAAGCGATACGAACATCACGCTGTCGTCTACGAGAACTCATTAACTTATTTGACCTTCGCTCGATATTAATATTTCATTACTTATGAATAGTATAAGGAATACGCGTAATAATACGGCAACGAAAGAGATTAAAAACATCGTAGTCCTTGTATCGCATTGGCTGAATAATTCTTGAAATGCCTGTCATTGTCGCAACTGCAATTGAATTAAAAGATTATCAATTACCACCGGATTACGGGGCAACCGAAGCTATTCCCATCTAACGTTTTTAAAAATTGCTCAATCCAATGGATTTCATTTCGCTTGACAGAGTCCTAAATAACGCTTATCGACCAAAGTATTTTACGCGTAATCAAGTAATTCCTGAGATGACGTGACTTTTAATAAATTCAAAAGGCACTTAAAAGTACAGCATATTCTTGTCCTTGCAATATTATACAGTTTCGTATTGGTAACGAAGATCGAGGACTCTCGTGTCTCAGGACTCAGGCGAACGCTATTAAACGCATTAAACGCTATTAACGCCATAAAGTTTTAAGTATACCTAATTACAATACTGTCGTTCTCATTCACAAGATAATACGTATAACGTACACGCGGAGAGACAAGTACGTGTGTATAGTTGGAATTAGCGCGCCAGCTCGTGGGTGATTAATCGCCAGCCAATAATGTTTCATGATTTATCGTCTGATCCATTTAAGATAGAATCGTTTTTACCATAGAATAGTTTTTGTTCTTGCTGATGAATTGCCGGAATCCTTCAATGTTTCCGCCTGGCAGTCACGCCGCCAACGTATCCCGACACAAGCAAACATCCACCCAGTCATGTATCGCGATATCCGTGCTAATGATGCTATTAAACGCCATTAATCGTATTATATCCGCGTATTCTCACAACAATCCAGAGAATTTAAAAGCCGAGTTTAGACTAGCCGAACTAGTCGCGCTACTCGTGCATTATTAGTACGCGCGACGGAAACTTTATTGTTACTCTTAGACGACTCTCGTTCTGGAAGCAGCACTCGACCTTGTCTTTTTTTCATGCTTGCTTATAGATTATACAAGTAATGCCACTTTTTTTCGTTATTATTGAAGCTTCCTGCTCACAGACAACTCCTCGCTTTACTCTCGTCAATGCAGCTTTAACGAATTCCTAAACGTTTCCAACCAATACGTACAGCCTCTTTTTCGGATGCTGCTGCTGCTGCTTTTTTCTCTTTTTTTTTCTTTTTTTTTTTTTCTTTGTCAACAACATCATTAACCTATTCCCATTAATCTGCTTTTCCCCGATTGTCATACAGATTATTGGCTTTACTTTCTTTATGTATCGTGATCGATCGTCAAATTTCACGTTGAATAATTAATCTCTTCCTCGACTCGACTTGCCGCCCCCTTATTATTCCCCCCCCCCTCTCATTAATATTTTATTGTCCACTCGTAGCGTTGATCTAGATTTTCCATAGATAGAGGCTTGTTTATCAGAATACAATCTACAAAATGGTCGTGTTTTCAAAACAACGCATTCACGCAAATATTGTAACAGTCGTCGATCGATAATTACGAATTCGTTAAATTTCTAATTCGGATTGCTTTAAATTTCAAATTTGTTTTACCGCATGCTCGAGTTAATTCTAAGAACGCGTATACTCGCTTTATTTCCAATTTTCCTTTAGCTCGTATTTGTTCGAAATAATGACCGTATCGATCCCACCAATTGCACATTCATTGCTCATTATGCATTTTCTCGCTTTCTTTCTCTTTTACAATCCAGTGCCGTATAAAATATTACTCACACATTAAGCATGTTTTTTTACTTTCGACTCGCGAAACTTCATTCTTTTTTTTTTTTTTTTTTTTTTTTTTTTTTTTGCGTTCGCGAACAAAAATGACTCGTCGTTCGTTGTATCAATGAAATCCGTATACGCGTTTCTGCGTTGAATTATTTCGTTATTTAGTTCATTTGGAGAACTGTTGGAACGCAGCGCAATGCAATTAATACGCGTTAGTCGGGCATCTGTCGGTACAGAACGGAGAATCTTTAACATTTGTTTATAATTTGCATATGTTTCTTATACGGCTGGAATCAGATTGGAAGGGATGATAGGCGTAACAGTAAGAATTACCAATAGCAACAATTGCCTCAGATGCGACAGATTACGCGAAACCAAAGATCATTGCGAAAAGCATGATAAATCCACGATGATTTATTTAGCGATTCTAAAATATACGTTACTTTCGGCCTATAATCTACGTGCGTATACGGCTTACACCGATAACCGAAATTACAATAATTTAGCGCAAAATTGTTAAGTGTTCGAATTTTACTCGTGACTTTATCATATTTCGGCCAAATAATTTTACGAGGAGCGGTAAACTGCGATTGAATTCAAATAACAAATCGTTATATACGATTTTCTTTCTGTATATTAACCAAACGCGCTATGCCGAACAAGAAGAAAATAAAATATGCCATTGACCTCGTACCCTTAATAAATAGTCGTTGTACAATATATTTAATGGATTGTATACGATTATTATAAATAAATAAGATGGATTTTACCAATCTAGTCGCGCGCAGCCAAAGAATCGCGCGAGTAAATCTTTAATGAATTTTTCTTTAAATAACGATCTAGGTAAGTAGCGAATTTCGTAATGAAAACGGTGAGTCAAGTCTAATTGCAAGATTGTAAAGTAAGAAGACCCCAATTAAAAGCGTTGATTTAAAATTAAAAAATTAGACGCGAGTCGAGTTGGAAGGAGCCGTTAACAGTTAACGTCATAATGGTTAATTATAATTTGAAAAAGGTCGTGGGAAAAATATTGGCGTTTTGCAGTCGTGCCTAATTAGCGGAAGAACAAGAAGATCAGCACATCGATCCAAAATAAAAAGATAAATTTAGCCCCGGTGAGATTTTTATTAAATTTAAAGTCGAGTGTCAACGTGACCAGGAGCTCGCGCTCAAGCGATTCCTTGAACCCGGTGGGAATGTCGAAGCTCTAGGATGGGACGTGCAGAGATAAATTTTGTCGATTACGAGGCCAAGAGGTACGACGAGAGAGAGAGAGAGAGAGAGAGTGCCTTATTTGATCAGGCATTACGTATGCATCGGTGTAGTAGGCGGGAGGGGGGGGGCGGCGATAAAGGCTATAGATAAAATCCATGCCTCGGTTGAGAAATATGTCCAGCTCACGGGCCAGCAATCGGTGTGAGGAAATTCGGATCGACGCCGACGCAACGAGCTCCTAACAAAGCAATGTACCTCGGAGTCGAGAGCCGAGTCGTCCTCGGCTAAGGCCACCGGGGAGCTAACGAGCCCCGCATTATGCACGAGGAGGTACTACCGCCACTGCCACTGCCACTGCTACTACTACCAGTACTACTACTACTACTACTACTACTACTACTAGTATTACTACTACGGCTAATACTACTACTGCCCGTCCAAATCGAGAGTCGGCGCTTTTTAATTGCAGCAATCGTCAAGACGGTGCCGCTCTTGACATTGGCCGACGACGGTCGCGAGTCCCGCGGGTCTCCCACCCCCGCCCGCGCGGTGGTCCCATCGACGACGACGACGACGACGACGACGACGACGTCAGCCTCGATCGTCGCGAACTCGGCGGTTCCCCGATCCACCACCGTCCGCCCGCCCGCCTGCCCGCCCGCCCGCTCCCCGTAACCGCTCACCTTAACCGCCAGCCAGCCACGATCACCCGTGGAAGCGCGCGATCTCCGCGGGGGGAAACACGGGATGCAGACAGAAGAGACACGTACGCGCGCACGCACGCACACCGAGGGCCGGCGACCGTTTACTCGGGACGGTTAGTACGGGCGCCTAAAATGGCGACCTCCTTGCGCCGCTCAACTGCTTTGACAGATAGTCGCGGGCCTCCCGAAATCCGAGCTTATTGCGAGATACGCTGAGGCGCGCAGCCGAGTCGCGAGGCCTTTCCCCATCTGGAGTGAGTCGCGAGGCCCGGAGGTGGAGCCCGACGCGTAGATCGCGTGGATCGCGTGGGCGGTAATAGCTCGGCGCACAGCTCCCGGAGCCCCGTCGAGAGCCTCTAGAGCGCGCGTTTCGGTCTAAGCGAGCGAATGTTTTCCTCCGCCTCGGCTCCACGGCACCGACATTATCGGCAAGGATCGCGCGCCTCGGCTACGGACCTCGGGACCGACCACGGGACCGACCGACGCGGGATCATTGGATCTGTCAACACCATCCCCGCGGGTCCTCTACCCTTTTGATGGACTTTTGCATTTATGGGTGGGATTAAGTACGGACGAATCGCTTTACACAGCCACGAGCTTCAGCCACGGGGTCCGAGCATCGCCTGGGCACAGGCATTATGCCCTTTACTGCCGCCACTGACTATTCTCATACTTAGCTGCTCATTTTATTACTTATTCGGAACAAGGTTAGCCAATATTATCGCCAATGTTGTTGTCCATAGAGAGCTACTGCTGCAGGCATGCATTGCCACGAGCTCCATAGAGCTCCATGGGAAGTCTGGAAGAAAACTTACCTAACTTACCGCTTCTAACTTGTTAGATTCATTGGTATGGATGTGAGCTTTATGCTCTTGGTGATCCCGACTGACAATAGACTTAGATGTTGACCTAAATTCCAACTCTAATTATTGTTGCTCAATTTGATCCGCCAACCGACCAGTCATTATGGCTGAAAATGAAGAGTATCCTATACACAAGTGTATATTTGAAGGTAACGTCAAGGCTCTGAGTTCGTTACTTCAAACTCATGATCTCTCTGCAAAAGATAGGCAAGGTAATTGCCCCTCATTCACTTTACAAACATTAATTATAAACATTTTTTTCATTTCTTATTACCTAAATTCTATTCTTTTTTTTTTTCTTTGTTTTTTTTTTTTTTTTTTTTTTTTTTTTTTTTTTTTTTTTAAATATTTTTAGGAAATACCCCGTTACATTTAGCTATTATGCTAGGCAGAAAAGGTAAATATTACTCACTAATATCGATATAATTCCTTAGTCAATTGGTCTGAATTTGCTTGAAAAAAATGATGGATTTATATTTAACATGCAGAATGTGTTCAAATCTTACTGGCTCACGGAGTACCTGTTAAAGTTAAAAATTTAGCTGGATGGAGTCCTTTGGCTGAAGCAATTAGTTATGGGGATAGACAAACCAGTAAGAAATTTTATATAAATTGAGTTTACAATAAATCGTTACAGACTGGCTGCTGCATTAAAAACAATTTATTCCTAGTATCGTCGATAGTAAGAAAACTGAAACAACAAGTAAGAGAGCAGATGGAGAAAAGAAGACCACATCTTGTCGAAGCATTACGAAAGATGGGAGACTTTTATATGGAATTGAAATGGGATTTTCAAAGTTGGGGTAAATTTGTACAATATATTTTTTTATCGACTCGCATATACGATATTTGAAATTCTAATACATGTAATGTCGTCGTCATAGTGCCATTGGTTTCAAGAATTCTTCCATCAGACATATGTAGGATACATAAATGTGGCGCCTCTATTAGAATGGACAGCACTCTTGTAGATTTTAATGATATGAGGTGGGAAAGAGGCGACATATCTTTTATTTTTAACGGTGACCAGAAACCTAGCAAGTCATTAACTATACTCGACAATAAAGCTAAACTTTTTCAAAGAGTTGGCTACGAGGTTCTTCTTTTATAATTTAACGATCATTATTAATGTATAACACATGGCGAATTGATGGTAATGTAATATTTTTAGGAAACTGATATTGAAATCGACGATGAAGTTGATATATTAATGTCTAATGATATTATGGCCGCTCAAATGTCAACTAAAGGTATTACTTTTTCAAGAGCTCAAAGTGGATGGATATTTAAAGAAGACAAAAGAGTTTGTATTTATTCAAGCAAAAGCATTAATTTTCTCAGAATAACTTATTTCCGCTGCTTTTATTCTTTTAAGGAAATGGTCGGACCATTTAATGCAGATTTTTACCAAATTAATGGTATGGTACTAGAAAGTAGAAAAAGGCGGGAGCATTTGAGCGAAGAAGATCTCCAGAAAAATAAGGCTATTATGGAATCCTTGATCAAAGGATCGTCTCAAAATTTTCAAAATGGAGAGGTACCGTTGTTATAATTGAATTATTTTTTTTCCAACGTTTTCTCTATTGTTCAGAAATTATTGTAAAAGTCTGAAACAATTTTGTAGTCGTCGATGAGAAGGGCTTCGTTAAATCCACCTCCTGAATCAAATATTAAATGGGAAGATTACATCTCGGCATTACCTGGTCAGTGCCCGTTACTAGGAAGAAATCTAGTGTACAAAGAAAGTAGTAAATCATTCAAAGCAACGGTGGCAATGTGCTCGGATTTTCCTTTATCGGTGGATATGCTGCTCAATGTATTGGAAGTCGTTGCACCCTTTAAGCATTTTAATAAGCTGAGGGAATTTGTACTAATGAAATTACCACCGGGCTTTCCTGTAAAAATAGATATCCCCATTCTTCCTACCATAACGGCAAAGATAACTTTTCAAGAGTTTGCCTTTAAATACGAAATGAATCCGGAATTGTTTCGGGTCCCGTCAGACTATTGCGAGGATCCTACAAGGTAAGCAATGCCCTTCCTTACTAATTTTAAAATATTAAGTCAATCCATCAACGGTATTGATATTATTATAAACGGGCCTTATAATCGTTGATTAAATGTTAAGAAGCTTGACAATGATGATAATGTTATTTTGAAAAGTTGGTCATGTGAAAATAAATTTCAGATGCTACGGAACATATTTGACTATGTTGATGATCCTACATACTGCGTCGTCCGTTTGAAGATAAGAATTTATAGAAAGTTTTAAAATCTGATTAACGTTTATGTATATAAAAGAAAAAAAAAAAAAAAAAAAAAAAAAAAAAAAAAGAAAGTAAAAAAATTATTAACAACTAATGCTTTTTTACAATTGCTTATGCTTGTTATTATATTTTTTAATATTTAATGAATATTTAATAAAAATATGAATAACAACAATATTTGAAAAGTGACTATAGTATTAGTTTGTTATTGCGAAATAAAACGAAAGAATGATTGACAAAGACGTGGGGAAATCTTAACTAAAAATAATACAACTTAACAATTCGTGAGAATTGTATTGGTTAAGTAACTAATTTTCTGCTTAAAGACTTATTTTAAAATCTTAACTTAACCAGTCTATTGCTTACCATTATTTTCAATCATTTGCTAACCACACAATAAACAAAAACCAAAATAATAATAATTAATAATAATCGCAATAATAATTAATAATAGAAAATAATATTAATAATAATAATAATAATAATAATAATAAAAAAAAAAAAATAAAAAATAAACTAAACTAATTTTTAAACTGAAAATGTCTGAAAACGGATGTAAAGAAGAGCACTTGTTGGGCTTGATTAATGGCATTATTAACTAATTGCATATTTCCACCTTACAGATTTCCAGACTTATGACGCTTCGATATCTTAACACTAATTGAGGTATATTGTCGGACCAGTTCGGGGTTGCTTTCTTTATTGGGTGAGCGATTGAGCCTCTCAAGTTCCCTCTTGGAATCAATCTCGGCAGCATTTAACACTCGAGTGACTGTGTAATATTCATTGAACCGATTATTCATTATTGTTTAACGTACCTGCCGCTACCGAGCGCACCCTCTCCGTTCGCCCGTAAAGGTAAAAGAAGGAAATGACGTGCTATCGGAACGCTGAAAGCTGCTAAAGTACATGCATTTTTTGTAATCCCTTCTTTTTTTATTTATATTTTTATCTTATTTTTTTTTTTTTTATTTTTTTATTTTTTATTTTTGTTATCGTTGTAAAAAGATTATTTATATTAAGCTCTATAAAAAAGACTGGCTAAGTTGTGTCTGTGCTTCTTTGCGTGGTTTGGGGAGCCGTGGCTTCGAACTCGAGCTGTCGAATGGACCAAGCCCAACGGAATCGGATGCTGCGTCACGTTACATCCGCGTTTCGTAACAATGGCATCTAGACTGTGCCCCTGTCCTTTTCCGCGCGCGCGCGCGCTCATATATACATACTTATGCTCTTCGGTGCAGCACAGCACAGCACAGCACAGCACAGCACAGCACAGCACAGCACAGGCTAAGGTGGTGGGCACCACCATCCTTACCTTCTAACGCATCGATGGATGTGCGTCTGCGTACGTCTTAACAGCACGATCGTAGATAATCGTAGATAATTAATAGATAACAGATGGCTGGAGTCGATAATTCTCTGGGCCAACGCTATTTCCTCTCCGCAGTCAAGTCTTTTATTATATTCAATACAACATTGCACAAAGACGCCGATACTCGAAGCGTCCGCCGATCGACCCTGAGCTCTAGCTTAGCTTAGGGGTCGTTGTTCTTGTCGCCGGTCTCTTCGCCCCTGGGAAGCACCGTCGTCCCCTGCTCGAGCCAGTCACCGGATGAATAACATCAGCAGGATCTCCAGCTCCACCGCTTACTCCTTTGGCACAACGTAGACATATATATATATATATATATATGGACGTCGGTACGGATTTCGTCGCGAGGTCGTCATTGCCATCCTGTTTTTAGCGAAGGGACGGGTAAAGAAACACGACTGTAGGTCCATTTTTTTTATTTTTTTTTTTTTTTTATTAACTGGAGTGGAACGCGCAGTATACATATTAAGTTTTTGTAACATTTTCTAGTAGCTGAATTCAAATTTGAGCTTGAGAGTTGAAAATTTTTAAATTCGTAATATCTTAATAATGAATGTTGTTCTCCTGGATGAAGTTTTACGAAATTTAACACAGTTTTTGTAATAACGAGAACTTAGATAGATTTTTATATAACGAACGATAGGCGCGCACAGACGCACACGCTCTCACACGCACAAATAGCTTTTACACAATTAACTTTAATGCCGAATTAATAAATGTTTTAACCGCTCTCGACGTATTAACAAAATAATAATTTTAAACCTTTGAGATATTCATTAGGATACTTTTTGTGTCTAGTCGGACATCCATATTGGATCTCATTTTGCAACTCTCAATTGTGATTTTAGATTCGAATTCAGCGACTCTAAAACTTTAGGCCATAGATTTGTAATAATTTTAATATCTCTTGACAGTTCTTTAATTAGAGAGAATATTTTCTCAACCTAATAGTCAGTGTACCGTATTATTATTTATGTTTGCGTAAACAAATTCTCTAACATTAGATATACGCTTTTGCGATGATCTGATTTAGCGGTCATAGTTTCTTTTGAACTACATATTTATAAAAGCGAATAATACCCAAGGTATACGTCCGAATAATACGTATACGACTACAAGAACCTACGATAACTAACTTATGTAATGTAATAAAAATGTTGAAAGTCAATTAAAAAAAAATTTGCAAGAAAGAATCTTTATTAGCTTTGTGATATCGATGGTAAAGGTGTATAAATATACATGTATATATACACGTTACAAATTAGAAGACGATTGAATTTCATTCAGCTTAATCAACAGTATGAAGTAATTATATGTATTAGATCGAGCCTCTTAATTTTAAAGTCCTAATTTCAACGATTAAATTCATAAACAGATGGAGGCTTAATTATAAAAGCAAAATATGTTGTTAATTAACAGTTAATATTGTATTTTATCCAAGTAAAATGAAAACATACGACTGACTAGTAACTGAAAAAAGATAATTGGGATTCTAAGTCCTTCTGATCTTTAACTTTCACTTCATCGTAATTCACTCATTAACTCTTATCCATTTTTATGACTTTACGCGCATCGAAATGTATTTTTATTGTATACTTAAACAGAAACTATTGTATAATTTAAAACAAAAAAAAAAAAAAAAAAAAAAAAAACTACTTTTATACTCATAATTTAAAAATGAAAGATCTTGAAATTGATTGAGTTTTGATTTTTTTTGTTCCTGTTTAACATTTTCTTTTTTCTTCCGATGCTTTCAATTCAAGTCAAAATTGTGCTTCTTATTGTAAGACTGTTATATAATGTGTACGTACTACGTTGCTGCATTTAATGAGCGCATGTTATTTAATTATTTAAGAGAATATGCAATATCCACGTAAAGCGAGGCGAATTTCCACTACCTTGACTTCTCGGTTAAACGTACCTTTTGCTTGAAACTTTGCATATAATAAATCAGAGTTATGATATTGGAATGTTGAATAATAATCAGCCAGAGGACTTTATTAATATCCGGTCAGTAGGGAGCATGTGACGAAGTAAAAGCCGATATTGCACATCCTCTTGAATTAAATTTTATTCCAACTGAAATTGTTAAGAAAAAGCATTTAAAAAAACAAAAAAAAAAAAAAAAAAAAGAGAACAACAAAAATAGTATTTTTGACAAAAGCTACGTGAAAAGTATTTGCCTTACTATTGGAATTATTTATAGTATATAAAATCATTAATTGTCCGAAAAAAAGGAAAAAAAAAGAAAAAAAAGAAAGAATGAGATTGGTATAAATGAAATTAGTTATCTCTAATCTTGGCACTTGATACAGTGTATGACATTGTCCATGCATAATAATTAAATAGTTTTGAAAAAGGAATTACGTTAAGATTTTTTTTTTTTTTCACTCTGAAATAATAATAATGAATTAAAGTATATTACGTGTAGCACTTACAACTAAAAAGTATTCTCTCGTTGCCTTCTTCACGACTACTTTATTGCATTCATCACTACGGAAACTTTGCCTTGTTAATGTAGAAGTTTTCTTATCACATGGCGAATCAATACACAATCGTGCATTTTCAAATCCGAAACTATATAATCTTGAAAGAGAAAAAAAATTACAGAATAATAATGCCTGTGTATTTTCGAAACTTTTACCACACACGTACACGAATGTATTATGATGCTAATAATGAAGTCGCATATAAACAAAACAAAAAAAAAAACAAAAATAGAAGAAAAGTGTTCAAAATAACTAAATATAAAAATAAAGACTTAACTTATCGTAAACGTACTAAATCATATTAAGAGTACCCAATAGTATTTATTGATCGACACTTTAGACTGCCAAATTCCTACCAAATGGTTAATACCAATGTTTTAATTTAACAATCTGTTCTAAATATTAAATTTGCGATTTGTATATTTAATTAAATAATTAAAGTCGATGTTTTATTTAATAAATTATATCGAAAGGTTAAGTCGGTGAACTTGAGTTGAGATACAGAGTATATTAGGTCGCATAAATCAACTCGTATTGAGAGTGAAAATCCAAAATTCCTGCTCGATTGTTAAGATAGCACAAATTCAAAGAAATCACCTCTCTCTCTCTCTCTCTCTCTCTCTCTCTCTCTCTCCCTCTCCCTCTCCCTCTCCCTATCTATCTATCCAACGCGTCGAAATAACTTTCTTCGCGTTAAATTATTGTAAAGAGAGCATTGACGAAGGCACCTGTCAAATACTCTTGCTCGATAAACTGTAGCTGATCCGGCTGAAGCTAACCAGCACGAACGATAACACGTTTTCAGGGGCCTTCCGTTGCCGACCAATAGTATAATCTATTATAAATCTTAGATCAGAAGTTATTATGTCAATGTAATAATGTCTCGAAAAAAAGGTTGCGTAATAAATAATAAAGAATACAAATCCCAAGAAAAGACTATCGCCTATTCGAATTAAATTGTCCAAATTAAATGGTTGCATTCTTTTGAATTATGCAATAATTGTTAGTAATTTAATACTACTCACTGTTAATGAGCGTGAGGCTGTGTTGTGTAGTCACATCAAAAATCTTTGATGCCTGATATCTTATGTGAGATGCGAAAATTCATTATGATTTTGGGTGAAGCAAAGAACTTAAGCCAAGTATTTGTAAATTGTCATTAAGAGATAAATAAATAAATATATAAATAAATAAATAAATCGACATCTGAACGAAAGAAAGTGAATCAATTGTTTTTTTTTTTTTTACTCAAATGTTATATTGAAACCTTTTTACTCGAACCTCGAGACCATTTATTATAAGCCTCTCTAGAAGATTTATGCATCTGTTTTCAATTGCTTTTTATGTACTTAGTATTTTATAGATTTAGAAACGCCTATCATTTCTTATCAGCAAATAGATATGATATTCTAAACTAAATATATAATTTTGTGGGGTCAGAGATCGGTGTACAAAATGAAAACCAATAAAACACATCTCCGGTTGGAAACATTGTTTTAATTATTGTTTAAACTTTTTTAAATATAAATGTATACACGCACACATATATATATATGGGTGTGAATAGACCATTGGACTCGATAACCAGTATGTTTTCCTTTGTCTTTAGATAAAGCAGCAAAATTGAATGAATATTTTTATTTCACTCTACAAGATGGACGATCTTGATTTTGTTTAAAATTACTAAAAATATCGTTGAACGGCACAAGTGCCCAATACAATTATTTTCTATTTTTTAATTCATGCACAATGTATGCTTGAGCTATTGGGAATAATTAATAAAGACTTTTTCTCAAACTTTTTATATACGAAGCTCTCCCCCCGTTAAAATTTCACTTCAACTTTTAATTCTTATTTTCAAACAGTGGCTGCTATTAATTAACGACGAAGACAAACATTATCTTTAACTGCAATGTGTCAATAACAGGAGCTGATATTTCGAGTTTTTAAATGCTCTTTATAAATTATTAGGCAATGGAAAAGAACAATTTGTCGTCTTCAAGTGCGAAGGGCTTTTGCGCCTAAATTCTTAATCAACGTATTTGTATGTGTAGTATTTGTAAAGGGATTTCGTGAATTATTCAATTGCAAGTGGAAAGCTCATTAATTATTTTAATCCCAAGGTCCCACAGAACACCGAACTTTTAGAAGAAGAAAGTTCATAGACTCGGAACGCATGAAATTATAATGTGATTCACATCAAGATCGCAAATTGTTGAGCATCAACACATATAATAAATGTCATTCTCAATTTGATAAAGTACGACGTAATGCATCGTTCATCTTATTCCGAGCTGCGATATAGAGGAGTATACATCGCAGCTACAGGGATAATATAAAACTTGGTAGCGTCAAACAAAGCAATTTTTCATTTCTCCGCGCAATCAAAGAAATGCGCAACGCGCTAATGTCGTTCAACCGATTGTAATATAAATGCGCCCAGTGTACGGTACAATACATAAAAACAATTAAAGGGTGGGTGACCCTGAAATGGCTTTTTTATTATCTAAGGATAAAATTCGTTAAATTATTTAAATGTTAAAATATTTACTCGCTTTCGTTATTGTTTTTCATACGAGCTCTTAATGAATGATTTCTATTTATATCTATTGAGTCGTACGTACGTTTAAATCAAAAGTCTCTCCAATTTCAAAGTCAACGACGTCTCTTCTCTTCTTCAATCCCCTCCATGTTATTCCAATAGAATAATAACTGAAAATTATTCTAGCCAATGAAAATTATGTACATTTGCGGTTTATTTAAACTTGTCTTTAAACTGAATATGAAAGGGGAAAAAAAAAAGAAAAAAAAAACTTTTTATAGACTCAAAAGCCAAGGTATGACGATGTACGTGAAATATTCAACATTGAAGCGAGATAATAAAAACGAGAGAGGTGAGCCTCGACGTTTTAAAAATGTCTTTTATAATTTATTAACATAGAGTTTTTTATTATTATTATTTATTTTTTTTTTTTATTATTATTAATATTACGATAAATAATCAAGCCTTTCTGGTTTGGAGCATGTGATTTAGTATATTTTAGAGCGTAAACATTGTTTGCGTTAAAATAAACGTTACTTTAAGTGTGCGCCATAAATCACGAATAGCCTACGATCTTTTGCATATTCTTATATTATTTTTTTTTATAAACAGGCACATTACGAATAGCTCGACTTATTTTCTCATGCTTTTTTTTTTGAAATTTTAAAAACTCAAAGCTCTATGAGAAGTGAAAGCTTTTATAAGCTATGGGATATATATATATATATATATTCCTATGAATCCATGAATGGGAACAAAAGCGTTAGAAAGTATTTCAAGTTCACGTTTCCAAGCTCATGATAATTTCATTTTTAATCACCCTCATGGAATACAATTATTTTATTCATTGGCATGCGAAATAGTAATGAAATCACGTAGCCGCTAAAGTCGTGTAATCGCGAGTTATAAAATATTGAAGATTATATTTATTTTAGAAGGCGTTGAAAAAACGTGGCACAAGAAAAAAGAGCTCTCGGGTGGACTATTAATTGCGAGCGATATAATAATTTAATATTAAGAATTCCCTTTATTGATAAGTTCCGGCGATACCGAATGATGTATAAAAAAAAAAAAAAAAAATACAAAGAGGCAAAACCAATTATTATTAGAAAACGTGCGCAGTGCGTATAAAATTGTTTTGCTCGCATTTGTCTTTAATTTATCATAAAGTCCCAGATTGATTATTTACAACTAAACAATTATAAAAAAACATTATTCATTAATGTTGATAAGACGGGTAAAAAAAAAAGAAGCACCGTTGCTTAGCAATTTAGTCGAGAGTCCGTTCGAGTATTGGAACGGGAGAGTGTATTACAAAGTATGATAAATACTTAAGTAAGTATACAAAGTATGATAAATAAAAGTTCGTTATTTTTAAAATGATTACTATTTATGCTTATTTTCAATATAATAAAGTATTTTTCCCGCAGCATTTTATTTTCCCTTTACGATATGCGCAACAATAATGTCCCTTGTTCCCTAAATAAATGTCTCGATCTAATTGAAGATTAAGCATCGATTAAGCCTATAAGAGTACGGAAAGATCCGTAAAAGGAATAATAGTGACGCTAAAGGAGAAGTGCCATCGATCGGTCCTCGATATAGGAATTAATGCAAACGATCGGCCTGTGCGCGGATGTGATTCGTACAAAGGCGCACAGGCGCACGCACACGCAGAGACGTGTCCAGCAGCTGTCCCCAGCTGCGTTTAGTCGCTCGAGGAGCAGGAGGAGCAGGAGGAGCAGGAGGAGCAGGAGGAGCAGGAGGTGCAGGAGGTGCAGGAGGAGCAGGAGGGGGTGACGGCGGCAAGGGGCAATGGAGGGAGAGACAAATTCTCCACTTCACTCGGTTACCACGAATATAGTCTGGGCGATAAGCGGATAAGCGCGCCGATGACCGTTGACCCGGCAAACAATCGAGTTGAGAGTCTAAGTTGAGAGTCGGTTGGAGGGAATATGAGCGAGAGCGCGAGCGAGTCCGCAGCACTCGGGCACTCCGAGGCCCGTCCATCCCCTACAGCCAGGTCCCTAGGATCGCTGGTAATTTTCCATCGGCGATGGAAAATACTCCCGCTCAAGTATCTCCTCTTCTCTCTTTCCCGCCCCTCAGAGTCACCGGGCAGGAACAAAGTCCTCCTTCGAGAAAGCACGTTCCCGTAAGGAACGTAAGAGCGGCAGGCTATCTTATCGCTCGGGGGTACATTTGTTGGCGGGATCTATGGTCGGATAGATCGGCAAAGTCGGGCCGGGCCCGGCTTCCCTCCTGAGCAGTTGACTGGCGACTCGCGATCCCTCCCTCTCTTGCTCCAATTTCGTTCCTTCGTTCGTTCCCCGCTTACCAGGAGGGAGCGGTTGACGATCATTAAGGGGGGAGACGGGAAAGGCGGGAGGAGTCCTCGATTTATTTCATCGCGCGACTCGCTCGGCTTACTTCGAGCCCGTGGCTCTCCTCGAGCCCCGCGGTAGTATCAGTCCGGTCGGGCCGTGGCTGCGGCCTCGGGACGAGGGGCTCGGAGAGGGAGGAGTGCCCTATCAGGGTAAAAAGGCTAGTAAATTATCGGCCAAACGATGCATCAACGTGTTTACTTTGTATTGAGATGTGCAATTGCATCGTACCAGCGCTTATTCAGCATTATTCACACGTATTCTAAACTTTCTTTAAGGACATGGGCGAAGCTCTTGGACCTAGACGCTCACCGGCTCACCGACGCCCGTTCAATCCAATAAAACGCGAATCGCTCATCTATATTTTCTAGATCTTTCGAAAAATTTCCTGCAATGAGCGATTGCGGCGCTCCGATCTCGTGCCCGGCCACCAGAGATGTTTTTATCGTTCGCTCGGTTTCAAACGTTTCATTCCCGGTCTTGTTTTTAGATAAAAGTCGAGTCAGGGACTGAGAGAGATAGTTAGATAGATAGATAGAGAGGGAGAGAGGGGGAGAGAGAGAGGGAGACGGGGGGGGGGGGGGGAGGGGGAGGATGGAGAGGGAGAGCCCGCAGCGCGATTAAATGAAATGGAAAATTGTCACGGAGCGTACTT
Source organism: Ceratosolen fusciceps (assembly GCA_018883505.1). Classification (NCBI taxonomy): domain Eukaryota; kingdom Metazoa; phylum Arthropoda; class Insecta; order Hymenoptera; family Agaonidae; genus Ceratosolen; species Ceratosolen fusciceps. Next base: position 12,068,138 of record RCIC01000002.1, on the reverse strand, counting down.
ACGCGTACAATAAGCCCGAATTAGTTGCCAAGCGATGCTTCATTACTATGGCAAGATAAAAGGAAAATCCCGAGAAAGGGAACGATGAATCAATGCCCATATATATATATATACATATATTAATATTATATAACGGGGTACGTTAAATGCGAGATAAAAGATGAAAAACTCGCCGATACGAGCCGCAGATATTCACTCAATAACTTGTCGGATTGAATCCAAGGACCGACCGACTCCCACGAAGCTTTTCAATTTGCATTTCATGAAAAAAGAAAAAAAAAGAAGAAAAAAAAAGAAAGAAAGAAAGAAAGAAAGAAAGAAATAAATAAAGAGAGACGGCACTTGTATTTTTAATATCAGAGGCTTCGCTTCATCCAGAGCTCGAAACAATAAAATAAACAAGCAAATGTGTATTTTCTCTATGATTGTTATTTTTAATCTTATTTGTGACTCGATACCCTTTTTACCTCGGTTAACTCTGCTTATAAATCATGTCGTTTACTCACGATAATAAGATCGATGCTCTTATTTCATTCCAATTTTATATTTCTAATCTTTTTATACCTAAACTGAATCATTCTACGCATTCGAATCCGCTCGAGCTTTTTTCCCTTCTTTTTTCTTTCCTTCTTTCTCTTTCTTTTTCTCTTTTTTTCTTTTTTCTTTTTTCTTTTTTCTTTTTACCAAGTTATCATCTTTTCGACGACCCATGTGACCGTTAGAGAAGAATTTGTTTCGGAGCATTGATAAAAAAACGCTCTCGAGCACCGATTATCAACGCGTACGAAGTATCAATCGTTTATCCTTACCGTGTGTTACGGAGCTTTGCTTATACATTACGTTAAATTTCTTCATTTAAAAAGCATACTTTAATTACGTGCACTTTCTCGAACGCTCGAGGTATACCCATATTGGGATATTTATCCCAATTTATGCAAAAGATTTATGGGAAACAGCAGTATCTGCCCGATCGAGCTTTAGATCGGCCACCATCACTTGATTATTATTAATTATGGCGACAAGGTTGAAAATTTTACGAAAGGAGTTGGGTCGTCGATCGACCAGACAATTCACAATCATATGTTTCACATGATCATATGATTGAGATGCCACATCTCAATCGTCGTGTCGTTTTATTAAAAATGTTTCAAGTTTTAAACGTCGTCGTGGCCAAACACTATTTATACATTTTTATTGATAGTAATAAAAATATCAATGCTTACCACTATGTTTTGTATCTAAAAATATGAGAACAATCTGGAATAAAATGTATGAATATATACATATACATATACATATATATATATATATATACATTTGAGTATGCGTACGTAAGTATGTACGGGCGTGTGCGCGTGCGTATACAATTCACGTGCAGAAAAAACGTGTTACGTAATTTTTCGAAAGGCTTAAAATAAATTATCAATAAAAGATATTGCCTGGATTTTATAATTAAGAGCGTGGCTTTTAAAAAAATTATTTATAAGCATCTGATTTTAACAATTCAATAGTAGTATTGTTATTATTATTATTGTTATTATTATTGTTATTATTATTATTCTGAATAGAATATAATATAGAATATAATCGATTGTTATTATACAGTTTATTTGGTCGGAGGTTATTGGGGGTTTGCGTTAAATAATCGATGCTTGAAATTAATTATTAATACTTGAATACAGTGTAGATGAAGGATGGTTTCTTTGTTCCGACAAGGCTGCAGCACGGAAAAGGTCATATTCGTATTTACAACTACAACTCTAGCCACGAGTACTTTATTAGAGTCTTGTCAAGTTTCGTCCCTGTCAAGCCGTAAAGCTGTTGTTACAAATAAGTATAACGTAAGTGTGCGAGGAGTAGTGTGGTGGGATCAGATCGTAGTAAAATATAAAAAGCGGGAAGAAAGGGGACGGGGAGGTCGGCAAAGGAAAGAAGGATACTGCGTAGAACCTGGTAAAATACTGGTAAAATCTAAAATAGCTCCGAATAAGAGTAAGTCGGATAAAGTATTTGTTATTCTCGTGCGTGAAAAGGGAGAAGGTTCGAGGGCGAGGAGACAAGGAGATCCCGGCGAGAGGATCCTTCGAGGGCGCACAGAAGATAATAAACAGCAACGTGATCTTAAGATGAGATCCGACTCGCTATCCGACTAGAGAATCGGGAACAGGGCAGGGCAGGGCAGGGCAGGGCAGGGCAGGCAGCGAGGAAGGAGGGAGGGAGGGAGGGAGGGATGGAGAGAGGCTGTACCGAGTTGGAACAAGGAAGCTTTCGGGGTGGCGTGCTCCGAGCGAGCGCACAAAGGAACGTTCCCTTATCTCGGGGGGTTGTGTGCGTGCGCTCGTGCGTGAGTGAGGGGTAGGGTCGATCCGTGGGTCAGAGGGGCGGGGAGGTGTCGAACGTATCGATGGCAGAGCCGTCATCTGCCGAGTAAGCGGTGCGGGTCCGAGGCAGCTGAACCAGGGCCTTGGTCCGTGGTGGAGGCGGCATCTTTGATACTCGTGGTGGTGGTGGTGGCGGCGTCGGCGGCGTTGGTGGTAGTGGTGGAAGCGGCGACGGCGGCTTAACGAGAGGCCCCATCGACCCGGGGTGGGGAAACGAGAGCATAAAAGCACGCACGGAAGAAAAGCGAGACGCTGTGGTGTTCTCGTACCCCGTGTTGCTGGTACTCGTGAAGCGAAAAGATAAAAAGAGTGCGACACAACCGAGGACGGTCGTTACGCCGCGAACATGGGACATCCACCTCGGCTCCTGGCCGCGGCTTTCGTCGGCTGCTGCCTCCTGCTGCTGGTCCAGCCCTCCGACACAAGTACGTACGCGTACGATGGTCCGCGCGCCCTTTGTCCTCGCTCTTTCCCTGACCTCTGTCGCTCCACTCCCCTTCCCTCCACCCTTACCCCCGACCATCCCCTTACCCACGACCCTAAAACGTCAAGAAGATCACCCTGGACCCATCCACCCATCCATCCATCCACCCATCCATCCGTTCACCCATCCATCCGTCCATTCAACCTGCCACCCACTCCCCCGACACGCTTCACTCTAGATCCCTTTTACCACCTAACGTCCCGCCGAGATGCTCTTCCCTACGGCTTTTTTCCCCCGACCGGACCTATCTAATCAGGAAGCTCTCTTTGTCTTTTTTTGTCCGCCACTCCTCCGAGTCTATTATTTACTTTGCTTAACTGCGTCCCGGCTTTGTCGGCCCATCAGCCCGAGACTCCGCAGAGATTTCAATGCTGGGAGAGAAGAGGTTCTCCGCGCTCTTCCCCCCACCCCTCCCCCACACGGCACGGTCCAGCCAAAGTAACTCGGGAGCATCGGCACCGGGAGCTACTCTACAAGGAATCGCCCTCTAATTTCTCCTCCTCCTGCTCCGTCCCACTCCCTCCGTTCCCCTTCCCTTCTCCGCCGCCACCACCACTCGCTCCCCCCCTGCCCATCTGGGTATTAACGACGCGTTCGGAGTCACTTTTCACGAAGAGCAGCGGCTCATTGAATGGGCCTTTGTACGACTCGACTCTCAGCTTAAATTCCCTGACGCTCGAATACGCTTTATGTGCTTGAGAAGTCACATCTGCTCGTAAGCGCGACTTAATCGGCGGCGGCCCAGGCTGTTGACCTTAAGGGAGTAATTCTTTTTTGTCTCTCTCTCACCCCCCCTCCCCTCCCCTCCCGCCCACGCAAGCCCCATCGCGGGCTCAATCAGCCGGACTCAATCACGCAATCACTGCGAATTAATAGCGAGCTTTTTTCCTATTGAAAAACATAAAATTAAGCCTTTTCCTCCTCGTTGCTGAAATTGAAGTTCGGCCAAGTGCGCTGGTCGAGCTACCGTTTAGCCACTGTCACCCCTGCCCCCCCCCCCCGCTATTTAACCAACGGACTATAACTTATTCCTCCGTGGAAGCCCCACCCTAATGAGGCTACGACAGAAACACGATCCGAATATTACTCACTCCGACCCGCTGCTCCGTGTTTTGTTATTTTCACGGGGACCGCGGGTCTCTTCGCCGAATTTTAATTAAAAGGTCTTATTGAGCGCCGTATCTCTATCCTGGCGATTCGAGCCCGAAAGTTCTGGAATGTTGTCGAGCGCATTAAATCGCCGAGACCTTTATCGCTGATACCGATGAAGCAGAAGTGAGACCGGGCGAGCTAGCCGGACAGGGATAGGGACAGGGGGGGGGGCCGAGGGAGGACAGAGAAGCAAAGTATCCAATAACCCCGTATTAATGAAATGATTACTCTTCCCCTGCGCTCAACCGGACATTTGGTAAATTGATGTCCCCTTCTTCCAGCGGTAGACTTGACACCGTCCTATAACTAAATGACGGAATCAATTCTCCCGCAATGACATCGAGACCGTACCTGTGTATCCTCCTCCATCGAATTCACATCCATTTACGTCGCTCATGCAATAACTGCTCCTCCGCCACCGTCTCCCAATCGCCGACCCACCCCCGTCCCGCCAACGCCATCCAATAGCTTCGCTTCGAATCTTTTTCCGAGGATATCGTTCGACGACAATTATTCTTCACCCCCCCCCCCCCCCACACCTCCCGTTATTATCGACATTATTTAAGAAAAGGACAAAATCACTTGGTGTCCTATCACCTCGAGGATTATTACGCATTATCTCTCTCTCTCTCTCTCTCTCTCTCTCTCTCTCTCTCTCTCTCTCTCTCTCTCTCTTATTCGCGTTGCGACAATCATTACAACATTTTGAATTTACGGTACAATTTCATAACGATTTGCTTCGACGATAAAAGCACAATCCCAATAAGAGAAATTTACATTTTTTTTTACTAAATTCTAATCGCTTACGTCAAAACTTGTATTACTTATTTCATTTAGTAAACATGTTATGCGATAATAAGTTATGAATATTTTATATACCAATAAGATACTTAACACATTATGTCGCTTGGATTATCGTAAATCACAACTCAGAGAACAGATATTTTGTATATATTATTTACTCATTCGTTCATTCATTCATTCATTCATTCATTTATTAATTTATTTATTTATTTATTTTTTTTTTATCTTATAGAAAATACCGAAAGGAATATAATTTTTTTTTTTTTTATAAATATTCAATAACTAAGATCATAATGTAATGAATGTAACGAATGTAATGGATGTAATGAAAATAGACTGTGGATTCTATGGATTATTTTAGCAATTGCACAATTTTCACAAAATCTATTTAAAATGGATTTGAGCTTTAAAAGGTATTACATTTTACGTAAATCTTTTATAATTCAACATTTACATTGGATAGTTATCCTTGTATTAGATTCGAAGTCAACTTTAATTAGGTACCTATGTCTAGTGCTCGTTAAAAGGAAATTTCAAAGTTTTGTAAGGGATAACCCGTAAATAATAATATTCACGAGAATAACATCGATATTGGAATTATCGTGTTAATTATCATTATTGTTATTGTTGTCGTTGTTGTTGTCGTTGTCGTTGTTGTTACAATCGCCACCATCATCAGTATTATTATTGTTGTTGTTGTCATTATTGTTATGATTAAAAAGGGTACTTGTATTGATGCATTGATTTTATTAAATAGCCAAATCGTGCGCTCGTAATTTTAATTAAATATGTAATTTACGTGAAATATTATTGACCGCATCGAGCGGTAACGTTTAAAAAATTTCAATCCGTACAGTTACGGCGATGAAAGCGGACTCTTTGAAAATCCAAATAAAAAAGAAGCCCATTGTCCGGAAAGTTGTTCTTGGCTCTTTGTACGAGCTTTAATAATTTTTAAGAAATAACGGCATGCCTTAAATCGTTGTAATAACTGCGAGCCGTTTTAATAAATCGTCTTGATTTTCCAAAATCACGATAACGAATGACAAAGTTGTTCTTATCGCTAATGGACATAATGTAGAAGAATAGTCGGCGGCATAAGAGAATCGAACGGGAGAAGTTGTAATTTGTCGCGATGATAGAAGTCAGAAGAAGATTAGTCGTTGAGAATATTATGCTCGAGTACCGCGTTGAAATTAATATTTCAAGTTTGGCTTGACCAGCAACGAAGGTCAATACTGATATCTCAGGGCTATTTGGGCACGGGACATGGCATTTAATGTTGTTTTCAATATCGTCAATTATAAGAAGAACCTCCTTGATAATATATTATTATACTTTATTAGCTGACCGATCGCATACAGAAAGTAAATTAATTAGCTCAATCATTCGTTTGATTTTTTTTCTTCAGCCTTTTCACTTACGATCCCGCTAATGTTATAATAAATTGGACCCTGTAACCCCTCGGTCGCTCGTATTTTTCATTTGCATAAATTGTATTCTTTTAAAAAATCCTGCCAATTTCAATTTATTGGAATTTTCTAATATTACCTTTTAGGAAGGAGCTTGCATTATTTAATTTTAATAAAGAATGTTTTTGTAACGCCGTTCGAGCGTTATAATATATATATATATAAACGGTATATATACGGTATATATACGGTATGTACATGTACAATTGATAAATCGGCTCATAAAAAATTAGATTATATTGCTTGGAAATAAAATTTCTGAGCCATTATCATTGCAGCAGATTCTCTCTGCCGAACAATGACTATTTTTCTTCTTCTCCTTCTTCTCCTTCTTCTTCTTCTCCTTCTTCTTCTTTTTTATACCTAATTACTAATAATTAAAGTTTAAAAATGAATTACCATGAAGTATTATATTCAATACGTTAATTAGGGCTACGTTAATGTAGACTAATTATATCAATTACTTAAGCGCATTAGTGGCGATCTACGGTTCGGTAACTGGAGTATTGGATATTATTAAGTAAATACTTATTTAAAATATACAGGCCGATAAGTTTTTCGTATAAATGCCGTCGGGATTTCATTTTCGTTATGGGATTTCTATACGCTGGTGAAATGAATTTTAATGATATTCCAGCAACTTTAACCTTTTTGATAATTTTTTTATTTTTATTTTTGTTTGATAAACCCTTTTTCCTCGTTTGTCAAATTGATAAGCGTGAGTAAGAATCGGCATTTGATAAATTGTACGTAAATTAATATGCTGGACGATTTACTTTCTTATTGAAATTAAATATTCCCGGCAAAAAGCTACACGTACTTGTTGGAATAAAATGTTTTTGCGCTAATTTTTTTCCCCTCCCTCCCTTTTTTTTTTTTTTTTTTTTTTTTTTTTTTTGTCGCCAACTCTTGGCTTAAAAATAGAATTTCCCAGATTGCGGGTCACAAGGAGTCCAGACGATTATCATTTTATCAGCAGCGACCCCACCACGAACTTTTCTCTTGTCAATACACAAATACATTTTTTTTTCCCCCTCGCTACTCGCTTATCTGCTCTCAACGCACGAGAGATTAATTATTTTCTGTTTTTCACATTATCTCCTTCTCCGCTTTTGTACGTAAATAATACGCTCTACGATATTAATATATTAAAATGCTCAATAAATTGCCCGCCGTTCCCGTATTATTATTAATTACAAAAATTAATTTCTTTTATGGACGATCCCTCGGGTCGCTTTATACGCTCGAACAAATGCACTTTGAGCTGAAATTTTTCAGCACCGATAGCATCCGTATAAAACGCTGCGATAGAGACGGCGACATAGATTCGATACTCTTGAAACTGCAATTCAATACATGTTCATTAGAATTTAAGTATAATCAAGGTTGAGAAGCAAAATAAAGGAAGAAGGAAATACACGGCAGACAAAAGTGCCCTTTATTTAATTTCTCAACTAATCCCTTACGTTTATACTTACGATCTTATTTTTAACGTGTATGTTTTTTTCTTCTGAATTTCAGGTAGATGCGTAATCGGCTGCCATGGAAGTAAGTAGCAAAAAAACATAATTGAGAATAATGGCGAAGTCGGCGATTCGACTGTAACAGCGATTTTTACCTAATTCCAGTGCACTCCGATCACTCGTACAAAGAGGGACAGACGTACATGTACACGCTGGAAGGGAGGTCGGTGTCATTGGTGACCGAGGGCCAAGGCGAGGCGCATCTAAAGCTCAAAGCGGACGTCGAATTGTCCGTTAAACCTGACTGCCTGAGGCAGCTCAGGTTAAAGAACGTCCAGGTCAACGGCGCTGTAAGTTAAGCCAATAATTACCGGCCCTTAATTATTACGACTCCCGCTTGTATTGCTCGTGCGTGTGAAAAAAAAAAAAAAAAAAAAAACGATTAACAATTAAATGGTATTAAATTTTCAGGCCGTGTCGCTTGATGATCTAGAGAAGTATGCGCTTCAATTCAACTATCATCACGGCCATATTGACACGGAGCTGTGCGCTGAGCCCGGCGACTCTCAAGCATCGCTTAACATCAAAAGGGCTGTAATATCCCTTTTCCAATCCTCGGCGTTCGAAGAGGAAGGCTCGACGACCAGGCACGAGGTTCGAATTCACCGCCGTACATTAATGACTTTATTCAATTTATGTCACAATAAATCAATCCGGCCCTCCACCCCCCTCCCCAATAACCTTCTCGATCTCCTTAAGGTATCGCGTAATGGGTATCGATTCGTCCTAGTCCCGCAGCCGGCTAATAAACTGTCTTTGGACAGCGAATTTCGATAGCGACCCACGTCCCCGATTCATAGGATACCTCCCGAAGAGGACGTCCTAGCTTGGATGCCAATAAATACGAAGCTAAATAACGCATGGCAATTTGATTTTTCAGATCGACATTCTCGGAGGCTGCGTTACGGACTTCTCCTTCTCGAAGGAGGGCGACGTGCAAGTCGTTAATAAAAACAGGAACTTGAATCACTGCACGAACCGGGAGTACATAAAGCAGGGCCTGTTTTCGGGTATCGTGAATCCGTCAGCGGGCATCCAGTCGACGCCCCTGATCGAGGCCCGCCAGGAAGTTCAGCTGCGATTCAAGCAGGGCGTCCTCGACAAGGCCGTCTCCACGGAGACTTACAAGCTCAGGCCGTTCAGCAATGGGGACGCGGGGGCGAGGACCGTCGTCGAGACGAGCCTCAGCTACAAGGGTAAGAAGGAGGACAACCCCGTGGCCCCGGTATCGGTGCCGAGGTCGTTATTCTTCGAGCCCCCGCATCCGGTGAGCAAGTCATCCGTGGAGAGCATCGAGAAGGCCTTGAAGCCCATACACAAGGACGACTCGGAGGCGGTCAAGCCCGAGGAGGCGCGGAAATTCTCCGAGCTCATCAGGGTTCTGCGCTCGAGTACTAAGAACGACATCCTCTCGGTCTATCATAGAATCAAGGCCGGGGCCGGCTACGACAAGGAGAGAGACAAGAACGCGCTATTGGACGCTCTGTATCGCACGGGGACGGGCGAGGCAGCCGAAGTCGTCGTCGAGCTCATCAAGAACAAAGAGATCAGCCAGTTGCAGGCCCTGCTCTATTACAGCAATCTTGCCTTCGTGCAGCACGTGAATCTGGCCTCGGTCACCGCGGTCACGACGCTTCTCGACCAGCCGAATCTCGCGCGCATTGGCTACCTCGGCATTGGCCAAATAATCGGCAGGTACTGCCAGTACCACTCCTGCCAGGACGTGCCCGAGATCAAGAGCGCCTTGGAGAAAATCGTCGCCAAGGTTAAGGACGGCCGGGCTGACAAGCGCTCCGACGAGAACGTCATTATCGCGGCACTGAAGGGCTTGGGCAACACCAAGTACCTCGACGACGCGACCCTCGTTAAGCTCGCTAACATCGCCGCGGACAAGAAGGTTCGCAACCGCGTGCGGGTGGCAGCGATCGAGGCTTTGCCGACCAAATGCTCCATGGCCTGGAAGAACGTTCTCTTCAAGCCCTTCGCCGACCAGGACGAAGACAGCGAGATCAGAATAAAGATATACCTCTCGTTCGTCAGCTGTCCGTGCGTCAAGGCCGCGAGCGAGGTCAAGGATGTCCTCGATAAGGAGAAGGTCTACCAGGTCGGCTCGTTCATAAGCTCGCACCTGCGCAATCTCCGGGCCAGCGCCGACCCCTTCAAACAGAACGCCAAGGCCCACTTCGGCCAAATCAAGTCGCGCACAAAGTTCCCCGAGGACTTCCGTAAATTCTCATTCAACAACGAGGTGTCGTACAGCCTGGACGCGTTCGGGGTCGGCGCCACCGCCGAGAGGAACGTCATCTTCAGCCAGAACAGCTTCGTGCCGCGCTCGGCGAGCCTCAACCTCACCACCGAGATCTTCGGCCATTCCTTTAACTTTTTGGAGGTGAACACGCGGGCCGAGAACCTAGATCGGCTCATCGAGCACTTCTTCGGGCCGAAGGGCGATTTCACGAGCCAGAAGCCGCAGGAGTTCGTGAAGAGCGGCTACACGAACCTGAACGGCCTGTCCAAGTACATCCTCAAGCGCTTCGACAAGAGCGTGCGGGGCAAGCGCGAGGTGAAGCAGGCGGACCTGGACAAGTTTTCCAACAGCGTGCAGTTGCGGGGGAACGAGGTCGATGAAAATCTCGACCTCGACCTGTCCATCAAGCTCTTCGGCGTCGAATTGGCCTTCTTGAGCTACGAGGGATCGAGCCACTCCTACAATCCCCAGCAAATCGTCGACAAAATCTTCGCGTACCTCGACCTGGGCGTCAACAAAATCAAGAACCTGAATTACGAGATCGAGAAGCACGTATACTTCCTTGACGCGGAGTTCATTTACCCGACGGCTCTCGGTGTTTCCTTGAACCTGGGCCTCTCCGGATCGGGTGTCGTCCGTTCCAAGATCAACAGCAAAATCGACGTCCAGGCGATATTCAACGACCCGAAGAATGCGGCGGTGAAGGTCGCCGTCGAGCCGAGCGCGGCGATCGAGATCGTCGGGGACCTGGTCGTCGCCGACGGTTTCGGTTACGACTCCGGGGTAAGGCTCGTCACGACCCTGCACACCGCCACCGGTTACGACCTGAACGTTAAGAACCTGGACGGCAAGGGACTGGACGTTAGCCTCGGCGTGCCCAAGAGGAAGCAGGAGATCATTAGCATATCCAGCACGGTACTCTACGGCACCGGCAAGCCCAACGAGTACGCCCCTATCCAGTTTGGTAAGGGCAAGGTCAGGACCGACTGTTTCGATCAATTCACCGGGCCCTTGGGACTGACCGTTTGCGGCCACATCACTTATCCATACGACAACGTGGCCGCCATGCAAAAGAAGCCGCTTTATCCGCTGAGCGGCCCATTCAAATTCTACATCACCATCGAGAACAACGACGTGTCAAGCTATCACTTCAAAGCCCTGTACAACGACAAGAATCCCAAGGATCGTTCGTTGGAAATTCTCCTGGAAACGCCGAACAGCAGGACGAACCGCTACGTATCACTTGTATTGCAAGGGGCGACCGAGCCGGACCTCAAGCTCAAGCTCTCCTTCGATTCCCCGATAAAGAAGGCCTCGGCCGAGGCCCTGGTCAAGCGAAATCCCCAGGAGTACAGCGTGGCGCTGACGGTGAAGAACGACCAGGTCGAGTACTTCGCCCGGGCGGGTGTTGAGAGTCTCGGGGGCAGCAAGTACAAGCCGATCCTCGCCTACAAGGTTCCCGAGAATTTGGAAAAGCTCGCCGGCTCTAAGGGAGGCGACAAGAAAGGAAAGGGAAGCCAGGTCCACCAGGTTCAGGGTACCGTCGAGGTCGCCGACCACGACGGTGGCAAGAAGTACGTATTCAACGACGTCCAGCTGGTCTCGAACGACCGTAAGATCATCGGCATCGACGGCAACGCCGTCTCGACGCCCAAGTCCCTCGAGGTCGACGTCAGTCTCAGTTACGCGGACGAAAAATTAGGGCTCAAGGTCGACGGCAAGTACCTCGGTGGGCACCAGTACGTTTTATCGGCCTCCGCCTTGCCCTCGAAGAATCCAGCGAACTCCTTCGGCATCGAGTGGGAATACAATCGCCAGACGAACAAATGGGACCATAAGTTCGCGTTCGTCCAGGGCGCGGACCTGAAGTCAAAGGACAACAGGCTGCAGCTCGTCCAGAACGCGGAATTCAATCTCGACCCGAAGAAGTTCGCTCTGACGACGAAGAACAAGCTCACTTATCCGAAGGCGGCCCTCCTCGTCAAGTTCGACGGCTCGTTGACGAGGCAGGCGGTGAAGACCGAGGCCGAGCTCAAGTACGACAAGTTCAAGTTCGGCGCGGAGCTCGCCGGCAAGATAAACGGCAACAAGGTCGGGGATTACGAGGTCGAGTTCAATGCCGAAGTCCTCGAGAATAAAGTTAAGCTGCTGTCGAAGAGGTCGGTGGTCGACGAGACCACCAGCAAGTTCGAGAACCTGTTGAAACTGACGCCCGGCGGAACGTACCAGGCCGACGCGACCATCAAGTGGCAGGTCAAGAAAAACGACGTGAACGTCGTCGTCGGGGCGGACATCAATCTCAACAGCAAGAAAATCAAGGTGGACACCGGCCTCGAGAACATACCGGAGAAGCTCAACAACTACGTGCAGATAATCGGCAACGGCGTCAAATACGTCGACTACAGCTTGAAGATCCACAAAGGGCAAGAGCCCTCGGGCGATCTCGTTCTGAATCTGAAGAATTACTTGACGACGAGCGGCCACTTTGCCTATAAGAGCGGTACCGGCAATGCCGACATCACCATCAACATTCCCAAGATCAACAGGGAGATCACGGGTAACGGGGTCGTGACCATCTCCGGCTCGAAGTACAACGCCAAGCTCGGACTGGCATACGACGCCGGCCGCGATCCAAGCAAGGCGATCGAGATCAACACCATTACCGACCTCACCAAGAACTCCATCACCTCGAACAACGTCATTAAGATCCTGGCCTACAAGACGGAAATCAATCTGTCCGGCCAACGGGAGGGCGACTTCTTCAACGGGAAACAGAACGGCAACGTCGACCTGACCCTGCCCAACGCGCGCTACCTGACCTTCAAGCTAGATCGCGCGGCCACGAAGAAGGACGACAAAGTCGAGGCCAAGGGCGTCGTCGAGATCGCCGATTACGTGTCGAAGGGCGGCGAGGGCAGGAAAGTCGTGAGCAACTTCAACGTGAACATCGCGAGCGTGAAGGACCGTCTGTTCGACAACAGCTATCAGATCAAGTACGTGCACAACAACGGCAAGGACCTCGTGGTCGACGTCTCGGGGAAGAATCTCGCGCAGTCGAGCTCGGAAAAGAAGTCGGGCGCAGCCAACGTCAAGCTGTCGGGCAGCTTGATCCCCTACACGGCCGGTGCCAACGCCGCCGCCGAGTACGAGCGTAAGAACTTCGATTTCAAGGGCTCCGTATTCAGGGGCACGGACTTCCTCGTCGAGGTGCGTTAAACGAAACACTTTTGCCGATTCGGCCTCGGCTCCTTCGATAAATTGCCAATGTATTTTTGTTGTCGTTGTTTATCTTCTTCTACTTCTTTTTGTATACAGAGCACGGTGAATTACGTGGGCGGCAACGGGCTCGACAAGCCGACGACGTACAAGGGCGAGATCAAGGCCAAGCTGCCCAGCGAGGCTCTCAAGGACGTTAAGCTCGAATTCGACGAGTCGATACTGAACGCCCAGAACGGCGACTTTGAATACGTCAAATCGAAGCTACTCACCTACAACGACAATAAGAAAATCAAATTCGACTCCCATTACAAGCACTCCGGTGAATTTAACTTCGAGTCCCTGAGCACGTTCGCCCGGACGTTCTCTCTCTCACTCAAGGTTCTCGATAAGCCGACTCTCACGATCAAGGAGAGCTACAATCACGACCTGACCGCCGACCTCAAGAAGATACAGGAAAAGGGAAGCGTCAAGTTCGGCGACAAGGAAGTCACTGGCAACGTCGACCTGCAGTGGCACCCCGAGTTCAATAAGCTCTCGGCAAACGGCAAATTCACCACTCCGTTCGATAAATTGAAGAACATCGACGTCCAGGTCGATCACAAGGTACCTTATCATCCTCTGTAATGCCGACAAAAACGGCCATAGGGTCGGGGTGAGTCTAGGGTAAATTGGACGCTCTATTGTTGCAGAGGGACAACGACAAGTCGAGGAAGACCGAAGTCTCGCTCGTCGTTGACGGTGTCAAGTACTCCCAAACCACCGAAATCGAATTAGAAGAGGTACCTGGCATACACCTGGTTTTCGCGTACCCGGCAGGCAAAACCGAGCTCCTGGCCAAATTCAAGAAATTAGGGGAAAACGAGTATTCCGGTACTTGCACCTTCAATTCACCTTCAATAAAGCTTATCTCTCTTGTTCTAAAATAAAAAAAAAAAAAAAAAAAACCATAAAAATATAAAAAAAATAAAAAAAAATAAGCAGTCAATGAGCATGAGCTATTCTTTTGTTTTATTTTGTCTCTTTAGGTGATTACAAATTGTTGACGCCCAAAGGATTCATTATCGTCGACGGGCGCGTCAAATTAGAAAGCGTCGACGACTTTGTGATGAACGTGAACTTTGACAGCGACAAGTTCAAGTACCGCAAGGTACACGCGGAAATTGCAAACAAGCCGAGCTCTCAGGACGGCCGGAGAATTTTCATTACCGTCACTTCCGAAGGAAAGAATTTGGTCACCGGCAGGTAACGTCAATATCCACGATATACCTTGACTCCTTTCGTATCTCAATCCACCGTCGTAACATCAGTTTTACACGTCTCGCCTGTAAAATAAAAAAATAAAAATAAAAATAAAAATAAATAAACAAATAAGTATAAATAAAGATAAGAAACGAGGGACGAAAAAATAACTGACGAATGAGTTTAATTATGGTAGTGGTGGTGAAAGAGGGTATTGGGTTTAACGAGGTTGTGTTCGCAGCACGAATTACAAGAGGCACGAGGAGGACAAGAAAGTGACCCTCGAAGGTAACGGCAGCCTCAAGATCGGGGAAAACACGAAGAGTTCGTCGTTCAAGTACGTGCGGAAGCAGCTGACCCGCGAGGCCGACAAGGAAGTCGGGGTCGCGATTATGCTGAACGCGAGCTTCGGGCCCTCGGCCATCGTCGGCGAACTCAAGCTCTCCGACAAGGAAGTCCACGTGTTCAACAGCTACTGCGAGCAGAGCAAGGACTGCGCGCACTTCAAGCTCCAGTCGACCCTCAACACCGACCGTACGTTATCCATGCACTTTAATATTCAATAGCAGCGCCTGTCGCTCACTCGTCAATTGCTCGCGCAGACCTCACCCACTTGAACCACAACCTCCAAGTCGAGGTCAACCTCAAGAAGTTCAACGTCCCCGTGGAATTCGGCTTCATGTCCAGCACCAAGTACGCGGACTACGCCCTCGACCACCAAGCCAACCTCTACCTCCACTCCTCCAAGGACCGCACCCAATACACGTACCACATATACTTCAACAAGCGCGAGTCCGGTAAGAGGCAGCCTTTACCTTACTTTACTTTTTTTACTCGGAAAACCTCGCGGTTGTGCGTCGAGTCCGTGATGTTAACGCGAGCGTCGGCCCGTGCATTTAGCTGCCGTCCTGTCGCTGCCGAGCCGCGAGCTGGCCGTCGTCGCCTTCCACGACATCCCGGCCGTCAAGCACTCCGGCGCCTACAAGATCGACGTGTCCTTGTACCTCGACAGGAAGAACAAGCCCGCGGAAAAGACGAGCCTCGTCTTCGCGGGCGACGTTAACGTCGACAAGAACATCGTGGCCCTCAACGGGGAGGCCAAGTTCACGTACCCGTCACAAACCAAGGTAACGACCGCACCCGACCTAATTATAATCGCCCCATTAATGTGATCCCCGAGGACCTCTCCTTCCCCCCCCCCCACCAAATAACCGCGAAATCGTAATCGCTGCTTTGCGCGCAGGACATGATTGTCAAGGGGAAGCTGCACGCTGGTGGCGAGCAACTGCTCGACGCCAACGTCGACTTCGACGTATTCAATACGAAGAACGACAAGATCGTGGCGAGCATCAAGCTAATGAGGATCGACCAGCCGAAGGGATACAACGTCACCAGCAATTTCAATTTGCGCAGCAAAGGTCAGAAATTGGACGTCAAGGTCGACCAGCATTACGCGGTCAAGCCGTACTCCGTCGACCTCGGATCGACGATATTCTACACGGACAAGAGCCAAAAACCAAAATCCCTCGGCGCCTACTTCATAGCCAATTTGGAGCAAATCGACGTGTACGCCTACGTGCCGGACAAGGAGCTCGTCAAGTACCACACGGCGATAAGCGTCTCCAAGCACTCGCAAAAGTTCGAGACCGAGTACTCGGTAATCGGTAACAAGCCCGTCGTCCTGAATTACGAGCTCAAGGACTACAACAGCTTCACCTTCGACTTTGGCCGCAAAGGTGAAGAAAGAAACTAGCCGATAAACGATACAATCTCCCGACCAAATGCATATACCGTACAATATATTATTCGTCTGCTTTCAGGTGACTCCAAGAACAGGATCGTCGCCAACGGCAAGGTCGTTCTCGGACAATTGGCTGAGATTCACGCTGACGCTTACGAGAACGGTGCCAAGCTCGACCTGTTCCACCTGCTCATACACCTCGACGAGGGCAAATTCATGAAGCCGGACTTTGCCTTCAACAACAAGAACATCCTGGCTGTATTGGTAAATTGTTTTTATCTCTCTCTCTCTCTCTCTCTCTCTCTCTCTCTCTCTCTCTCTCTCTCTCTCTCTCTCTCTCTCTCTCTCTCTCTCTATATCACGCGATTCGCTTGCCTTCGTCGCGCGAACGAATTGATGCATTGATTAATTATTACGTAGAACCACTTGCGCGACCATCTGGGCGAGCGCGGCAAGGAGCTGAAGCAGCTTAGCGAAGCCATCGGCAAGGAGATCGTCGTCGAATTCACGGACTTCTTTGATCATTTGAAGGCCGCCCAGCCGAGCTTCAAGCCCTTGGTCACGTACTTCGAGGCAGAGCTGACGAAGCTGAAAAACGAGCTCCACGCCGACCAGACGATCAAGGAGATCCAAGTGATCCTGTAAGCTCGATTTTCTATATAAAACCGATGTACATCATCTGCTCGGCATAGGTCCCAGCCGACTCACAATGCTGGCTTCGCTTTCAGGATCAAGACCTTCGGGGGACTCATAGTCGCGATCACCGAGAGCCTGAAGAAGTTCGCTGAGCACTTTGCGGAGCTTCAGCAGCAGTTCGCTGATATTTGCAGCAAGCTGCAGCAGGCGATAAAAGCGACGTATCCGCAACTTAAGGAATCCTTGGAGAAGGTCTTCAAGATCGTGGGGACTATCTTCAACACGGCCTCGAGGCTGGCCAGCGCTTACGTCGAGGCGTTGCTTAAGGTACTGAACGAGCACCAGAAGGACATCGAGGAGCTCGTGTCGGTCGCCTCCGAACTCGCTCAGGACATCGCGAAGATCGTCGTTAAGGGCGCGACCCAGGTCGAGAAGGAGGTCAAGGAGTTCGTGCAGCTGCTTGTACAGCAAGTGCGCGCCCTGCCCATTTACGAGATTGCCCAGCAGACCTTCAAGGAGATCGCCAACTACAGGATCCCAGATTACATAATTGCCCCGATCGAGGAGTTCTGCAACAACATTAAGAACCTACTGCCTACCCAGGAGCTGAAGGAGCTCTTCACCAGCGTTTACAGCTACATTATAAAGCACGTCAAGCACCAAAAGGTGAGAGCCCCTCCACGGCAACAGGCAGACACCCTCCCTCACCCCTCCCCCTCCCCCATCCTGCTTATTCAATGCATCCCGTGAGATTAACTCGAGGCTGCAACAAATACTTACTTGCAAACAGGTTGACGACTCGAGCGAGGTTAAGAAGATCTACTCTCAAGTCTGGAATGCCGTTCGCTCGATTATCAGTCTCTTGCAATCCCAAGCGACCGTCGAAAATATCTTCGGCTTCCTGGAGACTCAGTTCCCCGTCGACATTAGCTACCTGAGGAAGCTTCCGGGTCTTTCGACGATCCGGTTTTCCGTTCTGAAGCTGCTGCTTAATCGCGAGCTCCCCTCCATTTCCGATATATTCTACGTGTACAGGTACGTGTCGGCCTTCTACCCTCCCCCCGACTCCAACCGTTTGGTTTTCCTTAAGAGGGAAAACTTACGGATTACGTTCATTTGCAGACCAGTGCACCACATTGGAGACTCGGTACCGCCATTTAAGAAATACGGTTTCTTCGGCGACGGGGGCTACGTCCTCACATTCGACGGCCGGCAGTTCTTGTTCTCGGGAAGCTGTAACTACATCCTCGCCCAGGACATACAAGACGGGAACTTCTCCGTGGTGGGCGAGTACGCCAACGGTAACCTCGTGAGCGTGACCATCACCGAGCCGGGCGAGACCGTGACCATCAAGAGCAACGGGAACGTAAGTAGCTCAATTTGATTATTTATCATGTCCGAGTCGGGGAGCCGGCTTACGTGGAGTACGCGTATCGCTTCGGTTTTAGCTCCTGATCAACAACAAGCCAGCCGATTACCCAGGAAGCACGAAGAACATCGAGGCCTACCTGGCCACGCCACTCAGGAGAGTCAAATCCAAGTACGGTGCCAAGGTCGTGTGCAAGGTCGGCACGGGCATGTACTGTTACTTGAAGGTATCCGGCTACTATCACGCGAGACTACGCGGTCTCCTCGGGGATGCGAATAACGAGCCATCCGACGACTACGTCCTGCCCAGCGGCAAGCTCACCACGAGCTCAGCTGACTTTGTCAACGCGTACAAGCTGAACCCGGCCTGCGGAGCGGCCTCTTCCAAGGAGAACGAAGCTCCTCGTGCTCCCGTTTGCTCAAAATACTTCTCCGGAGAGTCGAGCTTAAGGTTTGCATACCTCCTCCTCCTCCGCCCGCCCAACCGCCCGCCCAACCGCCCGCCCATTTGTATTTTAAATGAACGGGGATAAGTCGGACGATCGGCTTACAGCTCGTGCTTCAATTACGTCGACCCGAAGCCGTTCCGGCAGATCTGTGACGAACTGGTCGCCTCTGGACAGAAATCCGGATCCTGCGTCACATCCTACTCGTACTCGGTGCTCTGCGCGACGCGCAGCATCTTCGTCAGTCCCCCGAAAGACTGCGGTAAGTAAAACAAAAAAACAACGACGCTAATTAAGCATCGTTCGTAATGAAAGGTAACGAATGCGTGAGATTAACGAGAGTACGAGAATATGTTTTGCAGTCCACTGCAAGGTCGGGGACTCCTTCATCGACGGGGGCGACAGCTTCAGCGTGAAGATCCCGAGGAAGCAGGCCGACATTATTTTCGTGGTCGAGCAGGAGGCCGAGAACGAGAAGGCTTTCAAAGATCTCGTCAAGCCTTTGATGAGCGAGATAAGAACGGAGCTGAAGCAGCAGGGAATCACGTAAGGCTTTACGGCTGAGCAATTGCGCGTAACATATCGTACTCCCCGGTCGATCATCGGCTAATCTACGTTATTTTTTTTTTTTATCTCCCTCCTTTGTGCGGATACGCAGTGACGTCTTCATCGGGCTCATTGGCTTCGGCGAGGGCATGAAGTGGCCAAGATACTACACGTCCAATAACAACGTAAACATCGAGGGAGGCGACATTAATCACATGATCTTCAGTAACGTCCGCGACCCCTTGATATCCTTCCAGGTACGGTTTACATTTACGTCTCATTCTACGGGCACGACTTGATCGTCCATTCATCTTGTGTTTCAACAGGAAGCCAAGGAGAGCGGAGCGAACTCCAAGAAAATACAGTACCTCAGGCAAAGACTGGACGTCGAGCTCGGTACATTCAAGGTCACCGATGCTTACGAAGCGGCGATTCGTTATCCGTTCAGACCGACCGCGGCCAAGGTCGTCGTCGGCCTCATCAGTCTGCCCTGCGAGAAGAGTCCCCTGTCCCCGTTCTCGGTACGCGTACCATTTTACTCTATACTATACCCCATCTTGCATATTCTAACATAACCTAACACTATGATCAATATTTAATTCTACGTCCTCTTCCCCCCCCCCAATCGTTCGCTCACTCACTCACTCACTCACTCTCTGTTTCTCGCAGTTCCAAGATTACAGGCTTTTCCTTGGACGTGACGTTTACAAGCAACTGGGCTTGACCTACTACCACGTTTCGCCCTTGAAGGACCTGGAGGTTTCCGGGAAACCACAGAAGACTATCGTTGGATTCGACAAGGACTACGCTTACACGTTCACCGACGCCAAGAAGAAGCCCCTCGAAGGCAGCGCCGAGCTCAAGAGCAACATCGCGCTCACCGGCGGTGACGTCTGCGCTGGTTTTGCCGTAAACGTGAGTACAATACGTGAGCCCCGGCCCCGGGGGATCCGTCCCCGCTTCCATCGGCCACCAATGGCTTTCATTTTCACCAATTGATGTTCAGACTGGCGGCGCAGCCTTCAGCACGCAGAACTTCTTGGACGCTAAGCCGAACCAACAAGCCCAATACATTAAAATAGCAGCTAGAAGAATAGCCGAGAACCTTGCCTCGGTCGAAATCGACGAGGACTGCGTCTGTGATACCGAGGTCGCCTACGGTTACGCAGTCGAGCTGGTTAGCCATCCCCATTGTAAGGTCGTCAATCGACACGACAAGAGTGTGAGTTGAACTGTTGACCTATTCGTCGTCGTCGTCGTCGTCGTCGTCGTCGTCGTCGTCTTCGTCATTGTTACTATTATTATTGTTGTTGTTGTTGTTGTTGTTGTTGTTGTTGTTGATGTTGTTGTTGTTATTTTACAGAGGCATAAGTCCAAGGCTTAAATATTATCGAGGTATCGACCGACCGCTCGAGTGACAACAATGGAACGACGATGGATTGGAGTGGCAATTAATTAAGTCCAATGTATTTTTTAACTAACTGTAATAAGGCTGGAGATGGAAGTAGGTTTATGCAGCGGAAGCGAGTCGAAGCGAAGGATCCGCAGGTTTAAGGCAGTCCCTCCTTTTCCATTAAACATTTGCCAATCATCCAACATTTATATTATATTGTCCTAATGAAATGTATTGTTAAGGCATCCGAATACTTTTTTAATACGTCGCAGCGTCCCGCGCGGCATAATAAATTTTCATTATGTAAATATATATTGAAGTATTCTCATTCTGGAGGAAATTTATCCTTGTAAGATTGCATTTGAAAATGAGGACTGCGTTAAGCGTGCGCCTGGTATTGACTGAATTTTATCGAATTATTTTTATATGATAAACGAACAAGTACTGTGTAACGATGCGACGGTGTATGTGCCGTTTTTTAAATAAATAAATAAACAAACAAATCAAATAAATAAATAAAATAAATAAATAAAATAAATAAATAAATAAAGAAGAAAAGTAAGTATGTGATTTGCTGCATGTACGCGATATACAATGAATTGTGAATAAATATGTTAACTTTAATGCTTGTGCCGTCTTTTGTCCCTTCCCAACTTCATCCCGTACTATTCCGATTCTAATAATATTACAACATAACGCCCTTTCAATAAAAAAATCTCATTGTAATTAGTGTAAAGAATAAATCACTCGAAGATATAGAAAATGTATCCGCAGCCGCAGCTGAACAGTTACCTCCAAGGATTAAATACGCACATGCCGAAAAAAATCATTAATCGCACGGTCGACAAAGGTTACGATTAATCCAGCGATTCCTCGCGTATATATATATATATACCCTTTATCGTCGTATAACGTACGTACAACTTATGTTACTCGTGTGTTTAGCCTTTGAAGAAAGATGCGGCATCAACGACTGTTTCTCGCGCTTCAATCGATTAGTTTCCGTACAGCCACAGTGTTTCGCCCCCCACGTCGACGTAACGCGAGCCAAATGTGCATTTAAGCAGTTCGCATTGCCGAAGCTTGTAAGTTCGCTTGTAAGCGCGCTCGCGCTAACGCGGGCACTCATATCAGCAATTGCCGTCCCTTGCCTCTTAATACCTACGTTGTTTCATGCCCGTGCGTAGATCAAGGACCTGAGCAGCAGCAATTCCTTGACCGTGAGACAAGCAATAACGACCTTAGGGGACCTTATGCATTTTCCTGAAAAATTGACGGAGTCCGTCCGATTGAACGTCGTAGAGAAGTAGGTTTTACAAAAATACTCGTCGGTCCCATTTATTCAACGGCCTCGCGTCCCCGAAACGCCTTACGGCCCCCGGCTCCATTCAATTTTACCGTATTTTATGGATTACCGTATTGAGCACATTATACGTAGCAATGCCTAGAGCGTACGTTGATTGTTCGATTAATAATGAGCAAAGCCTCGTCCAGTCTGACAGAGTTTTTAGAGTCCGGGGACCCTTACCTGAGAGAGCGAGTGGCCATGATCTTCGTGACAATAGCTAACCAAGCGAAGGGGAGGGAGGCCATTCTGAACAATATCAACACCATGGCGAATTTATTAAAGGGTCTTGACGATCGACTGGCGGCCGTGCGGCTACAAGTAGCCCAAGTTCTGGAAAGCCTCGCGTCCAATTACTTAGGTTGTTAATTAGCACAAATTCACCCTTCCACGTCTACAGTCCTTTATTATGCCCCCTCCCCCCTGCCCGGCAACCCGCCCGGTACCTTAATTATTAACATTATTATATTATTGTCATTCTTGGCCGTCGACGGCCGTCGATGCAGCCGCCGAGAAGATGTCCATGTACGGTTTCAGTAAAATAATATCGGATAAGCTCAACAACGAAAGAAAGGACATACTGGTTGGTAATCGTCGAGCATCCTCGAGTTGTTGTTGCTTTCTTTTTCTTTTTCTTTTTCTTTTTCTTTTTCTTTTTCATTTTCATTTCATTCGGCAAGTAGCGAGCGAGTGGGCTCGGAATCTCGAATTATCCTGTTTTCAGATCCTTTACTTGGACATACTCGAGCTGCTCTTCCACCAAAGCAAAAATAATGCCCCGGCTTTCAAGAACGGCAGCTTCGAGCAACTGGTGAAGCTATTGAAACGGAAGGACGAAAACGTCTTAACGAAATCGCTCAATTGCTTGGGAATACTATGCGAGGATCCCTGCGGGAAGCAAAAGGCAATTGAAATGGACTTACTGTGCGATATGAAAAAATTGTTGTCCGACGAAGTGAGTATTGAAATTTCAACTCCGGATGGGAGCGTCGGATCTATAATAACTTGTACTTAACTATTGCGCTTAACGCACGAGAGAGATTTAATTACTTTCACTCTCCTATTACGCGCGCGCGCTCTCTCTCTCTCTCTCTCTCTCTCTCTCTCTCTCTCGCTCTCTCGCTCTCCGGCTGATCTTATCTTAAAGTTCAATTTATTCCAACAAATTTTCTCATGAATTTATTATTCAAGTTTTGTGTCACGTAGACCTTATTCGCAAAAGTAATGTAAACGGGAAAATATTTATGAGGAAAACTTTATAATTTACCTAGGCTTTATATTTATTCTACCTTTTTCCATTTTCCATTCAAATGTAATAAATTATCATTGCTATTATTAAGGATACCTCTGACGTTCAATAATTATAAACGAGCTGCGCTATCAATTACGCAAAGAATTTTTCATTCCATGAACATACGAATAATTTAATAATCAATTTTTAGGAAGATTAGCTAATTTTAAACGCAACGACGATTCTCAATCCTATTTTACAATATGGAAATGGCCTCTTTCCTCGAGGATTATCATCGATGCGCTTCATTATTAATAAAGCGGATATGTATTTTTTGCAAAAGTTATAGCGAATTTTAAAACGAGCGATCGTCCAGCATACTTTAATCACGTTTCCCTAATACGTAAAGTTTTCCAAGTGCATTAATATTTTTACAGAGTTAAATTAAGTTCTCGTAGAGTCAATCGCCTAAAAATCCTAAGCCGTTGAAATGTGCTGGTGCATATTATTATGATATAATGAGCTTGTAACATTAGAATATCCCTCCGGTGTAATAAATTATTTCAACAGTAACAGCGAGGAAAAATATGAAAATTAATTACTATGCACTCGGAGAAAAATCAATATTCGTTAACTTGGTTGAGGATCTGGTAAGCAGCATGAGAGGCGCTGTCCTGAATCACTTATCACTGAGCGTTCTTTTTAAATTTATGTACGCGGTAAATTTAATTATTTCAACGATATTTTCTTTGTGTCGTTAAAAAAAAAAATAAAAAAAAAATATATACGTATATATATATATATATATAAAAGCTTCGCTACGCCTTAATATTCATGTCATGCTTGCTGTTAATTTTACCAAACTTACAGTGAAAATCAATGCCATATTCAATTTTCCTTTAGAGAGAGAGAGACACAGAGAGAGAGAGAGAGAGAGAGAGAGAGAGAATAGAGCGCATGACTTTGTTCTGCGGTATGCGTACATTCCTCTGCTTACTCAAATAGCACGTAAACAAATGCTTATAACCTAATGTAGTTTATACTTGCACCGATGCTTCATTTTCATAAAAAAAAAAAATGAATATTTTTCTAACTCTCTACTATTTATTTGCGCATTATTATTGTCCTGCACTGATGTATTAATAAACCAATGCACCTAATATATAAAGAGAGCGTGTGAGGGGTGTGGTGGTAAAGAGGTGGTAAAGAGAAATCAGCATCTTTTTATTATTACATTGTCTGGAAGTTGGGCTCTATTTATCGATTGATAAGCAGACTCGCGATTTGATCTTCAGTCGATACTCGACTAGAAAGCAAATACTTATTAGCTGCTCTGTTGGTAAAATCTGGGAGCTTCAATCTGGGAGTTTGTCTGCATTTCCTATTAGCAGATCTTGATACAGCTCACCGAGCCTTGATTATTCTTTGAATTAGCAGTATTTGCGAAAAATCTCACAAGCCATTATATGGAATATTAAAGTACTCGTCAATATATTAGATAAATAAAATGCAAGAGTCCGCTTTACCACTTACACAGCTTGTGATGATGGTCATATTTCTTACTTCGTAAAATTTCCAAACACGTAAGTTCTGCACTAGTTTTAAGATAAATTTATCATTGACATTGATAATATTTAAAATCTCAGTAATTTGTAAAATTACAATCGCATCGGTACTCTGCAGTGGCTTGAATTGCATAAATTGCCAGCCAAGCATACATTGAAATAATCACGTATGGATAATGGGGATAAAAGATTGTGGACGGCGAGGGGACAGTGGAGAGGGTCGCGGTGGAAAATCCGGTGAAAACGAGTGTAAACGTCAAGAGCCGGTCGGGGCTGCTGCTTGGCAAAATAATTAAGCCCGAGGAGAGAGACGTGGATTGGTGGCGGGTGGGTGAGTGGGTGGGTAGGTAGGTGGGTAGGTAGATGGAGGGGTTGGGAGGGAGGGAGGACGGTTGACGGCGAGAGAGGCCAAAGAGATACCACCGGAGGAACTTTAATCGTGTCAATGAATTTTCAGAGGGAGTCGGTGAACGTTGGAGCAGCTCGGGTCGTGTCATTCATTACGATCACAACTCCCGGCAAGTTGCGCCTCCTGGAGCTCAAGATGGCTTTCCCTCTGCTGCTCAAGCTGACCCAGAAGTGCTGTCCCTCCCAGCGGATGGTCCTCGTCATTATCAAGGCATTGACAATATTTTATGTGTATTTTAACGATAAAGCAATAACAAAGTTGGTGGTGGTGCTGCTGTTGCTGCTGCTGCTGCTGCTGCTGCTGACGACGACGACGACGACGACGACGACGACGAGGACGAGGACGAGGACGAGGACGAGGATGGCTCGACCGAGAGAGATCTTGCCTAGTCGTGGGTAGCTCGTTAAGACTCTCGGGCGACGCCTAGTTGAGCTCATGAATAATAATTCACCTCGATCGGGCTAGATCTCCCCGCTTTTTTTTTTTTTTTTTTTTTTTTTAACACGAGTTGACGAGGTGTCAAGGAGGCGCGAGAAGCAAAGGTTCGCCGAGTACCTAAGGACCAAGACTAAGCTCCCTTCCGTATTTACAGATTTTAACGAACGTCGCTGAGGCGCCGGAGGGTCGCGCGATGCTCCTCCAATACGACAGCCTCATCGAGGGCGTGACCGTCGACAAGGACAACGAGCCTCTCCAGAGGCACAAGCAGACGCTCTTGGACGTCATCCGCTGGCGGCCCTAGACATTGCGCATCCTCGAAGACAGCGGCAAAGACAAATACATACCTCGTGCAATTGTTCATACATAAATATCTCTAAACCCTCCCCCACCCCTCCTCGCCCAAATGTCTCTTTGTCTCGCTCTCGCTCTCGCTCTCGCTCTCGCTCTCGCTCTCACTCTCACTCTCACTCTGTGCGCCAAATGCGATAGGTCATGAAATAAGAATGGAATAAAGATAACGTAACGCAACTAGAGCCGAGGAGCGAGCCGCCTGATATTTATTATTATTGTGTAGCGAGCGTGTGAGCGTTCTTTTGTTTGCGCCGGGCGCACCGAGCGCCATTAGGATCCGCGCTCCGTAGGCTAACGATGTCGCGAGCGCGTATTCAAGGTTAAGCGGGGACACGTGCCATGTGGCCAGCTCGATGAGGATCCTCGGCCCGGAGATAAAACGATGGAAGCTTTCGATATATTTAAGGTTGCGGAGAAGCCCAAGTGAGTTTATTTGTTAAATAATCATCGAGCCCGGTGGCTCCGCTCTACAATAGGGTACGAACGTTTCAGATTAAGGTTCGGCGAGCCGCTGAGCGAGGTCTGCGACTACGGCGTTTTTCACCAGGGTCTCAAAGTAAACGAACCCGAGAGATTAGTAGTAACGAATGAGGCGAGCCTTTTCCCGGGCTTTGCCCATCGTTCCACGTACACGTATCTCAGCCTTAAGTCATAATCAGCACGATACAAAGCTTCCTCTATTTTAGGATTTATTCCTGAAGGCTTACCTAAGCGCCCGAGGAGATGACGGCTCTGACTCCGGGAGCCAGCTCGATAAACCCTCCCGGGTCCTCCTCGCTTTAAAGTAAACCTCGATTAACTCGCGACTATCGATGCTATCGACTGCTACGATCGATCAGCCCTTATGACCCTTACGTGACCCTTGTGACCCGTAGATCCGGATCGGAGGGCCAGGGCTCGCTCTACCAGAGGATGAACTTGAAGGCCAAGCTCGAGGCCGGTCACTGGATACTGCCCGCACAGACTCCCGCTGGATCGCCGCTCTGGCTGCTCAGGCACTTCCTCGGCCGTTTGCCCCAGCCCCTTCTTCAAGGTACGATTATCCACGAAACTCACTCGAGGCAGATCTAGCTGCTCCTATAGCCGACGTCGATAACGCCTTCCTTCCTTCCTTCCTTCCTCCCATTCTTCCTTCCTCCCATTCTTCCTTTCTTCCTTTCTTCCTTTCTTCCTTCCTTCCTTCTTTTTAAGGTTCCCATTGGAAAACGCTCGCCGAAGCTTGTGGCCCGCCCGAACCCTCCTGGCCCGACCAAGTCTTCGAACGGATATCCAGGTAAGCGGATATTGATATTGTATTATTATGGAACTCAGAGCACCGGGATTCATGTAATATATCCCTGCCTCTGGTTGACGGTGATCTACCTTTCAATTACTTCCAATAACCCCAATTCATCGAAAAATCCGTACCTTCTCGTCCCGTTTCCCTTGAATGACAATTAGAATCCGAGAGACCCAGCGATACGCTTCGGCCATATTATCTCTTATTATTTGCCGACCGAGACCCATCCCACCCGCTTAATAGTATCATCCATGTGTGCATTTAAGGTCGGCGAAGGCACTTAGTCATACGGAGCTCGAGGTTCTCGCACTTTTAACGCTTCTCATTAGGAAACTGTCTTTGCTAGATGAGTGCAGCAGAGAGAGGGAGGATGAGCTGGACCATGACGTATTGATTGCCTTGTCTCAGTACTTCATACCTTCGATAACGTCGCGGCCTTACAGGCCAGGATTGTTCACGAGAGTGAGTTAGTCACTACTCCCTCATCCCTCCTTATGCATTGCATGGATGCGCGCGTATGTGTTAAATTTTCCCCATTTGATTTCCAGCACGACAGAAAGTTCCAGCCTCTGCTCGTCTTTTTCGCTCAAAATTGGCACGCGGTTTTCCAAAGGACCTGCGACTCGCCGACTCCGAATTCCATCTCCGATAGCCATAAAGAATCGCCGAAGTCTGTATCGTCGGAGCTGCGTTCGTATTTTGAAAGCGATTCACTTAGCTCGGATAATGCGGATGACAAATGCCGTAACAAGTAATAAAACTCTTCGCCATTACTATTATGAAATACATTTTCCGTACAGCGTTCAATACGATAAAAGCCAATCCATATCATTCGAATCACTCTGCTAGAATTTAATTTATCCATAAATAATTTACGGTATGTAAGAATAATGACCCTTCGATGTGAATAAAAATAAATAAATAAATAAATAAATATGTAAATAAAATAAATAACAAGAAGAAATAGAAGAAGAAGAAGAAGAAGAAGAACAACAACAACAACAACAGATCTTTAGCATGTATTTAATTATTATCGTTTTAGATTCATAGGATTCGAGGCTTTGTTGAACGGAGAGAGTGCTAATGAAAGTGCCGAAAACCTTCGCCGTCATATCAAATCTAAATGCGCGAGGAGAAATTTGTTTAATAATTTAAACGACGACAAAATTAATTTAACGTTGAATCAAAGTTGTAAAAAAAAGGCTTTAGAGTCGGACGTACTGGATGATGTTGAAGGTGACAACAACAGCGAGGAAAATACTTTGGTACATTCTGAAGTAACAGAAAGTAAGTTTTAAAAACTAATTAACGTACAACTATTTTATTTCATTCATTCATTCATTTATTTATTTGTTTGTTTGTTTGTTTGTTTGTTTGTTTGTTTGTTTGTTTTTTTCCAAAGAAAGAGCATCCTTTGCTGGGAAATAAAAAAAATGTTTGTTTTTAAATGGAATTTTATCAACAAATCAACCATTTTTTTACATGTAATTCATTTAATGATTTACTATTAATATATTTATGTATACGTACTGCAAGCAAATGTAGTATTTTAATGAGGATATTAATATATTATTGTAAAGAAACGTTATTTCTACATGCTCTAAACTATTTCAATTCTCACTTTAATAATACATTTAACAAATAAAAAACATTGAAAGATAGTTAAGAGAATTTTATTGAATTTCACATTTGCACAAATTTTTTCCATGTCCAATTTTTTCTCATATAATATTAAAACTTTTTGTTTTTATTCTTTTCTGCAGTATTAATAAAAGTACACATTCTTTTTATTTGAAAACTTTACTTTTTTTTCTCTTTCTTTTTCAGTTGAAATATTTTTTTACATTTCTACTCAAATAATTCCAAAATTTGCCTAAATTTACATAACAATACGTATATAATTATTTCACTATCGCGTATTTTTAAATTAAATTCGTTTCAATTTTTTTATAATATACTTTTTTTTTTTTTTTTTTTTTTTTTTTATAAATAAATCCTATATGCCAATACGTAATGTAATGAAATACCAACTCTAGAATTGAAAATATTGTGCATCAATCGATTCAGCGAAGTATTATTCTTTTATATTTTCGTTATGAAAATTCCAATGAAAATGTATCGGTATACCGTGCTCCCATTTCCCATAAAACCATATTTCATTTTTGATGCAATATACTTATTTAACATTTTCTATTGTTACAACAATTCCTTTTGGGGTGGGACGTATTTTATTAAATCAGTACAACGTATTCTGCTTGCAAATAGATTGTTTATTTTATTAGGACACGTTAATTGGAGCTTGGTACGACCGAGGTAAACGTTAAATCGAAACTGATATAACTTTAATATTTCAGATAATGATGTGAGCAAATGTATTACAATAAAGGAAAACGTTTTGCAAGATAAGCCAGGATGTCATTCTGCTTTAGTGCATGTAAAAACGAATTCATTATCTGATGTTCTGTCGAAAAGCAAATCGGATACACGCGTGGAACCAAAATTAAGATTGTGTAAACGCGCCTTCCTTTTTAATAGCCTCCCAGCGAATTTAGTTAATCAATGTGTTAAAAATGATAATATTGTAAAAAGCAGCTCTACAGAAAGTGAATTCTTTAGTCTTCCAAATTCAGATAATTCTGATTAAGTAATATATAATTGTTATGGCTGTAAAATTAGCTTACAGGTCGTGTATATAACACCGATTTACATACAACAGGTTATACAGTTTAAATTTTCAGTGGGAATTTTTTTTTTTTTTGTTTTTGTTTTTATAACCATATATTGTTTGGAATTTTTTCCCATTTAAGTAAGTAAGTAAGGAATCGTTAAAAATAACGATAAGATTGTTGGTAATGAAATTCTGGTGTGGACGTTAATTGAATTATGTATCAAAGAATTTATATTTAATTAATATCATGTATTTATTAAATGGTTAAAGTAATTATTCAAATGATTTTATCAGGATATAAATGAATGAGCGTTTACGCGTACGTATAACGCGGTCCGGTACATAATTTCAAAAGAAATTTCCGCGCGCCGCTTAAGCTAAAAGTTTTATTTTATTATCATTTAAATAATACGAGAATGCCACATTTATAACTTGGAATAGTTGCAATTTTTAAATGTTCAGTTGAAATTTTCATTTGCATCGCAGCAATGGAAATTTCGAAATATATAAAATAGAATACATTGTAATTACAAAAATTCATAAATACAAAGTTTGAATTATATATCAGCATAAATAATAACTAATGCTCCTTAAATTTTATTTTATTTTTTTGCTTTTTTTAATGTATTAAAAAATCTTTTAAAAATTAACCGCGAGAAGAGTAAAGATAGTAGCGATCGTTTAAAGATATATCGAAAACAGGCCAAGTTTGTAAATCTCTGCGAGGACTAAATCGAATCTTTAGCAGCGCAATGAATTACAAGATAATGTATTAAAAATTGTTAGTAAATTTTCTTTCCTCGTAAAGAGAGATTAAATGCATAAATGTATTCTCCTTTAAAGTAAATAGTTTACTTTTTTTTTCTGAAAACGTTTTTCTCTCGTGTTTGCCCCAGGTCGACGCTTCAACCGTTAAAGTAATATTCAATCATGTAGATAATCTAAAAAACCATTTTTTTTTTTATCCACCATAATACATAGCAATAATACATTTAACAAAAATTGTAATGGCGTACGCGTACAATGTACAAACTTGTCAGGAATACTGAAAATTATAGAAAGACGTTTTATTTTTCTTTAATAATTCAATTTTTAAAGTTACTAATTCAACGTTTAAAATAGAAAATGTCGAATCTAATTTTCGAATCTCTTGATATACTTTGTAGTGCTGCTATAAATAAATAAATGCTATAAAGTTCTGCTACTCGCTATGGCGTTTCGTATAATTGTTGAAAACAATATCCATTTTATGGAAGTCTAAATGTATCAGATAATTTTGATGAATAAAACTAGAATTAGTCATATAGGAAAAAATACATTGTGCCGAGCTATCAATTGATAATGTAATGTGATTATTAAAAGTTCCATGTAAGCAAGATGAACGTATACTTGTAAAATTTATACAGAATAAGTACAATGAAATATATGAAATATATTTTGGATTAGCATTAAAAAATATCGTTATTAATATTAATAATAATAATAACAACAACAATATAATTTGAATATTTGTATAAATTATTATTATTATTTCAATTATGAAAATCTAATGTATGTTGGATATATTTTTTTATCATAGTATTTATTTTTTGTTAATAATTAAAACGTACACTAAAGTCACGTATGTACACAATTATAAATGAAAAATAAATGCATCAAGTAAACAATATTGACCTTTTAAATTTTGTCTTCTTATTTACAGTATTTATTAATAATATTTTTTTTGTCGTTTGTAAGCTTGGGAAAATAAAATTATTAACTTTTGCTTTTGTGTAAGATTATGTGATACCAGCAAGTAGTAGACTTTTATGTTGTATTCAAAGAATAACGTATTGACATAAAAAAGAAAAAGAAAAAGAAGAAGAAGAAGATTTTTATTCCAATAAGGAAAAAAGTAATTTTATTTTTCAATAAGTCTTGCTTATAATAATAAGCCTTGCAAGAGTTTAGAATAAATAATGATATTGTTCTTATATTACTGCTCAATAGCGTATCAATAGGTATACGGTGCTTCTAAATATATATCCGATGTTTAATTGATTTTCATCGCGAGTGAGAAACGTCTTATTAAATAATTCCTATCCATGATTATTAGTTAATAACCAATTGATTATAAGTTGGTTATTTAATAGGGAATGCACGGCCTTATGATACGCGCGAGCGAGTGATCGAACGTTTCTCGGAATCCGCGGAGGTATTTCCCGCCGTTAAATTTAACAAATAATACTTTTGTTAAAAAAATAATAAACCGAAGCGCTAAGGTAATGGTAAGTCGAGTGAGCGGCCGACTTACGAGCTTCCTTCGTCTTTCTCAATCTTGTCGCGAAGGAGTATGATTTCGACGCGGAAGGGCGTCAGCCGAATACCGAATAAACTATTAATTTCGAGTTTGTTGAACTTTGGCCGGAGCCAAGAATCCTAATATTACATTGATACGTAAGTTCCAAAATTAATCCAATAGAATCTCGTCTCGAGCTCTTACTCGTTACTTGGTAGAGTCGGTGGTTATTGCGAGGACTACGTAAACTCGGGTCAGACTCAAGTTCCACACGAGTCGAGAAGTACGTTGGTATTAATGTAAACGGGCGTGCGCGCACTCTCTCTCTCTCACGCACGCACACACACACACACGGACACACGCACCGTATCTGTCAGCAGTACATCTCCGTTCACCGGCTCATCTCGCTCTCGAACCTGTGCAACAATAATCGGAGCGCGTCAGCGTGCGATGCCGTTAAAGATTTTGTTTTCTTCGGCCGATTATAATACGAGTTTCGATTGCCGGGGCAATCGATTTGAAAAACACAACGAGGAAAGATTTTTCCGGCCTCGATAGCAATAATTCGTCGCTGTTCCCACCCGATTTCACGCAAGTTTCGCCGAGACGAGCCCACCGCTCGCTCGCACCCGCGATCTTTTCATTTAAATATTACGCTGATGGCCGTCGGTAATATTCTGCTCGGAGATTATTATTTCATGTAATGCAAAGTGGAAAAAAGGAATATTGCCGCCGGCGGTAACGAGATTTCTGTTGACTTTTTTGAAAGAACGAAACGTAATGAGAATGAACATGCCGTATCCATCGTAAGATAAAATCACATTGTCTCGGTCCGAGTGGAACGGGTCCCCCCCGCTCCCACTCTCTCTCTCTCTCTCTCTCTCTCTCTCTCTATCTCTCTCTTTCACGGATTACTCCAACGCTAAATGCGAGCGTCATTATTAATACTCGCCTCGGAGTTTCCTTAATTGATATTCATTGATCCGATAGTCTTGTCGAAAAACCTATAATTAGTACAATTTTCTTCGAGGTAAATCATCGTAAAGCGTCATAACTCTTTTCAAGCCCGCGGCGAGTCTAAACGATTGAGCTAATCGAGCCCGGATTATATAACGTTCAGCCAATAATAATTTTATATACATATATATATATATATTTTTTATTATTTTTTTTTTGTTCGATGACTATTATCGACAAGGACTTTGTTTTTAAATGCCATTAAACGTGATATCGCCTTCAAAGGCAATATCTTTCTCATTCTGACAACGGATTTTCGGAATTCCGTACAATAACAATCTGCATTATCTCGCGAATGCGCCTCGAAATGTAAACGAGTGTATATTCAGGTGCGTATTCAGGTGCGTATTCAGGTGCGCACTCGGTAGCGAAGGATGAGGTGCTGCTGTTCTTTCATAAAACTGCCTAATTAGTCATGCGTTGATGTCATCCGAGATTGAAAGTTTACTGGGTACACGAGCGCTCGGCTTATTCAATTTCAGAGCGCA
Source organism: Ceratosolen fusciceps (assembly GCA_018883505.1). Classification (NCBI taxonomy): domain Eukaryota; kingdom Metazoa; phylum Arthropoda; class Insecta; order Hymenoptera; family Agaonidae; genus Ceratosolen; species Ceratosolen fusciceps. The sequence continues at coordinate 12,034,414 of RCIC01000002.1, read as the reverse complement.
CATTCTCATTAGCTCGAGCTTTTATTGGTCATTTTTCTTTTTCTTTTTTTTTCTTTCTCATAATGCGAAAATATTTTTATTGAGTTTTCGGCGTAAAGAGCAAAACAAAAAGAGGAAGAAAAAGAATTACGAAAACCAAGCGTCGGAAAGAATGCTTTTCGAGCGTTCCCGTTATAGATCCCGGCAACCGGAACCCGCAATACCTCCCATTAAACTACATTAGACGTAAGACGCGTAAGGCCTCAGAGACTTTTCGTTATTATTTGGCTTTATTTTTTGTCCCGACTGATGTACCGGATAAGCGTACGAGTCGTCGTAGTTGCCGAGCCAAGAACAGCTCCGGATGTATTATGTTTGTGTTAGTTAGCTGGACTCGACTGGAGCGTACGGGGCAAGAAGAAGAAGAAGATGCAGAAGATGAAGAAGAAGAAGAAGAAGAAGAAGAAGAAGAAGGCCTTCGTCGGAGCACGAGGTATTTAAAGAAACGAGTCAATGTTGTCGAATGGAACGAACGTTTAAATGAAGATCGTTTAAAAGGGGCCAGGTGAGGAGTTGCCGGGTCGTGGTGGATGGTAGATACAATAGACGGGGAGCGGTTGCCGGCACTCGCGAACGGCACTCGCGACCGGCACTCGTCACCGTGACGATGGCGGTGACGACGACGAAGACGACGTCGGGCCTCGTGGTGGGGACACCCGGTGCGCTAAATAGACTCGTAGGCGAATCGCGGAGTAGCAGTCGAGCGGAGGCGCGACCCCCGGCTTTAGCGTAACTCGAGCCGGTGAGCCCGTGGGCCAGCAGTTGACGAGAGCAACAGTGACGAGCAGAGCTCCAGTGCCGGTGAGTCGTCTTGCTATTAAGAGTACGAGATCGCCGTGCGTCCTCGCACTGGCCTTAACGACTGGCCTTGACATCGGTCTCCGCGGTCAGTCGTTTGCGAAACTCCCGGATCCTCGATCCCTCGGCCATCGAGACGCCAAACCCGTCCCCTTTACTAACCTAGACCTCTCACCCCACCCCGCCTCTCTCCGACACCGGCGTTCTTCTCCGGGTCGCGAAGACGCTCCCGTTCCGCAATAGCCGACGAAGTTGCTTCGAAGAAATTACGAAAGTCCGGCAGTCAGGTAGGACCCCCGAGGTCGGGGATCGTGGTCGAGGAGGAGTCTTAAGGAAGGATCGACGTCGCGGTCGAATTATTCGCAAAAGCCAGCCCATGAATAATTCATTGGCTCGCGGCTCCTGGCAAATGATTTATTGTCCTCGTGTCCCGGACCGGCGTCGAAAACTCTCCCGAATATAAAAGTATTTATATTTACTCGAATGGTAAACGGATGGTTGCGGGCGCGGGCGCGGGCGGTATTCCCCCCCCCCCCCCCCCACGGTGACTCGGGGTCTCGTCGTTTATCAGAGCAGGGGACGTAGGAGCAGAGCCGAATAGCCCGAAACGGAGAATAAGGAAATGAGGCTCGCCTCGCGCCGTTATCGTTTAAGCTCGGCCCGGGTTAAGTTACGTTAGCTTGAGCCGGAGTCGAATATTTCAATGAAATTATTAGGTTAGAGGCCAAAGGTATTAATAATAATAGACAATGCTCGTCGGCTTTAGAGGCTCGTTCGCTCGAGTCAGGTTCTTAGCGGCGCTAATGCCGACCATTCCGAGCCATATTTAGCATATAACGAACGATCGAGGGGGCAACGGGATTTTCTCGGCCTCGGGGCCTTGAATAAATAAAAAATCATGTTCTATCGTACGACGAGTTACGTACTTCCCTCCTCTTCCGACACCTCGTCTGCCACCTCGTCTGCCAAACTTGTCATTAAAGAGGATTTTCCTCCGGAAGGACCGAGTTGCGTAACAAGGACAGCTCGGGGCCCAGAAATGCCCTGACTTATCGGCCGAGCGAGCTGGTTTATTATGTATCGGGCGTCTCTTGGGGCCGGCCGCTCGAGCGCAGGCGATTAAGACGTTCTCGGAGCGACGAGCCTCTCCGCTAATCTCGACAGCCGTAATTTCCATCCGCTCGACAAGGGAACAGCCGATCCGCTTAGAGCCGCTCGCAGCTCGTGCGACGTGCGCCTCGTAAATTCTTTGTCCGCGATAAAAAAAAAAAAAAAAAAGGCTGGACGGCCGAGCGCGGATTTTCCCTCGATAGATTATCAGACTGGCCCGCGGGCGGTGGGGTGTTGGAGGGCAGGACAGGGCAGAGGGGGACTCGGGCACCCAGTCGATTGGCACGGCCGTCGTCGTATCCTGGCATTATTGTCCCGAGTCTCTTGGTGTTCCCGCCGCCTTGTGTGTGCGTGTGTGTGCGCGCGCGCGCGCGCGCGCGTGATAAGATCAACGTAGCACCCAGCCGGCGGAAATGAAAAGGCAGAAACAATGCGCAGATGCAGAGACAGCGCAGCATGAGGCACCTCCTGGAGCTGATCTACGTGGCGCTCGCCCTGGCTGCCTGCCACGGGCAGTTCATTTACCCGGACCGTTTCGAGTCCATGAAGCTGGAGGCCGAGCGGGGACGACCCGGCAAACCGTACAGCCCCCAACGAGGCTTCGGTGGCGGTTTCCGCACCATGGCTCAACAGCCACCCTGGAGGCAAGCATCGGCACCCGTCGCATCCGCATCATTCGCCTCGACGGCCCAAAATCATCTCTCCCCAAGATTACAGGAACACGTATGACCCACGACTTTTGTTCAAATCCCTTTCCCTGTCAGTATCCTGTATATGCTGGCTGTAAAGTATCGTGAATAAGCGCCCTCGTGGACGACTCTTCTCGTGCACTGGAATAGCGGTGAAAATGTACTTTTAGGTCGTGAATGTCATATCGAGAGGAGTTACGAAGTTCACCCTCGATATGGATCGCGTCATCGACGAAACGAGTTTCTCGAGCAAAGAGAATCTAGTCTTCTCGCCGATCAGTCTGACAGTGACGTTAGCCATGGTGCTCCTGGCATCCGGTGGCAGGACCTTCCAGGAGGTGGCGAGAGTTCTCGGACTCGAGTCCGGCCTCGACATTCACAATCATTCCGAATTAGTCCATGAAATGTTCGGCCTCTTGATCCAGCAATTCGACCAAGACCATCTTACGGACAACACTGCGCCCCAGTGCAAGGTCGCCTTCGGCATTTTCCTCGAGGTAAACCCTACACGCTCCGTCGTAACATTCCTAACCTTCCGCAATGATTCGAGCAATAACCATAGTCTTCCCTCGTCTGGCGTATAAGCAGAATAAAAAATTAAACGCGATAATTACACGCGAGTTTGTTCTTAATTAAAATGCGAGAAAAATTCTCTTAGCGAATATATTCACGTCAAATATTTAAACGTAACTCTTACATGAAAAGTAAAGGCCCCGTTGCTGCCTTCAACGTTTTTACCCGACCTTTGAGATTCCACCCCCGAGTTAATTAACGCACTGAAATTAACTTTATAGAAAAAAAAAAAAAAAGAAGAAGAAGAAGAAGAAAGGAAGCATTATTGAATAAGTTGCTTTCATAAAAAAAATTAATTAATTAATTAATTAATTAATTAATTAATTTGTATTCATACTGAAGGGGGAGAAAAAAATGTAATTAAAGAGCGTGATCTTTAAATTTTAAGAAGAAAAAAACCGAGCAACTTTTATTCGCGCGACGGGACTCAAGGATATTGTTAAACTAATAGTAACAATAATAACATATGTATATATATATATAAATCGATGATGTAGTAAGTAAGTAAGTAAGTAAGTAATGTGAGTGCTGTGTGTGTACGTGTACGTAGGAGGGCTACCCGATTCGCAAGGAGTTTCGCTCGGTTAGCGATAAGATCTACAAGAGCGATACGATTAGCGTTGATTTTTTGAAGGAGGCCGACGCGGCAAAGTCGATCATTAATAATTGGGTTAACGAAAAGACAATGGGCAAAATAAAGCAATTGCTGAGCGAGCCGCCGAATCCCTCGAGCGCCGTTATTATCGCATCAGCCCTCTACTTCAGCGGAGAATGGAATCAGCACTTTAACGAAGCGACCACGAGGAGGTTCTTGTTATGACTTTTATTATTACGTCGAAGCTTTTATTTTAATCGAGCTCGCTTAGCTTTAATATTTATAATGAACGTTTGGTGCGCAGGAGGCCGTTCTACGTTGAGCCCAACGAGACGATCTACGTCGACTTAATGTTTACCGGTGGTCCCTTTCCATTTTACGAAGACAAGAATCTACCTCTGAAAATCATTGCGTTGCCCTACAAAGGCCTAAAGGTAATTGTCACGTTTTTTTGTTTCTTTGTTTGTTTGTTTGTTTGTTTGTTTGTTTGTTTGTTTTTTTTTACCCCGACAGGGATGGGTGGGTACTCGTCGTTATGTGACTAATTGAGGGTTAAAAATCCTGTATTATGGGAGTAAATAATTTTCCTCAATTATCGAATTTCTAGCGGCGACGTGGACGTGCTTCACAAGAGTCGGGTTCAATAGTAAAAAAAAAAAAAAAAAAAAAAAAAAAAAAAAAAAAAAAAAAAATAAAAAAAAATGTCGATTCAACTGGACGGGCCCCAGAGCCGTACATTGAAAATTATTACAATTTTTATTATAATAACAGTTGTCGGCAAGTAGATTTTAATCTATTTTAACGGAGAGCTGTTTGTTTGCTTAAAAGCTTCGCGTATAAATAGATTAATGCGGATTTATTAAAGCCCCGTTAAAGCTACTCGTTGAATTAACTCTTTATGGGAGAAAGAGATTATTTAAAAACTCGCTTTAAATAAGTATTGGCAGAGGTCTAACTAACTCGCCTCGATAAATAAATAAACGGGTGGCGCACGGGGCTTGGGTGGCGGGTCGGTGGCGGGGGGAGGGGGTGGCGGCCATACATTTACGATGATAACGCACCGGATAGATGACGTTCAACCGGAGTCACGGAGCTCGGCGCTCCATTCCGAATCCGTAATGTGAAGAAACGTCGACTCACGAAGACAGTCTTAATCTTCAGATATCTATGTACGTGATTCTTCCATCGGAGAAAGGATCATCCGCGCTGAGGAAACTGAAGAGATCCTTGACACCCGACAGAATCGACGGTCTCATAAGCAAGATGGACAACAGAACCTGCATAGTCGGTCTCCCAAAAATGAAGCTCTCGAGCACTCTGAAGCTTCAGAGGGCCCTCGAGTCTCTGGGCCTGCGGTCCCTCTTCGACGCGAGAACAGCGGACCTCAGCATCCTGTCACCGGGTCGTGGACACGGGCCCGACGAGCCCTCCTTCATATCCTGGAGATCCTTCGAGGAGGAGCCGCGGAACAGCGGGGACGAGCAGCCGAGTCCGCGACCCTTTAGCCAAGGGCGCAAGATGAACCCATGGGATCGGCTGACGTACAGGTACAGTACGGAGAATTATACGGTCGAGCAGTGGAGCAACGGGTACAGTCTGCGCTACCTGCCGCGCATCAAACGCCAGAGCGAGCGGATCGATTGGGAGTTGCTCGAGTTGCTCAAGTCCCAGGATTCAGCAGGCGACTTCGGGGTCGACGAGCTACGTAACAGCCCCGGCTTGAGGAATCCGGGCTTGTACGCGGACGACGTCATCCACAAGGTCGAGATGACGGTGGACGAGAGGGGAACCGAGGCAGCGGCCGTCACCGGGGTTCTGCTCGACAGGAGCGGCGACGTCGGCCACTTCGTCGCGAACCGGCCCTTCCTCTTCTTCATCAGGCACGACGTCAGCAAGCTCATCTGGTTCTGGGGCAGCATTAATCAACCCGCGCCCAACTATCGCGACCCTTGAATTTACCTTCGATTTATCAACCCTCCCCCTCAATAACCGCCGCGATCCACGCTTATCCATTATTATTACTATTACTATTACTATTACTATTATTACTATTATTACTATTATTACTATTATTACTATTATTATTATTATTAATTATCATCGTCGTCGTCATCGTTATTGCTATTTTTATTAATTATTGATCGTTGTCATTGTACACTTGGCGCTGGATTTTCTTTACTTTAAAAGACTATTTTTCTCGATGGCTTTTGTTCTTAAATTACGAAACACGTTACGATGGTTGAGATGATGGACCAACAAACAGTTTAAGCAGCGAATCTTATATTTGTTCTCGTCGTTTATAAAGACTTTGCCTTTCATGTTCGTCTCGGCTCCATCTTACTTACGAATAAACGATTCATAACACAAGTATCGATAACGCAAGTACTTTAAACACGGACAAAATGTATACGTACACGCGCAACGTTTGTATGTAGCACAAGGGAATTTATTGAGACAATCATCGATAGCTAAGTATAACTTACAAATCTTATACATTTCAAATATTACGAAATATCTTAGCTCGACTACAATTCGTTATCGGTAATGAGAGAAAGTGATATGAAAAGAAAAAAAAAAAAAAAAAAAAAAAAAAAAAATTAATAATAACTGACTCGATGTGAGTAGCATAGCTTGCGATCAAATTCTTACTCAAAGACTGTAAAAATGAAGGAAAAAAAAAAAAAAAAAAACAAAAAAACTCTGTAGTACATGCAAGACAAAGGTAATAAAGATAATTTCTTCCCCTCTTATTCGTCTTTAGCGGACGATGCGCCGTTCCCTCACGTTTATGAATACTTTGTACCTTGCGCTTTTCTTCCCTTCTGCCCAACTAGAATACGAAATTTATTCGCAGAGCGTGAGATTGGTATTTTAGTCATTTATCCCTCCATGCACAACCCCATGGACAACCTCGGGCTAGTCGTAAATGCGTAACTTAGCATTTGGCAGCCAAGAGAGTGGGATATTGTAATAATATTTACAGCTCCTCGAATTCGCCGGTCGGCTTCGCGAGATTGAAATCGAGCATCTCGTCGGAGGTGAGGAACCGCACGTCGCTGTCCTCGGAGAATGCCGATCCTTTGGTGCCCCGTTTGTAGGAGGCTCGCTTCCGGAGGATGACGAGGGCGACGGTCGACGCTATTGTCACTCCCGTAAGGATCCCAATGACGATGCCAATTATCCCGGGATAGCTGAGGGCTACCGACTGCCTCGTATCCTGAATAATGACGTGCGCATCTGAAATAAATAAATAAAAAATAAATAAATAAATAAATAAATAAATAAATAAAGGTCATTCGACGGTCGTCTTCGTCTTATAAAGTATCGAGCCTCGAGTCTCTGACTTGCCAAGGATAAACAGTCGAGGCTCTCGAACGCTTTGCCTTGGCGACATTCTCCCGGATCTGTCTCTAGATCTGTAAACGTCACTTGTGCAAATTGATTGCTCTTCTCTGTCCATGTAAACAGAAGGGCAGACCACTCATCTGATAACGATAACAACTGCCATTCCTGATACTCCTCCTCCTGCTGCTGCTGCTGCTGCTGCTGCTGCTGCTGCTGCTGCTGCTGCTGCTACTGCTGCTGCTGCTGCTGCTGCTGTTAATGCTAATGCTACTACTGCCTAAGTTTTATTAATATTACATCGGCCTTTCGATTGTCCAGGACTCAAAATCACGATTCAAAGCAAATGAAAAACTTTGCCGGAGCCAATTAATTAATCACGAACGTTCAATTAAATACTAAAAGATAATAAGCATAAAATAACAGTCTCGCGGCATTACTTAGTAAATACTGTTTACCAAGATTAATGGGATCATCTATTCATTTATCCACGTTTAATTTTCTAAATAATATTCGGTGATAATTAAGTACGCGTAGCTGTATCAAATAGCTGGGCCATAATTTTTATCGTCCACTTAAGTTAATTAGCCCATCAAGATATTTAGTGCGGATGCGTTATGAAATTACCGGCGTCGAAGAAGAGGAGCAAGAAGAAAGAAGAAGAAGAAGCAAAAAAAGAAGAAGAAGAAGAAGAAAAATAATAATTTAGTCAATTTTTATTAGTACCGCGGAACTTATAACAGCTCGGATATTTTAATTTGCAATATTAATTTGACGTTTTGCAGCTCGAAAGCCATTTCATTGAAAAAAAAAAAAACAAATTTACATGTCAAGATCCTTCGAGTCATTAAAATATGTGAGTTTTTTTTTTTTTTTGTTTTGTTTTCGAGCCCCGTAATTGTTTGAAATCTTAAAACTAATGTCTGTAAAAGGTTTTTCATCATAATTTAGGACTAATTAAATTACGGGAGGGGAGGGAGGGGTGGGTGGGGGGAGCGGTTGAAGGAGGACCGTTAAAATTTGTTCCCGCGCTACATCAAAGAATAATAAATACAATATAGCCGAGAACAAATAAACAAGGAACGCAGCGCGGAACGGTAAAGTTTGCCCGAGTTTACGTAGATTGATTAAGTTATACGCTCATTGTGCAAGGAGCCATTATTTTAATTGTAAAATTTACATGAAACGAGAGGCTGCGGAAACGAATGCTAAAGGAATTCCCTAAATAATAACGGAATGCTCGTTATCGTAAGAAATAACGTTTACATATACGGCACGGGATGAAAACATTCCCGGATAATCAAAAAATTGATAAAGAACAAAGGGAGGGGGAAAAAATGCCAGGAGGCCGCGATAGATAGATACGAGAATGTGTATATTTACCGGTTTGCGTGCGTACGTCGCTGTCGGCTACTGTGGCTTCATGTTCGGGAATGAAAAATGGAGTTTCCACGCTAACCATCGTTGTCGATGAACTCGCGTACGGTCTCATTGATGCTCTACCAGTTGCTCTTGTTTCGGCACTTGTTCTGCGCCTTGTTGCAGCTGCTGTAATCTCTCCTCTAGTAGCAGTACTACTAGCAGTAGTAAAAGTAGCAGCAGCAGCAGTAGTAGTATTAGTATTAGTATTAGTATTAGTATTAGTATTAGCCGCAGTAGTAGTAGTAGTAGTAGTGGTAGTGGTAGTGGTAGTGGTAGTGGTAGTGGTAGTAGCAGTAGCAGTAGCAGTAGTAGTAGTCGGACTTTTAGATGTAGTCGAGTACTCGAATTTATTCGTTTCGTCGACTGCCACGGTTTTTTGTGTCTGCGAGTTAACGGGAGCCGATGTGGGCGCGTCCTTTGATACAGCGACGCTCGTCTCCGTCTGATCCGTAACTTCTATAATTTTAATAATAATAATAATAATAATAATAATAATAATTCTTGTAGCCGCTTTATTTGTAAGTAACTGGACGGAGCCGTCGATACACCGTCAAACACGTCCAGGGAGAATAGGATTGAAAAAAAAAAAGTACCGTAAATACAGTATTCGGCGTAATCGGGACAGCAAGACGAGTTGTCGGCGCAGTCCAATGTACATTCGCAGAGGTCCGGAGTCGAATACACCTCGTACATCTGGGACGATTCCATGGGAGCGTTGATACAACGGTCCCGGCAAGTCTGCATGCTGTTAAGTACGTCGGTGTCGTCTGGAAGATTTCATTGACGCGGAGGCTCAATTATACGTAAAGCGTCATTGGCCGGACGAGCTTAGAACACTTACCGGTATTGGGGGTGACATTGGTGGCGTTTGGAATAACCTGCTTGGCCTCGCACTCATCCCCTTGTAAGATGGCAACGTCGTCCACGGCAATGTCGCTGACGTATCTCAGGCCCCGCACTCCCTCAATGATTATCTGCGGCATTAAAAGGCTTCGAATGTAGTACAGGTAGCGTATGTGTACCATAAATACGGCGAATAAGCCCACCTGAAAGCTAGTATTTACAGTCGGCAAGTCGAACAAGCCGTGCAGCCACTGGTTCCTTTGGTTTCCCTGCTTCGACCACATGAGTCTCGGCTGCTTTTCCGTCTCCGGCTTGAAGTAGATGTTCAGGCTTCCTATGGTCGCCCCGTACATGTGATACCTTCAACCCCGGGGAAAAAGGGATTTTAAAAAGGGGTTATTGGCCACCGAGCCATCGTTAAGCATCGGATCGCAATGGCATAATTACCAAAAGGAAAAGCATCCCGAATCCGTAAGGTTCGCTCTGTAAAGTGGCGACAATATCCTGGCGGTGTCGTTGAATAAATGCCCCGACGCCTCGATGTACAAATAGTATCCTGTAAATATATTATTTCATATCGCGGCTTCATTGCATGCGATAACCAATTACAAGCATTCAATTACAAAAGTCATAATTGCCTGGATCAAAAAAGTCAAAAGGCAAATGACGGAGCCTAACGAAATAACGTGCGCGAAATAAAATATAAATAAATAGCTAACGAGGCTCCAGTGCTATTTTATTAATTAAAGACTTTGCAATGAAACGTAAGTAATATATATATATATATATGTATACGTGTAAGGTCGCGAGCGGTTGAACGCCGGGCGAAAATAGATTTTGGATTGAACAACGGGAGTGCGGGAGCATTTTTACAATTTTTACCCCCGAATGCCTTCAATAATTATATTTACATGGGTAAAACAAAAAGTATAGGGTAAAGTAAGAATTTTCGTTTCGAATTTCGTTTTAATTAATTCTGATAGAATATCAAAAACGCGAGGCCCATGAAAACGGTGGCATTTTAATAAAAAAAAAAAAAAAAAAAAACAAACGAAACGAACAAGAAAACCCTGCTGTCGATTTAATTCGGAGAAGTAGCATAAATCTAAAAAGAATTTTACGACGCGGCAGAACAATATAATAAATACTGGTTTTACGTAAGGCGTTGGTACGGAGCATATTTCCCTTTACGAGTATTGAATCCGTGCTCGGTAAGCACTGACGCTGTAATTGCTAAAATCTCTATTCAATGCGTATGCACTGCATGGTGTATCGTACATTCTAATTGCACGAGAGAGAGGAGAGAGAGAGAGAGAGAGAGAGAGAGAGAGAGAGAGAGAGAGAGAGAGAGAGAGAGGGATACGTAAGCGGTGGCGTACCATCTTTTCCGTAGCCGAGGGTGTGGTCGTAGGTCGGACCGGTGCCGATGTGCGAGCTCGGCGTCTTGAAACGATGTCGGATCCAATCAAAGTCGTGCTTCGGGTCCTGTTCCCACCAGCAGAGACCATCTTTTTCGAAATCGCACGAAGTCGGCGCTATGGCGTTCGAATCTGAATAGATAGATGCATTCGCTTAGACTTCGGTTAGCATTTTACTTAACCCGGTAAACAAAAGGCTTCGTCCGTCCTCTCCTCCAGTCTCGGTATATTTTCTAATACATTCTAATATCCCCGGATATTATTCATGAGGGCGCGTCGCGACAATTACGCGACGAAATGTCGCCAACGTCGGTCCCCTTATATTTTTAAGAAACTCGATTCCTCTCCGCGGTTTCGTAATAATAATCGTAGTAACACAAATAGGCTTTCCTCGGGAAAGCTGTATAATCGGTTGGGGCCTCCGGGCTCTCCTATCGCTTCGTTTAATTTATCGCCTAATGGGAAGGGAAAGGTGACGTTCGCGGCATTAGCTTGCCAGGAGGGGAGAAGATTGCAAAAGATTGGCGGCGGAGGGGAGGGGGACTGCGAGGAGGGCGATGTCGGGGCCAGGGCAGGGAGAAAAAAATTGTCGACTAATGCTTAATTAAAGTAGGAAGAAGTAAACACGGCGGAAGATTGGTCGGTGCGGCGGCCGCGGGAGGGGTAGGGGGTAGGGGGCAAGGGGGCTGGGGGGGGGAGGAGAACGAAAGTACACTGGAAATTTAAATTTAAATAAATTTGCATGCCGAGCAGCCCGATGTAGCTTCGCGGCGAGCTCCTAAACGGAGCAACAAATTTTTATTTCCCTTCCTTGGGATTGGGAAACGAGCAGCGACTCGGTAAAGTTTCATTTGAATTAAGTTGCCCAGCTCGAAGGCGAAAGAGATCTGCTCTTCTTATCCCCCCCAACCCCCAACCCCCAAGCCTTTGACGCAATTGTTACCGCGTACTTGGGTACTTGGGTACTTGGGTACGCGCTCGCAGGTCGACGTGATCGATACATTCGCCTTCCCTCGAAAGGGCCGCGCATTTAATAATCATCGGGCGTGCGAGAGATCCCCTTCCCTCCCCGAGGCAGTTTGCAATTATGTAAAAGCGAGTCCGCCTCGGCAAATTATATGTCAGTAGAGAATGTCGGTAGGTATTGTCGTCACACGCGTCCGACCTTGTTACTTAAGGCTACGAATGGAAATGCCCTGGAAGCGGGGTAAAAGAGCATATGGACAAGGAAGGCGTCGGTGCGAGCGCTTTGTCGGCCAGGAGGGGGGGAGGGGGAGGTTGTATGGGCGGCTGAAAGAGGAAGTATTCGTGAATGTGCAAGTACTCACCGCGGCAGTAGGGCGCCGTGCCGTTCCATTGGCGGCCGTCGCAGTAAATTTCGGCGTTGCCGACCCGCACGTATCCGGGCTCGCACAAGTACATCAATATAGCACCCCGGTACTTTTCCCCGACGACCGCGTGCTTCGGCACGGGGATCGAGGGGCAGCGGGTGCCTGGAAAAACCGACGTCAGCCTTTAGTGCATATATATTTAAAGGGCCGTGAGTATAATTGCTCCTGATGCCGACCTAAGAGCGGATAAATGCTGCTTTTCAGTGTGTGCGCGTGCGTGTCTGTCTGTATATGTGTGTGTGTGTGTGAGAGAGAGAGAGAGAGAGAGAGAGAGAGAGAAGGAAGCCCGCCCTCTCTATATTTTCATAACAATTCACTGCGACATATCCCGCCACCGCCCCTCCCCCTCCGCTCATTGTGCCACTCATTCCTCCTAAGATTATCGTAAGCTCTTAAGCACGTTGCGCGTCCGACGCGTTTCCCATGCCTCCTCCCTCCTACAAACTCTCATTACGACACGTCAGTAACAATATTCATGATACTCGTCCCTCGCTCAGCCAACCACGCATCCATAACCAATTACCTTAATTCTTTTCTCCACCCCCACCCCCTCTCCATCTCTCTCTCTCTCTCTCTCTCTCTCTCTCTCTCTCTCTGTTTTATTCATTACTGGATACGTTGGCTGGCTCATCGATATACTGAATAATACGGCTAATTCAGTCGTTATTATTCAGCCTCCAGCTGAAAAGAAAATCTGTAATTATTGCGAATGATTATCATCTTTGAGTTTATTCTTACGTACTACTCGGAGTTATCTACTCAATTTTCCCGGAATCAGCTGAACAACAAATCAGGATCTGAAAGCTCCGATAGATACGCACCTCTTCTGGGCGCGTAATAATTATATATTGAAAAATTTGTATTAAAATAACGCGGCTAATTGTAAATGATCACCGATTAAGTCCGATAATTATATGAAAAGGCGAGGGTCGAACGAGTAATTTACAACCGTTTTGAAATTACAGGATGTTTTTATGACGCTTTAATGGCGAAAAATGCGATCAATATCTTTTCAACACTCATTTGTCTTACATTTGTTGCAATATTTTTTCAAACTGAATTAATCAAGCATTGTTGCTTAATTATTTAATGCAATGAATTCCTCGCCACGGCGTATAAATACACTTGCCTCTATCACTTTATGCATGTACTTAAACTGAATTTACATATGAATGTATAAGATAATTACGAACAAAGCATAAAGAGTCACACGCAGAAGTCAGAATTGGAGTAAAGAAAAATTAGAATTAGAATGCTGAATGCAGTTGAAAATACTTTTCATAAATCCAAGGGAAATTCATGTCAACTTCATTACGATTATTCAACAATTAAATTGTATGAGCTTTTAGTCTCCTTGCTTAATAATTACGCGGTTTAAACTTACAGCGAATTCAATTTTTTATATATAATACATTTTTAGTGCACTCAACGTATATTGTATGTATATTTTAAAATGTTATTATAGCTATAGCGGGTATTAAGTTTTTCGGGACATTTGGCTATGCTCGTTAAATACATATAAGAAAAGAAAAGAAAAGAAAAGAAAAGAAAATAATTGGTTGTTAAATCAATTAAAAATTGTATGTTACGTGTAGTGGCCGTGATGCAACATTAGAAATACGCGAACGAGCGATATCGCGCTAAAACACTCGGGAATATTATTATAAACAAGTTTTTATGAATATAGTAATGGCGTCGGTATGAAATTATGATTATCGTAGATTGAAAGTGGAAACAATTGCATTGGGGTTATTTACTTTGATTTGGAAAAGAGATGAAATGAAGCTTTTGTAAGGAACCGTAAAGTAAAGCGCAGCTCCGTTAGAGAATCGTTAGAAAATATTTAATTACAAAATATAGGCAGTCGGTACTGGGGACGGAAATTCATTGCGGGGTTGGCTCGCTCCCGCTCCAAATACTCTTTGAGCGTTTGGATTTTCGTAGGGGATTCGTCCAGGGGTAAAATACGAGTAGCGGAGAAGTCTTTCGTAAAGGCGGCAATGGCTTTGTGCTCCCGTGCCACATAAATGATATTATGTCCGCGAATGAATTTCGGAGCGATTCGCTTGATGTGTACCGATGCTAATGAGAACGGGAACGGGAACGGGAACGGGAACGGGAACGGGAAGGAGAAGATGTCGAAAACGGGTAAAAGAAAAAATAGATGAAAAAATAGATGAAAAAATAGATGAAAAACTAAAAGAAAAGAAAAAAGAAGCGTACTTACTGACACAGATGGGAGTGGGGGTGTCCCACGAGCCCCTGACACAAGTTGAGTATTTATTGCCGACGAGCTCGTACTGAGCGAAGCAGCTGTACCTGATGATCTTCCCTCGGCCTCTAACCCGGATCCTCCCGTTTATCAGTCGGGGATTCACGCATTGAAAGGAGTCAGCTATCGGACATAATAATGGCTCGGCTAATTATTCGATAACCAAGGGGCGATAGCGAGGGCATCCTGCTCTCGGCCTCCCGCGGGAAAGGAGCTTTCCGCATTCTCGTACGCCATAGAGCGTATGGCGTACGCGTAATATCTTAGACGGGGTTATAAGGTGGAGGGGGGGGGAGGAGAGAGAAGTCGTCGGGAATTCGAGGTCTTTACGGACGGAGGTTATTGGGATCGGTTAAAGGCTTAAATTGTACGGTAGTTGTCGAGTAATTGTCGCTGGGACTTACAAAGTGAGCCACGTGGACTCGATGCGCAGATAGTTACAATGAAGAATACGAGAATGGCGATGCACCTCATGGTGGCGAAGTTCATTTCCTGCATTCTGCACTTGAGCGGCCCTCGGGATCTTATCGTTTGAGCATGATTGCTGCCGCACGACTTCGCGGCCCAATCTTATATAGAGGAATATCGAGACCGATCGCGCGAACGACGATTAATTAGGGCAAGGGTGCGCGCGTAGGGCACGCGAATGGCCGGAACGACCACGAGCTCGACTTGTCTGCCGCGAGGGGAGAGTCTTCCTTGCGTTCGACGACTCTCCGCCGACAGTGAAATTAAAATAATATTTTAAGCGAGCGGAGACTAGCGCGAAGCCGGAGACGCAGCTTCCGGCCCTCCGATCACGTGATCCATCCTTATCTGCTTCCGTTTTCCCTTATCTTCGGTTGGCGTAGTGCGCCAGGCCTTGAAAGGGGTTTTCCACTGGTGGCCAAATCCCACCAGGAGACCCCAAAGCCCTTCCTCCTTCCTTCCTTCCTTCCTTCCTTCCTTCCTTCCTTATTATTCTGGCCGGCCGAGGCGTCATTAACCCACTCCCACTCCCAGCAGAGGATCCCTCGTCCCTTTTTGTAAACAAGTTCGGATGGGAGGAGCCCGCTCGATCGCCCACCCATCTCCACCCACCAAGTCAAACGGATCATCGAATTATCCTCGCACGTACATCGGTCCGCTCGGCTAATTATCCTTACTCGCTCGGGGATACAAAGAAACACACAAACACGCCCATCTATTTCCACTCTTTCCTCGATGGTACGGATAATTTTATTATTATTTAGTTAGGCCCCCGAACGTCATTTAGGCAGTCCCTCCTCCGTCCTCCTAGTCATTCCCTTGATGATAATAATAAGGAATAATTAGCTATTTCCAAGCAAGCTCATCGCTTGCTCTGTTGTACGACCACGAAAGTTATATTCCGATAACGGTGCAAAGTATTTATTCCGTCCTTTTTCTTTTTCACTTATATCTATCTCGTTATTATTTTCGCCAATCTGCGGGCTTCCACTATTTTATGACTTTAAAACGATTAGACAAAATTATCTGGTAGAATTGAAAAAAAAAACAAGATACATATATATATATATAAATTTTTTTTTCTCTTCCTAAAGCGTTTCATTAAATCGCGCGCGCACGATTAAAATACACTTTTTAAAGGCAAATATACATTCGGTATATTAATAACGGCCTCTCTCGATTCCCGCAAAGTAATTTAAGCGCCAAGCCTAGCGATAAAAAAAAAAAAAAAAAAAAAAAAATATCGCCCACGATTGTCTGGAAGAATATATTATTCAACACGCGCCATGTATTTCAGGTGATTACATTGCTAAAATGAATATCAACAATTTTATAGCAAAATAAATATGCGTGTATTTATCCATTACACATTTTTTTTTTTTTAGGAAAATCATAAAGTTTGTAAATATAAAAAATTCCACTCTGTTAATCAAAATTATTCGTTCAATTTCTTTCTGAACTTTCATTACATAAATTATACTTCACGTTTTCATTTTCAAACCAAGAACCTGTTACAACGTATTTGATATATATATATATATACATATGTGTATGGCTATGGTATATATATATATATATATACATAAACATACACACACATATACGTATAATTGGACTTTTTCGCTGTTTTTTAAGTTACATAAATAAGAATAATCTTCATTTTCGCACATATTATTCATATTCATATTGTTAATATTATTATTATTATTATTATCATTATTATTGTTATTATTATTATTATTATTATTATTAATCAAACTATTAACCGTTTATTTATAGTACAATTTTTATATTTCTCTGTAACTTAACGACTATATATATATTTTTTTTTTACTTCATGGCCTTTTGGAGTGAATATAATGATTCATTTGTTGCTGGTAATCATCGTTTATATTATAATTCTAAAAGCATAAATTTATAAAATTTTAATTAGTTTTAACGTTAATTGCTAACAATTATAAAGTAAAAGAAATATTTATTTAATATTACCTTGGCTTTATTATAATGATTCGCTTGATACCCGTCCTGCGAGTATATTGACGAGGGAAATTGCGTTTGTACAAGTTGTCCAACGTATTTTTTATTACTAGCAGCTGAATGAATAGGTATATTGGGCTGGGTAAGAAGAGCCCGATTTGATACGTTACTAGGAGCGAAATGCATGGAATTCCTATTTAATCTCGGAAATTCATTATTTGCATTAGAAAATTTTTGCATATTTGAAACAGTCACATTATTGTTGTTATGTTGAATATCGTCAAATTTAAAGTCAGAACTGATAATGGATTGAGGTACAGCTTGCATTGATGTCATTATGCAATGATCTTTCTTCAGCATATCGTTTGTATAGCAAGATTTCATTATTTGATTGAATTGTTGATTCGAAATCGATGGTTTGTGTATAAACGGGCACGCATTTGTGTCGTTTGTATTATAAACGGGCCGTCTTTGGGGCATTCTGTTTTCTTCGATAGCAATAAACTTTACTGGTTGACACAGACTTTGCTGCTGCATCGATGTCGAATTCATTAATGATCCTTGATTGCACTGTTGGTTCGTGTGATTCCTACACATCTGACCGTCATTTGATGAGCAGCAGCTGCCATTCTGCTGCTCTTGTGGAAAAATATAATCTTTGGATTTTACAATTTCCAAATCATTGGTGGAAATACAAACGGGTAATTTTTCGTTACATTTGATTATATTGTGTGAGTGGGCGTTGGGCTTCGATTGTAAGGGAATATCAAAATACTGCGTAGAAGGTATTTTATTAAACGCCATGCAAGGTCGATTATTATAATTCATACAATTCTTGATAGAATCAATTTCCCGATAATAAAAAATGGGCTGTAAGTTGCGACGATCTTCTTGAGAAGAGTAAATTGGGTCTAAGCTTTCTTGGGAACAGTTTTGACTTTGACTTGAGCAAAGAGTTAAGCGATTCGCTCGTTCTTGAATATCACCGAAGCTCGACATACGAGTCATGCAATTATTATTTTGCTCAGATTTCTCTTGCGACAATCGGCATTTATGAAAATCTTGTTTGACACCTGGAAAATGTAATTGCTCCTTTAACGGAGATAATTTAAAATTTTGATTTAAAACAAACTGCTTTTCAACATTATTAGGCGACGGGAATAGGTGTCTCTCCGGTGCAACATTTCTGTGAAATCTTTTATTATGCATTAATGGAATATTGATCCTTGAAGGCTGATTATATTTAGCATTCATATATATATATTTACATTTTGGAGCTTCTATCAATTGATTAGGAACTGAATTTCCACAATTCGGAGTACGTTCACTTTTTAAGCTACTATCAGAATTAAAATCTAATAATGATGGTTTATTAGCTGGATCTCCAATTTTTTGATACTTTTCTACATTGAATAATATTTTTTCTTTATTTATACAATCGGCGAACGATCGACTCTTTCTCAATATAGCTGGAATATGCTTTGTATTTTTGTGTATTAAAAAGGAATTTTTTATATTATCATATACATAAATTTTTTTTTGTTCTAAGTGCTGATTATTAAACTGCTCTACAGAATTTCTTTGATGATTAAAAATACTTATTTCATTTTCGTGTTTGTTATTTGTATCAACATCATTCAAATAACGCGCGATAAGCTCTTGCCGCTCTGGATGAATAGAATTCATTTTTGATTCCATCCTTACACTTTCTGGATCTATATTGACTTTAACAGAAGAAGGAACCTCAGCCTCACTTTGTTCACCTTTAGTTGACCAAACATATTTTCTTTTTGAATTATTTTCGATAGTAAATAACGATGTGGAAAAATCTGTTCCTGAATCATCTAAATTTATGGACGCATCTGAATTATTTTCTCCAATCCATGTTGTATCTTTATTTATTTTGAATTCAGAATTTTTTTTTAGAATTCTGGCTATCGCTGAATCCGGCTCCAACATAATTTCTGAACTATTAGAATCCGTCATTCTGTCTGTTGAATGAGATATTTGTTTACATGCAGAATTATTCTGTTGATTAATATACTCTTTAAATGTATGTATATAAGTATTTTTTAAGGCTGCTTTTGTAATCTCCATTGGATCTAAACAAAGAAGATTTATAAACAATTGTAATACCTGCCAGAAATTTTATGTAAGAGTGTATATTTTTTTTTCTATATTCAAGCTCTATAAGTAGTCTTTGAAGGAGATACTTAACTTAAATCATAAATTACGTTTTTACTAACGAAAATATGAAAATATCAATTACAACTTACTAAACTGATTATTAAAAAGCTAAAAACTATTAGTATTTACAATTTATATTTACGTTCATTAATTATACATAATACATGTACTTATAACTTTATAATGTTTTGTTATTTAAAACAAAAAAGACTAATTATTACGAAGTTTAAAAAATACATCAATATTTTATAACTAATAATGAAACATTGCTTATGATATACTAAGATGATACTGATATTTTCAATTTTTATTATTTAGATTTAGTTATTTTCGTTGTTATTGTTGTAAGAAAATTACATGGATTTCAATTCAATTCCATTTTGAGCATCAAAAATTGTGGAATATTAATTTTACAATTGTTACCTTTGACATTATGCCGAAAAATATTTTTAAGATCTTTTTCAGCAATCATTTTACATATTTGTACATAAGTCTTAATTAATTTTGGATTTAAAGGATTAATTTTATTATTTTTTTTGTTATTTATTCTGTTATCTACATCCTTATGTGGTATGCGATCAGTAAAAAAAATAACATTTTCAGGAGTTGATTTTCTAGGAGAAAATCTAAAATACATTTAAGAAAAGAATTATAATAGAAACGGCAAGATTAGTAATAACAAATACTACCTTATTGGAGCAATTGAATTAAAATTATTATTGGTACTATTTTCAAAATTGCTATTATTTACATTAGTACTTTCATCTTCAAATAATCGCCTTTTACATTTTTCTTCTTTTGCAAAAGGTTTTATTAAGGGGGATTGAATTTTATTGAATGAAAAACTTTTAGCTCTTGAATCTCCATCCAATTTAAAGAGCTTCACTTTCCTTTATAATGCATTGATGATGTAATAGTAAAGATTAAATGAATAAACAATAAAATATATCACAGTGCCTTAGTAAATGGTTAATTTTAAATAGAACCATTTACAAAAAAAAAATTTACCTTTTCATGCCTCCAAGTATAGGACTAGATTTGACTACTTGTTTAACTGGTTTGGAATCATCTGTACAAGAACTGTTTTCTGAAGATTCATCAAATAGGTTTGGGATATTCATTTTTATTTGTGCCTCCATTAAATTATTTTTAGCAGTTTTTTTGCTGTCATCTTCCAATATACTAATGCAAACAAATATGATAATTAACTTCAAGAAATATTAGAATAACATTGATTGATTTACCTGGACTGGTATCCACCACTTTGCAAAAGTTTTAAAGCATCTCCTTTTAATATGGCATCTTTTATTTTCTTTTGAGAATCAGTAGCTAAATAAATAATTAATAATAGATTAAAACAAATTGCATGGCTTGTAAGTTAATGGTTTATGAAATAAAATCAAATGTACAATTTTAATAAACTCACGGCGTGTTAAGAGCTTTCCTTTTATGCCTCCTAGAAAAAATCCCTTCGTATTCAACTACAGACATACATGACATTACATAAGTCAATATTTGTTTACCAAAAAAAAAAAAAAAAAAAAAAAACAAATAAAAAAAAATAAATAAAGAGACTAATCCAAAATCTCATTGTATGAGATGAGCTTTTGTATAAATTATTGCTTGAAGAAAAAATATAAATAAATAAATAAATAAATAAATAAAATAACTGAAAATGATTATACTTACTGGTTTTGGTAATATTTTGTCACTAATAATTTTTGTTTTCTTAATCAGTGTATCTTGACTCTGAACCACGCTCTCCTATAAAAATAAAAATAAAATAAAATAAAATAGTAAAATGCAATGAGGTGCAGGCCAGAGTAAAATAAGGGGGTAGATTGTAAAGCTCTTACAATTTTCGCTCTCTTAGCAGCAAATTCATTGAGAGTTTTGAGGAAACTCGTCTTTGCCTTCTGATGATCTGCTGCTCTACCATGCTATCGCGTCGCACAAGAGAAATAAATAGAAAAAGAAAATCGTAAATACAAAGGACGAAGCTGAGAGGATTGTTTTTTATTTTAATAAGAGTTGTTATAAATACGGGATGAGGTATTGTAAGGGTCGGTGGGGCGAGGGAGGACGGGTGGGCGGGACATAAGGATGATGATCGAAGCATCGAGCCGTAAGCATTGTTTATGCGTAAAAGGAAGACTTTGAAATCGTAACCTAAAAATCGTTAAACAATACTACTTGCACGATTTTCACCGCGAGGAAGCGGTGTTTCGGCCGGTAATCCGGGACGGGGACCGGGACGGGGTAACCGTTGTTTAGCGAGGAGGTAGTCATTGGGTGCGGTATCATATCGTACCGAGGGGGTAATTGGGGTTGGTCGGGAGGGGCGGCGCGAGAGGGAATCGGCAGGAGGGTAGCGAGTGGTCCTTTACCATGTTGCGCTTGGTAGCGAAGGCATTGCGTCTGAGCTCCTCGAGGTCCTTCTTGCGTTTCCTCTTCTTAATCCGCTCGTGGGATTCCTCGGAATTGTACTTCCTCATGCTCAGCTTGCCCATGACATTTATTACGACCGGTGGTGAGAGAGAGAGAGAGAGAGAGAGAGAGAGAGAGAGAGAGAGCCCCGAGAGCATACGCTTCGGTCGAGCGGAGGAGCGGCGGCACTCGTTCGACAAGCCTTTTCTCCCCCGGGAGCTTCAGTCGCGCTCCTCGCGGCCGATCATCCTCGCCGAGGCTCAGCGCCGGATTCGCACGAGTCCGCGTAGCTGTCGAGCGTCAACAACACTGTTTTCACTTTTCACCATACGCTCGCCGACGACTCACTTCGTTCCTCTTCGCGCTCGTTTTGTTTCTCTCTTCTCGAGCTTTATTCCACGTCGCCGTAGAGCGCTGTCGATCCTCTCCCGTACCCGTAACCGCACACGCACCAGCACCCGCAGCCCCTCGGCCGACTACTCACCATCGCGCCCTGACTCTACAAGCGAACGAACGCTCGCGCGCTCTCACGCACGCACGCACTTACTTACTTACTTGCTTGCTTGCTTGCTTGCTTACTTGCTTGCTTACTTACACAGACGGAGAGAGAAACCGTGACCGGGGGTTGGGGGAGGGAGGGCTATTTAGACGATCGTGTACTGTTGTTTGTTGTGTAACGACACTGGTGCTCCCTGCGCTCGTCCTCGCTTTGTTTTCCTTTTTTCGCTTATCGTTTACTCGCGTCGACGCGGTTTCTGGTGGAGACGAGGAGCCACTACGTCGGCCCGATGCCTTTAACCTTGAGGCGCGACCGATCGCAAGGAGACAACGACACGAATGTTATGTTTTTTTTTCCATCTCCTTCCCCGTATTTTTCAAAGCTTCTGCTCACCGACTCTCCTATTACTATTGTTATTGTCGTTATTGTCGTTATTGTCGTTATTGTTACTTTTGTTATTGTTATTGTTGTTATTACGCGCGAGAGAGAAAAAAGGCGAATCGGTTCGACTGCACTCCCTCTCTTATTCCATGATATTTTTCAAACTGAGCTGCTGTTTGGTAAACAACCATTACTACGCCGTCACCGTCATATCGCGTACATTTTATCCCCAACTAATACCGTAACCTATGTTTTTCATTAACGACAAATATTTATCTAACAAGTCTCCCCAATAACCCCCTTTACATCGTAATGCTCGACTAAAAATTCGCGTCTACAATATAGCGAAGCCTCGAATTCATCTTTCCACCTAGCTATCCAAGCGTACGTGCAAATACTAATACGAGCACGCAGCCGCGAGTGTCGCAAGTATACAATTGTCTCGAGTAATCCGTGTACGTGTGAGTGGCTAACGTCATCTCGCCGTATAACGAGCCGCACGCTCGCATACATCCAATTAATTACTTTATTAATACGGATGTGACATGAGATTTTCAAACGCGTTCGATACCGAGAATATTCTTTTTTATTAAATTATTAGACATTATTTGTATTTTCTTTATTAAAGCCCGCGGATGAGTACCACAAAATTATAATGAATGTATATATTTTTTAAATTTTAAGCATCAAGGATCGTGATATATTTTAGAGATTCGAGTATATTACAAACTCGTATTTACATAGAATGTACTAGACGCTATAAAAACATAATCCAGTTTTAGAACTTTAAAATAACTGTAATAACTTTTTCGAATGTCAGTTTGAAATTTGAAAAGTTTTTATTCTCAATTATTCCAATTCGTTAATAATAACGTACTTTATAACAATACAGGTATTTATACACATACACCCACACACACGCGCACACACATATATATTTACACGTAATAGATTAAACATTCAAAAACAATTAAGGATTTATTTAAGAACAAATCATAATGTTTAGTATTAAATGCATTTAAATTACACGGTTAATACTAAATTTTCTAAATTTTGACAATCATTTAAGTTCGTTAATCCTATAAGTACGCAAATACGAAAATAAAAATATGTATTTAAGCAAATTCCGTATTTTTTAAAATATTTTATACGGCATCTGGAACAGAAATATTGCATATCAAATAGGAAAGTTGGTACTTTTAAAATAATAATAATAATTAACAAAATTCTTTCCTCAAATTAAGTAGTCGGCGAATACGCATTGAATTATCGGCGAATAATATTAATTATCAAACTGTTTTTCTATAAGTTCTTTTTTATTTTGTTCTGTTTTGTTGTTGTTGTTGTTGTTGTTGTTGTTGTTTTTACTATTAAACTAGAACAACGCAGTCTCGAAACAATCGCAATTTACTATTTTCTTCTCTCATTAAGTAATTCAAGTGAATTTAATTATTTTTATGCTACATTCCTAAGAGAATTGATATTAAAATTAATTAGGGAAGTCTTTTTGAATAACTTTGTTAAAATTATATTAGAATTTCCAACAAAATTTCACGAAAATAAATGCTCGTGCTCTCCAGTTACAAATAAGCTGGCCGCGTACATTTATTTATAATAAACTCACTCGCGACGAGAGCGCGAGAACGGATCTGCTTATTTAAAATCGTATGTGGAAATGGACGGCCATGCGAATTTCCCATATCAATGCAGATAACGAGGATAAGTACGTGTGAAAAGTTGGAGCAAATGTGATTTCGGGAAGAATGATTTAATTTAAGTTCGAAAGTACGTACATATTTTTCTTTAAATTTCATTTACATTTCCATAGTCACAAATTATTTCAATTACTTAAAATCCGTTTAACTGGTCGATCTTGTGATCTATCCCACTCCTGCAGCTTCAAAATTAAGCTTTTAATCCAATGGGATACTTTTTATTCCGAATTTAATGTTTTAATGATGGACGAATTCGCGTATGAAATTTGAAATTTTTGCATCGCCATATCGGCATTTCGCCTCAAATCAATTTATTATCCTCTTATCGGCAACACTAACACGGAGATTTTTATCTCCCCGTGAAATTAAAAAGTTTCGTTTGTTAATTCATGTAATCTGCTATTAAATTATAGTTAATCTATAAATCGTCGGAGTATTTAATATTTACTGTAGCTTCGTTCAATCATTATGGAATTAGTAGTAGCGATAAGTAATATTTATAAACTTACTTCGTTTTATTGTAACTTATGTATAAAATAATTTCGTATAATTAACAATATGCTTTCACAGATTTTGAAAATGTCTAAGCCCCTTAACGATACCTTTTACTTTTAGTGATCATGGGATACGTGTATATGGTGTTAATTGTGTATAATCCGAGCAATGTTTTAATAAAATTAACTTGTACTTCCAAAGTACTTTTGTCGATGTTTAAAACCATAATTGCGTGATACGGATGTACGCAAGTACCGGATTGTACATAAAATTAAGAGCTTCAATTTTATTTTATAGACTTTCGAAAAATATATTTCAAATTTTTTCGTATATATTATTCAATTACGGGCAAATGTGTAAATTTATTACCACTTTAGTGTTTATGTAAGGAAATGATGATTAACAAATATTAATAATTAATATGTAAGAGGAATTTTATTAACGTAAGTTTTCAAAATTATATAATTAATAACATTCGGTTAGTTATTGGTTAGTTATAGATGGGGAAATATTTCCCCATGTTTTTATAATGAAATTGGTATTTTAAATTTCTAAGTAATTTTTGAGTATATATTAAAAATCTTTATGCGGTGCAGTTTAGGCTATTTTTCAAAGAATTGCTTAGTCCTTCCTGTTAAACTGACATGTTAAATTAATTATAAATCTGAGATTATTTTTATTTTTTATTTTACAGTAGGTAAAAATTTAATTATGAAAAATGTAATCCTGTACGAGATAGTAAATATTTCTCTCAAATATATTATGTTTCATTTGAAAAATGTTTACAAAGCATAAGAAATTAAAAAAGATTTTAATTTCAATTAAAACGCAATTTCATTCGCTTTCATAATTTTGTACATATTTTTAGTTAAATTTCTTCAAGGAATTGCATCTAAATACATGTCGCGACTTATCAAACATCGGTCGGATTTTAATTTAAAATAAAAAATTATTCCATACCTCCGATGACTTTAATTATAGTGGTTACAAAAATACGTAAACTCGTAAATTGTACTTTTATAATTTCCGTCGTGTTTAATGCAATTAATTGCTGTTTACAATGAAAACATATGGAATTGTGGCCTTTCGCTGATGGAATTTTATTTGAAATGAAAAATAATTAAATCTGCGGGCATTTATTATTTTTTATAATCTATCTGAATACGTATGGTATCTATCTGAATAAGGTATGTTGATTTTATTTTTAAGGATACGTCGATATGAAGATGAAGTTTTGGAAATATTGGAGATTGTCTGCGGGAAGGTTAATCAATGAATCGTTCACGATTGTTACGTGCTGAAGCTTTAATTGCAGATTGTGACGACTAGGAATATAAAGGGAGAAAAATTCGACGACTTATAATGACGAAATGGTTCTGGCAGCCTCTTTAATACCTCTTGCGACTAACAGTTTATCGTATTGGGGTTGAAAATCTTAGGGACTCCATTTCGGGAGGATAGGATTGCCTTCATTACGTAAGTTTCAAGAAGTACCTGTTTGTCCTACAGATAGAATCTTCGTTTGTAGGCGAAGGGTTTCTGCGGTAGGGACGACTTTATTAACCCTTTCACGGAAGAGTAGCCAACGCGAGCATGAGCGGACTCTAATACAAGAGGGTCTCATTGCAGCTTACACACATCAATTTATTGCGGCTACATTGGGAAAATTATATGTCCGAAAGACGTTCGTTACACACTTTATGGATGTCGGCTGATGTAATAACAGATTAGTATTTTCGAAGACGGTAGCTACTATCCATAACAAAAGTCTACGTTACGAAGAAAAACAAATTTATTTATAATTTTCTAGGAATAAATTATAATTATGGTAAATTAAATTGTAATAAATCTAGAATCTTTTAACATTTTTCTGTATTATCGTGTTTGTGCCTTCCCACCGTCCCCCATTTTTAAAAATGATTATTTTCGTAGATTGCTTTTTGCTATTACAAAAAGTAAGCTCCGAAATTCAAGTTTCATATTTCAATCGCTCAGAATTACATACATTTGCTCGTAAAAGGAGTCCGTAAAACTCGGATGAAGTTTTCGCATGCTTTCTTCTTCCAGTTTTTGGCAACTTTTAAAGTCGAAGACTAAAAAAAGATTTAAAAGTTACTGTAATTTGAAAGTGTATGCATCCCTGTAGAAGAATTCGGAAAAATTAATGCGTTCCAAAATTTCCAGAATCTTTAAACTCTTAAGTCATTGTTTATTAAGAAATAAGACAAATGTTTTAGTTAAAATTAAAATCAATAATTTTAGTTAAAGCTATTAATTGATGTAATTCTGATTGAGAATTATTGATTTCTCTAATTGAATTACAATGTTTTTTTCTCGTAAATTGCATCAATAACTTTATTACAACATTGTTTATATAAAATATTTGCAATGATTGTTTTTTCATTTATAAATAATTATCTATGTTTAATTATCGATAATGTAAAATATTTTCCAAATAATTTAACAATGAATTTGCTTTATTATTTCTCACATTTATACATTCCTCGAAAATTCAATAATTAGCATCAGACATCAGATCTTTTTAACTGGTTTTGTAATCAAAACTTACACTGGAAATAATAATTTCCCATACATTATTATTATCAAACTGAATGTTTTTCATTGCAGTTGCTGATTTTCTTATTTTTTTTTTTTATAAATTGATATTTTCTATATCATTCAAATATTCTTGATATAGAGTTAATTATTAAGCTTATCAATAAAATGTAAGTACAGTGCAATAAAAAAAAAAATGGAGAGAAAGTGGACGGGAAAGAAAGACAGAAGCACGTGGAGAGAAGAAAAATTTCATGTACACGCCTATTCATTTTATTATTCAGTTTAAGAAATATGTTTTTTTAAATTATTTAAATACTTTTTTTTTGTCATAAATATGTTTGACATCATATTATATCTTTTATTCTAAAAAAAAAAAAAAAAAAAAAATACATTTCCAAGCTGAATCACGAAATTCATAATATATAATGTAAAGTGTAAAAAGTTTGTTATATCTCCTTTGCGTTAGTTAGCATATTTAAAATAAAATTTGGAACAACTTTCGACGATTATTTAAAATAAAATATGCCTATATATGCGCAGAGGCAATGAAATCTATCTATAAAATTTTATAGCCCACATTTTTAAATAAAACTAAAGTTCCTGCTAGTTGGGGGCTATAAAAGGTAAGGTGTAGTAAAAAATGCAAGTTACTCTTTTTTGTATAATAGCTTACATTTATATAATCTAGTGCTTTAGACTTTTCTCCCAGATTTAACATAATACAGGCTTTATAAACAGATCTATAAAAATATGATAAATGAGAATGTAACTAACGGGAGTAATATTTTATATAATAATTATAACAATAATAATAATAATAATAATAATAATAATATAATTAAATCTTGTAATCTATGTAATTATAAAAGATTTTCCCTCCTTACAATTAATTATCAGATTCACTTTTTTGACTTCGGACAGTCAGTCATGAATGTATATTTTACAAAAACATCCTGGGTAAAATATGCGATATCATATCTTCAAGTGATATAAGAATATAAGGAATTTACTATTGAGTAGAGACAAATGCGAACAAAAGCAACGGCATATATTTCATTAATACTATGCTTAATTATTGTTTCTCTAACGATTGAAATACAACCTTTCATAACAATAATACACACGAGCGCGATGAATAATTTTCAATGAGTAATAATAATAATTAAGGTCCGCAGGTCAAGTGATGTTTTTATAGAGCACATAGTTTTTTTTTTTCTAAAATTAGAAATGAATTAAGTAAGTAATAATGTATATCGGCATTGATTAAGTTACTTTTAACATTATTGCTATTGATTTCATTATTTGGTATAATTATGTCACTTTTGCATACCAAGTATAAGAGCTTATTTTTGTATACGTATTTATACTCATAAAAAAACCGGTTACTGAGAATGTATATTTAGATGCACGAATGTATGTACAAATACATTTTAACGAATAAAGTATGTCAAATGCTTAAACAGTGAATTATAAGTATTTAATTTCATCGACCTCTTCACTCCGTTTGAAGATTTGTTGGGTTCGAGCGATAGATATCAGATGGCAGTGCACATAAAATAAAATCATGTCAGTGTTAGTACTTGAAGCTTGAAATATATATTTTTATTAATAATTATGTAGTCGTACTGTAATTTAAATACAAAACAAACACAATATACTTTCGCGCATATTTACGTGGATAAATTATCTAGAGCTATAATATAATAATGTCAGCATAATTTTTTTTATCTTCAGACATCTAATATTAATATAATATCGATCGGAATTATTCATAGCCTATAGTCTAATAAAAAATATTTTAATTTAGAGTAATAAAATAAGTCGTGTTCTTACATTTACCACTAATTCTCTACGTTATCTTTATTGCCTAAATTAAATCTAATGGAATATTTACAAAGTTAAGCTCGAAATACATAAAATAACTGAAATGATCTTGTGCGAATTTAGCATTTTAAAGGCCATTTTATTGGCGCTCTAATACTGTAATTTCTAAAAAAAAAAAACAACAGTTTTTCACCGTATTTTGATATGAAAATACATATATATATATATATTTATATCGTATACGTTTTTAAACTCTCCATGCGAACATACGTTTAGAAGCATGTAAATTGGTAATTATTTTTTAAACCACAACATCGGCTTTAAAGAACTTTTTATTACAATCATATATTCAATTTAGAAGGCTGAGACCTAGTTATCTATACAATTTATCTGTTTTATAGTAAACATCTTATTTTGTACAAAAGATGAAATTGCTGGTTAATTTTCGATTCCTCGTAACGGTTAGCAATTATATTCTTATGACTTGAAATAACGTTTATAGAGTAAACAAAAAATTATTATTAAAATAATGCGAGGCACTAAAAGAGGATGAAAAGTATTTTCACAGTGTGACCGTAATCTATAAGTGAAAATCCTGAGGATCGAAAAGATAAGCTTAAATGAAATCTTGTAGATATATGAAGGAACTTTAAACTCAATAAATCGATCGAATTGGCTAGAACGTTGAGGTCTATTCATAAGAAATGTCACTTCAATTTAGACCGAGAAAATATGACAGTTTCAGTCAAAATGTTAGATCTTACATTGTCTTACGTTATTAATATAATCATTAATTCCCTCTGCAATTGGCCGATACGTGTTACTAGTATATGCGTAATACAAAAACTGAGATCGAGAGACTGGCGTAGGATCTTGAATATGAGCGAAGACGCAATTGCGCTCTGACGTATTACATTGCCTTTATTTTTAAAGGGTAAAATTTGTCGAGAGTTTATTGTTCTCCGATATTCGAACTGATCCCCGTTAAATGCTATTGGCTATTTAAGAAAAAGCCGTAAACGATTGGGCTATTATAATTTGCATATTAGCTTTTTCTTTGAGTAAATTTCGCGCTCCGCTTACGGTATTATGGTAATTCTTGATTCTGGAAGTGAAAGAAATAGAGAGGTTTCGGGGGCTACGAAAAGGTATTCCAAATAAACGAGCGAAGGCGCTTAAAGTGCAGGCCCATTGCGCGCAATAGCAAAGTGTCCTTAATGATAATTAAGACATTAGCTCTTCCTCCACTTGTTAATGACAATGCCTGCTTAATAGCATTTGTAGAATTACATTAGCGAAAGCACGTGAGGTTGTAGAGACAGGGAGGTGAGCGAGGTGAGCGAGGTGAGCGAGGTGAGCGAGTGAGCGCGAATGAGCAAGAACAGTGGGCGGAGGTAGGGTAGTTGTAGTCGCGCTTATGCCAAGTTTCGCGCGAAGGAGAAATTGCACATAAATAATGCATTAGCTGGATTTAAGCCTGGCGAAATGGTCGATGTGGGACGATAAAGTGATGAAAAAGTAGTCATAGCGCTTGGAAAGTATCTCCGGCTAAAGGGACCGGGACCGAGATAGTCTGCTAGAGAGTGCGAAAAATTGGCCGAAATCAGTTGCTTTTAAGTCCGTGCGGATAATATTTGTGGGAGGCGCGAGTTGATAACATTTTTCTGAGCTCCGCAATCTTTCCTCTTTCAACCATACCTAGAATATTATTCATCGAAGCTGTCAATGAATATTTATAACGATTCCATACATAATGCCATTAGCTTGTCAAGAACCAATGTTTCTTCATTCTTATTCTCAATACTACGTATTAAATTAATCTACTCTATTTATACATAGAAGTCAGAGTAATAATGGCATTTAATACGATAAAACGAATAATTATCGATCTCCGTATGTGTTATTACGTTAAAATCCAAAGTCTCGAGCGTATTTATAACATTTATTCGCAAGTATGCCTTCGGTATGAAATATCCCTGTATAATCCTGTATTTAAATCGTCAGCACTCATATCGCGCAATGAAACAAATTCTTACGTAATGTTACAAACAATGCTTTCTAGTATAGAGGTATGATTTAGCATTAAAAACGATTTAGATATCGATGTCCCGAGAGGAATAGCAGCGCTGACGCCTAAGATTACGTAAAATTTAAGGCTATCCGAAACTTTATCATGTTTGTATACTCATCAATACAAGAAGGTAATTATTTATCTGTAACAATGTATTCTATTGAAGATATAAACAGCTTTATTATTACGACTGGTCTGCAGCTGATCTTTGATCTTGAATTTAAGCCAAAAACATTACGTCTGCTTAGACGGTGTGAGGTATTATATGTTTAGTACAAAACACTGTTTTCTAAGTACATTGATATTAATTAATATACATTCGATTACGTTTACTTTTAAAGAATACATTCGGAATTCCTCCCGGATCATTTTCACAAGATTATTATTTATTCTAAGCATAAATGTACTAAATCTTAGTTATATTATTAACTTGTACAATCAATTTAGATTGAAAGGGTACATATTTGAAAGGGTCATATTTATTATGCGACGAAGACTTTAGATTTTTGAAATAATTTAAATAGCAAAACCCTTTATAAATATTAGTTCGAATTTCAAATCGAATGGAATAATATATTATATAAATATGAACATAACACGAATCTAGTATTACATAGTGAATATCAGCTTGGAAATAATAAAAAAATGTTATTTTTAATATTTACATTAGTGAAAAGTGATCCATTACTTATCGGCAGCGGCTCTCGTTTGTTCTCGTGTTTGTTTATCGTGCAAGGGGTTTGGCGGGAGGGGGAGGGGGAGGGGGGGGAGATTTCGAATAAATTTTCAGTTGGTGAAATTTGTATGTATTCGTAAGCAACCTCATGCACTATTAATTGCGTATCAATAAATATGATATATTCATATGTTAGCTATAAGCATATTCACGGGCGTGTGTACAAGCACGATAATTTCGACAAATTGTTACTCGCAGCGAGAAAAGTTACGCTTTCGACTAAAAATAAGTAAGCACTTTTAATCTTAATCAGAAACTATTTTTTTTTTCTTCTTTTCTTTGCAATTCCAATTCCTCTTTACATCAAAGCTTTACATTTATTTAGTCAATAGCTTTTTACGAATTTCGACCGTTTGATTGAAGTTCCTTAAATTTAATTATATTCTGCCCATAAGAAGTTCTCTACGATATCAATAATTATTTGCCTTAATTTTTTAGTAGTTGAGAATATAAAAATTTCCATCCGAGTGTTTATGATAAAAAAAAAAAAAGAGAGAAACAAATTGTGTTAGTAAATTTTCCATATTCCACTGACAATCGACGATGCCAAAAAAAAAGAAAGAAAAAAAGCATTGTTTACATATTGTAAATCAAGAATAATATTGCTTTTGAACAATAAAATTTACTTGAAATGAAATTATAAAACAGCGCGCGTAACGCAAAAATTAATAACTTAACAAGTATGAATTATTAGTTTATTACGCAAGCAATGATTATTAAAAATAAAAGATAATTTTTAATGCCTTTGTGCTGCTTGTGTGTTAACTTATGCGCATGTAAACAAGTGCGCAGTGCAGTCTCGTACACATCGTTAGAGGCTCGCACGGCGTACGCACACAAGCGTGCGCTTACATGCGCGCTTACAAGCATTCCGGTTATCTTCTGAGCGTCTGAAACTTGGTTGTGTTTGAGCGTTTGAACTCCATAATCAAGTAAAGTCCAGGTAATGTAATATAGCTCCTAATGTCTTAAATGTAAAATGAATAGACGTGAAATTGCTGAAAATGCTGCGGAGTACGACATTTTGACAGGTTGACGTCCTTCCTCGTTTTACAAAATAAAATCTAGTTTATTTAATTTTTTATTTTTTTATTTTTTTACAAGAGGAACGCCCTTCAGTAAATAAATGTCATTAGTTGTGATGTATTATCAACGAATCCGCGAATATTTTTTTTACTAGAATAATCGCAATTAACGGCACAGTTGTTATCTTTAATTACAACAGTTTAGTATTTCAAAAAAATTTTTATTCAATAAATAGTTAAAGTTAAAAATCGAAAATTTCATTGAAAGTAATAATAAGGTAGAATATTTAATCTTGTGCCAATAAAAATTTTATCATTAAATGTGATTGTTGAGAATAAATTTATTCTGAATAAGTAAACAGGTTTTTTTTTTTTTGTTATATTATTTGGCCGAATGTGTGTGTATAAATATTTGAAAGTAATTTTTTTTTTAAAAAAGCAATTTTTTTTTTGTACGAATAAACAAGCCGTAGACAAACAAAAATTAGTTTAATTTCTCTCTCACTTTATTATCGCGAAAGGATGAATTTCAGTCGTTTGCGCTGAATTTCGGATATTTGTTTCAAACCACCTTAAATTTTAACAAATTTTTGTGAGTAAAAAAAAAAAAAAAAAAAAAAAAAAAAAGCACCAAATACTCATTCTATTCAAAATTAACAATACTTTACGTATGACTGCGTATAATAATATAAAAAAAAAAAAAATGCCCGTCCCTCTTAAGGCTCGATATACTCATGAATATTTATATTACATTTATATATTTGTAAGTATTTTCTATGAAATCTACGTACGCCCGTGTATATCGTACGTAGAGAAATTTCGCAGCGGATTCTGCAGATATTTCATAAAGCCCTAAGCATAAGAGAATCGAGCAATCCCAGGAGGAAAGTAAAACTTATATCAAGAAAGCATTCGCCAGTGGAATACGCTCGTTCGATCGAAATTTCCATTCACGTTCGCGCCAGAAAAAATGACGTCGAAAATTTTTAAGCGGGGCAGGACAAAATCGACTCTATCGACAGACGTAAGCAAACTACGAGAAGCCTTTGCTTCCCCGATGTGTGCAAATTCAATTCGAGGGGACATTTTTCTATAACCCACCTTCAATCAAAGTTTTTAATTTACCTCTTTTGTATTTGTGCTACTACTCACACGATATTGTTTTCCTCCTCAATTTTTATTGCAATTAGATGGAAAAAAAGAAAAAAAAACCAAAAATGGTTCTTCTCCATAAATTTATTCTTTAACGTAAGCTTTAAGGTTTATTGGTTTTATTTACGTACTAAAAACTAATCGATTTTTATGACAATAAGTGTTCACGCATCGGACGTGATTATTAAAGTATTTCTAAGCATCTTCTTTATTTATCATACGTTTTAATTATGAAATTCTACTTGGAATGATCAATAAGAGCTGTATTTTTTATTTTTCCATTTATATAAACGTATGCTTCAGAGTTCAGAGATAATTTAATAAGCTTTTATAATTCGGGCAAAGTAAATTAATCAAAAATAACTGACGGCTAGAAATATACTAATCGGGTACTCTAATAATGGAAGTCTGCGTTACATTATGAGGCTGTTTGTACCGGATTTATAAATACGAGGCAGGGAAGGAAAGAAATTGATATAAAGTTCGAAACCAAACAATTAGATTGTAATTAAAATTACGTATCCAGGGAAAGGTTCGTTAGATTTGCAAACACAAAACGGACGCCCACGCGCGCGAGCCCGACACAATATCACAAGTAAATTGTACGTGGGAGTATTAATTTACAGAGAATCTTATATTTTGATATTGCATTTTATGAATAATTAAATGTCCACCGCGAAGGGAGGAATATTTATTTAAAGAAATAAATATGGTCACCGACGATGCATGATAATTTCAGTAAAGGTTTATTTTCGTTTCCGTCTGAGCGATCCCTCGGATCGATTCTCTTTCACAATTATCATAAATAATTTTATCGCCCAGCAGCATTTAACTGAATTTATCCAGCAAGGAATAAACGAAGTAAAAACGAAGGAATAACCCAGTCAAGCTGAAGGCATATAATCTAAGGCGATGACTGTAATTAAGATATCCTCCGTAGGCTGTACTTTTAGTGAGTATATATATATATATATATATATATCATTATATAATTAGGGGCTGAGTTGGATCTCTTTGT
The DNA here is from genome assembly GCA_018883505.1 of Ceratosolen fusciceps. Taxonomy (NCBI): domain Eukaryota; kingdom Metazoa; phylum Arthropoda; class Insecta; order Hymenoptera; family Agaonidae; genus Ceratosolen; species Ceratosolen fusciceps. Next base: position 11,999,388 of record RCIC01000002.1, on the reverse strand, counting down.
ATATGGAATAAAATCACTGGTGACAGGCACACACGTAGACGCGAGGTCGTTAAAGCGAGGAGCGGTAAATATTTTGTAATCATCTCCGAGACTTGTTTAGTTATGCATTCAATTATAAATTATTTAATGATCGAAGTTAGGGATAAATGTGGCGGAGACGCAGCGGTGGCCAACTCGCTGGAGTACGCCTCGCTAGACGGGAAACTTCCTCTCGGTCGCGATAACCTTTCACTTGCCGACACCGGACTTTGACTGTAAAACGAGCTCGGCGCGTTAAATCGTCGACCCAACGCCCGGGACAACTTCGGCGACGCCGACCTCCCGGTGCCCAATTCCAGATTACGGGATTCCTTTTCGGCCAGAACGTCTCCCGGTATCCGCGAGCCTCCCCTCGGAATAACGCCGGACTCATTTGCATCTAATTAACCTCGAGCCAGGGAGGGGTGGAGCCGGGAACCGCGAGCTCCGTTTCGGAATTTCAGCCGGGCTTTACTCCCCCCGCCCCGCCCGGCCCGGCCACTATCCAGGGCAACGGTCGGGGCCTATGCCTATGCCTATGCGCGTAAGCATCCATCCCCCCGAGAAAGAGGCCCGGTCAAGCAAAGTAAAGCTCACCGACGATAGACCGGAAGTCCTCCTCGGCTTCTCTTTGTCCCGGAATCCTCGCGCTGGGCTTTATTTTTGTAGCTGCGAATGGCTAACGGGCCTGTTATTTTAGCCAGCCGAGTGATATCTGGAGCAGGCAGAAATACGTCTATTGATTTTTTCCCCTTCGCTCAAAATAGTCCTCGTAAATATTGCTGTTGAATTTTTCATTCCCGAAAGCGTCTCTTCCACTCGGCGACATTCGCGCCTGGGCTCAAGCTCCGCTGCAGAGTCGCTTCTACGGCCTTTTAATCCCCGACCTCTTAATCTGCCAATTACAAAGGCACAGCAACGGAATCGAGTCAATTTAAAGTGGCAAAGGGCATTTACCGGCCGTCGCTATACGTCGACGCCGAAAAACCCGCGAATCCACAGTTTCACCATTTCTTCCCCGTTATTCTACCTTTTTGATTTATAAACAACACGTGTACTTTTGTTGCTATCGGCATTCGACATTCCAACGCGAGTTATAAACCGACTACGTAGCTAGCTGCGCGCAACAAGGAAATCCTTAGCAATCACTTTTCAAGCGCAATTAACCTACATACAAGTGAGCCGCGATTCGAACGATAACTCTGACTGTATTAAATTAACCCTACCCCCTCCGCATCCCGAGACCCAATAACCCTTCGAGAGCCGTAACTTTTCTATCAACATTCAACGATTCCAATACGACTTTTCACGTTATTGTCGCCCGCCATCATTTACGCTTTAAGTTTTACCTTTAGATTTTAAGGGGGGAACATTCGACCCGACGGATCTTCTCCGAAAAAAAAAAAAAAAAAAAAATCCCATGCATATTTTAATAATGCTTTCACCTCGGCTTTGTTTACTGCATTTTAATGATATTTTACTCCGCAGCAGTAGTAATAGTAGTAGTAGTAGCAGTGGTAACAGTAGTAGTAGTGGTAGTAGCAGCAGCAGTAGTAGTAGTGGTAGTAGCAGCAGCAGTAGTAGTAGTAGTGGCAGTAGTAGAGACACGGGAGCTAATTCAATTTCCCTTCTTCCTGCTAATGCTATTCCTTATTATTTATCTTACATTTGAAGTTGCTTACAGTACATTTAGACGAGCTGCGTTTATTTACCAGTTTTCTTTGACTGAAAGTTTTTTGACGAATGGAATTTCACGAAAAAGACGAGATTATATTTTCAATACTATTATTTTTCTGCGAATCGAAAAACGAATTGGCAGTATTTTGCATTTAGTATATTAAAGCAATATTTTCTGTAAAATGCAAAACTCGATTGTAGTATTAACAAAGTTTCATCGACTTTTTTTTTTTTTTTTTTTTTTCATTATCCACCATCGATTTTATAGCGAATTTCAATTTGTCCAGGATATTTGAATCCAGAGTTTATTATATCGCTCGTCTTCCGTATTTATCGTTCCACATCGTCATTATGTTAAATAATAAACTGTGTAACATTAATTCCAATCAGACTCTATCATTAAATTTGATCGTCTCTCTCTCTCTCTCTCTCTCTCTCTTCAAAGCTCACGTAATGAAAATAAACAACTATTTGGCTATAATTTATTTAAAGTAACTCAAATTACGATTCGATTCTTTTATCTGCAATAAATATTCCATCGAATAAAATCGCATTAAAAATATTTAAGAACACAAAGTCATTAAAAGATTATAAAGTTATTGCCTATAAATTTGTAATAAATTTATGATAAATTTGCATTAATTCAGTCTGCTTTTAGTCTTATCTAAATATTTTCTAAATAATCCTCAGAATTTCCGAATTATTTTCCCTCACGTATGGCCCGCATTTAAAGCAAATCTATCGCGCTGAGTTTTTGTTTATCCGGAAATAATACGTATAATAATAGATATTTATAAAATAAGGATAATTTCAAATTCTGACATTCTGAATATCTGAAGCCGATGTAAGAAATAATCGTTTCTATTTCGCCAGAGAATTTCATAAAAAAAAAACACAGTTGAGGATTGGGAGGGCGGCTAACGACGCGAGCCCGCATAAAAACTGTAATTGAAGATATGGCATGTAATGGGAGCGGGGGAAGGGGAGGGGGGTGTAATGCTGGCACAGGGGAATGAAGAAAACGGCTTTGATTTTGAGGGCAAAAACAAGCAACGCCTTGAGCGTTTAATTAGTCGCCAGGGGTTGTGGATAAAACGCGTGTTGGCCATAACGGAAGTGACCGGAAGTGTGCGCGAGCAATGCTAAATCGATTAACCTTGTTAGTCCGCCGGACCACTGAATTCCGAAATGGATAACCACAGGCTGGTCGCGTGATGTCTCCCCCGCCCCGCCCCCGCCCCCGACCCCGACCCCCATACTCCCTGCCCCCTGCCCCCTGCCCCATTCTCCTCTCTAACTCAGGGCTTCAGCAAATTAAATTACCATTCTCAATGCTACGTCTCAGTGTATAAAACGACCTACCCCTCAAGTTTATCCGTCCAATGAACCATCCGAGGCCCTTGAAAGTAAATTCTTCCCTTTAGCCCCTGCTTAGGGACTTTATTATCATTAACCGCATCAGTTTATATTTTTACGTCCAGTCTTCTCTTGGGCATTCCTGAGAGAGCCAAACTATGTTTGAATTAATGCTATCGTTATAAAAACTTTTGCCATCTTTACATACCACTACAGCGACTATTTGCCCACTAATCTCCACAATCCAGTTTTAGATGCGGATTAACTCGTTATTGCCACCTTCTTACTTTAACATATTAGAAAATGCGATAAGCGCAAGATACGGGGATCTGTATAAATTAATTAAAATCCTACATGGTTAATTGACCATAATACTGTGTGGTAAATTCACAGCTTGTGGTCGTTGTGCTATATAAATGCAGAAGGTGTCGAGAAGTTAAAGAGCGGTCGGGGTGGGTAGGAGGGTAGGATTGGGAGGGGGGGAGGGGGAAGCTAGACAAAATTTAATGTTAAACACGTATAAAATTATAAGGAGCGGGCGGAGAGGGCTAAATGGCAAGGATTTTATGTAGAGAGCAATGAAAAATTGACGATCGATGGGCTAATAAAGTCTATAAATATTTTTTATTAAGCATTATTATGTCTAATATTTTATATATATACATATATATATACATATATGTATATATTTGCCACGAAAGTTAACGTCTACATATTTACGGTCTATAGCAATTCCCTAACAATTTGCGCAGTTATAAAAAGGAAATACCCTTTCGATAAATAGCATATTGCGGGGGCGAGTACAATGAAATTGACAAAATTCGTTCACGTGATGCCGGCAAATGAAGCGAATAATTTTCTATTTCGCTTCTAAAGCACTCCATAAAATTATTTCGAGTGCTCGTATTACAGATTTTATGTATCGTAAATCAAGAGGGCCGGCCATGGGAATTACGAATTTCCGTGTTAAATTTTTACCGAGCCAAGTTCATCGGGGGAATATTGATTCGGCGGCGGCGAACGCGGTAAGATCATGAAGAGGGATTAGCCAAAAGTCCCGGGCTTTTTCTATAACGAGCCATGGCCCGTAAAGTTTTGTAACTCGGAGGTCGGGCGTTCGCGGTCGGTCAGTCGATCTTGCAATAATTTTCTTGTCTCTAATGCCAGGGCCGGCTCGTCCTCTCTCTCTCCCCTCCCCCCTCTCAGCCCCTCACCAATCGTCCCGGCCGATTTTTGCGACTTCGTGCCTCGCATCGTGAATCCGATGAATTATCGGAGAACCGGGAGATGACAAAAGTTTTTCGGGATCATGTAGATCATGTAGCACCCCCCCCCACCTCCCCAACCGCGGTAACTAAATCCTTCGGTGGGAGCGCTATTCAGATGCTCGCCGGGAAAATATCGTCGGCTGAGCCGGGCTCGAGTGGGGCTGTGGCGTTGGGGGAGGGGGGCAGGGGAGGTTTCGGGCCACGTATAATTCCCTGAAATTCCGGCACGAAAATGACGTGTGCGAGCGATACATCAAATACTGTATTTGTAATGGATGACGCTCGGCTCCGGCCTCGTAGAAGGCTGCCGCCATCGCTCCCACCGCTCCCACCGCTGCCTCGATACATTCGACGCGAAACAGGAGATAAAATTTAAAGTGCACGGCTATCCGATAGCATCCGATAAAATTGTTCGATCGAGAATTATGCAAAATGGGTCAGCAATTTCGTCTCTCTCTCTCTCTCTCTCTCTCTCTCTCTCTCTCTCTCTCTCTCTCTCTCTCTCTCTCTCCCCACGTAAAAACGGCCTCATGTAATATTTCGTACTTAACCCCCCTCAAACCAAATGCGCCCTAATTCAACAACTCAGTGTTCTTCACATTGTCGTCCTAAATTAAAAGTAGAATGCAAATACCTTCAGATACTAACATAAACCTTCTAATATGGCATCCCGAGTAAGCCAGCCTTACTTTTTATTTGGTAAGGTAAGTCTTGCTGGTATTTCCATAACGTTGCTCGTTAACGCTCATTGCAAACTATTTCTGCAGGAGCTATTGGATATCATTAAACGTAATTAGCCTGAGCTATAAGTGATAATCAAAGGATTTAGCGGAGCGTCAAAGGGATCGACGTTAGAGAAAGCATCGATCCCGCGTATGTAAATGCCCATGGCGATTATCGGTGATACGGTTATTAAGAGGCTCGATGGGCCAAGAGGCCAAGTCCTCGTCCCTAAAAACGTCATCGCCTACGTATTAATTTTTTTCTCGACCACTGGACTTGAGTACCGCGTCTCGATTGGAGGAGCGCGTAAGGTCAACCGAGACGTTACTCGAATATTAGGGATTTAACGGAGGTTTCTGAGGATCAAGGGATATCCTCGAGCTTTGCCCTCTCTGTTCTCGTTGACTAGGTCAGTCAACGTCAGTCGTCTCGTTAAAGAGCGAGAGAGAGAGAGAGAGAGAACGAGAGCGAGAGAGAGAGAGAGAGAGAGAGAGAGAGAGACGCTGATTATCATGAGGATTTCATGGCGGTTGACCACTCGCAGTGAAAACCTCAAATCAGACATTAGCGTTAAGCCGATTGGCCGTGCCTTTGTCAGCGGTGCTCGGCATCATAGGCGATTCGTTGCGTTCGACTGGGTATCGAGTACTCGGACGGTTACTCCCTACTTCATCCAAAGTCGGATTAATTTTCTTCGAGCGATGCCGTGTCCGAGCTTTGATGCTTTGACGAGAAGCGCAAGCTTCTGTAGCTCGGATGTCACCAGCCGGATCAAGTAGCGATCGCTCGATCCTATCAAAGGATCGACCGCCAGCCGCATTACACACGTTACACGAGGACCTCCGACTAAGGCCAAAATAAGTCTACCTACCCCTTCCACTTCCACCCACCCCCTCCGCCCCGACCGCGCTACACCATTAGCATTAACTTATCGGTCGTCTGCAATTATTTTTCTCCGTCCTTGTGCCGTCCTCTCCTCCGATCGATGTATTCGGTGCTTATTTTTTTCGGACGGCCGTGAAAAGGACGAAATATCGTTAACTGGTTGGCGGGGGGGGTGGGGACGATAATAATAATAATAATAATAATGCACGTCCGTGATAATAACGCGAGAGGGAGCGCGGCTCTTGCGTGAAATTACAAATACATTAAAGAGAGGAGAAGAAGAGCGGGAACGTTTCTCTAAATACAAGCTCGTACCTCTTCTAATGGATTCTGCGTTCCCGCGAACGGCCGGAGATGCCTCCCGGTGGGTGGCTCGGGTGGCTCGGGTGGCATAGATCCGAATCGAGCCCCGAGATATACGTGGCTGAAATTCAAATCGGCACACGCCCAAACTACCATTATCTCGGACCGTTTCGACATTATCGCCATTCAAATGGCCTCGCCGCGCTACAATAATACCTTCGGACATTCGAAACCTGCCGAAACTTACCGAAACTCACGCCACTATCGCTACTCTTTCTTATTTTTTTTTCTTTTATTTTCGTTTTTTTTTTTTTTTCTTTCTTTATTGCCCTCCGCTCACTCTCTATACCAGCAATGCTTTTACTCCCGAGTTTCCTTTCTTTCAAACGCGCCCCCGAGTTCTTTTGCTTTTTTTTTTCTTTTTCGTTTTCTTTTTTTCTTCTTTCAGAATCTTCTCCTTTCCCCGGGATAAATTACGCTTCTTCTCGTGTCTGTCTCTCTCTCTCTCTCTCTCTCTCTCTGTCTGTGTGTGTGTGCGTGTGTGTGTGAGCGCGCTTTTTTGTTGAGCGGCGAGCATATTTTACAGAAATGCATGAAATGTCAATATTCCTACGTAACGTTATTATAGGCTCAACTTCCCTCATTACTTATCACTACTGATCTTAATCCGCAGCGTCAGATTAATATTTGATTGGTATCGGAAAGTCATAATGTTCAATTAGGATTTATTATTTATCGCTTTATAAAGCCAGGAGAGCGAGCAAAGCTTTAAAGATCCTAAGCTGTCTTCTTTTCTTTTTTTTTTCTTTTCTTTTTTCTCTTTCCCCCAGTCAAGCTAACCTTTACGAGTAGTAAATAATGATTCGCTGTCATGTTCGATTACCATAGGCAACATTTAATAATCTAATAAATAAAGTTTTAAGATGCTTGTTTGCGGAACTCAAATGTTGCTTCACGCCATCCATTTCGCGCACGCTCCTTCCGCCCTATCTACATCGAGCTTCGTATCGTTAAAAGATCGATGCAATTACTCGATCCGCAACTCATATCTGCTCTCCACCCCCCCATCCCCACATCCCCCACATCCCCACATCCCCACTCCAACCCTCACGCCCTTCAATCAATGCTTATTATTACAAGACAATTACGACACGTGTATTTTAACATTATTTTTAGCCAGCTAACATTCTCCACGGAACTTTCACCCTTTCGTGCGCTCGGATGAAAGCGAATCAATACGCTTTGTAAGTGCTTTTATATACGTGTATAAACTCAATATTAAAAATATACGATAGAATAAAATGTATATTCGAGCATTCGTTTAGGATATGCAAAAAACGGGCTCATACGCTTCGAAAAAAAAAAAAAAAAAAAAAAAAAAAAAAAAAATAAGATAAAAATTTCATTGGTTATTTTCTTAAATAACTGCTTTGCATCCATTCTTTTGGGATACCGTTTTTTTTTTTTTTTGGATAATCTCTATTGTTTTTCAATATCTTAGAGACGAATTGTTTCCAGCTGCGAGATGTGCTTCTGTATCATTTGCTCTGCGCGTTTCTTTTTTCCCACCATTCGCCTGTAATTTGCGAAATACCGAGAGAGGGACGCAACCGTTCGGCACCAAATGACAATTATAAGATTAAGACGATTTACAACGATGTCAGAAACGCGTGGTGTAACGTAAAAAGCGACTTCCGCGAACTAAATTCGACTCCGGTTGCACGTCGTCACTTCGGGGTTCATCAAACGTCGTATAACCTCAAGCTATTACACGAAGCCCCGAGATTAATCAACGTTGAGTAACGTCATTTAATTTCCTAGATTTTTTTAATTCCCACGTTTGCAAATAATTTTTCGTATTCCCATCAATGTTTATTTACGCTTTTATTACAATTATTTCGGGTCAGGCATATATATATATATATATATATGTGTGTGTGTGTGTGTGTGTTTTTTTGTTCTTACTTCATCCAGATCTGGATTAACTGACTATATTTCATAACATTGAAGCGCCCGGAATATCGAGTTTAAGTTTGCACAAAAATTTATTTAGTAAATTCTGTAAACAAGCAAATAAAAGCGACTCACGGGAAATATTATACATCTCATCATCCGTTTGGAATTTGAACTTCCTTTAATATTGAGACTTTTTCTGTATACTTTTCCTCAAATGTAATATGAAATGAAGTTATTTAGTATTATTAAAACATACAGATCCAAAAGAAATGCAAAGAAAAGCAAAGAAAAGCAAAGAAAAGCAAAGAAAAGCAAAGAAATGCAAAGAAATGCAAAGGAAAGCAAATAAAAGCAACGAAAACGAAATATTATATATTATTTGTACGGCAAATAGAAGGAGATTTAAATTTGCAAAAAAGTTTTTGTCTAATTGCATCGACCTCTTTATAAATGAATGAAAATTTATTTTATTATTATTTGACTTGCGACTGTCAGGAGGATTAGTTTTAGCCTTAGGTTCATTTAAAAAGCTTAAAAGTAATAAGTATTAACCAAAATTTATTTTTATTAGCACATTAAGTACGAACTATTATAAACACTTGTGCGTGCATTTCAATAATTTGCATTTGCATTTCTTATAAATAAAATGATTTCTCAGCATTATTCCCCCGACTTCTTTTAAAATAGAAAAACAATTTCATGTGCGTTATTACGTAACAACGTCTCATGAGAGGTTAGCCTGAAAAAGTTCATACGTCATAAGGTAATGGAGGAATAACGTTTAACACAATAGGATTCCGTATGGTATAACGAACATAACTGAGTAGACATCAGATTGATTAAAGCGAACCTTAAAACGGTCAAGCGAATGAAAAGGGCGGAAAATAAAACGCTCCTCTTTCAAGCCTCAGCATCGTGAGTAAGGTTTCGAGTAAGGTTTTAGTGAGCAAGGGAGGGAGTTGCTTTAATAATAAAATCCTGTCGCACGAGAATTACTTGCGATTAATATATTGAGATGAAATAGTGATGGGATTATTGAGGGAGGCGGGATCGGCGAAGAGTTCTGACATCATAATAAAAATCTTTCGCAACGAGCATTCGCTCAGAAGGAATTCGCTTGTATCGGAAGAAAAATCAATCGTCCATAGAGAGTAGGTAGGTAGGTAGGTAGGTAGGTAGGTAGGTAGGTAGGTAGGTAGGTAGGTGGGGGCGAGGAGGGGAGGGGGGTAAAAGGGCAGGAGGGAGAGAGGGAGAGAGGGAGAGAGGGAGAGGGCGATAGCTATAGAGAACGGAATGATTATTAAAAGCACAGACGTGATAAAGTTACGAGGCCACGATTGCGGCTGTGGAAGGGAAGCAAAGTGGCTTGAATAATTGAGAAGCAATCGTATAATTATCAAGGAGAAATTGCCGAGAAGCTGGAACCCCTTCGCCTTGAATGCGTATTTGGGGGCCGCGAGGGCTGGCTTATATACAGACTACTTGTGCACGTGGGCGTCGAATCGCCGAGCTTACCGTGCGGCCTCGATTGTCGTTACCTTCGCTCCTACGTGCACGTAACGCACACACGCTGAATCAATGAACGTATCGGGCCGGCCGAAGCAATGAAAGCCCGAGACGTCCTTCGTTCGGAGGGGCTTGGACGGGCTTGGACGGGCTTCCATTGCCTTTTTTTTTTTTTTTTTTTTTTTTTTTTTCTCCCCCCGGCACTTAATATTTATCGGCGTCGAGCGTGAGTCTAAGAAAAGTCCTCGGGCGATCGGAGGTAAATTAACCGGAACGTGGCTTCCCGGTCCCTCGGAGATTCGCTTCCGTCAATCGGTTTACCTCGACAGCGGATCAGTTTTTCCCATCCTCGTTGCGGTGACTCTTCCCTCTCCCTCCCGCCGCGCCCCACTCACTCTCACTCACTCTCACTCTCACTCACTCTCTCTCTCTCTCTCTCTCTCTCTCTCGCTATAATCCTACAAAAGCCTATCTGGATCTTCGAGTTTCAAGGATGCGATAAGATTTTTGCCATTGCAATCGCATGTTCGAGTACGAAACAATGGGCACTTTTTTTTAAGTGTCCCAATTACGCGATTGCCGATAAAACGTGCGGTAGTTAGGAAATTATTTTATGAAATGAAAGAAATTTTAAAGCCATTGTTAATTTCAAAGCTAAAGAAAGCGTTTTCATTCTCGTTATACGATCCCTTGACTTTCGTTTATTTTTATCTCATTTTTATCCTTTTACGTTATACGGATATAATTCTATAATAATAATAATAATAATAATAATAGCAACAATACCACCACCAACAACAACAACAACAACAACAACAACAACGACAACAACGACAACAACAACGACAACAACGACGACGACAACAACAACGACAACAATAATAATAATCAAAATCATATCCATAATAGCGGAGATATTTCGCCGTTGTTTACCTATGCTCGTTCGATGTAGATTTTAAAATGATTTTTAAAAGTTATGAGCGAAAAATAGAGTTTTATTGACATGCCGTTAAACGCTAATGTTTCATTGAAATTATATTAATAATATTAATAATAATAATAACAACAACAGAAACAGCAACATCAACATAGGCAATAATACGGAATTTATTGCAGTCGATCAATAATACGGAGCAAATTGTATTTAAACATAATGGGCGCGGACACGCGTATGCATATGCATAAATACGAATACGAATCGCGTGTGCAGATATACGGAAGAGTTTTTACTCCCCCCACCCCACCCCTCACCCCCAAAGCAACATGAAAGTTCATATTCTTTTGAGAGCGCACAATTCCATCCTTCGTGAGCGCAAGATAGTTTTTTGCAGCAGCTATAGTAAGTAGACTATAAAAAGTGATTGGCAGGACTTCTGACAAGCGATATTCTAAACCGCTTACATTACATTTGAGCTTGATTTGTATATGTTTTTATCTTTTTTTTTTGTTCGTTGTTGTTGTTGTCGTTGTCGTTGTCGTTGTTGTCAAGAGCTTTCGTTGATTAATTGAATTACAGACGAAGGTCGGTATTATACGTCACTTGCACTTATTTTAATTTTCGAACGACGTAAGAAAAATGTTGGAAAATAAGAAAGGAAAGCAGAGAGCATCGCATGCCGTCCGTTGCACAGTAAACATTATCATTAGTGGATTAATAATTAATAATTAATAATTAATGTTAATAAGGAGGGGGAGACGGTGGGTAGGAGATGCCGGTAAAGGTTATATATTATTATGGAATATTAGAGAGCGAGTTAGCAGTTTCCGTCCAAGTTTACGTCTTGCAAATTCAAGTGCATACAAGCGTATTAGCATATAATACTGAATAAATGAATAGATAAGGAAAGAAAGCGGGATAAGAAAGTCTAGCGCGGGATGAAATTTGATTAGACGAAGCGGGGACGTCGTCGATTATTAGTTACTCAAACGGGCGCAGGGCATAATTGATGGGCCAAAAGTTTCCTTAACCGGCGAGCGGTTAAAATCGCGAGCGGCTCAAAGCATCTCGAGATCCGATCGAGCGAGCATCTAACTAACTGTCCCTATCCTTTCTTTTTTTCTTTCTTTTTTTTTGTTTGTTTGTTTGTTTTTTGTTTTTTTTTTGTTCAATCCCGAAGAAGAGGAAGAAGAAGAAGAAGGAGGAGGTAATTTAATGGCCTTCCCGTTCGTTGATTAAATTCCCGGAGCTCTAATCTCGTCGCCGGCTTCGCTAAGGGGCTCGAGGCTCGCGTCCTTTTGTTCATCCGCTTTCCTCTAGTTCAGCGCGCCGCTCTCGGGACAGCTAATTTCTTGTTGATTCGCGTGCTCGGAATGCTCGATCGTTCCGGCTCCGAGCGGCTCCCATGGACCAAAGAAGAGAGGCTACGTTAAACACAATCTCGCGGCCGTTCTATGAGCCGGGATAAGCGAATAAGCAATGCCGTGTCATTCCGTCAATGGCAATAAGCATGTCCGATTCAGCATGAGTAGTCGCTGCGGGTGTAATTGAAGCTCAGCACGACATGGACCACAGGGAGGAAGGAAGGAAGGAAGGAAGGAAGAAAGGAAGGACGCGTCTCCGCGTCTCCGCGTTATCATCTTTTATTCATGCGAGTCGAAAGTTTGTCGGATGTGTGTTAAGAAGCTTGTATTTATCGACGAGGCCGGGCGAAAGTTCGGGCTGTTGTAAAAAATTGAAGAGCCAAGAGTGCCCTATGCTGATAACGTATTTCCAAATTAGAAGTTTACATGCTTCGTCGGTTTTAAAAGTGAGCCGTAAAATAGATTGGCGATACCTCGAATGGCTGCGGTGGGGTGCGGCCGGAGGGGTCTCGGAGGGTGGGGGTGGGGGAGGGTCGCGCGGACCCTGGGGATGAGAAACAGTCTTGTCCCACGAAACGGCGTATGCGGGGAACAGAAAGCTTGTAATCCAAGATCATCGGCCCTTGACAATTAAGATGGGGGAAGATTACCGACACGTCCACTGGGGCTGGGGGCAAAAGATTTTTTAACAAGCAAAGGGAAGTTTCTTACAAGAAGAAAACTGTTAGCTCGATCGGTGCTCCGATTACTCATTCAACCGCGGATTTAAACTTCATTACTTCGTTATAGTTACTCTTCGCCCTTCCCCCCCTCCCTTTTAACTGTCTAAGAATAATTTCGACGCCTTTTCCATCTATTTTACCTGCAATGTTAATTAGCACTCACACCAACGCGCGCACATTCACATAATAACAACAATAATATATAATAATAATATATAACAATAATATATAATAATAATATATAACAATAATATATAATAATAATAAATAACAACAACAACAACAACAACAACAACAATAAAAAAAAGACGTACATGCAGGTGCATAAGAATAATGGTGAGAATACATAGCGAGGAGCTAAGTTGTCAATATTATTGAACGGCGTTAAAGGTACAGGAATGATAAATGGATTATAGGACATTCACTCGCTCGAGTAGTTGCGTTACAATATGTTGATTAAAAAAAAAAAAAGCTGATTAGCGTTAAGGAAATTTATATTATATTTTAATAACATACATTATCACAAGTTCTTTATTCGGTTATAAAACATTTATTATTATTGGACATAACAATTTTTAAGCGACGAGGGCGGGTGTCAGGGGAGACCGTAGATGTAATTTTAATCTCCATATAATGTAATATTATGGGAGGCGTCGATAAAGAGTATGAAAATGTGCTTTTCCTTCTAAGATTTTCCATGTCTCCGCGCCATACAGTAAACACGTGTCCCACGCACTCGTAATTACGAGTTAAGTCTAATAAGCCCCTTGCTGATCTCATTAGTAAGGGGCTCGAGAGGAGCCTGGCTTAATGTTACTTTTGCGTGTCCCACTTCAGTTTTTCTCCCCGGGCGTGTATGTAATGCAAAAGCAATGGGCATTAATTACGCGCGACCACTGTCGGCATTGCCTTCAATCGACTCCCCTCGCCCCGCCCCACCCCCACACATCGGCCAGTCAAATTCAAAATGTGCCAATACCAGCGCCTGTGCGCGTGAATGGCGCTAAGGGAGGGGTGGGGGGGCTGAAGGGTTCGGGGGAGGAGAAAAAGCGCCCTCATTACGTGAAAATGGATTTTGGAAATTCATTAAAGTATAGGGTTGCATTTGAATTTGTTACGAGCGACGAAAATCTCTTTATCGGCCGAAAACTAACGGGCTGCAAATAATAATTACTAGTCATCCCATAAGGTTAATGATTTAATAACCGAATCAATTATTACGAATTACAGACTAGCTCGCGTACACGGGGATTAATGGGCCTGAACACATACGCGCGCGCGCGCATACTCGGTCATGCGAGGGAAACGCGGTGATAGGGATCGTCGGGCTAAAAAAAGAGAGAGAGAGAGAGAGAGAGAGAGAGAGAGAGAGGACGAGAGGGCGAGTGGGGAAAGGAGAACGGCGCGAGGGGGTGAGACGCTGACGTCGGCGACGTTTTATTTATCTTAGCGGAGCTATCACATGCCACCGGAGGTCGAAATTGAAAGGAAAAATATTTGTCGTGCTTGGCCCGGGTCATGGCAATGTATATTTTAGGAATTTGATTGCGGCTCCAGGAAGCCAAATCGTGCCCTTGTTGAGCCGGGCTTCTCTTACCGCGGTCCAAATGTATTTGCTGTCATCACTAAAAGTCCATCGATCCCCCTCTCGCTTAGCCCGAGAAAAACGGCTCCGAGCCACGAAGGTTTCATTAATGTCGCGAGGCCGCGAGTCTACCTGGAGCCGGCGTATCCGTATCGCGGTGGGGGGGGGAGGGAAGAGGAGTCCCGTAACGAAATTTTCCGGGGACTCCCTTTCCCCGATCCCTCCCTCAAAGTGCCACGCCGCCCCGAGGACCGGTCTAAGACGAGGATAATTCGGCCACGGAGGACTCGGATTTTTCCGGGCGGCCTCGGCCCTCGGGGCTCGACTCGCCGCCACCGCCGCCTCCATCGACGCCAATGCCGCCAGCGTCGTCGCCACCGCCACCACCGACAAGTCGCGCCGTTGCGCAGGACCGGAGCCTCATTCGCGCTGCATCCGGCGAGGACGGCGCACAGTCTTCTCCGGAGGAGAGCTAAGCCGCCGCCCGCGCGACGACCTCCTCTCACGTGGTGTGCGAGCCTTGGCTCAGGTGTGCGGCGGGGGGGGCCGCGATGAGGGTCCGTGCCGGGGGCGGCCGGCCCCTGGGTTAGGGCCTGACGGCCGGTGCCGGCCTCGCGACGCCCTGGCCCCGGGTAGGGGCTCGGTGATTGGGGCCGGGGCCCCGCTCGCCGTCAGTGAGTCCACAGACAGTGAGACCCGGAGGCCCGTCCGCGGGAACAGCAGCCTCGAGTCCGAGTTTCTTTGAGCGCAGCTTACGAGAAGGGCCCACGTGGGCTCAGCCATAGACGCCGCTCCACCAGGTGGGTTTTCACCTATACTCCTCGCTTATCTCTTAAGCCTGTCCCATCAGTTTTGCTCTACCCTTGCCCCCGGTCCCTTAGAGGATTTAAGTTCCAAGGATCGGTGCCGGATGCTCCTCCGCTCTTCCACCGGCTCTTACCCGCACTGCCTTGTTTTCGTCTCGTCTTTGCCCTTTTGACTCGGACGCGCCTAAAAAGCTGGCGCCGCTCCGTCTCTTCGTGTCCTTACGGGAAACCCACTCCGTCTCCCTCATCCCCTTCCACCCCGTCGACGTTCGTCTTCTCGCGAATTCTCTATCCCGAGCGACACTACCTTCCGAGACGACTCGGTCCACGTATTTATCTCTATCTCATCCCGGTCAGGCTCTTGGTTCTCGGCCGAGATGTATTCCTAAGTCAAAGAGAGCCGCATCACTTGTCGTCCGTTATTACTATAAAGAAAATTCTCTATTCTCGTTTGTCTCGTAAGTCCAGCAATGACCCAGTAAATCAACACCCCCGCGTCTGTATGTGCTTGACTCGGTTCCGCATTAACAGTTTCCCTTCCTTTCGTGCATCGGCAGCACATTCAGCGACGCCATTCCTTAAAAAACGTCATCGTCATCATTAAACTAATTGCTCAGTATGTCAGAAGCCTGTGTTGAAGTAAATAGAATTTATTTCTCTTATTAGATTAAGATGCTCGCTACGATAATTCCATGCCATGAATTTCCATGCATGTGTAATCTCATCATCATCATCATATTATTACTATTACTATTACTATTATTATTATTATTATTGTTATTGTTATCATCATCATCATCATCATTATTATTATTATTATTGTTATTATTATTGTTATTATTCACCGCTAATTTTCAGACTTCATAAACGTAGGGGACTAACTTCCAACTGATCAGGTTACTTCGAGTCATAGGGAATTTACATCACGTTGTAATAAAATTATGACTATAATTATTCTAGTCCCCTAAATACGCTCAATGGAGTATAAATATGCAAATGAGTTTGTAGCGACCGTATACTTCGAAATTAATTAATTTATTATTTTTACTAACCAATTTTCA
The DNA here is from genome assembly GCA_018883505.1 of Ceratosolen fusciceps. Taxonomy (NCBI): domain Eukaryota; kingdom Metazoa; phylum Arthropoda; class Insecta; order Hymenoptera; family Agaonidae; genus Ceratosolen; species Ceratosolen fusciceps. The sequence goes on along the minus strand of RCIC01000002.1, from coordinate 11,983,221 downwards.
ACCGAACTAATGATAATTTCCGATCGATAGCCTGCTTATCTCAATATTCCAGCCGCGCGTACTTATATACTTTTGCTCGAACATGCGAATCAGACAAAAAGTTTTATGACGTATAATAAATTTTTACAATTTGTAATAAATGTATTTAGATCGTTTTCGCTTCTTTTCCACGATTGCTGACTAGAATTTCTTATTATAGATCAAAACTCCTTGATTATCGTTTTGAAGAAAATTTACGAACCAGGATCTAGAATTTAGGATATGCAAATTAACGATTTATTACAACGATTGATTCTTCGGCTCGACCTCAAGCTGAATAATTGCATTAATAAATATTCATCGCGAAATATTATATTAATTTCTTTTTTCATTCACGATACGAGCATCATTATGTTAATAATTTAATTTGGCACGTGAATAATAAAAATGCTCTTTATTTCTACTAATATTAACGTCGTTAAATAGAAAAAGATCGCCTACGGCATATGAAAGGCATCGTTCATAATTCATGGATAATTATTCAAATATCCATTCTAAGTATGACAGAACTTCTTATACGGTTATTTACACAGACATGGTATTAATTTCTTATAAGCGAGGTCTCATGTTATAGATTAAATTTTATTCAACTTAAAGCATTAAGAATTTAAAATAAAGACCATACGAACGCTGGTAACGAACTTCATTTATTATTGTAACTCTAAGTGTCTAAATAAAAGTTTTTATGGCTTATAAAGTGTATGCATGCGCATGAATTATATATACGTTTAAAAGTCACTTAAGTATGGGTGAATACATTACATCCAAGTGTACAATTCCAAGGACTTTTAGAGACCGTAAGAAAACTCGAGTAACTTGACTTATTGCGCAAAGAGACAAAGTTTGTTTATTTAATTAAAATAAGATCTTCTGTTTATCAATTAATTGTGTAATTGGTGCCATCGTACAGTAAACACGATTGAGAAGAAAAAAAGTACAATAGAGCATGTACAATGTACCATGGCCGTGTAAATTATCTACAGTCTCATTTGACATTATTTCTAAGAGGCATATATTTCATGTAAAAAAATAATAAAAAATTTGTAAACAATCTTTATATATATATATATATATATTAATACAAATACATAAAGAGTAAATGTGCGAATAAAAACTTTGGTATATCGATTAACGTAAGACGAAGCTCATTCGTTTGGGATTTCGAAAACATGAGAAAAGAATTCGCTCGAGGGATTATAATACTTTGAGCTTTGAAAAATTGAAAATCCTTAAAGTATTAATCCTAATCTGAAAAAGTGCCATGTCATTACATCGGAGCGGCTAAGGATACGACGATTTTTCAAATTGAGGCATTTCATCGGATTAAATATGTCCTCAAATGGCTCCTTTAGCATAAAAAGCTTAACGTCCAAACAGAATATCAGTATGCCGGTGGATGTGCGACACTTAATTCCCCGGCGACTATACAATCACGACGAAGCTACGAAATTTAATTAAGCAAAAAGTTTTGAGTTCCGCGCGCTATGACTGGTTCTTGTTGTTGCTGCTGCTGCTGCTGCTGATGCTGATGCTGATGCTGATGCTGATGCTGATGCCGCTTGCCAAAGTGCGTTTATGAATTTCGTACTCGAACAGGTGAGAGTACGCGAGAATGAAGTCAGAATTGACTTATTAGTGGTGCTCGATATCGATGGGGCCGCTATCGATGAAAAACGAAATCCCTGCTCCCGATAATCCAGGGATTTCTAACGAACGCTCAAAAGGAAATCGATACTTTCGGGCAGGAGTACAAGCTACCTTCGGATTCCAGGACTAATTTCCAGCTCGGAATACCTACTTATCCGGTAAGAGCCTTACACCCGACTTGTATATACTATTTTAATATATTTTACGGGGAGATTAAAAAAAATTATGGGAGGCGCGAGCGGGGCATAAAAATATATGCCGTATTATTTTATTCCTAACCGGGTTAACGGTTATAACATACAACCAGCAATGCGAATGGCGATGCCGTTTAACGATTTAGCGAGAGGACGCGCGAGGCTGCGGATAATTAATTTTTCGTTCTTTATATATATCGGGAAGAGGATTTTTGAGGGGGAAGGGGTTGGGGGCGAGGGAGACGACGAGAGGGCCTCGATCGAGTCGACCGTCTCGTATTAAATGGAAAAGGAACGGCCACTTGTTCCATTCGGAGTGTTTGGGAGGTGTTCGAGCTAAGCCAGATCCCGAGCGAGTCTAATGCTCGGAATGATAAGCAGGGATTTTTAAATGTACAAATGAAATCTCGATTTGGACCTGCGCGCTAGAAACTGGGCTAAGGCTCAAGAGCTCCTCCGGTAGTCCCGCCTGATCCAGTAAAGACGTCGGGCTTGATAACGGCCCCTCGCCCCTGCCCTGCTAAATCCTATATCTCTTATACACGGCTTACGGCCACGGGATCCGCAGCTACTACAAGAACATCGGATTTCGATGCTCCTCCTCCTCCTCCTCCTACTCCACGAGATGCTGCACGACGGCTGGCTGTACCTCGTTGGCTTTTGATAAAGGGAAGCGCTCGAAAGCGTTCGAAAAACCGGAATGGATGGTGAAAAATTTACTCGGACCTTAAGCTGCCCATCTCTCTCCCCACCCACCCACCCCCCTCCATTCGTCCTCCGTCGCCCGCCACCAGCCACCAGCCACCCGCCACCCGCCACCTTAAAATTACGGTGGCCATGCGATTTACACTCGATTTCCTCGTAGCTCTTTTTCCCTGACTCGGCACCCGCAGCTTCCCACCCAGCGTATCGGATTCGAGTAAGAGGAGCGCTCGCTCCCTTCCTCGCGTCGAGCACACCGTTAAATACCAACGGCAACAACAAAAAAAAAGGATTGTCCAGCATTTTTCGAATTAATACTCGTTACGATAATGTCCCCGTACCAGGACAATGCAATTTTCAGCCATTGCAGTCGAAGCCTTGTAAAATAGATACAATTTCGTTTCTTCTTCTGTCTGTACTATTCGTTTTATCTGCGGCTTGCGGAGCGACTGCCAAACTTTTTTTTTTAAGACAAACTGACGAATTCTCCCTACCGATATTTTTTAAAACAATCGACTCGTGAACGCGCCTCTTATTTCGCGTATGCGGCCAATTTAACTGCCGGTATTATTTTTCAACTCTGTCGCTATGCATAACCTCGCCCTTGTCGACATTACGAATTAAACGATGTACTTACGCGATTATACAACTAATCCTATTACAATTTTAGCATGAATAAAATAATATCGTTAAGCAGGCTTAATGATATATTTATGGGAGGCCCGGTCCTTCATCCTACGTTTGTAATAACGATTTTAATTATCGGGAATCTACCCGATTGATCTACAGATAATTTTTCCAATCCTCTTTAATAGCAATTACAATGACGGCGGAAAAATATTAATATAAAATATTAAAGCGAAACTTTGGGACCTTTTAAGATCAATATCACTAAGATATTCTTCCCTCGATTTAATTATAATTATCAAAGCTAACGATGATCGCAAATGCTTTCATTTAATTATATACATTATTTGTAGACAAAGGCAGAACAGAACGTTCGATTATACTTTCGAATCCTTCAGGAAATTAATTCAAATAATATAATTTTAATTAAATTAAGGAACGGACAAAATGTATGAAAATATTAATTATAATATATAAATTATACGTGAAATTATACTGTAGTATGATTTTGTATTTAATTTAATGGATCAAAAGAGAGAGAGAGAGAGAGAGAGAGAGAGAGAGAGAACGGTTTTAAATATCGAGTGATTTTAAATACAGTGCACGAGTTCGAATGTATTTTGTAAAATATTTAATATTTTTAAGATATTGTTTTTCGCAGTCATTTGTATTCATAAAGGCGGCGTTAAAATTTCATAGGCCGAGCCGATGGAATTCCGGTTTCGTGGACTGGCTGGCGATATTAGAAAATAAGAATCTCCAGGATAGGGGATATCCAGACAGGGAAGCGTGAATTGAAAATAAGCAATAAAACTTTGGCGTAAGGTATAAATTGTTTTATATGCTTAATCATGCTGCAAATGAAAAGTAATTTTTCATCGAATGCCTTTTATGAAAGCTGAGATTGAGGTGTACGCCCAGTGGCGTAATAAGCCCGTATGAATTTATTTACGACACTCGCATCATTGTTTAGGTATGACGGAATATCCGACACTTCACTTCTGTGTCGGAGGGAAGGAAAGTATTTTATAAAAATTTATGCCCCAAATAAGGGAAAACTGCGCGGGTCGCCGGCTTTACAGTCGAGTTTAATGAGTTGGCTTGGCGAGGCCCTTTTTCTTATTACACATTGTTAATCTTTTAAAAAATTTGACATTTTCCATTTCAGTTAGTTTTGTGACTTTATATTGCTTTACGAAGAAAAACAGTGAGAGAGAGAGAGAGAGAGGGAGAGAGGGAGAGAGGGAGAGAGATTGTTCTAGGGTGAGGAGGGATATCCTCGCGAGAGCCAAGCTTATTATGTTTAGCAATAAAGCAGCGGCGGCGCTGCGTTGAGCGGCTCGGATAAATGAGGGATGAAAAGAATAAGCAGCCAATTATTCGTCTCCAACTATTGTTCCGTATATAGTTTATGAATAATGCCAATTATGACTTTTTCGACGAGACGAGTTTTTACGGACAGGCAAAAAAGTTTGAAAAATTAAAATGCTAATTTGCCCGGAAGCTGTATAAATATCACATATAAATACATACGTATATATATATATATATAGATATATATATTGATGCATTTTTATAATCCCGAGATCGATAAAATTATTATTATTAATATTATTATTTATTGCGTGATTTTTGTAATTAACGATTATAGGGCCACGAGTACGGATCCGTACATTAAATAGCCACTCGTGTTCGAGTCTTTATTAACGTGAGATAATGTTCGTATAAATATAGATTAATAGAGTCGCGGCGCGAAAAGCTTATCTTCTTTCATTTGAGGAAGTTAGGAGAGGATCGAGAGTAAGGGACTGAGAGGAAAAGAAATTTATCAGATTTACGTACGTACTCTTGTAGAAACGCGATATCTTAACTTTTTCTCAAGCTTTTGCCCAAGTGTTTATGTTTGTAAATACGATGGCAGACTTCCTTTTTTTTTTCCTTTCCTTTTTTATTTTGTCTTCTTTTTTTTTTCCTCCCCCCTTTTTTTTCTGATACGTTGAGGGACTCTCGCTGTTAAAGTCGTGACGGATTGCTTTCTCAAGGGATTCCAATCTTACTTTGCTTCCCCCGGCTTTGAGTTCCTTTTAGACTTGGATCTTTCCTCGTTCCTTCCTTGTTTTGCAATGATACACGTGTCTCTTTTTGCCATCTTCGATTTCGATTCCTTTTTCTTATCACTCCCTCCTCCTCTCTCTCTCTCTCTCTCTCTCTCTCGCTCTATCCTCTTTTAATGCCTTTCCATACGACTGGAGCTCTTTACCCATTACTCCTCGATTAGCTTTATTTCTCGAATTGGCCCCGTCTCCTTTTAATCTGCACTTTTAATCCAAATAAAAAGAATATGCCAGGCATTCTTTATTTCTTTTATCCTCGGAATATTGTCTCTCTTTTATGAAGATCAAGTTTTTGCCACCTTTTTATCTATTGTAGCGTCTCCCTCGACGAGCCTCAATTAAGCCAATCGTTCGAGCCAATAAATTCTTCATGATTTCTAAGTCCATATAAATTCGATCAAGCTTACCTACCTACTTTTCCATTGTACAATTACTATTACAGTCGATTCTAACGCTCTTCAATGCATTTACAAAGGCATCTGTTTTTTTCTTCTTTTTTCTTTTTTTTTTTTAAATACTTGACTTATTATTAATTTTCCTTAACGCAATGGCCCTGAATTATTTTTAAATTCACGAATAGGCAATAAAAGAAAATAAGGTTTATAAAATTTTCACCTTAATTAAAGAAGGCATGTAATACGAATCAATATATATATAATTAGAAAAGGAAAACCTTCAAACGCGTTTTTTTTATCTCTACAATTTATGAAATTAATTCGATCGGTTGGATCAGATTGATTTTCCGTCTAATACTTTTTATCTAAGATATCAAATATTTTGAAAGAAATTTAGCGCCTTTAATATCATTGAAATAAGATTGTCCATAAGTTTCAAAATGTCAAGTCGTCATTTTTAGATATAAAATCTGAAATAGAACTCGATTGGAAAAAAAATATCCCCTAAATGTTAATTATTAAAACTTTACTTATGTACATTATTTGTGTGAGAAAAGTCATGTTAATATATCTTATACTGAAAAGTACGGTCTCATTCATAATTTTAAAAAGTCTTTGTAATTCTTTACTGTACAATAAAACCACAATGATATGTCAACACGTACACGAGTATTAGTAGTATTTAAAATTTCCATAACATTTTATTGTCGTTTCAATATCTTTTCATAATAATTTCCTTCGAATTGGCCTCATAAAGCTGAATAATTTTTAAATTGAATGTAAATATTATTATAAAATATTTACAAAACACGTAAATATGGGATTAAACGGCTTTGATACTTTAATTGGCGCTTTATTAAATTAACGTAGAATTTTACAGGAGCCAATTGCAATAGATTTTATTTATTCCATTAAAAAATGCTTGATTTAAACATTTTTACTATAAGAAATGAAGGAATGTGTATTTAAGTACTTTTTACTCTATCGAACCGTGTCGGTTTCAATCACAGGAGTGCAAATATAATATTTTTCTGCTATTTACGTAATACTATAACAGAGAGGTTTTTATTGAATATCTTGCTATTAGATTATTATGGTAACAGTGTTATAGTTGGTCTAAGACTAGCTGTTTAAATAAAATAATTGTACAAAAACACGTGAGGCGATCTATGCTATTCGGTACGATAACTATAAAAAAAAGAGATTTATAATAGTGTTAATGTTAGCGCACCGCCAAACCTTTGCATGTCGCTCTGATAAATAGTTATTTGAGAAAATTTATAAAAATAAAGAAAATATAAAAATCATAAATGGGAACTTTTATTACTCTAATAAAACTTCATAGTCCGAGGGGCATGAGAAAGTAAAAAAACGTTGGATTTTTAATGGATCAAATATTTGTACTCATCCGTATCTATTATTATTATTACTATTACTATTGCTATTACTATTACTATTACTATTACTATTACTATTATTATTATTAATATAGTTGTTGTTGTTGCTGCTTATGCTGCTGCTGCTGCTGTTGTTGTTGTTATTATAAAGTTTTCAACTTTAATGAGTGAATTTACGCTGCAATCGATTCGTTGGTGGATCCGAAGGTATACGCGAAAGAAGAGATGTAGGCGTAGCGAATGCGCGTGTATGTAGATGCCCAGGTAGACGTTTCAGTTTAAAGTGACGTTTTAATATAATATTGCGATTTGGAAGCTATTTAGAGGGGGGGAGGGGAGGGGGCGCGAGGGTGGTATACCGTAGTTGGCTTAAACTGTCCAATCGCGGATATTAGAAATATAATAGTCGAATAAGAATAATAGATAAAATGATTAGAGGCTTATTATTACGGCCGGTGGTTATTACGCAGTGGGCGTAAGACGCGTTTAAAGTACGTCGGGCGGGCACGTAGGTGGGAGGGAGGGGCCGACCAGGATAACCCACAGGGTTGTCCTATCGGTAAATTATTTATGAACTTATTAGGTAGAGAATCGAATGCGCTTGCGGTCCTGGGGGCGTAATGTAGCGTAAAAAATTCAAGCGCACCCGCGGCAAATGGGAATAAAGGGGATAAAGGCAGCGTTTACGTAGAGTATCATCGGCGGGGCAAATAAATGCAGGCCGCATTAATGGGATGTGCGCTACTCGCAATACTTGCACGGGGTCGGGGTCGGGGTTGGGGTTGGGGTTGGGGTGGGGCTGGGCTGTGGTGGGCTGGGGGGGCTGGGGCTGGGGCTAGGGTTGGGGGAGTTGGAGGGAGGAGAGATATCGATTACGAGCTCGAGTCGCGTATGTGACTCGACTTCCGAGCCAATGGTCGAGCCTCTTACTCCGTGACGGCCCATTCTTTCTTGACCAACCGAGAAAAATATCAATCCCTACGAGATACCTCAGTCGTCCTAACGAACGAATGCGAGAATTATTCTATGTAAAATTCCAGTACAATCGCTGAGTGAGCATCGGGCATCTGATCGGGCGGTCCTCTTGTAGCCTCACCAAACCATCAGCGTCGTATCGTAATTCAATCATTGCTCGCGAACTCGATCACGCACGAGCCACACTCGCTATTTCATTTGTCTATAATTCATTTAACAATTCGTAAGGTAACGCGCGCGTATACGGTTTCGTTTAAAGCGTGCCGGGGTGGGCTTTATTGTCGGCCGCGGACTATTCGTATATATATATATATATATATATTAAAAATAGATCGATGCAATATAATATTTTAATATCGAATACGGCAAATAATATTGCCAACGAAGATCGAGGTTCCGGGGAGGTTAATTTAATTCCCTTTTAAGCATTAAGCGTACGGATCAGATTCTTCCTTTACCCTTCTCGTGACACCCCCCCTCCCTCTCCCCCTACCCACCGCGCCGTCGTCGCCCTCCGTCGCTCCACTCACCACTCTCCACCCGACCAAGGTGGAATTTCGCGCGGGATAAATAATATCATTTACGTTACAGCATGCTAATAGAATACAAATTTATTCGCAAATAGCCAATTTGGCCACGTATCGATCATATTCTAATTTGCGAATTTCGTTAAGGGGTTCGTTCAAGGTACTGAGCGTCCGGGGTCTCTGGCTGGATGGCCAAGCACAAAAGAGTCATCTGCAGGCCAGTGGCTAGTCCGGTAAAAAATGGCCAGTTCCGAGCTTTACCAAAGACTCGTATTCTTTCTCGTTGATTCACGAGCACTAGTTGCAAGTATGCGCTCCGTCGTCATCCGTACCAGGATCAACAACTCTGCCTCACCCCGGGCTGCGAGTCCTGGTGCAAAAGGCATACCCGTGTCTAGGCAGAGGCACGAGAATACTTGGGTGAGAATACAGGTGTCCTTCCTTCCGGCACCGGGCCACATTTCGCGGATACGACAAGAGAGAGAGAGAGAGAGAGAGAGAGAGAGAGAGAGAGAGAGGGAGAGGATGGTCGGTCGGCCGCGACCGGAAGGAGTTATCTCAGATGGATTCGTTCGCTCGTATTTATTTTCAAAATACGGCTCCGTAGGCGTACAGTGCAACCTCTTCATCCCTTCACGCCTCGATCTTATTAAAGAAAAAAAAAGTTTCCGCGCCACTTGTTATTCTCGAGCGCCCAGATTTCCTCTTACTTTTACGAAGCGCATTACAAAGGTTGGCGGGAGTTCTCGACGTCTCTCTCTCTCTCTCTCTCACACACTCTCGTTGAGAATTCTCTTCGGAAGTCTCAATCCGATCTTCGATGCGCCTGTAATAGAAAAATCCAATAAGGAGCTCGGTTACGTGGATCTAGGCGATCTCTCCCGTCCCCGACCTCGGCTCTGCGATTCTGATCCCCTCCCCCCTCCAGACCTCCATCACAATCGCGTCGAGGATGATTTTTATTTCCGAGAGAGTGCCGGCAGAGGTAGATAGATAGATAGATAGATAGATAGATATATAGATATATAGATATATAGATAGATATAGAGAGAAAGAGAGAGAAAGAGAGAGAGAGAGAGAGAGAGAGCACCGATGCCTCCCGCTCGGCTGCTGGTGCTGGCTGCTGTTTATCGTGGCGATGCTTTGTCTGACACTGGCAAGCAGCCACCGCTCGTAGCGCATCGGCTACAATTGCCTTGGCCAAGCAGTCCCGCCGTGCCTGCTAATATTACTCGGTAATGTCGTTGCTGCGCGTGGAGCGTAACCGCCTCCCCTTCGCCCTTAGCCCTGCACTGCCACTCCGACCCTCCCCGCTCGTCGTCCCATTGACCCGCCCGCGCGTTACTTAACCCCTCCGGATCGGGGCGCTGCCCTATCTCTCTCTCTCTCTCTCTCTCTCTCTCTCTCTCTCTCTCTCCCTCCCTCCGCCCCCCCCCCTCTACGGTTCACGACCAGTCGCCACCCCGAGCTCCTGTCTCTCCCCCCCCTCTTTATTATCATAATGGCGAAAATACAGTGACAAGAGCGGCGTCATCGATTTTTCACGGCTCTTCACTTCGACCCGTCATTCGCTCTGCCTTCTTTTATTTTTATAATAAAATGGATTCCCCACTGCCGGTGTTTACTTCCACGAGACCTAATTTCGAAAATCATATACTCAGCGGGATATTGAATAACGCCAATGACGGACAGCAGCTGCAAATCGATAATCTCCATTTCTTCGCCTTCGCTAATACATTTTACCTCCGATTGACTACGGATCGCTACGGCTGCCTTCAACAATGTCTCCTTTTTCTTTTATTTATCTTATTTGTTCATTCATCCATTCGTTAATTCATTCATTCATTCATTTATTTATTTATTTATTTATTTATTCATTCATTCGTTTATTTTCTGTTTTCCTTGTCGAATACCGAACCCTCCCTTCTCTCCTCCGAGGCCCTGGCGTCACACGCTCTCCCACGCTCCGCGATCCTCCTCCCGTACCTTGAAATTATCCGTAGGTATTGATTCGGCTCTCACGTGTACCCCTCCCCACCTACGGAAACACGACTCCTTTAAGCTTGACAGTGCCGCACGTATCCTTGTTTACGGCTCTACATTATCGCCCGGCTTATCCATCGGACCCCTTCGATACTCTCTAATTTGTTACTTTTTATCGGGACGTCAGATCCCTCGTGGAGGATGAAAATTAAGAGAAAGCCCGTAATATGGTTCTCGATCACGTACACGGCATACATTAAGAAATGCTCGTATATTGTTTCGAGCAATGAAAGCATATCCCCCGCCTCTCTCCCACCCCCCCCCTCTCGTATGAACGGCGACGGCTCGTTAGAGGGTCATTTTTTTTCTACGCCGAATCAGCTTCATCTCTGATTCTGGAATAATTTTCAGGGAGCTGCTAATAATCTCTGTAGCCGCGCTAACACGAGATTCCGTATCTCGTTTTGTCTATCGGCCCCTTCCCCCCATCCCGTAGCAGACATCCGTCACTCGATACAGTTCCTCGTTGCGTCCCTACGACCTCGAGCCCTTCCCGGATGTTTGCTCCGGCATCTTCTAAGGGTAACGTTTCTCGCCCTTCCCCTCTCCTCCGCCCATCAAGATATCGCCGAAGTCGGAGTTGCAGGAATACAATGAGAGAGGTAGAGAGAGAGAGAGAGGAGGGGGGGGGAGGGGCACTCATTGGGCGACTCGTTAAATTTTCGTTAGCATTTATTGAGTAAAGTGATACGTTCTCAAGCGGCTTTACGCGTATCCCATAAACTTTTACCGGACAGCAATTCCGGGGTATCGACGCTCACTAATGAAATGGCCCGATTATCGCGGCCTCGGTCACTTCGCCAGCCGTAACCTCGCACAATATCACGCCCGTGAACATCTATCTGATATCGAGTGCCATTACGCTCCGCGACACCATACGCGCATCCTCCGCTTTCCTCGACTGTATTTCAGCGCTCGCCCAAGATTTTTCATCTCCCCCACCCTCGGCCCCGATCCTCAACTCCCTTTATTATCCCATTGGACTGCGCGGCGTTCGCTGCCCAATACGAAGCCATTGACGATACGCTACAGTTCGTCTACGCTGTCTCGAGTATCCGAAGGCCAGGGGAACGCGGGGCAGACGGAGATTAATCCGCGGAATTTATTAATAAAAGCTCGCCACGCAGAGAGCGAGTGCACGCGGAGCTTTTTATATAAATAAATCGTCATAAATATGCTCGGGGCGTATACGCGTCCGCGAGCGCGCGCCCGAGCCCGGAGGTTTTTAAAGTAGAGTAAGGAAAATCCGGGAGCGTTGGGATAACGGACGAGCCAACGCGACATAAAAGATGCATGATCGAGAAAACTATTTCCCCGAGACATATGCGCGATTGCGCGTTCTCTGTATATCGTCGCGGACGCGTGAGTGGGGGGTAGGCGGTTCCGCGCTCTCGAGACTCGGGCGATTAACGGATCATTACACGGAATAGCGGGTGTGAATTAAACTCGAAGGCCCCTTAAAGCGTCGAAAGTTCAAAGGACGAGCTGTTAAAGGGGAGTCGGCCATGCGCACGGGATATCAGATAGTGATTATGTAGGCGCGTCTTACCGGGCGAGCTTTTCTCGCCAGCTGCGTCAGAGCCGGTCGCTCCGGGCACCCAGACAAAGGATTAGCCAGCATTGGTTAGACATTATATCCTGCCCAGCGATCTACTGGCAAAGGGAGGGTGGGGGGTGGGGGCAAACGTTTTTCCCTCAGATTATGGAGATACATGGTAAGCGAGAAGGACAGAAGGACAGCCGAGCGCCCGTAACCATTACGCGCGCACATTAATCATGTGGTTTTTCCGTTTCGGGCGTCGGTGCCCGACATGCCAAAGACGCCAAAGACACCAAAGACGCCAAAGACGCCAAAGACGCCCGAGATCGTCCCCTCCGATTCGCTTTTCCCAAGGTGGTCACGTGCCTCTCGGATAAAAGTCGAAGAAAATGCTCGAATAATCGTGATTGGCTTCCGGCTCTCGGCCTCCAATGCTTTATCGGCTCGACACGTACTTTTTAATTCCCATTGTTTGGCCCCCATAGGGTGAGATACGGCCGAAGTAATGAGTCGGCCGCTTTTAATTACGCTGTTTGACTACTGGTTTATTTTCTTGCGGCTCGGGCTCGAGGGCCGGTTATTAGGAAATGACGCGGAGCCAAACTTTCTGGACGACGAACGCGATCGCAGGGAACGCGAAAGATCAACAGGGGAGCTTTCCCCTCTCCATCCTCCTCCGGCTTCCAATGACTGCTAGACATTCAATTACTTCATCCCATTATCATGTTAAGGAGCAGCGGCATTGGTCTTTATCTAATTTTACGCACAACCTAGTCTTGGAGGGGCGGGTGGGGGGGGGTGGCTACGCGTCAGTAGAACTCGCGTGGATGTAGAACGCATGCGCTATTCCATTAAGCGCTCATCAGCTGCTTAAATTCGAGGAAGAAATCAGATTTATAGGGCATCGCCGGAGCGAGTGAAGTGTCACGTGGTTTGTTGACGGGATCGAAAGCTCGATGGCATTTCCGAGCGGCAGTTTTTTTCATCAGCAGAAGTGGCTACTTCGTTAAGCGCTACGCGGGCTGCATTGTCCCGCAGTGCCGTATTACTGATTAATGCGATTAATGCGTGGCTCCTGCACCTCTTGCCGCAAATTACTTCCCGTTTCGGGCGTTTTAATTAGATTATGACTTTAAACGCCGGAGGTGGACAAGCTCGTACATCAATGGATCCCTGCTGCTTACCGAGTACGTGATCGACAGTACCCACGATTTTATCTTCTCTTTGGCCAAACGGCCGAGGGTTTTGCAAATGTTGATACTGTCCGCCAGTAAACTAGTGCCTCCGGGAGTCGCCCTGTCGCCCTCACCGTACTCGATGATTGGCTTTTAAGACTGCCTTTACGGAACAATAAATTCAATAGTCATTTACACGCGGATCATTTCTCTCTCTCTCTCTCTCTCTCTCTCTCTCTCTCTCTCTCTCTCTCTCAACCCGAGTACATCCGTATCCGTGTACATAGACAAATCTCCTTTCCTTTTCGGCTTTTTTCATCGCGCTTCCTTTAATTCTTTAGCATTTTACTTGCGCTTCCGCGAACGACGCCCAATTCGACAGTTACGCTTTTACGAGACTTTTTTATGCGTACGTTCGCGGATCGAGTAACTATATATACATATATATGTGTGTATATATGAACTTTTAAAGGCGATCGTAAGAAGAGAAGGCCGCAATTAACTTTAATCCAAATATAATCATTTAAATTTAAGCTAAGAATAAAACGCCTTTCGGTTCACTAGGTTATCCTCAATATTCATATCCAGCGATCATTGATTTTTCTTAAAATACGTGATCCTCGCCTCCCCCCCCCCGCCAACAGCACTCGAGAGTTTCTTTATTTCAGCTCACCGTCATTATTAATGCAACAATATTTTATTATTACCAATAAAATATAGTCTCGGGAGCACTGGCGCTTAAGTCGCTCCTCTCACTTGTACGGAATGGAAAAAGAAATTGTTGCTGATAAATAACGAAATGCCTCAGTAATAGAATTTTTTTTACCAAGATTTTGCGCCGCTCAACATTTTATTTGACTCTAGATCGAAAAAAAAAAGAAAAGAAAAAAGAAAACTAATCTCAGAACACTTATTAAATTTTACGTGAAAACTTTTATAATTGATTTATTTTCCAAGCTAATTTTGGCTCTTTTTTTTTTCATCTCTTAAGACACTTATTATTTGGAGTTTATAAAAATTTCATACCGTGGCCATGACGACGCAGTTACTGGAAGCTTATATTTTACGAATTATATTTCATGAATAAATCTTGCTTTCTTGTTTCTTTATTTTTAACTTACTTTTATCTACATATTTTAACAGTGCTTTATTTATTTTTAAAACGAGCAGTCTTAAGCGCTCCCATTATACGTACATACGTAGGTGCATATGAGCACCGACCCTCTCGCTCTCATAAATATTTGAGTTTAAAAACGTAATAAAATATATTTATGATTTTGGAACTTTGGAAGCGCCAGGAACGATGCAGCACGATGAAGTTTGTAAATACTTCAAATAAATAACGTTATGAAATTTTCTTTGGAATTGAAGTTAAAAGCTGAAAAATATGTTTCCAAAATATAGGGCCATTGAATCGGCTTGTAAAAACAGAAATTCCCTTTTAAGTGTAAAAATGAGAACTCATATTGTATCTCGTTAATGCTATTTATTAACTTTATTCTCATTTTTCCTTTAAGTTGAAAATCCGAGTACTTGTAGGCGTACAGCTTAAGGTTGAAGAAGCGTCATCGAGAGTAAATAAACGAGGCGACTCGTTTGCCAGTGCCATGAGAACAATCGCTACGGTCACAAAATCACTGATGTTATAGCTTGTGGAGATGTAACGCTCCTCTTCGGTGTCCCCGTCAACGCTAACGTTTTCATAGATGCGCCTCGGCAGATGCCAATCCGGACGGGCAACTCGGGTACACGCGTATTCGGAATGACTTGTCAGCCGGTAGACCTCGTGAGTTCACAGTTTCGTATAATCCAGACGATATCCGTACTGACAGGGTCGCTACTCTCTCTCTCTAGCAGATACGCAAATAGCCTGGCCGAGGTAGTGCATAGATTTCTGTCGGTGCCGCTGTCGCTAAGAACTGGTAGGTCGGAGGAGCTAGTGCACGACCTGTAGGAGACGTAGGCCGCGTGTCTCCCTGCGTAGGTGCATACGCAGCCAGGCTCGTAATAGTAAAACGCCGAGTGGGCGGAGGGGACGAAGAGACGGGGGTAACGCGAGAAGAGGTCATGGGCCGGGAGACGGAGCGAGGGGACTAGGGTAGAAGGAGATGGTGCATAAATAAAGAAGAAGCCGGCTTCGTCGAGTCGGGTGACCCGGGTGTTTACTCGCCGACTCGTCTCGGCTCCTCAGAGCCCTGCGTCTTCAGACTGACGACGAATCCGAATGAAAAGGACGCTAAGTCGCTGAGGAGCGGCAGTCAGTCCCTCCCTGCCCCCTAGGCTGAATATTCGAGAGACCGAGGTCGTTAAAAAGCATCCAAACATTGTCAATCTCCGAGGGTGAATGGTTCGAGGGTGAAAAGCCCGGATCTTTGCCTTTTTCTCTCTCCCTCCCCTTCCCTCCTGCGCCTATGGCTCGTAGAGTCGAACTACTTTCACAGTGTGACGCGACCCCTACACACCCACACCGACGCGCGTATCTTTCATCAGGCAGAGCAGCTTAATGACTTGGCGGTCGTTATCTCTAGTGAGGCGTCGGCTCGGATCAATTTGTACTCGCGCGCGCTCCGGTGCTCCAATTATTATTACACCCAGTCATTTTTCATAGAGTTTTTTCGGACCCGGATGATCCTGCGGGACTCCTCGGTCGAGTGTAAAGTAGCGAAACCAGGGACTCGTAGCACTTATCTGCCCTCGACGAATTTCTATGGGCGTCTCATGCATCAGTAGGCGCTCGGCTCCCGTCCCTTTAAATTCTAAAATAATCGACAAGTAATTTCCATCTTATCTCGGGAGCATTAAACGCCCTGACATTTTAATATTGCCATCCTCGTTCCCGGACATCGGGCGGCTCGGGAAAAGTTAATAAAAATTTTACTTGAATGCTCAGCTTATTGAAAAATCATCATCATCAGCATCAGCAGCAGCAGCAGCAGCAGCAGCAGCTTTATCTGCCGATTAAATAATTTAGCTCTTTTAAACTTTAGAGCTAAACGTCACCAACACATTATTATTAATGTACAGTAAATTTATAAAGACTATTTACGAGCCTTTGCCTCGCCTCACACACGACATAACATTATGAAAATGCCAGATTATCGAGATCGTACCATTTCTTTTCGCTCATTTGAATAGGATTTTAGAGTTTTTGTTTAATCTACTGTCCACTCGCATGAAAATTAAATATGCCGGCGCGATCAATATTTCAGATTCAGGCGGTTCGGCCGGCAGAGGTGGGGGGGGGGCGCTGACTGTTAGACGAGGGGACGGCGAGGAGGCGCTGATGGGAAGAAATAATGCATATTTTAAAATGTATCGCTTTCTGGTCATACTTTCAAATTTTATAACATTTCGAAAAGCACAGCTATAAAATAACCGTTAAAAATACCGCTTTAGTTCTTTTTAACACGAGACTGAAAAATCATAGTTATATTGCATTTTATCTAAAAGTTTTTTGTACTTTGCATAAAAATAAAACAATACAGAGGAAGGCAAATATATGTATATATATATATATATAAATGTAACGAAATTACTGCGAAATAATAATTTTAATGAATATTCAATTTTATATTGTTGGAAGGTAAAATGGAAAAGACCTATACGAATTAAAATAGCAAATTACGGTTTATTTGTTTAAATGGGATGCAACTGTTTTATATATTTCATTTGAATAATAAAGAGAAATTTCGAAATATGAATTTTTATATTTTACATTAAATACGTTGGTAAAGTGTAATCGCAGCTTTGACGGAAAAAAAAAGGTTATTTTGTATAAACTTTTAGAATCGGAGAGATAATTACAGACTGTTAATTATAATTATTGTAAAAGCGTGCAAGGAAATGATTTATTCGACTAAGGGAGGAAGAAGATGTCGGATTCAGTGAGAAACTACGAATCAGAGTGCATTATAAAGTTGAAGAATGGTTAAAGGTTAGAGTCGAGTAGTGAGGGTCAGTGTCTGATGAGACGAGATTCCTTGCGTTACATCAGACGGATAGAAGGACTCGAGCGTTAAGGTTGAAATGGATTAAAGTTGATAGGGCCGGAGGGCCGAGGGGGCCAAAATTGCGTGTAGGGCATTTTAGTTCCTTAATGTCTTTTTTGCGTAAACTTGGAGTTTTCTCCGGTGTACTACTAGTCGACGTTTTACGTCCAATAAAAATTCGAGGACCCTTGTAATAGCGACGATAAAGTTTATTGTCGCCAAAGAAAAACAAGAGGGAATCGTGCCCTAGACCGTCGACAAGAAGCCAGGTTGCTGACTGATTTACAGCGTTACGAAGATTAAATCTTTATGCATTCTGAATCTTGATAAAGCAAATTGCCCCTCGTAAAACTTGAGTGGCGAATGGAGAGTGAAGTTGTTATAGAAAGTATAAAAGTAAAGCCAAAAGTGGCTCATAATACAGGATACATAAGTATAAAGATTGAAATGCATTTTAATATTTCAGTTTAGAGGCGTCGGATTGCAATTGCACTCGAAGGCGATACTCGGGGCCTCATGCTTTAATCAAATTTTATTCCCGAAGCGGCGCGTCCACTCTTTTAAAGCCATTGGTCGAAGGAGGAAATGTGAAAATGTTGGGAGCACAGTGTAGGGGAAGTGCCGAGAGATCCTACGAGACATAAATACACGAGCTATAAAATGGGGCTCTATAATATTTCATTCACCTAAGGCAAAGGAAAGAAAAAACAAAGTTAAATTAACATTCCCTAATAACATCTCCGCCTTCGTAAAAATGATAAATTTTGCCAAATTTCTCTTGTTCCTTTTATTCTTTATTTACGAGCTCTGTTAACTAAAATGGGACAAAAATTGAAAATAACCCAATATGTCAAACGTAACTACGGGGATCATTCTTTTCCAATGGTTCGTAACAAGTGCGCAACTATATTTATGTCAGTGGAATGAAATTTGAGTTGAATGAAATTCGGCTTTGACTGCCACGCATGTCACTGTCGTGACAGACGTAATGAAAAGAGAGATAGAGAAATAGAAGAGAAATAGAAGATAGAGAAGAAGAAGAAGAAGAAGAAGAGGAAGAGGAAGAGGAAGAAAGTTTCGAGTGACGAAGTATTATGGAATTCCTTTGTACCTTTGTCTAATAAAAAATTTTTTTTTTTCTTTATGGAAATATTTTCTTTACAAGCGCGAGCCTTAACTTTCTGTTTTATTTTTTATTTTTACAAGGCACGAGTCTTTGACCGCCGCGATAATGCCAAGAGCGGATCGTCGAAATAAAGGAAATAAAAAGCGGGGGAATGTGCCGGGAGGCGGAAAGCCGGAAAATTTCTAACGTTTAAGAATGGATACCTCCGATCGAAGGTCCGACGTCCATTGTCGCCATTGATTATTTCTTTCCCAATATCCTCCTCTCTATCTTCCTCCACTCGGAGCTTATTTCGTATATTTATATATACTGCCAAGTGCCACTTTGACTTCCCTAAATCGAGACTGACTTCATTTACTTTACGTTTGCATTGAGTCTACTGAATGAGTCAACCTTTACTTCCCGCTGGCTGCAAGGCCAGCATTTCATTGACAAAACGTTCATTCGAAGCGATACTTGCAATACGTGTCCGGTTCCGTTGCGTATTTCTCATCCGTGGCCAGGGCTTTCCAAGTTTTCAGCTCAATGTTATGAAATATAATGAAACTGACGCTTCGCGGTGACTCGTTCAATTGTTTTTTTTTCTTTTTTTTTTAAATAAAAATTCCAGGTAAAACAAAGTAGATGTCGCACTTTTGTAAATTTTCCTTTGAGCAAGGGAAATGTCCGCATCGCATTAATTAGAGTAATTTACGTTGGGAGCTTGCTCGAGCGCTTAATCACGGCCATTCGTTTCATTAGACGAGGCGAAGAGGAGGGGAAGCGCGAATAAGGAACAAGTGGGGCAAATATGAATAGCTGAGCGGAGTCGTATTAAGTAAAACATATAAGATATAGCAATGGAATGGTATTCTTCGGCTCGAGAATTCTGAAGAAATGGAAATTGTGTTGTAGGCGAGCGCGATGATCCGCCGTGAGAGAAGTACGAAGGCGAGAATGCAGCGAAGTAGTAGGGATAGAAATTTATGAATCTGTCTTTTTCTTTGCGCCCGGATGATTTCCTTAATCCCAGTGCCGCAGAAATAAGTCGGGGCTGGATACTTTAGTATCCAGAGTAATTTTATCCCGAGCTCTAGAATATTTAGCTATCCTAGATACTTCACTCGTTCCTTTGCGTCTTATTCGCATTGTCGGATAGGGAGGAATATCGCTCTTGGTTTACTCATAATATTATGCGTGCGTGCGTGCGTGCGCGTGCGTGCGTGTGCATGAGAGAGACAGAGAGAGAGAGAGAGTGATTGAGAGAGTGATTGAGAGAGGGGGAGGCGGGTGAAATAAGAGGGCTTTGCGCATCTCAACCGAACGTAAATTGCAGGAAGACGAGAGGTCACGATTTTGCAATTTCACTGTAGACGATTCGTAAAAAAAGTTAAAAAAGAAAAGAGGTCCAATCGAGTGAGAGAAATACAGAGAGAAAGAGAGAGAGAGAGAGAGAGTGGAGGGAGGAGGACGTAGATGATCAAAGAAAAGAGAATAACTCGTTTATAAAGTCTTTGTAGCGTAAGGACATTTGGCCTTTGGCCAGACCGCGGATAAGAAGCCACGCTTTGGACCCTTTCGACACTCCCTTTAAGCTACTGCGCAACGCACAAGTAGGCACTTGACAACAAATGTGCCTTACTGACATTAGTCAAGTGTAGAAAATCACGAGGTATTATTATTATATATGGCCGTCTTGGTTATAAGTTCGAAACTCTTGAGCAACGAGCTTTTCCCTCTTACGACGTAAGGTAGGCAGGCAAGTGCAGTTACCGTCTGTGAAAATGTTCCCGTTGCAACAAGAGAGGGTTCGTTGTTTTCTACCTTATATCCTTCGCCGAGTACTCGAGCCCGTCAAGAGATAAGCTACATAAAGAGCTTTTAAAGCATATTCGACCGAATGCACTTAGTGAATTTCCAGTTATCCCTGCAGCCCCTTGACAATTAAAGGCTCGAAACGAATTGAGGATCCCGAGGCCGCGGGGGGAGGGGGTCAAAAACAAAAAACAAACAACAACAACAACAACAACAACAAAAAAGATACGAATGTGAGGGGCGGTTCTCGTCGGATGAAGTCTTCCTTCCTCCTGGCTGACAGGATTTTACTTTATTATCCCGTTAGCTCCCTCCAGCCCCCGTCCCGCAACACTCAATCAGCTCCCTGTGTCCGTCCCCCGTACCCCACCCCACCCCACCCCCTCTAGACACGGGCTTTACAGCCGCGGAGGCGACTCCTCAGGAAATTACGTACGTACGTGTCGCTCGTGAATCGAAGGGGTGGACGGGAGACGGTGACGGGGGGCGGGGTGAAAGGGAAGAAGAGCGTCGAATCCAGCTGAGCCGCGCTTCCAGGTCATAGAGATTCAGAAAAGTCGAGAAAACTTGGTAAAATAGCCAGCCCCTGTCCGAGTGCTCGGCTCGGCACGGCTCGGCTCGGCTCGACTCGGCTCGGCTCGACTCGGCTCGGCAAGCCCGTCCCTATCCGCCGCGGAGCTTTCATTTTATTTGAGGTGTCGAGCAACGTGATACGGAATTCTTCTCGCGGAAATTCCCGAATACTTGTATTTTTCCACGGGGAGATACCCATCCGCGTAGCGCTGCTCGGCGATAGCAGTAAGGACTCGGAATCGTTTATCATGGCAGTGGGGCACTGGGGTTAGCCGGCGACGTCGGCCTCCGGTTGGCTAAAGGGGGAGACGAGCCTCCGGAATACCGGCGGAAGAATTTTCTTACTTTCAATAGGCCTTATCAAATAGCGAATTCCATAAAGCAAACGACCCACGTCCCTTTCGTCGGCGGTAGCTCACCCACCCACACGCCCAACACTGACCCACCCACCTACCCACACGCCCAACACCGACCCACACGCGCGCACGCGCGCCTACATTGTACAACGAAGCCAGGGTTTAATTTTTATACGTCCGCCGCTTCATTATACGAGAGCGCGCAGAAACTATTTATACAAAAAGTCCTAATTTAAATAAAAGCCAGAACGCGCTTGAAATATGGGAGTGTTAAAAATTGTGGTTTATTTTCAGTCCAGGAATTTATTTAAAGGCACGCGATCATAAATGCCATATAATTTGTCACGGATACTTTAATTACATTATCCACTAATAATCGGGCTCTTTTTTTCTTTTTCTTCTCCTTTATATATATATATGTAATTAATATACAGCATCATCGTTATGTGTGACAAGGTCACACGATTAATGCGTATTAAATAGTATTAAATAAAGTGGCCGTCGCCGCCGTATAGGTGAATTATCGTGCGGGTTTTCCTGATATTTTCCATGCGGTTTTCACGCACACACATTCAATGCCTCAATCGTCAGAGCTTATCTTAATCATGATCGCAAGATTCCAAAGCCTTCCGTGCCCACATTCTTGATTTTCGCCAGGGTCCGTCCGCGGATATCTATTTTCGCCTCGACGAGGGTATAAACTCCCCATCCCCCCCCTACCCATATCCTGCCCGTGGCTGCCCTGCCCCTCTTTTATATTCAGTGGCGTGGGATTTCCTTGAGTAATATCGAGAAATCGAAGAACCTTGAACGAGAGCGCGCCTTAATGCTACAATGGCACACGCCCGCTATGCATTTCTTCTCACCTACGTATTGTAGGTAGAGCTCAGCGGTAGGCCAACTTATCTCAAGCGCACACTCACCAATAACTTAATAATAACAACTTGACAGACAAGGAATATTTAATTAGGAATACTTAATAAAGTATATTCTATACTTCCACGTATTTGGCGCATTAAGCGTATTTGTCGTGAAAGCCAGTCGATTTTATTAATTCCACTGATATTCGATTGAAAGCTCGAAAGATTATTAAGGCTTACAGCATGGATTTATTTACTGTAAATAATAAATATCGAATAGCCTAGCCGTTTGTCGGCTTCCTTCGGCTAACGAAACAATTTTAATTAAAATCTATAATTACGCATTCATCAATTATTATCCTTACTTATTGTTGTTATCGTTATCCTTATCCTTATCCTTGTTGTTGTTGTCGTTGTTGTTGTCGTTGTTGTTGTTGTTGTTGTGATCATTTTAGTCGGAGGGTAATATTATCAATGTTATTATTTGTAATTATTGAAACTATGAATATTTACGGTGACTCTTGGTACAATAATTTCTATAAAATGTTTGTGCTATCGAAACGGTATCCGTAACCGATACCGTAATCGCATACTCTCGCTCGTCCCCTCGTCGTTGTATTAGCGAGGACCTTTCCAGATAGGCATTATTGAAAAATCGTAAAAGCAAATTTGAGAGGCGGCACTTATTATCAAGAGTTTATACGAAAGTTCACGCGCTCCGACCACCTTGAGACTGTATCGTCGCACGTATCGCGGGTTGTACACGTGGATGCGTACCCGATCGACGTATCGACGAGGGCTTAAATTCAAACTACCAGGGCATTAGCAATTTATTCATTTTCTTTCAGGCGCACCGCCACAAGCTTATTCTCACGCGTTATTTAAGGGACAGTATTATAACATTTTTCCATCCTCGCTCCATCACCGGCAAGTGTCCTTCGGAGCAGATGGGACGTCGAGCCTCCTAGTGGAGTGTGTCAACTATAAATCGATGGATTCTCATTCATCAAGTGCATTCTCACCCAGAAGCTGACGTCTTTTTTCCCCCGATGATACGGAAAAGTATCTCTTCCGTCGAAGCACGGGAAACGTCGTTTTATCACGTATTCCGCCTTCTCCGCGTTCACCCCGTTTTTATCTCTCTCTCTCTCTCTCTCTCTCTCTCTGTCTTGGTCGGGTATGGATCTCGCGAGCCAGATCTCCGGCGGGATCCTTTATTATTCTTTATTTTTCATTTATACATCGGATGGAAGCGGCGAGTTCGAGAGGCGATGCCTCCGTATCGATCACGAGCCATCGAGACACGAGCTCGGAGTTCGAGTGCCGAGTTTCAGAATCGGAGTGTTGGGACTCTGCAGCTCAATGAGAGCCATTATCATAATGCAACAGTTTGGAGACCCTCGAATAATAGACTGGTAATTATTCTTGACCCTCTTGAGGCCTCGATCTTTACCAACACTCCAACTATCGTTCGAGAGGGCCTTTCTTAAACTCCTTCGTACCGTTCCCTCGATGCTTTACACACTTGTTTTACTCTTGCAAAAATAAAAAAAATAAAAAAAAAAAAAAAAAAAAAATAAAAAAAATAAAGAAAAAGAAAGAAAAAACTTCCAACTTTCACCAAGGTTACAAAAATAATTCAGCTACGCCTCCGATAGCCAATGAAGGGCAGGCTTAACCATTACTGAAACTAATACCTGTCAGGATAAATGATCGAGAATTTCCGAGGAGCGTGAAATAATTAAGACGCTTACATCTAGGAAAAACCGACTTTTTCTCATATTTCAGCTTCGCGAAATTTTTTAAAAGCTGGCGTTTTAATTAACCTTAAGAGGATTTCGAAATTATAAATTTATTTCATGCAGCGGTGTGTTGTAGCGCCACGTTTTCCGATCTAACTGTAGACTTTCAATGCACAGCTCTTGAAATAGAATGGGAAAGAAAGTTAATTTACTTTATTTATTGCCACCGTTACTTCAGCTCGGTATTATTAAATTTTTTTTATAAAATATGCCTTCACTTTTAAAAGGGCTTTATTATTATTGAGAATTAATTTTGTAATTTCGTCATTCGGTTTTATTAACTTGATTATGCATCGCATCGCTAAATAATGCAAGCCCGTTTTTATATTTACTTAACCGCTTTTGTTCATCATTTCATGAAAACCAAACCGCCAAAGCGAGTCAAGTCTTTTAACGCTTACTTAACTACGTGCTTTTTTTTTTCTTTGAAAACCTTTTTATTTGCATTTAATTTTCTAACTTACAAGCCATTTACCCCCGTTTTCCTAATGTTCCTTTTTTCTTCTTTTTTCTTTTTTCTTTTTTTATAATTAAACGATCCAGAAATATATCGTTAGAATTATCAATACAAATAGTTTTACATAACACGTGTCGTACATAATAAGTGAGTAATAGAAAAGTTGAAGGTAGAAGTGTAAAATTTTTCGTGTAATTTGATCTGTGCATACGATAGAAATGGCGTGTAAGCCGTATCTCGTTTTATTATATAATTAGTAATTAATGCGAAGGCGAAGCCGCAAATCCATTCGCTCGACTGTCACTTTAATGGCATGGATACGAAGAGTATATTTTGATTCGAAAGTTTCTACGAAATGCAGGTTTAATAGGTTATACAGGCTGTACAGTTGTTTATAAAATAGCGAACTGATAAACAGGGTTTTGCCACCGTGTAGGAAATATTTAAAATTTAGATACGAACGTCGAATTATTTTCATTTAATGAACCGTAAGATGAAACTTCGTTTTTGAATTCAATTAAAATACAAAAGAGGAAAAAGAAATTGAGGGGGGGGGAAAAAAAAAAAAAAAAAAAAAGAAAAGAAAAGAAAAGAGAAAAGAAACAGTTTAACTCGGTGAAGTTTATAACGATTATTAAATTTTTAATAGATTTCACCGCTGCGTAAAAACAATATCTGATTCGCAGCATTTAAAATTCTTATCTTACGAGGATAAATGTTTTTGAAAATGTTCTCCTTAACTCCGTAGCTTGCTTGGAATATTACAAAGTTATGGAATAAGATTAAAAAATAAGTTCTTCTAGAAGGCTGGTTATTTAACATCGGCCCGAAAGTTTTCAGCCGATAAAAGCTGTTGAATCCTCTTGCAATTAAGAAGCCGTTGCAATAAGACGACGATATTCTTAACGGGCGATATGGGCGATGTTAATTTCATAAACCGTCATTCCGACAGTGAATAACTTTACGGATCGAACAGTACATCTTGGCTTTTAAAAAGATGGCTTTGATCATGCCGACGTCACGGAGGAGTTGCGCCCCGATAGCGTAACGTAAGATCCGAGGGAAGAAAATGAGGGAGGTTCGAGCGTTGTGTCGCATTTGACGATCGTTGTAAGCGGCACGAGGACGTCCTTTCCGTAATAAGCTGATGATGCGATGATGCGGAAACCATTTAGAGATATACGAACAATGTGCTATTAGCGCGGACAGATTGCTCCGTAATTATGTTATTAAAGTGTAAGGGGATATTTTATTGAAAAAAATAGGTAGCCGCGACTTAATTGGACTTGGTTGTTGGGGCTGATCGATAATGACCGGCTTCGCTCATCAAAAAGCCCTTATTACTTTTCTACGACCCCCCTCCCCACATACCCCTCCCGCCAACCTATTTTTTTCCTTCTCTCTCTCTCTCTCTCTCTCTCTCTCGTACGCGCGCGCGCTCGCTCGCTCGCTCGCTCGCACACCTATAAGGCAACACTTTCATTAGTTGGTAGGAGCCGTGGTAGGGGGCGTGCGTGCGTTCGTGCGTGCGTGAGGTTCGCGTAGTCCGTGCCGGGAAACTTTCTTTATATCTACTCGAGTCTGTTTTTTTATTGTTTGAAAGTATATAGAGCGCTGGGAGCTTCTTCGACTATTTACCGGGAAAGTCTTGAAAAACTGCTCGATGCTAGCACTGCTCCGTCTTCAGCGCTATTCCAGTCATACACACGCGTCGCTTCCTCGTCTGTAAGATCATCGCACGTATGCCCCACCCCCACCCCACCCCGCCCCTCGGCTCCTGCACTGCACATAACGACTTTTTAAAAAACACTTCTGCTCGCTTAGGATTTTAAAACCTTGCTCGGAGTGAAACAGAGCGTGGAAGGAATGAAAGCGGCGAGCGGCCGGGGGCGGGGACGGAGGGGTGGGGCCGGGAATCTTTGCTGACATAGTGATAAGAAGTAACCTTAGCGAATCTGGAGCGCGACGGCAGATTTTTTTTTTTCCCTTGAAATTTCATTATCCACGGGGTGAGACGTCACGTATGAGTCGAAACGGTCGAAGACTTTTGCTCTCCCGGCGCTCGAATTTCATTAATAAATGCAAGACCCCGGTTTCATTAGGTAAAAGCATCCGCAATGCGTTTAATGCATGTAATGTCCCGTGCGAGCGACTGACACTTCCTTCCCCTGTTACTCGCATACGGGATTTTTAAAAAAAAAACAACGTCATACATTAACGATTCGCGATCAAGAACAAGAGAACACGAGGGTAAGGGGATGGATGGGGAAGGGGAGGTGGGTTATTGGGGAGATCGCTTTCAGGATTTTGCACAGTAGTCAGTGGATGCAGCGCTAGCACGGAAGGGGGTGGGAGGGCTAAACGATCGACTCGAGTCGTTTCCGTATAAAGGAAGAAAATGTTTTTCGTTAAATACAATGTCTGCCCGAGTAATAATAAATAAATGCGAGCGAAGCGAAAGGGGAATCCCGATCATACGGGGAGATTAGGGATTGGAAAGAACGGGATTAATTTGAGGAAACGTCGTTTCCTCGCAGTCTCGGGTAGAGGACGTAACCCGGGGCGGAGGTCCCGCGGCACTTTGTTCCACGGGGTGCAAGGAATCTCGCATACGTGGGCGTGTGTGCCCGGTCCACCCGGACCCGCTCACCGAGCCGTTATTTACAATGGTCGTTGGTGTGGCGGGGCGGGGCGGGGCGGGGGTAGGAGGTGTAGGTGGAGGCGGAGGCGGAGGCGGAGTAGGAGGGAAGAGTTGTGAAAAATAGAGGCGGGCCTGGAAGTGCTTCTAACAGAGTAAAGCTAGTTTTTTTGTCCTTGGTAACTAACTCATCGACTATCTAGCATTAGCGCACACCACGTACCAGAGAAGCTAATTAAAACTTTTTTAGTGGAAACTCGGCTTGTTTTATCTCATTGTATATTTTACTCTCGTTGCCCCTTTTAACTCGAATGCCCTACTCATTCCCAATTATCGGTTTTGGCTTATTTTCTAGGCTGAACGTCAGAGTAACGAGCCTTTGGCTCAAAAAAGAGAAGGAGACGAATGAAATTTATTATCGGTTACATTTTTCATTGGCGAGAAAACAAAAATCGGCCCCTTCTCCTTCCCTCTCAATAACCAATGCGATAACCAATGAAATAACCAAGGCAATAATCGATTCGATAGCTAATGAATAGAAGCACCGGGGACTCGCGCAACATTCCAGAATCATCCTCCAGTCGATGATTATTCTACGATTGTTATTATTATACATTATTGTTATTATAACAGTAGTAATAATATAAGGATGCAAATAAGTCGGCGGATGTTGGAATTTAGCGCGGAGTTGATATAAATTAAGGGTGACTGGTCGTAAGTGCGGAGCTCGTAACAATGTCATTGTAATCGATAACGATAACTCAATTAGATTGTTAAAGGCCATTAGGTAGTGGAAGGCGGCAGCGGAGGCGGAGGCGGCGGCGGCGGCTGTGGCGGTGGCGGCGGTGGCGGTGGCATCTTACCCCGTGAGTTGTAGGAACCCTGTTGGGTTACATGGCCTTCGATTAGAGAAAATTAGCGCTTGCCGCAGCGATACACGCACGCACGGACCGATGGCGCAGCGATAGGGGTGGCACAGGGTTGAGATAGGCTCGAGAATGTCTATGTGGCCGACGGTAATAAGCCACGGAAATGAGCGATGAATCACAAGATTTGTTGGCCGGTGATCCTTCCTGCCGGAGCCCCCTCGACTCCTGGTTATCGTTGGATTCGGATCGACGCAGAGTCGAAAGCCTTTCGTCAAAGTCTCTCGAGGGCTTCGGCGGTAAAAAGCGCGAGTTTAATCGACGCTCGTGTTTTAGGAATAATCGATATAGTGGCGGTGGCGGTGGAGGTGGCGGCGGCGGCGGCGGCGGCGGCTATCCCGAGTCACGCGAATCCGGCCACGGATGCCTACCCACCTACCCACCTACCCACCTACCCACCTACCCACCTACCCACCTACCCACCTACCCGCCTATCTAACCGTACGTGCACACGCGGCTGGATACGCGCCTTCCCTACGTACGAGCGCATAGGTAGGTAGGAAGAAGCCGTGGCGCAAGGGAGCTCAAGTCCAATCGCAAGGTCGGAACGGTTGCCCGATGGTAGGGTGGGGGGGAGGGGTGGCCCTAGGCTCCTTGGGCTAAACACGTGGAGGCTCGCTAAAGCCAGGGTCTCATCCGAGAGGGCTCGATCTGAAGCTCGCCGGGAACGGGGGAGGCGTAGGGGCTGACGGAGGAGGCCGCGGTCGAAGATCCCGTCCTCGCGTCCGGATTATTGAGCGAACCTCCTGGGCTGGCCCTCGCGGTCGTGCCTGAACGTGGACTCGCTCGAACGATGTCACTGTGCCAAGGCCGGGCCTTGGCATGCCGACCTCTCCCATGAATACCGAACGAGGCTCCGTTGCTTTGATCGCGGAGGCTACTATGCCGCGGCTCTTTCTGCCGCGGGCAGACCTTTCTGTCGGCTAACCGTTCAGACCGAGGCTCGTCCACCTTATCCTCCGCCCTACCCCGCTGGCTAACGACTCGCTCGCATGAGAGACTGCCACGTGACGTGCGACGGCACGAGACTTCCATTGACCCGCGAGGCCCTGACGACCGTTACGGCCACGAAAGCGGCCTCGGACGGCTAACAACTTCATCGTATCCTCGATAACGGTTATCCGGACAATCGAGATCCGTTGTCCGATCGACCGATCTGTCCCTGTGAACGGCGCGTTAACGGATACTCGATAACCGAAGCGACGAACGAGTTCCTCCGCCACCTCCACCGCCACCTCCAGCGCCACCTCCACCGCCACCGACTCCTTTCGCAACGGGTGACTTATGAATGGGATCGCAAATGAGTGTAATGGCTGCTGAAACGAATGTATTGTCTCGTGCTCGGGAGCAAGCACTGTTTCCCCGGTCGGACAATGGTCCCCCCGACCCTTGCGATAAAATCGATTCCCATTATGGATTAGTCCCCAGCGGTGGCAACGAAATTCAGGAATAACAGGAAGCGGTGGCGCTCCATCGATTAATTCTACTTAAATGGCCCCGGGATTTATCATCAATGTGACATCGCTTTCGTATTTCTTGCGTAGGCGAAGGCGCCTCTTTTTTTCTTTTTTTTTTTTTTAATCCTCGGACGATGGAAATTCAATAATAACGCTCGCTCTCGGAGAGGACGTTGGTACGTAGACGTATAAGCCAAAACAAAAAAAAAAAAAAAAAAAAAAAAAAAAATAAATAAATAAAAAATTAAAACAAGAAAAGAAAAAAGAAAAGGGATTACGGATACTTAATAGTAATAGTAATCTTAGGGCATGTATAGGGCTATTACTATGGGTGAATACGTAATTTATAAGTAGATTATACAAGTTTTGGCCATTATCGTGGCCTAGACAATACCTAATATTTAATGAAACGCCTACTGAGTAATAATAATAATCAAGTTATAATTAAGGATCCTCATTATGCAGCCTTTTAATTAAAATCTATCCATTGAAATTAAAGCACTTGGTATAAATAATGATAAGGGGGCCGAGGATCTCTTGCTTAAGGTGAGGAGCGCGATGATGCGGGTACCCCGAGACAAAAGCCCGCGGTGAGGATGGGTCGCGGTGAAAAGCGGGGCTGGGCAGGTGAGTGGGTGGGAGTTACAATAGTCTGCGTGTCGGTGGAGTTGGCGCAACCCGAGCGTCGACGCGAAATAAATCTTTGATTATTTCGATAAAGTGTCGGGCGGTTAAACGGACTCGAGTAGAAAAGCCTTGAAAAACTTGCTATCGATTACGTAACCATGTAATACGTAATAATTTTGCTTATAAAGACGCTCGCCCCCCCCCATCCCATCCCCACAACTCTACGTCTCTTTATCCCGCATAACTTTTATTAAAAAAAAAAAAAAGTAGAAGAAGACGAAGAAGTAGAAGAAGAAGAAGAAGAAGAAGAAGAAGAAGAAGAAGAAGAAGAAGAAGAAGAAGAAAAGCGGAACTTTTGTAATTGCGCATGGCAGCCGCGGCCCGTATTGTACCACTGTGTGCGGCAGGGGGAGGGGTGATGTTTTCGCTTGGTGTGGCAGTTGGGAGGGGGGGGAGGAAGCTTCAGAATTGAAGCTTCAGAAATGCACGTCTTTTGATATTGTACTACCAGGTGCGGAGCTGACGAAAAAAACAAACAAAAAGAAAATAATAAGTCTAGCCAAGAATTACGGTAGAGGGGTTAGGGCGACGGGGGCGGAAGGGAGCCTCGAAGATAAGCAAGCAGTCGCGTACAATAGTCTCCATTAGCGCGATGGTTTTTATGTAAATGAGTATGGGGTCCGCCGATCCGTAGGTGTAAGCTGCTGCAGCTCGTAAGGGGGGGGGTGGAAGCTTTCCCGAGAATTGGCTCCAAGACGCATGCTGTAATTGAATGTGAATCTCCGAATACGAATTGGCCTCGAGGCTTCATAATTCCCCTACAAAGTCTGCTTTTTCTCTTTCAGATGGAAGCGCTTATTGGGCCGAGCATCTCCACCTCCACGACCTCGACGTAATAACAAAAGGGTGTCGCTACAGGGTTTAGCTAATGAATTGCTCGCTCGGTGCGTGAGAGATTAAGTGTTGTGAGCATCCCCTAGTACCTGTACCGCCGCGACGACCACCAGGACCACCGCCAAGTATTGCTGGTTCGGCATATACGTAGATATGAATGTACTCGTGGGGACGGGAGGAGGATCATCGAGTGCTTAGAGGTCCGAGGGATCTCGAGAGGCCCCGCTCCCCAGGCGCCGCTACCTACCTCCTGGCCCAGCCGGTGTACGCATACGGGGCTTGTAATGGGTGATCCGGAGCTCGACTGCGCAGCGGGAATGAATGTCGGGCAGTGGCACGGCTTCTCGAGGGTGCCCAGATGAGATAAGTGAATCAGAGAGCGAGAGAGATCGAGAGAGAGAGAGAGAGAGAGAGAGAGAGAGAGAGAGAGAGAGAGGGACTGCGAGATGGCGGTCGAGGATGAGCGCCGGCGGAGGCTCGGATATCTCCTCAGCCTCGTAATGCTCCTCGACGTCGTCCTGACATGCTTGGGCCAGAAGCCGCTTAACCTCGGGGGCGTCAAAAGGCGCGACGTTTACATCGCCGGCCTCTTCCCTTACGCGTCACACGTGCCGGAGAGTATAGTGGGTCGTGGTGTCATGCCGTCCGTCAAGCTCGCCGTCGACCACATCAACGAGAACCCCAACATACTCAGGAATTACCGGCTCCACATGTGGTGGAACGATACCCAGGTGAGTCCGACACCCTTTGCTATTATTATTACATAACCAGCTCTCGGATCTGTTATTATCGGCTCAAGCTTCCCTACAATCGCCAAATCTGCAATCGAAGGGGCTTCGAGCCCCTCCGGGCCAACAAATGTCAACCCTTTTTAATTTCCATAGACCGACGACAAGCATGTCCCATTAAATCTATCCATGCAGAAAATCAAAGCTCTATTTAGCTCTAAGTTAATCATCCATTTGTCGGAAACGCTCATCGATGCATGTGTACGTTTTTCTATTATTTCCCCGTTAAACGATAATTCCTTTGGCCAATATCGCCAAGGTTGGTAGGTTATGATGGGGGCGGGGGGCGGCGGGCGGGGACGAGTCCTCTACCGGAGGGAGGAGGTTTCGTTTAAAAGTTTGGCGTTTCCGGTAACATTTTCTTTGACTCGAGGAGCCTTTTTTTTCTATGTCCGTTAATGCCTTCGACGAGATGAATATTGTTATTGTACGTTTGAAAAAGGAAAGGAAAACAAGGTTATCAACGACTAAGGCACTTGTTACGGCGCAAATCGCTTGTAAACAAAATCGTCAAAGTGACCTCCTTGTCGTCTTGGCTAAGTTACAACCGGCGAGGCAAGGTCACTAATCGTATCCTTAGAGTATAATGTTGTCAGTCTGCGAAATTAGGCGCCGCCTACCCCGCGACCGGTATGTCGCCCAAATAACTAGTTTTCAAGAACGCATACAGGCAGTACACTCCCGTCCTTCAACAAGACTACTACTAAGCTCATAATTAGCTAGTGCGATAACAACCAAGTCTACTCTCTTCACATTGTACTCAAAATTCTACAATAAATAAATTCTAATCACTACACAGTTTTCTTCTATTCTCTTGTGCTTATCCGAAAAACAACATTAATTAATAAATATCAAGGTTTGCTAACGCCAACCTTGTACAACGCGTCTAGCCTACAACTATACGCCCGAACAGCACTAATTACGCAGAATGTCCGGGGTTATTGGGGGGGAGGGGGAAAGTCATCGGGATTCGCTGGGAGTTCGCTGGGAGTTCGCTGGGAGTTCGCTGGTAACGATTTTAATAGATTGATACTCGAAAGCAGGGGGCTTTAATAATGTCGCAGCCCCTCGGGGCGAAGGGGCCGTCGAACTATTTACTTACGAGCTTCTCGTATGACGAGAAGATTAAATCGTGAATAAAAAGAACAAAAAGAAACAAGATTATGTTATTTCCCTGTTTGGCGTTCCATCGGGGGCCGGTGGAAGGGCGGCGGCAGCCCATGAATCGGGATCGACGGGGCGGGGGAGGGCCGGAATGCGCCGGCAGCGGGTTGACGAGTTGCGCACCGGTGTCCGGTCGGCCAAGTGGTCCGAGAGCAGCCCTAATGAGTCCGTTGATAATCGCAATCATCCGCCACGTGAGGGTACGTAGAGACGTACCGCGGGTGGAGCTGTCAACGGAGCGGTGAGCTTCATGGGGTTTGCGAATGGCACGGCACTCGCCGGGTAATGAGCTCGACCAGCGAGTCAGTGTCGGCCCGCGGTCGCTTCTTCGGCTCCAGGATCCTACAGGACCGCAATTCCATCAGGGCCGTTCATTTCCATCGGGCTCATCTCTGTCTGGGGATGATGACCTTTAACGCTTCTCTCGGCAGTGGGGAGCCGGACAAATGGACGGGATGCCGCATAATCCACTCGAGCCCCCGACCCACGGCAAATTCATGGTGCAGCCATTGAGCTCCGCGCTAGTGCCCACACTGTCAAGGAGGGAGGGGAGGGGGAGGTGAGTTTATAGGTCCGTCGGTCGACTCGGGATTCCTATCGATTTTATCGTCTGGATTCGTCGCCTTAGTCCCAGGACATCGTCGACGGGGATTCTTCGGCCATCTTGCCCGAGAACGATCTTAACGTCGAGGAACGTTGCAGGCCAGTTTATTGTTTTATGGGTAAAGTCATTTGGAAAAGTCCAATATACTACGTTGGTGCATCCTAACGCAAGCTCATCGAGTCGCGCAGAGTCGACCATCACGGGAATAAAGTGGTATTGGTGCGCTCGCTCGGGCGGTAAGAGCGGAGAAACTACTTACTGACCTTTTAGCCGAGCCCTAGCCAGCACTTTTTCATTTCTATTGGTAAACTTAGTTTTAAAAAAGTTTTCAGCCCCGCACGCCATTATATATGGGGAATCTAATGAATCGGAGCTCGATGTACTCGATGCGGCGGGGCTCCATTACAATCCAATGTACTTTTTCCACTGGCCTTACTCTTAATTTTTAATTAATTTCTCTCCCAGTTCTCTTAAGTGCGTCGTCGCTATACATGGGATCTCAATTAAAACTTCTCGTAAAGAATAAGAAGAAGTAGAAGAAGTAGAAAATGAAGAAGAAGAAGAAGAAGAAGAAGAAGAAGGCGGCGAAGAGAAATCGTAAAAGGCCGGTTACTTTATTAATATCCTATAGTCATTATTGTAATGAGATAATAGAGGAAGCTTGGGGAAGTTTTAGCCCCCCTCTCCCTCAGACGACAATCTATCACTTGCAAACTTACATTTGCACTTTGTAATGGGCAAAGGTTCACAACGGCCGTACATAATTATCCGCATAACTTTTAAAAATTATTAATACAAGAGTTGAAGAAAGAGAGAGGGAGAGAGAGAGAGAGAGATGACGCGAATAATCGTCGCTGGAACAATAATGGAAACAATAATGGATCAATTAAAGTTTTCGCTTAACTTACGGCTTCGGGGTTATGATGGTAAGTATCGAAGGGCCGAGGGCCTCGCGCATCTCGACGCTCGTCGTCAAAGAAAAATGGCCTTTCCGCTTCTCGCAGCTTTCTTCGAGCGATCGAAAAGCACGGGCAGGGATATTTCAAGCCCGAGGTTGCTCCCTTACGTTGCGGCCCGACTACTCGTACTTTATTACACGGCAGAGTAGGCGGTCTCCTCGTGGTCCCTCCGCCGCGTACCCGACCACCCGACAGAGTAATTCCCGCAATTTTTCGAACCCGTTAGCCGTGGGCGGTGTGCGCCCCTGCCATTTGAAAGGTAAGCATCGCGGACGGTCGGAGATAAAAAAAAAGCAAAAAAAAAGCAAAAAAAAAGGCAGAAAAAAAAAACGCGAAAGAAAAGAAAAAAAAGAACGGTAACGATCTGCCGTCCCGATCGTTTGTTAACGAAAACAATGCGCGAGCGGTTCTTTACCCGAAATCCCTTTCATTTTTCGGTTTGCAGTAGGTGAAAAATGCACCGGCGAGCCAAGCCGAGCCGACAACAAGAGCCAAATCACTGGGGGGTGGGGGGTGGCGGGCTTCTGTTATTGCGAGCGACGCTCCCGATCGAGGAATTAGCAAAGTTCCTTTCGGACGGTCCCGTTCGCGCCGCTGCTCCCGATTCCCCAATAACCCCCAATAACCCCCAATAACCCCCAATAACCCCTCGGCACAACTACCGACGGCATTATTATCTATTCCTTTCGTGGCCGACGCAACGTTTACCTCTACCACACGCTGCCTATACTGGGCTGTGCTTAAAATTCGACTCGCGAAGCCCATTCACGCGAATTACCTCGATCTTCGGCCTAATCCTTCAGCCTTCGGCCTTCAGCACGCCCGGTTTCCCTCCCCAGTCAAAGTGCACTAGCTCAGCGGGTTTCCGAATAATTTCAATCCAGTCGTTTTGCATTTTATATAGGCCCCGTTGGCCATAGGGACAAGGGGTTATCGGGGAATCGAGCTCGGAATTCTCATCGATGGCTCGAGCTCTCGCGTAAACAGCAGACGAACGAACGACGAGTGCCACCGACGGCCATTGCGCACAGGCATTCTTCGATCGACGAATTTCTCCCGCGAATCGACCTTTTCAACTCGAATCGAGCAATTCCGTCATCCTCTAGCCTGACTCCAACAGCTAGAGATCGAGCCGAGCGCGTGCGCGTCGATTTCTTACGCAGTCGGATGATGCTGCTGCTGCTGCTGCTGCTGCTGCTGATGATGATGATGATGATGATACGATCGTTTGGCAGTCGTTGCGAGTGCTGTCGCCGTAGCCGTCTCATTGTTCATAGGGAGAGCCATTAATTATCGCGTCCCAGTGTCAGGAGGTGGGGCTGCTTCTTATCGGGAAATTTTCTGATTGCCCGCTGCTGATTAATTTCCTGTTTCAATGCGAGAGCTTATGCCGCGGAAATGAAGATCAATATAGTTTTCAGCGCAGCTTCCCAGAGCCCAGGTTTCCGTAATTTCAGTTGCTTCGTTAATTAATTATACTCGTTAAAGATAGTTGATAAGTTACGAGCAACTCGTGCGCCCAAACTTTCTCTATGAATGTATCGCCGCATTATCTATCGCCTCCTCCTCGAACTCCTCCTCCCGCCCACGCAATTAAGCGCATTAAACGCATTGAACGCATTGAGCGCATTGAACGCATTGAATGGAATATCGAGGGGAGGCGCGGCCCTCGAGATTCGACGTCGATTGGGGACTGGCCGAGGCCAACTGGAGGATCCATCGCAGCCCTTTTATTTTGTCCCTCTTCATCCCTGGCGATGGGCCGTAAGCGTTATCGACGACCTCGTCTAAAAATCCGAAGAGAGAGGCTCCAGAGCGAAGCCGAAGTCTTTTGTCCGCTGCTGCGGTTCCCGGGGGCGGGGGGGGGAGGGCAGTGCTCCTACACGTGGCTAAATACTTGACGAGCGGCTAGGCCAGGCTACGTAAAGGGGTGCTGGTGCTGGTGCTGGTGGTGGTGGTGGTGATGGTGGTGGCGGCGGGGGAGGGGGTGAAAAAAAAGGCAAATCTATAGAGTATAAATAAATTCCTTGATGCATGATATAAACACGTGAACGGTTGTATCGCGTGAGGAGGCACGGGCTCGCCCTCTTCTATTTTCTACAACTTTTCCTCTTTCATAAACTTTATTTACAATGTTCGCCCTCGTGCGCGGGCGCGTGTGTGATGCACGTTTCCCCTTTACGTGGCAGTCCCATTGCAACGACCGAGATGAAAATAAAACTTTTAAGGGGTCGGCGTTCACGGATGCTCTGCTGGTATTTCGACAGCGGGGGTCGCTGTCCGGTAGTGTCGATTGGTAGGTACGTCGGCTCTCTGGCATTAGTCCGTGGAAGAATTGCGGGGGTGGGGCGGGTGAAGAGCTAGGAATATCGGCGATGGTCCGGTGTCGATAGATGTCGGGAATTCGGGAAGGCTTAACGATCGCCCATTGAAAAACAAAGGCTTTAAAAGGGTCGATACGATCGCGAGGAAAACGAGGGCGGCGCGGGGAGGGGAGGGGAGGGGGGGTGAAGGATAGGCGGAGGAGCTCAAGTACGAAGGTTCACAAAGTTTCATAACGGGCTTGCATATTTGCCCGTATAAACAGGTGAAGGCTCGTGTGTTTGTTGGGGTATTTGAAATCGGGATGGCGAGGTCAGGAAGGGGGCCGCGGGAACGGGGACGAGGCGACTAACCCAGATCGCTCTGGGAGAAATTGAAAATCGCGAGACAATCAGAGTGGCAAGCCACTCAAAGCTTACTTGCAATCGCTCCCGCGCCGCTCGCCAGGAGTTTCTGCACTTGTTAGTTACGGGAACTGCTGAGAACATATAGTTATAATTAAATTTTGACTTACCTACCTACCTACCTACCTACCTACCTACCCAACTACCTCCGTCTCTCTCTCTCTCTCTCTCTCTCGCCTACGAATACGAAACTGTTCAAATATCTTTTTGTTAGTTTAGTCGTTTGATCTATTGTACCATTAGCGAAGAAATTAATAATACATTCTACCGCGAGGTTCGCCTATTTAGCTTTCGACCGCTTTATTCTTATTTGAATTGCGCGCCAAAACGTAGGTCAGAACGTTTTGATCAATGGCAGGTTTAACATTTATTTTCGTGACCACCCACTCCGTAGCTTCTAATGTAATACGTATTTGTGACACGCACTTCGCAACGCTGTTTATTAAACGGAATTAATTATGAAAACACGGGTTCGGCTGAATTCGAAATACATCAAAGATATAAAGTTAAACGATCGTGTTATCGAAACGCACGACTTTCATTGTATTATCGAACAGGTTAATAACATTTATGAAAAATCCCTTTGGAAATAAATAATGTCTCGTAATTGCTGAAATATTATTTTAACAAGTTTTTCGTTTATTTAACTCGCTTGTATATTGAGTGGAATTCAATATTCTTGGCCAAGTAGTGGGTAAATATTTTTAATAATAAAATAACTTTAGCAACATTGATAAGCATGATGAATCTTTATTAATTTAGCCTTTTTCATAATCAATTGATTTGGCATCTAAGGTCTTAACGAAAGGAATTTTTTCCTCGCCTCTCTTATCGATTGCGAGTTTATCTTGCATTATCAGCGACGTCGAATGTACAATGCCGTGCACGCGAATCAATATTTTGAAAAAATTATTCGCAGCTGGGGGAGGGGAGCAGGTGAATTGCGCGTGACGTAGAATTTCTGATGTTCAATTAGACCGAGAATGCCTCCTCTTTATTTCTGTACCCGCAACGGCTGGTCAACGAAATATTAACGTTTATAGGAAAGCGCAGTCGTAATATTTAAGTTCGTAAGAGCGAGGGGGGGAAATAATAAATGTTTCCAATAAACCATTTGAATAGCGAGCGATGGAATATCGGGCCGCGTTGTTTAAACAATCGTTTTATTTTGTTTTTGCTGCTCAACAAGGTAAATAAATGTCGCAAACGATCGAAAGATATGCAAGATTGCTAAATTGCGAATCGATAAAAGCCCACCGACGGAGGCTAGATCTTAAATTTTTCCGTGCATGCAAGTGCATTACATGTACTATATTATATCGCATGGCTGGGCGAGGAATCTGAAATATCATTGAGCAGCATATGAATCGCTATCGCCCGAACCTTGATCATGCGGAAAACTTATTTAAAGCACAAGCTGATTTTCATATCTGCTTTTCGTACATGCACTAACACTCACTCGATTTCGAAGCCATCGCATCATCGACTTCGCATCGAAGGATAATCTCTCTCTCTCTCTCTCTATCTCTCTCTCTTTTCTTCTTTTTTTTCTTTCTTTTCTTTTAAATATTTCAAGACTCCGAGTGCCGGGAGGTCGTGCGTGCGTGCTTGTAATTCATGCCGCGAAGCGCCAAAATTAAACATTCCTTGTCGAATGCGCAATCATTAGAAAGATTTATAATTACGGTATAGCAACCACTGTGGTTACATCGTCACTAAACACTATTCATATTATACACTTAGAGAACGCGAACATCATGGTATAAATAAATTTTGCGTGCGCCTCTAATTCAGCTCGTATTCAGCTCGTATTCAGCTCGTATTCGACCGGCAAAGCACACAATTACGAATAAATAGATGTAATTTATGTATTTAAACGATAAGGAGTGCAGGTAAGACGCGTTGGTGGTGGTGCGATAATTAAAAAAATTTGAGCTCGAAATAAGCTCAACAGATAAGCTCGAAAGTATAAAAAAAAATATATATATATAAATGCAGCTCTGGTGGAATTATCAATTGTTATTATCGTCATTGTTGGCGCGAACGGATAATTCCCGTATTTCCTTCGGTGACGGGGGGTGAGGGTGACTGACTGACTGACTGACTGACTGAGAGAGAGAGAGAGAGAGAGAGAGAGAGAGAGAGAGAGAGATAGAACAAGGGACAGGATCGACAGGATCGCCTACTTATGATTTCTCGTACATGCCGCATATACAGATGATCGGACCGACGAAAATCGCGAAATAAAGCTTATTTAATGCTAATCCAAAGCTCGGTCGAGTGCTTTCGAGCTAAAAGGTTCCTCCAGGGTGCTTCTATCGTAGTTCGATCGTGGCTTCGGAGCGCGCGTGCAAAAGTCAAGATTTCTGCAAACAGTACTCAAGTCGAGAGAGCTGCCAAGAGTGACAGATTCGCCGGGCGATGCTGGGCAGGTGGGGGGGGGAGGTCACATTGTCCCGCCGAGGATGGCCGAGGAAAGAAGAAGAAGAAGAAGAAGAAGAAGAAGAAGAAGAAGAAGAAGAGGAGAAGGAGGAGGAGGTTGAATATAAGGAGGTGGAGGGTGGGCTCGTTACAGGACTCGGAGGTCAGAGTCTATTGAGTTAGGGCATAGCGGTTTCCCCCTGTCCGACTGACGGCAATGGGTTTTCAAAGTTCAGAGGATGATTCGCGGCCCTTTTTGTCCTCCTACTTCATCTCCATACCCCGTCCCCCGTCCCCCGTCTCATTGTAATTTATTCCCCAGAATATCTTTTTACCTCGGGACGGGCCTTCGTTTTTTCTTCCCCGGCCGCAATCAGTTATCGGCCGATTATTCCCGTAATTCCTCCTCCTGGAATACAGTTGAGCCCGAGTCGAGCATTAGCTATTTCAAATAGCTCAGAAAAATAACTGAAGCTATTAAATCGGCCTCGGATGCTTTTCTCCGCTCATTCGTTATTACAAGCATCGATCGAACGATCGGAGCTTCACATCAGAAGACCCGAGTCTCTTCCGCGCCGCTCTGCTACGTCCCTCGATCCTATAAATCGAAACTACTTCCTGCACAAGTACACCCGGAGTCGCTCTCAAGGATTAACGCGATCCCTTTAATAATTGCAGCGACACCAGTCGGGTAACGCGACAGTAGCAGCAGCGGCAGCAGCAGCAGCAGCAGCATCAGCAACAATAACAAGCATCAGCAACAATAACAAGCAACAGCAACAATTAAATAACAACAGTAATAATAATAAATGTCCCCGATATGTTTGCCCGCAGCTTGAACCAATCCAACAGACAGTTGGTTTTGCCTTTTTTGTTTGCTTTAGAAAATTAATGCTAGGATGCACTGGCGTGGACGTGGCAGACTCGTGGCCCCGGACGGTTATTATTTGTTCAAATTCCGCGATATTTCTGTAGAATATAATTCCATTCGGTAAAGCATTATGCATTACAATATTTCCGGCCCGAGCTTTGTAAAAAATATTCGCTTGCCATTCAATACCCTCGGCATAATAGCGGGCTGATTGAAAACGTAACTTTTATGTGATTTACGACGGCTGAACAAGTAAGTAAAATAAGTCACTCCGAAGATCGGAATATATTCTTATGGTTAGATTTTTCAAAAGTTTTATGCGAATAAGCACGACCGCGCTGAGCGTAGCGGAGGGCCACGGGGAGGATGGGAATTTTATTCTGTTTACAAGAGTTTGATCCTCGCGGATAGTAATCCCGCTTATTTTTATTAAACATCCGCGACAATGAGCGTCTGTATTATATATATATATATATATAAAAAAAAAAGTCCGAGAAACTCGGCCGAAAAACCTTGCTTACGATAATACGCATTAAACCTCGTTTTCTTTTGTACTGCTCTAGCTGCACATACAATGTGCATTAAAGTTGCATACGCCCGTTGCACTGCGAGGATAAGCGAGTGAACCTTTTTGTTTAAGTGGAAATATAAATTTTTATCATTACAACTTCCTGTCGCGTTTCAGAGCTTTATGCCCAGTTCGTTTTCTCTCTTCTTTCCTTTTACTTTTACCTTGTCATTTTCTTTTTCTTTGTCTTTTTCTTTGTCTTTTTCTTTGTCTTTTTCTTTGCCTGCCCCGACAATGACTTTGCGCCGGTTTTCAACGAATATTCAATCATTTTATATTTCTCGTATTCAGCTCTCGGCTAAGAAATCGCCGTTCAGTTCAGTTCCGTTCCGTTCCGTTCCGTTCCGTACCGTACCGTACCGTACCGTACCGTTCTTCACGAAAGAAATTCCAAGAGGCGGATGATAGAGCCATTTCCCCTCAAGCATACCCACCGAGTCTTAATAATTAAGCACGATAATGGAAATTGAATAAACATCCTCAGGTCGAATGAAGTAAAAAAATACTCAGCGGCTTACGAAGCCTCGGCCTTTTTCCTTCATGCGATTGACAATTTGCTGACATTCCGTATCTTATCATAGTCGGGCATTCAATTCGCTTACGTAAAGTGAATAATAATTTGATCCGACCTTAAATGAAAATTTTATTTTCAGCCCCGCAGCCTTTGGCCTGGCAATGTATATGCGCAATAAAAGTATTATAATAATACTGTCTTCCTTTTTAAACATTCTTGAAATTCTAATCCCCGAATGAAAAATACAGGGTCTTATAAAAAAAAGAAGAAGAAGAAGAAGAAGAAGAAGAAGAAGAAGAAGAAGAAGAAGAAGAAATTTTATGCCTCCGTTTTATTTAAAAAAATATAAGGTCTTCCGGAATTCCTCGGCTTGTTCCTCAGACTATGCTGATTTTGTTTAAAAAAAAAAAAAGAAAGAAAAGAAAAAAAAAACTGGAAGGAAAACTAGAGGACTCCGATTAACTTTAACTGAAGCTTCTCTCCGATTGCAATGAGATCGTTTTAATTAAATTACGCAGACAAAAGTCGAGGGCCCGCCGCCAGGCTTACACAACCAATGCATTTATAATAATTGAAACGGTTATGAGTAAATTTATTTAAGTGATAATTAAAACGCGTATAATGAACGGAGGCTCGTTGTTTAATATCCAAAATTTAATATGAATAAATTTTTAGCGAGTCCAGTCAGCCCCAGTAATAATTACAAATACAGCCGCCGAGAATGCCACAGGATTACTATTATTATTACCATTACTACCATTATTACCATTATTACCACTATTATTATTCTTATTATTTTTATTATTTTTATTGTCGTCGTCGTTGTTGTTGTTGTTGTTGTTGTCGTTGTTGTTGTTATAATATAATGGAAGTGGTATGATGAATTTTAAAATTAAATTTTCTCAACTACGCAAACTATGGCTCATCGAGTTACTTACCGCTACGGCTTAGCTGAATAATTTTCAAATTCTTACCACTCGTTCATAACCTAGACCTTGCAGCCCAGCTATTTTAAGCGAATTCGGTATTTCAATGTAAATGCAGATTGATAAGAAGTTGAAACAAGTTTTCCCAAGTCGTCGTGACTCGTGAATTTTCTCCTCCTTCGTAATAACCCGTCTAGCTCTCGCTCGCTCTCTCTCTCTCTCTCTCTCTCTCTCACTCCCACTCCCACTCTGCCACTCACTACCGGCTTCGTATTTTTGCTAAAGATCGTATGCAGATCGCGTTAGACGTTGTTTATGAACGGCCAATGAGCCAAAATGCTTTGTCGGCAATTTATATGAGGTAAGAAAAATACCGAAAACCTGGATAAAAAAAAAAGTGCCCGATAGTTTCTTCATAGCATCGAGCTTTTATTTAAAACTTTTCTCATCTCCCTTGTTGCTCGACGCATGCAGTAATTAGTAATTTTTTTTTTTTTAACTAATTGATTTAACTTAAAAATTGGGAGATGAATGTATACTTAAATTCGATATGCAAATTAACGAGAGCCAGTATAAATGATCTAAAAAACTGGATAGCCTTGGGCGTAAGTATTGGTATTCTTGAGCGTATATGTAAAGGGGAATAAATAAAAGTACGTGAGTATCGTGCAAACCTACTTATATTTATACTTTCTATACGAATTTCGTTTTATTTGAATAGTAACTTAAAACATCAACAGGAAGTGAGCTATTAAATATTTTTTATTGGTTTTTTTTTTTTATTATTTTTTTCTCGTTGAAAGGGGTTTTATCAATTTAAGTAAAATATTCTAAAAAGAAAATAATAAATCCAATAAGGAATAACGAACATCTGAACGAATATTATATATATATATATATATATATGTGTGTGTGCGCGCGTGTGTGTGTGTGTGTCGGGAATGTATTATAATTAGATAATGAAGTTAATAAAAGTAATAAAAATGAAACGTTGGGTGGTGTTAAAAAATTTTAAAACTTTAAATTTTATTCAGTAAAAGCACGTAGTGCAGTCTGAATAAAATTTATTTTTAATAATATGTATAATTAAAGCACGTGCCTGTTTTTGTCTGTATATTTAATTTTATAATTTGCCGAAAGCCACTCTATCACCATAAAACGAAAAAGTAGTTGTAGATAAATTTTAAACAGTCCGTATAGTAAAAAATTCTAAAAGCTTTATTAGTGATTTGTCAACAATTTATCTGTTTGTCCATAATTATTTAATTTACTACGTCGATAAGAGACGGAAGCTTCTTTTCACTAAATTCAAATTTTTTCCAACTTTTAATTCTAATGAACAAAAAGTTATATTTTTCTTGTGATACTGATTAAAAAAGAGTAGGGATTTTATCATAATTT
Source organism: Ceratosolen fusciceps (assembly GCA_018883505.1). Taxonomy (NCBI): domain Eukaryota; kingdom Metazoa; phylum Arthropoda; class Insecta; order Hymenoptera; family Agaonidae; genus Ceratosolen; species Ceratosolen fusciceps. The sequence goes on along the minus strand of RCIC01000002.1, from coordinate 11,939,405 downwards.
TAACTAACTTACGCTTACTTTTCAAGAAATTACCAAACACTTTTAGATACGGTAAATGAGGTGAGATAACGGTTTCTTTAATGGCGAAAAAGGCGCAAAATTAAAATATGTAATATATTTTTAATTAAGTTGTGATAAGTGCAAAAAGTGCTGAATATATTGTTTTCGCTGGGCGTAGAGTATATAAAAGCAACAGACATACGTCAGTTTTAAAACATTAATTACCGTTTGATACAGTAATTAAATTCTAATTATTAAAGAATTTAAGTTCAGTTTCCTTAAGCTTTAGCTATGATAATTGTTTGTTTATACTACAATAATCGTTATTCATAAATATTATTCATAGGCTGAAATGGACGAAGCCGAAGTGAGATAAGAGAAATTGTTTGTCAGATTTCTTTCCACGTAAACGTAATGTTAAATTCATTATAATCGCAGATGCGACAATTCGGCAGGCTCGATATAAAAGAACATTCAGAAGCTGGGAGAGGAGCGCTCTACTGATTAAATAAATTCAATAATTTATTACCCATTGTACGCTACTCTGATAATTTAATCGTACAATATGAAACAAAAGTATACATGCCAGTAGAATTTAATTTAGTTGGGTTTTTAACCGAATATGGATATATTAATTAAAGAGTGGCTCGATGGCTCACATGTAGCCATCCGTAAGATAATTCTCTGGGTTATTGGGGTGAAAAAAATATAAAAATTACATACATAGTAGAAATTGTTTAAATAGTTTTAAGTCGGCAAAAACGAGACTGGAGTCTTTGAAAAATTCTCCCCCTACACGGGACGGAGTAATACAATAGAGAAAAATAAGACTTGGGTAAAAGCTTAGCGGCGAGCTTGAAGCTTCATATGTTATTTATGTACATGTGAGTTTATATTTGCAGGTCGATAAGCAGACCCAGTTCCTTGAAAGTAAATAAACGTGTAACTATAAAAATTATGTTGAAACCTGCAATGTTTCTCAGCAAATTCGTATAACTGCATTCATATTCCATGCTTTATGTTTCTCATATAAAATCGAGAGCATAAGGTAATTTATTGGAAAATAAAAAAAAAAAGAAAGGAAAAGAAAGGCTTCTCGCAATAGAGTGAACGTTAATAAGCTGCGTTTTAATTAGTATGTTGGCCACAAATTATTACTCGGCATTGAATTTATTTATTATTTATTATATATCCACGAAACTTTCTTCACTTTATATGTTTAAATTCAATTGTAATTCAATATAATATTCAATAGAATATAAAAGCATAGTGAATTAATAATTCTCTAAATTGAATATCAGAGCAGAGTATATAGTCTATAGACATTATTTGCCAATTTTTATTTGAGAAAATAAAGCTTGACGCAAAGAACACTCTTATTGAATATAATAATAATAATTATGATGATGATAATAATAACAACAACAACAACAACAGCAACAACAACAACAACAATAATAATAATTATAATAAAGAAATAGCTTTATTATACTAGTATTGTATTTTCCTGTATTTTTTTTATATATATAAGTGTAGAATATAAAAACTACTTCCATTTCAGCTTATCTTGTTTGTTATTTTCTCGTCCCCATCTCCGCACATTTGAATATGATTTGAATTTAACAAGAAATTATATAACTGAACAAAAATTATTTAAAACGTCACATGCATTGAAAATTAAATATATTATTGTATAATTTGCGCGTAACCTTGGCGAACGAAAAAAAAAAATCGATGGACTACGGCTACGTGGTCAAAAAAAGTAATACCATTAAAGTAAAAATTTACAATTTATTTTTGTTACTAATAAATTCGCATATTTTACGCATTTTATATAATTATTCCTTATTTCTCTTCGATAATTCTTATAATTTTTATGTATTATAAGAATTTGATGAGATTCATGTTTTTTATCTTAAGGGGCTCGTAAAATTTATATAAAAATGCTTTATTCCTTTGTACAAGGATATTCAATAGTGTTCTTTTATATTTTATTATTTAGAATATATGTACATTTAGTCGTTGGGAAGCCCCTATAAATATATTAGTACGAGATTACGTAGTTACGCTCTTTTAAAACAATATAGATTTCAAGCTTGATATTATTTTCACTCGATGTTTATGTTAAGAAAAATCTAATAGCGTTTCATCGTTATAAATTATTAAAGAATTAAATTATAATAATTCAGCTCTATAAATAAGCTTTTCATGAAGCAGAAAACGAAAGAAAAAAAAATTTTATTTTAAAATTGATGAGACTATTTTAGAATGTAAATTCACAAAGAAAGTTACGGAGAAAAGTGTTTTCGCCTTTCAAGTTAAAGTATCCATTATCTTTGTTAACAACGGCATTTAAATATTTAACAATTAATTGAAATTATTATGTTTATAAAGTAATAGGTCAATATTAATAATATAGTAATATAGTGGCGAATTTTTATTATTTGTAAGCTACGCTCAATGAATGTAACGAAGACGTTTGAGGAAAGCTGATAGTCCGAACCAATCGGAATGAAATTTTTATCATTAAAAGCGGTCCTGTTTTCGCCTAGACTCGTCTAGGCGTTTTGTTGATTGGGCTATTACTTTTTTCCGGACAATGCAGGTTGAGCGATTGTTGACGTCATCGTCTTTGCAGAAATCCGCGAGCCGTAGCGTGAAATTCGTATCCTTAGATCGAATCATTTAATACCGACGACTTTATTTTATAACGTCGCTTATAACCTCCACGTGATGAGATATTCTGTATAAGTGTATTATGCGGATAAGAAGAAATTCGAGGGGGTGAGATGAGTTAGCCCCGAAGCCATGGCTGATAACCCGAGCGAGTAGCACCAGCCACTGAAGTTTTACTAACTGGCCATGATATTTAAAAATGTACAAAGTTAATAGCCGATTTTCTTTCCGTGATTACATGGCTTCGTAATCAAAGAACTTTTCTCGCAAATTGTTTACGAAGCACTTAGAGTCGTCGAATGAAGCGGGTGGCGGCGAGGGGCTGGATGTAAAATCAGTTTAAATATAATTTCGTCGGGGGTAGAGTGAAACCATAGGTTGTGAAAAAAATTTCGAAATGAAAGGGGGTAAATGTATCGGAACATCGGATGTAGACGTGTTAAGTATTGTTCCGGAGTATTAATCGATCGAGTCTCTCGTAATGAAGCCAGGCCAGGACTATTGTTTCCGTTGAAGATTGCCAGGCCTCTTCTCATTGCCAATAAATGTTTTAGAGGGCACATAAAGTCCAGATAGCGTGAAATTTCAGCAATTAACTTCGAATTTCCGACTACAGTAATTAATCAAAGTGCCGACCTTTTCCATTAAAGGAACTCGTTGACAGTACATTCAATTATCGAGCCTCGGCAGAGGAAGATGGGCTGCCTGCCTGCCTGCCTGCCTGCCTGCCTACCTACCTGCCCATTGGTACCGGGGCCTAGGTATCGAAAAATCGGCCTTCGATCGATACGCTTGGTACGTACTATGCGCTACCAACATCATCATCCCTATTCAACCATTTCGCGGCAAATCTTGATTTGTATTAAAAAGCAATTAACGTTTCCTTCTTCCGGTTAAGGAGGGGGGGGGGGGGGGGGGAAGGTCGGGTGAACGTCAGCGGAGCAGGAACTCGATTTCTCCGCGGGGAATTGCTTTGTGCATAACGTTTACACGCGATATTAACCTTATCAATCTTGCGCCTAAATTCGCCTAGATTTCGTGTATTATCGCATTCGCATATCGAGTTATCCAGACTATTGTCTAATGTAAATTCCAAGTCCGCAGCGTAAATAATAAATGACGAGAATGAAATAAAGGGGATTGAACGAGGTAATAATACCTCTGGCGCGTTTATTCAAATTTCAACGGATTTCCATGTCCTTCAAGGGCTTAGCATTCGAGAGCAGATTCGCAGGGCAGGCGATACAATTCGTGGAAGTAGAGCCTAATTCGAGAGAAATCGGCGGGGGTGAAATTGAGGTTTGACGTTTTCGGTGGGAATGGTGATTCGCGCGATCGGCCTACGTCAGCGCCATCTAGCAGGCATTCAGGCCGTAGCCTGAATTGTACTGGGAGGGATGAGAATCGACATGCGCTCCAAGATGTTTTCACCTAGCTAACGAGGCTGCCGGTCAATCGGGTAATCGGGTAATCGGGCAATCGGGCGAGCAACTGTGGTCCAACTTCCGATATCCCGCGACTGAGAACACTCGGCTCGCTCTTCCCTCTTTTCATCCGCTCCACTCACACCCCCAGCCCGCAAAGACTTGCCATTCTTAGCGGTGACTTTCTTAATTCTACATTGTTCGCCGCCCCCTCTTGGCTCCGAGCGCTTTATTTATTTACCTCCTACTCGTGTTTCGTAATTATTGCTTTGTAATGTTTTGAATAATCTGCAATCGCCTCCGCCCCCACCCCTTGTACTCGGGACAGGACATTATACGTGTATATATATATATATATATATATGTATCGGGCTTGGCAAAGCCAACCGTAAGCGTAAGAAGAGTACGACGCGAGAGCAATGCACCGCGTTAAGTGAAGCCTGGCAGGGAGACGTCGAGAAGGAAGGTCATCACTCGGTATATGTTAATGCTTGAGGGACAGGCATGAATATGCAAGGGGATGAAAGCGAAGCTAAAATTCATAGAGCCGTTCGGCGGATTCGGTGATTCGGATCCGACGGCATTTTCCTGCTCTCACTTCTTATTTCTCCGTTCCTTTCATCCCCCTGGTCTCCTTGTCATCGAGTAGCTACGTCTCTCTCTCTCTCTCTCTCTCTCTCTGTCTCTCCGCGTGGGTGGCTAGGAGTAAGAACCAACTAGTAAAGCCACTGCGCAACCGACTGGCTGCGCGACACCGTCAAATTTAAAGTATCCCCGTGCGACGGTTCGCGGAGCAGGGGGAGGGGGGTGGAGCGGGATCGAAGCGCCGAATTAAGATGCAAATGACTAAAGTTTGCGAGGTTAAAAAATGACGAGAAAGAAGAAGAAGAAGAAGAAGAAGAAGAAGAAGAAGAAGAAAAAAACTACGTGGGACATATTCAGACGCTCGACCCTGAGCCGCGGGAAAGTTGCACTTTTCCAAGGATTAGACGTCGCAGCTTTCAGCTCGAGCCGTACGTACGCGGGAATTATTATGCAAAGAATATACCCTCGAGCCTCCTAATAACGTCCCTCGGGCGGCATTACATCTGTAAGAAAATCATCTCGCGTTTTAGCCTCGAGCGGCACCGTTCGATTGTTCCGTTCCCGCCCCGTTCTAGCCCACGGCTCTCCATCAACTGCGTAAACTACATGCCGCTCTCGCCTTGAACTAAACGTCGACTCTTACGTTACTTTACAACAATTGCTACGTTACACCTGATTCTTCAAGGCCGATATATATATATATTGTATAAATCATTGTCGTTAGCCGGAGCCGTGAATCTTATGAGCGTTCAGAGATTCGTTATGGTTAATGAGCTGCGTGTTATTCTATCGGGAACGGGTATCCAGTAGGTACTCGAGTAATTAAATAATATTTTTAAAAAGGTCGGCGGTGGTCGTTCTCGTCGTCGTCGTCGTCGTTGTTGTTGTTGTTGTTGTTGTTGTTGTTGTTGTTGCTGCTGCGTTATATTAAACGATTGAAAATGATTTAAGCCTGTCGTGATTAACTTTTGGTTGAGGGAGGAGTAAAAAAATTGTTATTAAACTCGATAAATTCAAGCTTGAGTCAATAATTTTTTTAATTACCCATTGCCTCCATTATTAAATACGTCCGGGACACGAGCTTTTATCGATTTTAAATAACTGACCACTCCCCACCTCCAACCCCCAGCCCCCTTTTATAAAAATTGAATTAATATTAACGCGGACACGGTCCCGTAGCCGCGCCGTCCACGTCTTCCGTATAATTTGGAGAATCGGTTGGCCGTGCATGGCGATTATTGTAAAAAATATATATTTAGCTCGGCGATCGGCTCATCCCCGAGGGCTTAATTGGGATTCTTCGATAACTTATTTCCTTGATTAACGCGCCGCGTCGAGTGCACGTAATGTCGAAACACGTCTGTCGGGAACGTCGAGCACTGACGCAACATTTTGTATATTCTCTATAGAGGCGCGAGGATTATTGACTAGTGAAGTGTTGTAAATAAAATGTACGCGTGCTCGAAAGAGGCAGAGCAGGTGAGCAGATGAATTTTCGGAACAATAAATGCTCGGTACTATTGAAAATGACGGAGCTCGAGTTGTTAGCGAATTTATTCGAGTGCCAGCACCAACGTCCCTAAGAGCCCTCCCTAAGAGCCCTCCCCAAGAGCCGCCGCTAGGAGCCGCCGCTAGGAGCCGCCGCTAGGAGCCGTCGCTTTCATAGAAATGTAAATTATACGGTTTTACGGAATGGCTCGGGGTTATATAGTAAAAGCTCTGTAATTTACAATGGACCGGTAATACTATAAAGCTTACCGTAAGTGGTATTTTTTGAGGGAGGTTGCAAGTTCCCGGCGCTCCTACGTCCCGAGGAGGGAGAAGAGTGGCGGAGTGACATTGGAGCAATGAACCGGGATGTCCCGTTGGGTTAGCGGACATTATGATACATTATGAATTTCTCTATGGGCGGGGTTGAAAGGGGCCCGGGGGCTCGCCCCGCTGGATAAATTTCAATTAATCGGAGGGAGTTGTCGCGAGGCTTTATCGTCGTGCCCGCGGACGCGGAGCCGCAGGGAGCTCCTCGTTAATTTTGAATATCGCCGATAGCCGAGCGGCAGTTTCTTTCAGCAGGACCGAATCATCCTATCCTCGATCCGGCTTCCGAGTGCCGGATACCTGGGCTTCCCGAAACTTTGATATACTTATATCTGCCGTCTGCCGTCGTAGCCTGTATGCGGATGTGATTTTCCGTCGGCTAACGATTTCTCGGGCTATTGAAAATCAGACATATTGGAAATATCGGGAAGAAAGGGGATGGCCGTGGGGAGGAAAAAAAAACGAAGAATAAGAGGAAGAAGAGGAAGAAGAAGAAGAAGAAGAAGAAGAAGAAGAAGAGGGAGATAAAAATATGTCCCATCTCCCTCCGTCGCCCCGAACGGCTGCGTTACATCAGGTGGGCGCTGACATCGAGGAATATTGGCTCCCGACCTTTTTATCTGCGAAATCAAGCTATTGAAACCGCGCCTCTTCATCTGCATAATACGGAAAATTTCTCGGAAGTGTCCGAACGAAATGAAACCGTCTATAGACGGCTGTCGGGCAGCGTTCTCTACTACGAACTTACTTATTCCATTGCCGCAGAGGCAGAACTATTGCTAATAAATGACTAATGGCGATAGCCCTTCTTAACGAATCGATATACTTATTCGGAGTTAGCCTATCGGCGTATTAGCGTATCAAGGGGAACAACAATTTTTTCCGTTCCCGTTAATTTTGAGGACGTCTTCCATCTTTTATTACGTTTTCAATCGATTGCCCATAGGCTTCTTTAACTTTTATGGAACAGTGCTTGTAAAGGGGAGACCCGAGGAGGGAGGGAGCGTAACCACTACCCTCTGTTCTCAACACAGGGAACGTAGAGCAAATATGGCCGAACGCTTTATCGACTGACGTTTTCTACAATCGGAGACATGAAATTTAACATAAATATTAACAGTCGTCGCATTTGCGCTAGAAAGTCCTACACCTCTACGCATTATCGCTGTCCGTATTATTATTATTATTATTATTATTATTATTATTCATAAAATTGATAAATAAAATGCGAATAATGTTATTCGGCGATATTATGGGAAGCGTATGACGGATACGTAACGTGTTTACAAACATTTACATTAATAGGTCATTGTCCGTGGGCAGCAAATGTACTCCGTACAGCCGACCCAAGTATTAATACAACTATTAATGCTCACATTATATACGTTAGTAGTATACGTAAATAATTATAATTGCGCTATAAACGTCGGACTAACGCACCGACGTCATGTTAATGATTTAATGAAATTTTGTTACCCATGGGAAAAGTTATTGGGGTTATTTTATAGGAGATTTCAAGAATCTCTGCAAAACTTGTACAAGTTCAATTACGAAGAATAAAAGATATTTAGAGAAGGAGAAAGGTGGGGACCGGGTGGAGCAATTAATTTCGTTACTTGTACTTATTATACTTTATCAGCCATCTTGTCTTTAGCCAATTTATGCGAAATAAGTATTCGTATTTCGAAATATTTTCCCCGAGTTCCTTAAATGTTACTCAATTCCCAGCTTCCTTCTCATGAAAACGAACTTTTTTTTGTTTTATCGAAGAGCTTTAACATCGGCGTAGAATCACAGTCAGTCGTATAAATAAAATATTAAGCAGTGTAATTAAATATTCATGTAATAAGAGTCGGGCGTATTATTTTGAAATTCTTTTAAAAAGGCTTTGGATTTAATTAATGGAGAAGCCGAGGAGGAGCCTTGGGCAATAACTTTTCTGTTAAGTAATTCAGCCAATTGTTTTTAAGATGTATTCAGACATGCTGGTATATAGATCTCGGAAAAATGCACGCACTCGCCAAGCTCGTTGACCTATATACGTTAAAAAAAAAAAATTTAATTCCTTCCCTCCGGTTGCCTACGCGATTCATCGATACTGTTTTTTATTTAAAAAAAAAAAAAAACCCTTATAAAACCTATGGACGTGTAGGGGCCGGAGTCGTAGATATAGTAACAAAGAATGGATCTGCAGCTTCGACGGCCGTCGCAACTCCGTTCGGTGCTTTAGATTATTTATTCGACGCATAGACTGTACGAGGATTATTCGAAAATTTCGGAAAATTACATTCACGTGACATTAATTACGAATTTCATCAGCACCGAGACATTTCAAGTATCATATTTCATTCGACCAAAGGAAGTAAGAGAGTAGAGCTCTAGAGGGAGGTAATCTTATGTCTACCGTTTGTCACCGACCGTCGCAGATTTCTTGCGCTGACACGTGATGACGCACAATGGGGTATTACGTATTGCCGGCACGGGACAATTAAAATTCACCGATCCTCATAAGTACAAAAATATCCTAAATAAATTTAAGCCGACGATGTTGTTTTATTATTTTATTTTATTATTTTCTTTTTTTTTTTTTTTTAGATTTCATAATCCTACGTATGAGGTCAGAATTTAAAAAAAAAATGACGTGCCTGACATGTTGTACTCTTTTTTTATATATTCTGTTTTCAATAAAGACCAACACATTAATCGGCTTTTGCATTTATTATAAAAGAAAATCTTCCTTTCATTTCCAGCGTGCGCTTTTTCATCGGTATTTTTTTTTTTTTTTTTATTATTAATATTACTACTACTACTACTCGCTACTACTACTACTACTACTACTACTACTACTACTACTACTACTAGTACAACTATTGTTAATTCTTAAAAAAAATAGTGAGAGGAACTGGAGTAGGGAAAAAGTAGCCTACGCGTACATGTGGATGATCCATCGGAGTATGGGAGGAGAGGGAGGGAGGGGGGGCGAGAGGCTCGGATATAAAAGAAATAATTCTCAGCATTTTGACTTGGGTAAGATGCGCAATTGAGAGAGACGATCAAGTAGAAGAATTCAATAAGTTTAACATGAAGAGTACATTGTGTTCTTACTCAGTACGCACATTGGTATTGAGTACAAGGAAGCCCTAGGGAAATCCAAAGGAAATGCAGGGCGCCGTGTGTTACGTAAGAAAAGCGAAGATGGACGTGGTAGTGCAGGGCGGGAGGGAGGGTACAGGATGATCTTCCCCGAAGGCCCGGCTCTGTGATGCGGTTAGACCCGAAGTCTAGAGCTTCTTACGTAATAGTCGGCGGAGCCACAGAAATTTCCCCAACTATTCCTCTATGTTTGAAATCTCGCCATTAGCTACAAATAATCTCGAGCGTTCGAGCCCGCTAATACTTTCTTACGTCCACTGTACGCCGGTGTATTAGGATGTGGATAAAAGAGGGACGCGAGAGGGCGCTGACAGTCAACGGCTGCGAAAGCATTACAACGAGCTCGTAATGTCGGCTGATAATAACACCAGCTCTCGTGTCGCGTAAGCTCTCATTACGCATAAAGATCTTAATCGAGATAAGAAAGGCGCGGGCTTGAATTTAAATCCGAGGAACGTACCGGGACATCCTCTGTATTACAGATCCATGTCCTTGAGAAGATTTCAGTGGGACGTACGATCGGAAGGATAACTTACTCTCGAGCAATTAGCGCCGATACCGGCAAATTGAAAAATCATTTTCATACTGGGCGAGGGGGGGGAGGGGTGAGGCGAAGATCTAAGTACGGGATGAGTGCGTGAGCGAAGCTTTCGGTGTGGCCAGATGTTACGAAGGGAGCGAGAGGGATCCAATTTCAGGGAATCGGCCGAGGATATTCGAGCTTTTGTCCTTTGCCCCCATCACCTAGATGGCCGATGGGGGGGGGGGGGCGGGAGGGTTTGTATTCTTCCTCGGAGTCGAAGGGACCCCGAGCAGGAACCAAGTAGCGATTTAACCTCTGTATAAATGGGTCGAGGATTCGCGCCTCGGCGAACAGTTCGACAGACTTTTGTCAGAGATAAACCACATTATTATTATGATCGTTATCCCTTATCCGAGCACTTTACCAACTTCCATCTAATCTACATACGAAAACTTTTTCTCACATTCTCCGAGGATCCTTAGTTTTTACTCGCTTTTGCCCCCCCCCTGCCCCCGAGCTCGTTATATTAACTGCGCATTACGGACTCTCTTTAATAATCCAATGTAATAATCGTCGGCTTGCAACGATCCAGGCTACTGCGTAAGAGCATAAAGTACCCCCGGAGCTGCTTTGGTATATCCATGTAGTTGTAATGACTCATTATTCTGGAGGCAAAGAAAAAAAAAATTCCGTTAAATTTTTAGATGAACTTTTTTTTATTTTATTTATTTATTTATTTATTTATTTTTTTTACATACAAACTCCCTGTCGTAATAATTACAAGAGCCGTTACGGACGCCGACGTGTAATTTTATTCGCTTTTTACACGTAAAAAAATATTAACAGTTATCAATAAACTCGTGCACTGCCTGTAAATCAAAATTAATGATCATCCGAATGTTTTACTTTGCATTATTATAAGATTGTATGAGCCGCGTGTAGTAGTGCAACATGAAATTACATCGTGAATTGCATTTCGTGGAGGCAAAGCTGCTTTGACGATTCTCTTATGAACTACCGAATGAAAATCAATCGAATATCATGTTAAAAATGAGTTTTTTTGTTTATTTGTTGTTGTTGTTGTTGTTGTTGTTGTTGCTGCTGCTGCTGCTGTTATCATGTTATTGTACAATAGCGAATGGGCCTGAAATAACAAACGTATACGTAGATATTTCGATGAAAACATTTCGAATTCATAGTAAACAAAAATATTTTCATCATTTCTATTATGATTATGATTCCAATTCGGTAATAATACCTTTCATCAATAAAGTAATTATTTATTATAAATCCAATGGAATGGAAAGTATAGAAAACGTGTAGCCCGCGGATGGATTTCTAATTTGAAAGTACATAAATTAATGTTTAAATGAAGCACGTACACGTCCTGTATAAATGTTTCCTTTATCAATTAGCATCGTTTAGCAAATCATTTCGTATTCGTAGTTTCGGTTCTATAAAAAAAACATTTAATTGGTCATTTGATTTTGGATCTGAAAACCCGATATAATAATCACAACGTAAAGTTTAAAAACGTTATTATTTATTTTCATCGAATACACCTGAAATCTTTATTCGTGTTTTATTTATCTTTAAACTTTTTAAAAGTATAGCTGCTTTATTATTATTTCCCCTGAGTTTAAGGGCTTTTTATATACCTGCACTTGTCCGCAATTTTATGTATTCGGAAATAGAAAATTTCTATCAGTACTTTATCGAAATTATTCCTCAAAATGTCCACTAATCGCGGATTACTATAATATCAATATTCCGCTCTTTTTCCCTATGTATGTACTATCGGACACATATTCCGGTGGCGAGATCAGTGCCCGGACCAGTGCCCGGACCAGTGCCCGGACCATTGCCCATACCGATGCCCAGAAATCAGTGCCATTAATCTCGAATAATATCCTGAACGTAGAATGTGAGTTTCAGAGGCTGAATATCAGATGGAACTTGGCAATGTGCAGGAAGCTGTGAATTATATTTCTTGTAGCGAGTAATAGAGGATTTACAGTGATCTAGAGAGCGGATTGCAAACAATCGGCTATACGTCCCTGTTAAAAAGTAATTAAAATTAAATGAGGCTGTATTATCGGCCGGGACTAGTGTCACGGGGTTACTGTGGAAGAGGAGGAGGGGAGGGAGGCGTCGGCTCCTCTGTCGAAAGTACCGAAGGGATTTGAGGAGAAAAGGGACTGAATGCCGCGGTAACTTGAGTTATTGATCATTAGTTACGAACGCGTAGGCGATCCTTTGATTTACTTGATCAATAGGAAGCTATGATGCCAGATCGACTCTCCTAATTAACTTGGACGTATCACGTACTTTTTATACGCCGGACTCGATTCCCCAAGTGTATCGAACGTTATTCACAGTGTTTTCCTATTTTTCCCTCGATAAACAAACCTCTTATTTTTCCTATTACAGTTTCATGCTGATTGTTTTCCTATTTATGTCCACATTAAGATTTGATTTCTCTCTCTCTCTCTCTCTCTCTCTCCCTCCCCCCTCTCTCCCTTCCCCAATCACCCCTCCATCACCCACTCCCCCTCCCTCTCTTTGTTCTTTTCGTTAATAAATTCAGCTACACAGTAGTATTCGAGTTTCCTCATCCTTATTTTTGTAAACAAAGTTTTCGAGCTTCAGTATTTTTGTAATTTTCCTCTCTATAATTGCATATGTAATTGTATAATGTAAAATGTTGTTAACTCCAGTTTCTGGTATCAGATTTTTGTCCATATTATTTCTTAGTATAATATTTCTGAGTAGATTTCTTGTTAGAGCAGTGAAGTTATTTCTTCATTTATTAAGTAAATCATTTGAAGAGGGGCGGGGGTGAGGGCGAGCAGTATTAAGTTACGGTTCTTATCTTATATTACATTCCATTGAGCCTGGATATCTTTATCGAATTTATACTTCAATATTCTTTACGACTATTACTTTTCTTTGTCCTCTCATGTATTTGTTTTCCCTGTCTCTTTCTCTCTCTCTCTCTCTTTCTCTCTCTGTGTCATTTCCATAGCTTAATCCCAGTTGATTACACGAGTACTGACTAACACCGCTCATCGGCTTTCTTTCGTTCGTTCCTTAAACATTTAATCAGATTATTTCTCTAATCCTACATTTTCACTTGCATTTGTTATTTATTATTCTAATTTTCTTTTACTTTTTCTTCTTCTTCTTCTTCTTCTTCTTATTATTATTATTATTATTATTCTTTTTTTCATCACCTCTTAATGAATTATAAAAACCTTTACTCGTTAAAACACTTAAATTTACGATTGTACTGTCGTCAAATTTATTCCTGGTTCGCATCGATTGTTCGACATAGCTTATTTTATGTTTACGGCTCCTCTTTAAAATTGGAGACCCGTGCAGGCGATCCTTTTTATAGATATAGCAAGCGCATAATTTATAGGGAAACTGTTTACATTAAGCGCGTGATTATTATGAAATTTTACAATTTTGTTTTACATTTTCGTTTCACTTCCCTCATCTCCACCACACTATGTAATTTCCGATAAAACTCCGATGGCTGAAAAATCATAGTAAACTGTCAACTGGAAGAAATTCGAAACAATTTAAATAATGTACGATATTAACGAATTTATTACACGGACGTTTTATTAAATCATTTACATCATTTATTTATCCGAGGTATATTTATACAGGATAGAAATACTCATTTAATTAGTTAGCAGGACAATTTATCTTACTGGCCGCAGTACCTACAATAATCTAATCAAAACTCGCTCACGATTTGTTTGTAATCGCCCTGGGGCTTTAAATCTCCGGATAGTTTGGTGCGGATGGGAGCGATTTTAATTCCTACAATTATGATTATTGATCAGTCAACTTGAATGTGAGTCAGAGTGAGATATATATATATATATATATATATATAGAGAGAGAGAGAGAGAGAGAGAGAGCGAGCGCACGATGATTAATTGTGATTAAATAAATGTAAATAAATGAAAGCAGGAGCGATGAGCTTGGTAACGTAGATCGTCAGGTCTGATAAGGAAACAACCTCGAGGGAGACGAGGCCGTGAGGAGCGCGACGCGTATTCTGGTCGGGAAGGTAGTTGCGGCGGATTTATATGTCGAAGAAAGTCCGTCCAACTCCTTTCGGTCTGGGAAACGGGTCCTCTCGACCAATGACTTCTGGAAGAGTTCGTGCCAAGTTAATCCCGTACGCGACTGGTAAGTTCGACGGAACTCGCCGTCTCCAAGAAGCTTTCCGATTACCTCGATCTCGTATGTTGCGCGTACCCAATATACTTGCATTGTATCCGAAACCCTTATTCGCCGTATCTCAAATTATCCTTTGCATTTTCTGTGTAAAAAAGAGAAAAAGGCAAAAAGCTTCTTTAGTTATCAGCAGGCAATAGCTGATTTATTATTAAGGAAGATAATGGCGCTCCAAGGTAATTAATATTTAATTGGCTTACAAGTATATTAACCTTGCCTCGACTTGTCCGGTCCCTTAATCAACCAGAGCTTTAAAAAAGAGTCTCAAAGATACGAAAGAGAATTTAATATAATATTCTGATGCATCCGCGTGTATAGGCGATGCGCGTATACGCGCTGTTTGCCGAGATGAAACGGAGATCTGGAAAAAAGGTCGGTGGAGACAAAGGCAGGCAAATGCAATCTCTGCATGGGGATGGGGGGAGGGGACGGGAGGGAACGAGAGGAGGAGGAGGAGGATGAGGAGGAGAAATGTAGGATAAGTTATTGGAATAATTAAATTCGCTAGAGCGTAATGTCAAAACTTTTCTATCAGAAATGGCAGTTATATTATTTATGACTGAGCAAACAGGATTATGAGAATTTGTATTTAAATTGCTGGGTAAAGTTGGCTCGCTCGCTCGCGTCCCCTCCCCTCCCCTCCCCCCATCCCGCTCTCGCGGCGAAGCCCAATCATCGGCGCTGGAAATCACCTAGATTATTTTGAAGATGCCGAAGACATCTTGAAAAGAAGGCGCGAGACCGGGGAACCGAGCGAGCCGCAGTTAAAGTTCCAGCGACGCGGCCGAGAGATTATCCTGCGGGATGACGTCGCCGACGACGGTAGATAAAAAAGACTACCCGAATATAAATGCACTTTTGCCGCTCGAGGAAGCGATCCTTCATTCGGCGAGGGGCTCACAGGGTTCTCCGGCTCTCGTCGGGACTACGATCAGACTGTCAAATATCACCGATACTCGAGAATACGGCGATTTATTCGTAAGCGATATTAGTTTACAGAAATCAACGACGTGCAAGAAAAAACAAAAACAAAACAAAAAACAAAACAAAACAAAACAAAACAAAATAGAAAAAAAAAAACGAGAAAAATTACTCGGACGGGGTCGAATGCCGAATGGTCAATCGATGGGACGACGTTGTTGCTCGCGGCGATTCCCCTACTTTTTTTTTTTTTTTTTTTTTACCTAAACATAATTTGCTCCGTGCGAGGCCCGTAATGAATAAGTGAGCCTGGCACGTTGACGCCGACAGCAATTAGAGATAAGTTTATAATTCGAGTGGACACTGGGACGTTCGAAGGAGCGTTCGAAGGCTCGCGAGGCTCGACGCGTTCGATTCCGTTGGCTCGAGTTCGTTCGCTTGCTCAAATATAAAATGACGGACAATGATGAACGGCCTCGCGCCCCAGCGATGCGCCCCGTCCGCCGAGTACTCGGTCACCACGTTCCTTCCCGACCGTTTAATTCATTCGCCTCCATCGCGACTAGGAACGATCATACGACGGGACCTCGATAACAATAGTCTTTTAAGGATTCGCTTTCACCGGCCCGAGCGGACCTATCGATTCCGTCAAACGCGCGCGTGTGTTTTTTGTTGTTTTTTTGTTGTTTTTTTCTTTGACCAACAATGTTAACAGCCGGACCAAGTAGTGCGATAAACCAGCGTTTCAAGCGAATCGACTCCTCATCCCCGAGTGTAATTTGCTTCGCTATTTATGCATTAAGCATTAATTCATACGCGCGTACAGCGATTTCTATTGTGAATCATAACGTATCGCGGCGAGTTTAGATCTAAGCCGTTTCTTACAAGTCTGTCAATTATTGCGGGCGGAAAGGGGCTGCGAGGGTTCATTTAAACATTTTTTTTAAATCGAATCGACGATTCTCCTTCTCCCGCGCTCTTGGCCATAAAAATCTTGGACTGCTACTACAAAAAATTATATTAAACGTCCGTCGATAGATTATAAGATGATGGCTATTATAGATGAAAAGTATCAATAGGTTTTGGGCGAGGGGTGGGGAGGGGAGGCGAACTCGAGCGAACGATACTCCTTTCAGTGATGTATCGACGATTCTAAAGAAAATCCTAAGAGCCAATATAAATTACACGTGTTATTATTTCATTTCATTGCAGTGTTTGTTGGAAGAGGGAAAGCTCTGAATAAAGAAAGAACTCAACGTTCTGTAGATAGTCCGTGAATTTTTCATGATCGAGGAGGGATCGATTTTACGTGTACGACAATCGTTCTTTCCCGCTAAGGCTTCTTCGGCTCCGGGTATTTGGGAAATTATATTCCTTACTTTTTCCCCGACTTGCCAATGCAGTCTCGATATCATAGTCCAATTCTACAGCTATATTCGTACAGAGAGTTTAGTTGAATAACGACAACAACAACAATAACAACGACGAGGACGACGAGGACGACGACGAGGACGACGAGGATGGTATGAAGAAGAAAGGGAGGAGGGCGGCTTCAGTCATCTAATTAAATGAATTGTACGCGCCAGGACGAATAATTAGTAATATGACCAAGACTTTTAAAGTGGATTTAAAGTTGATGAAGTGATAATTATTATTTCGTATAATTCCTATCGTCCCTTTATTAGAAAAGTTAAGTGATTGAGTAATTTATCCAAAGTTTGGCAAACGTCGCTCGTTGCGAGCTACGAGAAAACAGAAAACTTCCCCTCGAACGCGATGGTCGATCGACGAGTAAAGTCGACTGGGAGGGCGAGTTGGAGGACGAGGTGGTGATGGTGGTGGTGGTGGTGGTGGAGGGAAGACGATCGAGCGGATGAGGAAAAAAACAAAGGAAAAAGTGCTTTGCGTGCGACAATTTAACAAGAGAAATAGAGCCGATCGCGCGCATCCTCGTAACACCGAATTCGATTTACATAGTGACCCAGATGAGCGTAACTGTAGCGTTTTAATGTCTCTGGACTTGGTTTTATCGGCGGGACATGTAATCATACTTATACAATCGGCCGGATGCGGATGGACGTGGACACGAGCTCATCGACTCCCGGCCCGATCGGTGCTTCCGAGCTCCCGTTCCCTCTTTATGCGGACCCTTCCCTCCCTCCCTCCCTCCCTCCAGCCCTCCAACTCTCTCACTCTCTATCTCTTTGTTGTTGTTGTTGTTGTTGTTGTTGTTGTTGTTGTTGCTCTCTCTCTCTCTCTTTCACTCTCTCTTTATGAAACAAGTTCCATCTCTACGAGTATGTTTATCTCGATACTTTATAATCGAACTCTCTGCCCCTGAAGCTGCGTAATATTTTTAAGAGCTCTTTTTCACCTCCACTATTTACCAGCCTTTGCAAATATGCAAATTCACTCCTGCTACATCGATTATGCTTTATCTGTGAACACGTACTCGCCTCTATTTATCTATTTTTCATTCTTTTGTTCACTTATTTATAATACACTGGCTCTCTCTCTCTCTCTCTCTCTCTCTCTCTCTCTGCACTTTTGCTTAATACACACGAGTTACATAGTTAAAGCATGATGAATAATTATCAATCCAAGGGAGGCAAACTTTCCAAAAGTTCTCTCTCGGAATAAATCAAAGACTACTACTACTACTACCACCACCACCACCACCATCACCACCACCAACACCACCACTCCCGCAACCCTTCTCGCAAAACGTATAAATTTTTTACCTTTTTATTTCTTTTGTTTTCGGCTTTCTTTTTTGAAGCTTCAATATGGCCGGCAATCCACCTGCAAGTGAAAAACTAACTTCCCGTGACCTGGGAGATCCCGAGTCTTGAGATAATGCCTACGGATGCCTACGTAGCTCTTCCTTTGTTGTTTATTACGACAATAAAGTTCTTTTGATGTAAACAGTCCTTCATACTGGCTTTTGACGTGTTTCTTTACAAATTTTTTCCCAGCACCTCCCCGTCGTGCAATTAATAATAATATTTTATAAACGAAGATCGCTATTTTTCTGCATTACTTGAAGCTAATTATATAAATTTCACCCGTTTCACAGTCTACGTTCGTAGGGGCAGACAAGCGCAGTTTTGGCCCTTATAAAGCCGTGCGTTTTTATTAATATCCATTGTCGCGGGGTGACGGGGTTGGACGGTGGGTTGGACGGTGGGTTGGACGGTGGGGGGGGGAGTACGGATAATAGTGTAAGAAATTTGTTATTGCAATGCAATATTACGGGGTCGGCGGGAGGCTCGGTCTCATTGTAAGCCAGAGCTTAGAACTTGCCTTTGACTTTGTGAAGCTTCGGCATTAATCAAAAGTCTCGTTTGTCGTAACTTAATTAAAAGCAAATTCGCGAAACCGAAGTAATTATAAACGAATAAATTCAATTAAAATATTCGATATGCTCCGTCTGGCGTATCGAATGCATTACTTATCCACTTCCATGCGTATTTCTATGTATTAGCATATTCTGCGATAGATAGGTTGGGGGAGGGAGGGGGGCGGCAAGTAGCGTCTCGAGGATTGAGCGACGAGGCAGGTCTATCGAGGAAATACCTTATTTTGAGCCGTGCAGCAGTCCCACTCGGGCGCGAGGGAGTGGGCGGGGGGGGGGGTGAAGAAGAGATAAATAAAAAGGGAGCCTAAAATAAGAGTAAAAGACTCGTCCTTTGTATCGGGAAAGTCTCGCTTAGCTCCAGCGTCGAGATTCGCGTCGTGATTTATCGCGTGTGAAAGCTACACGTATACTCGTAGCCCGTAGCGGAGTATGCTCGCTTGCACGGATCTGCAGTATAGGCTAACGCTTATTGCACATATACGTATTTGGAGGATGCAACCTTGCGTGACATTAATAATTAATGTGCCCTTTGCCGTGCTTTGGAATAAGCGCGGAGTCAAAAGTCGACTCCGATGCTCGGAGCATAAAGAAAATGAGACCTCTGGCAATATTAATGAACCGCGCGACTCCTCGATGTCCCTTTACCACCCCAGCCCCCTCACCGGAAAAAGCTCGCTCGTATCGCTCGTATGATCCCGTACGTCCCTACAGCACCAGCGGATCCATCCGTAGCGACGTTACGCTTCAACGACGTTAGAAGAGGACGTATCCGTTTCCCATCTCTGACGTCTCAATTTCTTTTCAGTTTAAGGCGTCGTTCCAGTTTAGGCACAGATTACAGCAATTCCACGGTAATGCAACCAAGATTGTTCGCCTGATACATAAGTCCGTCTACTCTCGTTGCGCCCTGCTTTCCATCCGCCATCCGCCATCCGCCATCCGCCATTCGCCATTCGCCATTCGCCATTCGCCATTCGCCATTCGCCACTCGCCCCTTTCAATAATGGTATCATGAAAAGGCTTTTACCGGATAAATCCTTCTTTTCAACAATTTCCATAAACAACAAATCGATAAGTAATTAATGAATAATCGAGAATCCTCTTAGTTTGTTCACCGTACTTACTGTACTGCTATACGTCGACTTGTCAGTCAATACGAAAGTATGTTATCAAAATAAATTAGCTAAACCGACGGCCAACAGAGATTATCCGCACAATATTTATAAAAGACGAATTTATTTTATTTGCTCGCTTATAGCTCGTGAGCCGTGTATTCTAAGCACACACATAACTTCGATAAGCGTCATTATTACCCAAATAATCCACGAACTCGTATCAGAAATACATAAACGCACGCTTACGTAATCGAACGACATTTTCACTTTCGTAATATGTAATAACGATAGCAATAGCAACAACGACAACGACAACGACAACAATAAAAATAATGGTCATACTTTATTATAATTAAACACTTTTTTAATTACAACGACCGGGGCTCGATTCCTTATAGTATTTACATTTGGATCGATTACGCTCTCTAATACGATGACGAACATTTTTTTTCTATTCATTATGACTACTTGGATTAAATTTTTTTGTAGATAAACATGCACAAAGGATAAAATATGAATATCAGTAAAAGGTATTACTATTACTATTACTATTACTATTATTATTATCGTTTCAGGATTTGTATGAATTTGTAATTAAAATAATTGCTTTCGTCGCAAAGGTGTATTGCGTAGGTATCGATCGTTAAAAATTAAATATAGTGTCATGAATTTTTAATATCTGATAATTTAAATTATTTTCAAACTTTATAAATACAGGAATATGATCAATGCACTCAAGCAAAATACCATAATTAATACGATTAGAACACCGGCACTGAACACTAGGAATAAAATCTGTTTATGTACTGTCAGACTAACGTAATAATCAAACATTAATTAATTGAACATAGAATCCATTAGAATTATATTTCATACCATACTTTAATACAAGATAAAATATTACATAATAACAATGGAAAATTTTAATTATAAAGCTAAGTTAAATTAAAATTATATTAATTTAATTACACAGCCAATCAACAATAAGAATGATAAAGATTCGTTTTTTGTATTAAATTTTTTTTTCCTCGTTTTTTTTTTTATTTCCAAATAAATAAAGGTTGCGTTCTCGAGAGCGTAATTGATACTTTAGCATTAACAATTAATTAGAGCAATAAATATTCATTCTGATGGGAATTTGAAATTTTAATTGTGTTCTATTTACCTTGAATTATTTAAATACGAAGTAAATAGCTAAAACAAATCAACTAAATGAATTTCTGACTTTTTAACACAAATCATTGACAATTTAAAGTGGTTTTTTGATATTTGGATAACAAGCTAATACATTAAATATTAATTGCACTTTGTATACAATTACTAAATTCAAATATTTTATAAAACGTAAGAAAATCCAGAATTTCACCCACTTTTTCCCAATGGTTGTAGTGTTAGTAAAAAAATTTGAATAACAAAACAGTAATTTTGCCTTATTTAATGAACCAAGAATTTTGCGACTACGAATGAGTTCCGACCGTATGATAGATAGATATTTTATTCCTCATAATTATTATTAATTATACAAATATATTGCGTTAAATTGTCGCCGCTTGCAATTATAAATACGTAAATAGCAAAGGTAGTTTTTTTTTTTTTTGATAAACTAGATAGATAAATAGATTAAATTAAACGAGATTGGAAAATAAACTTTAAATTAAAAATGTTACTATATTACTTCAATATTGTGTAATACGCATCGAAGTTAAGTGTACAAACTTTTTATTATTATCACTTGGATGTTACACAAGCAAATTTATTATATGATTTTGATTACGAAACGTATTCTTTAATTACATGGCCAATGTATTTATCAATTTCACGTAGCGATACGGAGATAAGCTCTAATTACGTTTGAGTAATACTCAAACAGATCAGAGTTTTATTTAAAATGAGATCAAGCGTTTTCATGGACATTGCATAAGAGATTTTTACATGAAAAAGCGAGAATGCGCTTAGACCTTAAATAATTCAGTAGACCTGAGCTGGTGGAAGCTTCGTGCAGCTTCAGCTGATCCTTATTGAGTCCAGCTTGTTCGAAACATGTTTGTAATGCCGAAGAAAAAGTCACGAGCAAGACTTATCCTGACAAAATGGCCGAGCATCCCGACTTACACTGCCATACATGCCGAACATGCAAAAATTCTGCAAAAAATCTTTGTTTGGGTGAACGGATAAACCAATACGTATTAACCTGCCTCCTTTTTTTTTTTTTTTTACTTTCGCCAGAGTATTCCATTCTATCTAATGTCTATATTTGTCCAAAAGATTTTACGGAATTAAAAATTGCTTTCACGAAGCGGCCAATAATTTACCGATAAATCAGTGCTTCTGTATTAGAGGAGGGACTCCTTCGCTTTATATTTTCGCAATAAAATTACGATCCCCTGAAGTTAAGATCGTAAAATAAAAAAACCGTTTCGAGCATCAACGCTATTTTTATATATTGTTTTATTTATAAAACGGTATTTCAATAAATTTATCATACAAAATGTCTTGATAAAAATCAAGCTTCTCATTTATAACCTTGGCTTCCGACTCATTGACACATAAACAGCTTACATGTATTCGATGGATATTCGAATAGCATACGTATAGCTGCTACAAGTGCTAAACATTACGGTTACAGTAATTAAATAATTGCATGTAGTAGTAAAATTATATTATATTGTACAGTCACGTAAACATGTTGAAAATGTAAAATTTCATAGTATTCGCTTCAAGCAAACACAAGATTTACAATCGCATAAAAAGTTTCTTTGTTTTGAGCGACCGGATACTGTTTAATTTTCGCAAAAAACAACGGAATCGCACATTTAATATCGTAATTGAAACGAAATGCACAAAAACACCATAAATACACCATGAAGCTTTAGTTAATTAGTTGACGTGTACGATGTCGCGGGTATGGGGTTGGGAGAGGAGGCGTATTGAAAGTATTTTCTAATCGCTAATGATAATTGGACCTTCGGAAGAATAAATTAAAAAACGCATTCTTCGCTATGATGGGCAAGTAAGTTATTTTGATTTTCATGAGCAGGAGACGACGAATGAAATACTCGCATCGGAGCGCTTCGTAGTGCATCTGTCATCTTTTGAAAAAAAGAAAGAAAAACGAGTAGGAAAAAAAATGTAAAGTTTGGAAAACTGCAGATGCGCCCGGGTCATCCGTAATGCATGGGGTGTGTGTACGTATCATTTTCCGATGATGGTCTTGACTAATACAAAAGCAGATGGCGCTCGGTTCGTGGCCGGAGGTTCCGCCTGCAGTGGAACGGGTAGCGCTCCTGGGGCGCAGAGGGGTAGGATGTGGCGGAGGAGGAGGAAGAGGAGGAGGAGGAGGAGGAAGTTCGTCAATACGTAAAGCTCTGTTCGGCGAAGTGCTTCACAAAGAGGATCGAGATGATAAAGATGCAAAACGCGTGTGGCATTCGTCGTGGTTGCGGCTGCCTTCCTAATGCATTGTCCTCCGCATTGTGGGGATGATTAAGGCGGGGGTGGGGGTGGATGAAGAGATGGTTGGAGAGGGGATGGGTTGATGTGCGTGGTAGGAGAGGGTTATTGTCGTGCTTCTCATGAAAGGATTAAGAAAATCGTGACAAGAAATGCATAGCTCGCGGATGCTTGGCTCCCTCTCACACACAATGCACGAAACTTCACAATAAGCTACGTAAACATCGTTTTCTGCGGGGAAATTATGAAAAACGACTTCTCTGCCTAATGCACGTGTGCCAAAGGCCGGAAACCTAGAGACAAGAGAAACAACTCTGTATTTCCCTCCCCTTTCATTCCCATTCCCATTCCCATTCCCATTCCCATTCCCATTCCCATTCTCGTTCTCGTTCTCATTTCTTTTCCCTTCCTCATCTTCAGTTTTCACCCTTTTAATTTAATTCCCGTCATAAACACGGCCAAACAAAAGAAATGCTTTACGTAGCATTAATCTTGATGGCCTGTTGTTAATTATTATGGTCTCAAGTCTCTTTCGGTGTAGAAAATTTGGCACTAAACGAAAGCTTAAAACTAGCGCCGTTGCAATTAATTTTTACCTCCGACTAGAAGCGATAAATTATGCCTCTTTTACCATACGAAGCCTATAATGTATATGTATATGTATATATATATATAAACACAGAGAGAGGGGGGGGGAGAAGTGGGTGACCTCGGAAGCTCCCGAAGGACCGAGGAATCCTTTAAATTATTGCCCGCTTTATTTTCTGTATTTTCGCGCATTTTAAAAACTTCCCTTACGTATTCAATGTAAAAATCAAATGCTTAGTACGTAATTAATTTCCCAAAAGCACTTTGAGCGCTGGTTCTATAGTGGAAATTAAGTTAAATTTGTTATTTAGGCGGGATTAATAAGGATTAATTATTTTTCCTATTACGTAATTCATAATGGAATATTTGTAAAAGATGCGCATAAGCGCGATGTCACGGCTTTTACGTTTTATTCTTATTTTTCAAAATCTTTGCACTGTTTGCTCTATTTGCACTCTTTGCGCTCTTAACGTTCCTAAATAAAAGACTTTTTTCGAGTATTCTCGTGAAGGAATCGCAAGTCGGAGCGGGAGTCTCTAACGGACGTATCTCTAATTTCAGAATGGGATTAAAATTTTGATTCTAAGCGGGATTTGAAAATTCATTAACATTATATACGTATACATATATATATATATATATTATGCGATCCAGTAGCAATTTATGGCAGCTTCTTTGTCGTCCGTATCCATTAATTATCACTTATCTTTCAGGTTGCATTAAGCCTTCCTCATTAAACGTGAATTAAGTCTCGTCCTCCTCTGATTTTCTTCTCTTCTCACGCATTTAATTTACAAATTTAAGTGGTTATCCGCTCTATTATTGTTTTATTGATAATAGTCTCGAGTCAATTAAATTAATCAAGATAGAGCCGTGTAGTTTGGAATGATATCTTGGTAAGGAAAATTTTAGTGCCCCAATTCAATTAGTAAGAAATTTGCAGATCCTGGAGAATTCTAGAGGAGCCTCGAGTATCCGAATGCCTGTACTCCGGGCACGAATATCCGGATCTTCTCCTTGTTGTTGATCTGACTTGATTTCAATTTTATTAAACTAGTTTGTCCACATCTGCCTGAAATTGTATCAAATTTCTTAATTACAATGGCTGCAGCGCCACGAATGCGCCCAGGATAAAACGAGAGGGTCGTTATTCAATGTCTAAAATGAGGAGGAGGACGACGAGGAGGAGGAGGAGGAGGAGGAGTAGGGGGAGGAGGAGGACGAGGTAAGCTCGAACCGAACCGCGACGAATAAAGGTCATCCAATTTATCTTGGATTCTATTGACTCGGCGATGGCCGAGGATAGAGGAGCAATAAAAACAATGGGATAGCCTCCTATAATGGAAAATTTTATTTGGAGATAAATATTGTTTGCATAAAAAATTCAGCGTCTGAAAAGGGTGGGGGAGGGGGAAGGAAAATACAGGTCGGTCGGCAAACTAAAAAACCAGCTGGCAAAAGGTGGAATAACGGTAAATGCTGCACAGAGAGGCCGATGTGTTTTTTTGTGCGCGTATGCGTATGGGTATGGGCGGGTCGGGTGGTCGGGTGGTTTGGGGGTTTGGGGGTTGGGGTTCAGAGTTCAGACACGGACCGATACACACGGATACCTACCGTGCCTGTACGATATTCGGCAATAAAAGGTACAAAAGTAGTGAGATCGAAAGCGAGCGAGGGAGAGATAGTCGTAGAAAAAGATAAAATTAATAGGGCCGGTAAAATGGGTAAAAACAGAGAGGAGAAAAGTTGAAAAGTTGTATTGAAAAGCGAGATTCCGGAATGGAGTTAACTGGCGGCGGTGGTGGCGGTGGTGGCGGTGGTGTCGGGGTTATTGGGGTTGGGGGGAGGTGTAGCCCGACACCGGGGCCCAACCGAGCACATACGACGACTCGCTGAATTTTCATGCATGCGCTCTTATCAAAGCCCACGTGACTCCCTTAGCTCATTTCGCAGTGGGCCAAATTATTAGAATGCTTGAAGCCCTACGTTTGGGCCAATCCCTACGTTTCTTTCCATAAATGGATTCCACTCTAAGGGCACAAAGCCTTTTAATCCGATTTCAATGGATCCTAGACCTTCAGAAAGATCCGCTAACGAAGTTAAATGTAAGCTTTTCTTTTACTTGCGGATGCGATACGAGCCAGTCTCTCTATGCTTTTAAAAATATCTTCTTCTTGATAAAGGGCAGACGCGGGATGGCACGAAAATATATCTATTGATTTTCTTACTTTTTTCAAACTTGAAGATCTTTTATGTAATTTCTTGTTGGCGCTTTGATAAAAAAACAAAAAAAAAAAAAAAAACCCGGTAAAAAGCAGCGCCGCCTTTCAGCTTCGTCAAGTGTTAATATCGCACACTTTGTAATTACTGTTAAAGCGACTTTAGGAAGGCGAAAGAAAAAGAAAAAGGTCACCTAATGTTATTATAACCTTAATTAAGTACGCTTCGTATAGCCTAAGAAGAATTTCTCCTTCTCGTAATACATTGCCATAGTTATTATTATTATTATTATTATTATTGCTCTGCGGTCACGTTGCGAATGTTGCTTGCCGTTTTCGTAATCTGAAATTGGAAGAAGGTAAGTAAGGAGGAGGGAAGAAGGAATTAGGGACAGGTAAAGCAGGTAAAGGATCGGCATAATATATTGGAAGGAATGGAAGTGATATTCCAGGAGAATTGAAATTAAAATGAAGCATTTAATTTTAATTTGAAAACCTGTCATCGAAAAATTTCATTCCCCGCTTACGTTAGCTCGGCTCCTTAATTGATCATCATCGGGTTGGTAATGCAGCTGCTATAAATATAAAAAAAAAAAAAAAAAAAAAAAAAAAGCCGATGTCTTTCTTATTAATTAATTGGCTCGTAGTAATTCTATTAGGATATTGTTTACGTATGATAATAGGAGCAATCGCTGTACGGCTCATGAAATTGCAATATTTATCTTTATGACGCGAATTATGAGATGAGGATGCCCTGCTCTTCTTCCTTAGGAATATCTGACGGTTCGCTTCGATCGTCAGGGCATAATGAACAACCACTGAAGGCAGTTATTATTATTTCCGTGAGCAAACGAGCCCGACGAAGAGCCTCGGTACTTTTCGGCAACCGATCCCTAAGCGCAGGACAATTTTAAGCGGTTATTCGATTTCCTGTGATCCTCTGTCCGAGATGAAATGCAAGCGGTTACAATGCACGAGCCCTCCCTTACCACCCAATAACAGCAGTGGGTCAATTATTTATTTATATTATTCAAGTTTGGATTTCCGAATCAGTGATACGACCAAAGTTGCCATTTCATATTGAAATACAATCGAACATTTCGAGGAATAATTACATCCTAAAGAATTCTTACGAATTCTTAAGCTTCTCTTCTTCATTTATTATCATCGTACGGTCTTAATAATACGTATGCGTGTGCGTGTATATATATATATATATGTGCCGGCTTCTCGAATCCACGTCCTAGTCGTAGGATTATTTTTAATTCGTCGGACTGCGAGGACACGACTCTGAAAACTTATTCTGCTGCTGCTGCTGCTGCTGCTGCCGTTGATTGCTCAAGATCAAGCGTTCCCTATAATAAATATGTTACTTCGAGTTCGAGAGCCGTATCGTCTCTTAATAATAAGACAAGTTCCCGGGGAGAACACTGCACTCAGCACTTGTAATGTTTGAGATTTGAAGTAGGCGTCGTTATAGCTCGAGTGTCTACATGAGTCCGCATGAACTTCTTTGATTTATCTTTAACGAGTCCTCACTGCACATTTAATTATTTAATTTTTGTTCTCCCTATTCTTATTACTGTTATCATTATTATCATTATTATCATTATCATCATTATCATCATTATCATCATTATTATTGTTATAATTATAGCTATCATTATTATCATTGTTGTTATTGTTAATGGCATTTTAATGATTAAAGAGTCCAGAGGCGTAGAAAATCAGGCGCGACTGATTTATATCGAATGCATCCACGTCGTATGTTGCAAAACATCGAGTCTCGTCTCGAGAATATCGTGGATAATAATGCCCGTGAATCCGCTAAAGGATAATTTATTTAAATTTTCAACGGATTCTTAAAAACTTGAAGCGCCTGCACTGCATTGCCTGTGCATTCGAAGCCAACCATTATCATATTATAAAAAACTAATCCATGCAAATGGATTTTAAATATTAAATGCATTTAATATTTACATGTTATGTTTTTGCAGTACTACTTTCATGATTAAATTTCTAACGAAGAAGCAGATTACCGTTAAAGCGTTCAGTCTTCTGAGTAACATTGAATTTTATTCCCCACAATAGTAGATTAAAAGTACTTTAAGACACTCGCGATCGCGGATACGAATCAAACGTAAATTCGAATGACGTGTTAGTAAGGCAGCGAAGGAGATTTACCTTTTACGCGTGTACATTATAAAGTATTCATCATTCCCAGTTATTAAAATCGCTCGCAATCTCAACCCATCAAATTATTTCGGCATTTAAAAATCATTTTTTAAATGAAATATTTTCAATATTTCCAACGCCTCTAACATTTCGAAGACAATCTTGACATTTTTGACTCTGATAATGTTCTTAGGAGCCGTGCTCGTATTATCGTAATATTACATTTGATATACAGGCAGACATTTGTAATAAACAAATATACAGCGCGCAGTGATATTTCATCTTCTTCTTCTTCTTCTTCTTCTTCTTCTTTTATTCGATTTCTGCGAGCACATTGAACAAGGGAACGTCGGATTTCCGATATGAAATCAGGTTTTCATTGATTAGTAAATTTAAGTAATCCAAATAGAGCAGTTGAATTGTATTACCGTGGCTTTGGCGATTTCTATGATCGAGGATTCCTTTATTGTCAAAGACAAAGACGGATAATGCAAGTCCTGGGTGGGAGATAATGCAAGGGACCGAAGTGCCGTTGTTCCACGGCAAATGGCGGGAAGGCGAATCTTAGCGAATCTTATTTCCTTCAGCTGGAATGGGAGTAGAGAAGTGCTATAGTTCCATATTAGCGTAGGTGTTTGAGTGATTTCTAGCCGTTTGGTTGTTTCATTGTCGAGAGTTTCACCACTAAGTTATTGTATTACTCATCGAGACTTTAGCGCCTTATATTTAATTATATTTATCGTCCGCGGCGTTGGCTGCGGCGGAAGCAACGCTCACAAAGAATTTCATTATTCGCATATTAATGACCTTTCTATGTAAAATAGGAATATCTCGAAGCCGCGGACAACTATTGTACTAATAACTAAAGTTTTATCTCCGTTATGCCTGAAAACGGTAATAGTAAATTTCTAAAATTACAGCAGGCAGTGCTCGTTTTTTTTATTATTATTTTTTTTTTATTATTATTATTATTGATATAGAGATCGACGGCTGCAGAGAAATTTTAAAACGGACGCGAATCTGATAAAACTTGGATCGGGTTTCGCAGGGAAATGCTTTTAAATAATTTTCTCCAATGACATTGGCAGTCTGCAACAAAAATATTTTATCTAATTACACGTTACGTAAAGACACCGGTAAAATGGCATTAATTCATTGTATTGGAATTTCTAAGCAGATAAGGTGTAGTGGAAGTAAGCGAGGCTCGGATAGGTAATCCATTGTGAAGGTAACGATGAGATTGTCGTTGCTGAGGGTAACAGCAAGAGAGAGAGAGAGAGAGAGAGAGAGAGAGGTACGTAAGGTTAAACATTAATATTCCTATTTGGATAAGAAGACACGTGCGCAAATATTATTGGGTTATTGGGGGCTGAACAGTGAAGGGTAGTTATGGTTTTTCAGATCCGCGGGTGAATAATGATCGATTAGTAATTATAAAGTCGGTAATGGCACCTTATGAATTTCCGTCGGTCTATGTAGCTCCGTAATTGTCAAATGAAGGGCAGGGGGAGGGGAGGTCAGGGATCAAAGAGGCGAGGCCCAGCCCTGCAAGAAGCCTTGTAATCATTCAGGCCCGTATGATACCCGGCTTCTCTCCCAAATAATCATGGGGTAAATAAGAAAGTATTTAACTGTGTAGGGGGCGGTAAGGTCGGGGGAGGGGGATGCTCGCGGATGAAAGAGAACAAGAGTAAGCGCGGCCGCTCGTAGCCCAGGTAGAGGTAATCAAGCAAATGGACGTGCGCCCGTGGAGTTCTCTCTCTCTCTCTCTCTCTCTCTCTCTCTCTCTATGCCTCTCTGCGCTTTCATTGGCCAGGAGCTTTAGGAAGCGCCTCGGTGAAATAGTCGGGAATCCAGAAATTTACCCACTACCAAATGACTGGCTCACCTTATACGGACGGGCTATTTTCTTCCAAGATCACCGACTCCCGGTGTTCCCGCGCTCCGAAATTCCTCCCGTACTTCCCGTACGAAGAAGGCATCCTCGCTTAACTCTTTATTCTCGGACATGCCTGCTCTCTACGTTTCGAGGACTCTGCGCGTGGCTTTGTGCGCTCGGCCGCGGACTTGCATAAGCGTACTTAATGACGGTAATCGGATTGGCATTTAATTATCCCCGACTGAATATTAACGAAATCTACTCGTATTGTACATTCTGGCTTAATAATAAGTGCTCACAACTAAAGCTCTTGATCCATCCCCCGATCCCCTAGGCTGCTAATCAAAAACCGAGAGAACTCGAGCGAGAGAACATTGCCCCCACTCACCTTACGCGTACAACCTGCGCATAATTATTACTAGAAAAAATTCCAATTCAACAACGTCGGCGAGCGGAGGGGAGACGTCATTGCAGAGAGAAGTCATTGGAATCTACGGGAATCGACAACTGTTGATGGATTTTAGGTCTTTCTGGTAAAAGAAAAAAAAAAAAAAAAAAACCATAAATAATAAGCCCCGGAGAAGCGTGTGGATGATTAGCGCTTAGATATTTAGTTTATTAGGAGGACGTTCGCGAATTCGGGAGAATCGAGGCTGGTCCGCTGCAAACCGGTCATAAGCACGACACGCGATGCAGCTAACCGACGGAACTTGGCTGATACTGGCCGCCCTGGGGTGGGGGACGAGGGCGCATACGTAGCGAAACGCAGGAAGCGAAGAGATAAGGTCGTAACGGGCAAATGGGCATTCGGCCAGCGTTGTTATAATTTGTCGATCCCGAGCCCTTCCCCCTTGCCCCGTGCCCCCTTTTCCCCTTCACTACTACGTATACGTGGCATTTTCATCGGTGGGCGCACACGGCGACACGTCGTCCTCTCGCATATAATTTCCAATACTATCGTCTTACGGCAGAGAGTAGTACCGTATCGATTGTCACCGCCAGGAAGGCATACGCCGGTCTGACATAGGCTTGGCTCCTCCACTTAGAGGCGGCCCCCATTTCGATTCTCTGGGACAAAAGCTCGATAATCGTCTCGTTCATTCGATACTTCCGAGATGGAATTCGTAAGGGCTTGATCCAGCTCCGGTAATTATCTAGACTTGTGGGCCTGTCGAGTGGCCCGAGATTGGCTCTTTGTTCCACTCGTTGCTCCGGAGGACCGATAAACCTCGATGCCACTCGAGCGCCCCGTTACGTCGTTAAACCTCTACCTCCGCGCTTTCACAGCATTTTTCCTAGGCCAATTATCCTTTAATTTCCCCTCTCTAATTCGCCGTTACGATACCTTACAATGCCCCTGCCGACGTCCCTTTCATTTTTTATTCTTCTTTTTTTCTTCTCCTACTTCTTCTTCTTCTTCTTCTTCACCCGATGCCCCTTTTTAATACTACCGACTCTCGGCCTTTACGACTCTGCAATTAAACCGGGTGGTTCGCTCTCATCGTAGCGGCTCGTTAGGTCCCCCCCCCTCTCTCTCTCTCTATCTCCGATTCGTTCCCACCTCGATTCGTTGAAACCCGTTCACTCGCCCCGAAATGCTTTATTAACCCGTGTTTAAAGTTCCGAGTCCCATTTTCTATTGTTTACGCGGCGTCTAGTAGAATAATTCCCAAGCAAGAACGCAAGAGCTCGCCACGTAGGAATAAATCCCTCTGCGCTCTCTGGGCCGATAGAGTTTACGGGTCGAAAAGGAGGATCTACGAGATTATACACAACTCGCACCTATCGAGTATTTGTCCTTGGCATTGTTCCGCGAGTAGCTCAACTCGACGTGCGCTCGGACAGGTTTAGATAAATAAGGGCTAAAGCCGCTAATTTCTCATTAGAGATGCCCAATGAGGAATTATCCTTATCCCCCTTATCCCCCGTAAGCCGTCGATATACCCAATTTCCAGTCGAATGATCGAAATACAGGAATACGAGCAGACTCTAAGCTCGCGGTTCGATTAATTATGCAGCTGTATACCTTTTTTTAGCTTTCCTCACCCCCACCCCCCTCCATTTTTTTTCTTTCTTTCCTTCTTTCTTGAACAGCCGGTGCTGTTAAACGGTGCGGTGACGGTTCATTCTCCCGTTCGGCTGTAATCTCCGTTATTTATATACGCGTGCGGTGCAGCTCCTCCCACGAATAATTAGATATCGGACATTGAGCTCGTCCCAGAGACGGTTGAGCAGCTCTCCTTGTCTCTGCGGCCCCAAGCACCGTAAAGTGTCGATTACAGTCGTCCGTACTCGGACCTTTTTTTCCCCTCCCTATGCCCCCACCTTTTTTTATTTTATTATTACCAGCGATATCCTGGCAATAGCAGCTCGTTTCAGTGATACGGGCTTGTCCTTCTCCGTTCTGTCCGCTCGTTCAATTACTTACTACTCCGACAACTTTAAGCTCGAGGCAGCCAATTACAGACTCAGCTTACCGACGCTTTAATGCAAACGAGCGTTTTAATAATCGCCCGGGATCATTAGTTGGCGAATGCCATTAATTATATTTTTCGGCTCGTTTAGGCGACGATAGCTCCAGGGAAACCGGGGCCTTGAAATTTTTATAATCTATATTAGGGCTAATCGCTCGTAAGGTGAAACCCGTCGACTTGTTGTGCACGGCGAATGCAAGGATCGACTATTCTTGCAATAAAAGCACCGATCCAGAGGATGATCCAAGGATACGAGACGTGTTTAGACTTATACTTAACGACGTATGCCGCGTCGATCGCTCGATTTTCATCGCTTTCCATCGACCTTCCCAATCTTAATTAATGCGGCTAATCCATCAAGAGGCGCGCGGCAGCTAAGTATTACATAAACTTTCTTCGAGTCGAGTTTCGGTTTTCCACTCGGTCGCCCAAGTTTTCCCATCGAAGCCATCCCAGCCCGAAGATTAAAGTATAAGGCTCGAGTGTACAAGGACAGAGTCGGCGAGCCAGTCCCGGATCCGGTGCCAATCGGCTTTACTCCTACGCTCCTCCATGGACGAGCACCGAGTCCGAGGCAGTCTTCACCTCTCCGCGGGCGGGAGCGAGATAATGAAAAAGGACAGAAGAAGAAATTCAGAAAACAACGATCAAAAGTAAACGATCGATCGGGTCTTCGCGGACAGTGACGTAGAGGCTCCCAAGCCACGGACCTAGATAAAAATTAAATATAGGTGGCCTGCGCGCGAGCACCCCCCCCTCCCCAACACATATATTTTTTATGTGCATTTAATAGGCTTTGGGGAGGCGGCTCGGGTCTCTATTCCGAGGCGTTCCGTGTAATCGTATGACGTTATAATCAAAGAGTTGGTAGGGGGGAGTTTTAGATGCCGCGCAGCTAATGACGGAGCCGTA
The DNA here is from genome assembly GCA_018883505.1 of Ceratosolen fusciceps. Lineage (NCBI taxonomy): Eukaryota > Metazoa > Arthropoda > Insecta > Hymenoptera > Agaonidae > Ceratosolen > Ceratosolen fusciceps. The sequence continues at coordinate 11,905,881 of RCIC01000002.1, read as the reverse complement.
ATTAATGAATGGCTTCACGGTCCGTTTCATCCGCACGCCTCTCCTCCCCACCTCCACCCCTCCCCCGCCCGGTCCTCCTTCGGCCCTTATGCCAGCATCTTAATATTCGATTGCTTGTTTTTGGCATCGAGTACGTGAATGCCGAGGATCAAAAGGATGAATGCCGAGCCCGTGAAAAGCCGCCCCAGCAGTACTGAAGTTATCAAAATACCCGGGACAGAAGGCGGAGCGTAACTTTTCGTAATATTCGATTCCCGTAATATTAGCTTAGCCCGTATCCTCGCCTAAACCCGATACTACCCAAGAGTCGAGCCCTCGCTTGCCCGATGTATCGAAAAGTCCCGGGAAAGCTCGACTCACACGCACGAGGGACTGTTTTGCGCGGCGAGGAGTAAAGTTCAGGTAATGCAAAGTCTCGGCTTGGGGCGGGGGCAGGTGCGGGGGCATGGACGCGCGGGAGGAAGGAAGGAAGGAAGGAAGGAAGGATCGCTAATTCGAGTCGTTGCACGAGGCTGAGCCTCAATTACTTACGATATCGGATTTAATAACGGTTAGGGACGCGCTTAGTCGTCTTAGAGCCTGTCGTCAAATCGCTGCTCTATAATTATTGGCCGGGATTAGAGCGGGACAAAGTCCGTCCGAGCGCCGTTAAATATCACGATTCAGATTTCGCTAAGCTAAAGCACCGATTCGGTTTAGCTACTATCGATGCATTATTAATAATGTATGTAGTAAATTTGTTGATTTAAATGACAATTACGGGCTCCCCCCGGGGGCTCGACAACTTTGCTTTATTTACAGCTCGTAAATACATTACTCCGTACATACGTACGTACGTACGTACGTACGTAATGTATTTATAATTAAAGCCTGTGCACATAAATGTACGCACGCGTACAGTACCCATACAGATAGAGTCGGTAAGGCAGCGTAAAGGGGTGGGGGGAGGATCGACGTCGTCTGTCTATTTCAAAGGGACACGGATTCCCGAGGTATTTTTTTTACGTTTACAGGGCAGGGTGAGCGACGGGATGGGAAGGGGAAGAGGTGCGAGGAATGCCAAGACGGAAAGTAGAATAGAAAGGTGTAGCGCGGCTTACTGTGAAATTTACGCGAAAGAATAAGGTGAAGAACCGAGGGCTGAAAATAGCTCGTGGCTATTTAGCCGACCAGACTAGAAGGCCGGTGCTCTCGACCGGCTCTGACTACCCCCCCCCTCCCACCGACCCACCCATCAGCTAATTCTGCATTCCTCCTCATTGGGGCTCTTGGTCTCTTGGCCTTTCTTTATTTTCCTCCGCCTCTTCGTTCCTCGCGGCCGCTCGCTCGCTCGCTCGCTCGGTACCGACCTCGGCGAGCTGCAGCGCCACCCTGGCCTCATTAACGAGCTTCTTCAATGGACGCTGCCTCGAAACACGTGTGCGTTTTACGCTCAACTCCACTTTCCTTTTATTCCCTCGCTTCGAGCTTACCTTCTCTCACCCGGCACTCGCTCCTCCATCCCAAATCTTTTCTCTGCCTTCCGTGTGCAGGAATCCCTCGCCTCCCTCCCCCCCGTCCCGACCTCCTCCCTGCAATACTTTACGTCTACTTTTTACAATTTATTCGCGCTATGAAAGGCCCTCTTCCTTCTTCTCCTCCTTCTCCTCCTTCTCCTCCTTCTCCTCCTTCTCCTCCTTCTCCTCCTTCTCCTTCTCCTCCTCCTCTCTCCTCCTCCTCATTCTCCACCTCTTACTCTTACTCTATTTATTACCAGCGTTTACGTCATTTTATCTCTTCCTAAGGAAAATAGAGCAGCGCGTTAAATATGTAAGAAGACGACCGCCACTACGAGAGCAGAGTCCTGTCGTACCTTCGCCATTCCCCTTTCTCCCTCCCGCTCCTTTCATGCCGCGCCCTTTTGAAGCTGGCCTTTTTACATCTCTATTTCACCCTCACTCCCTTAACTCACGTATCATATTTATACGCTTGGAAATAACGAGTTAAATTTTACTGGGAACCCTTAACGACCCTGGATGCATAACAGAGGAGCTTAGAGCCAACTTATAAACGTTTTACGCTTACTTGTACTTATAAATAATTACATAGAAAATTCTCGAGGTATTTGGAATGGATCGATGCCACGAGAATTATAATGCAAGCGATCCTCTCTCTCTCTCTCTCTCTCTCTCTCTCTATTCCTTTACGCGGCACAACTCCGACAAACCACAAACTTCTGGCGGAAACTCGTCCCGCGTCCTATGCTACAAGAGGACCAATAACCTCAAAGTGAACGAACGCTGATTTTCAACTAGACTTGAATAAAAACGATTAGTTCTTCTCAGTTTATGTCCTAGGATCATCGACTCGAAAACTCGATTAATTTTGTCGTTGTCGTTGTCGTTGTCGTTGTCTGTATTACCGATTAACCCGAATGAAATGCCGAGCATCCGTTAATCTCCCGAGGATAAGGAGAAGCTTTATTTATTCGCATCCGTTAATGGACAAGAGGCGGGATTATTGTTCTAGGTTCCAGGTTCGAGGCTCGAGGCTCGAGCCTCGAGGCAGTTGAACCTTTGGACTCTGAGTTGCCTTTGTTTCGCTCTTTGTGAGCGAATCAACGTGAAGCGACGCCCCCGACGGCGAGACGAACCCCCGGATCTCGTCTGACCCCAACACTATTTATTCAAAACTGACGTAACTTATGACTCTGTCATCTCCTCCCGAAACTTTCCACAAAATTACCTCGTTTCTTCTATTAAATGCACTACGTCTTTGTCTTCCCTTCTCTCCTTTCGACATTGTACCCTTATATTATTATTATTATTATTATTATTATTTGTATTATTATTTGTATTATTATTATTAATATTATATGTATTATTATTATTATTATTATTATTCTTATTTGTATTTACGTTCTTACCCAATTACGTGTGCATTACACCTTACAGCGGCGCATCGTAATTACGCGCCTTTGATTGAAAATCAATCAAGACAGGTCTTGCTCAATCCAATCGTATTTAATTAATAATGCTTGCAAGCATTCTGACGAAATCCGCATTGTAAATCAAGTTCTTTTTTTATTTCGTTTATTCATGTTAACTTTAACGAGTATTTCTTTATATTTTTCAGGTGAGTGACCGAATTCATGGAACATTACGAATTCGTAAGTAAATACGTATATAATTACATTGCTTCACTATCCAAGTCAATAATGTTACAATAAAAACGTTAAATAAAATTCCCTCCTACGACATTGCCAATCGAAGAAGCCATAATTAAACCCCGTTAAATCCTAAATGGCTTAATTAGAAAGATACGTTGAAAGTAGCTTTTTCCATAAACTTTTTAATTCTTATCTAATTGGAGAAACATACTTACTCGTTGCTATTATAACCTTTTGCAATGTCGATGCAGCTCGAGATATTCTCCGAGATTACCGTAAAATTTTATCCCTTTACTGGCTCTTAATAATTCCATTCCAGTCGACTTCTGACTCCACGGCTTCTTCCCCCCACCCTCGCCACGCCTCGCCTCGCCCCCTGGAATACGCTCTATTTATCAGTAATAAACGTTATAGAGCCAAATAAGCTGCTTAATGCAGTCGAATAGCTTAATAGTTATTTCGTAATTACTCGATGGGATTCTTCGCGAATTCATAGCAACTCGTCGCATTCTTATATCCCTTTCCTGCATACGTAAGATGTCAAAGTTATAAAAAGGATGCATCCCTTACTGATATTAACGAGGTTGTTTGTAAAAGCGATTTCAGAGGATCGACATCGGAGCCAAATTTTTAAAATAGCTTTAAGATTTGTGCAAATCTAGGGTCGAATGAAATCTGGAGTTAGCGAAGCTCATATCGCTGGTGGCAACGTTCAGTCTGTAATGAGAAACGATATAGTTTGGCGTATAAGTAATTTCTACGCTTGAGCGTAAAGAGTAATATTTGCATAACCGAGAAAGGAAGAAGTCTTTATAAATTACGACTATTGCTTAGCGTTGAAATTAATATATATATAGACATTTAGGCGGGGCGAACAGGAGAGTGGAGGGTGGGAGGGAGGGACTGCTACAGGAGAGCTGAAAATGAGCTGGGGAAATGACGAAAGGAGGACTCTAATAAATTAGAGCTGCTGCTGTGCGTTTCAGTTGCCTCAGTGGCAAGTTCATTGAAATTTCACTAGTAACGAGAACGGCGGATGCTTTTTGCAGCTAAAAGTCCAAGCAGACCTTAAATAATAACAATGATAGGAAGAAGGATGGATTCGGCGGAGCGGGGGGGGGGCTACCGACAGAGGGTCGGGTCAGTAGTAGAGCGCGTCGACGCGAGAAAATACGAACGTCGATCGGTCGCGTATCGTCAAGATAGTTCCTACTGGGGCTCGGCCCGGAGCTCTCGACCATCATCGATTCCCCTCGGCCCATCCATTCCCACTTTTTTTCCCCGTTCCGCATTGTTTCCCGTTTATCTAGCCTGGTTCAGCCGGAGATTTGTCAAAAGTGCGGTAGAATCCCGTTGCACGGCTTGCGGCTCGATCAGCGTAGAGCAGCGGGACGGGAGGAGGGAGTCGGCCACAGGTAACCGGTAACGGGTCCCTCCTCTGTTTGTCCGGGCGCGGTCGCCCCCCTTCCCCCTCCCTAAAGTACGCGCTTACGAATCCGACTCATTGATAAAGCCTCGGCTCCGGGGTTATTTCCGGCTGCGTTTTCAGTCGCCAAGGGAGCGTTTAATACCTCGAGCACGAGTGACCCGAGCACAGGAGTCGAATGTTCCTCATCTCCTCCCCCTTCCCGTCAGTCGTCGAGCTTAAATTTTCGCGATTAGAATTTCTGGTAGACTGTTGCGGCACAGGCAAGTCAATCGCAGCCGAGGTTTCGATGCATCGAATTGACCGGATCGTACCTGATTGGCGCGGGGTGGGGGCGGGGCGAGGAAGGGTGGACAGGGAGAGGGAGGGGCGCAGCTGGACAAGTTGAAAAATCCATTGATGTAGTTAAACACTAGGTCGGGGCCTATTTCTACCCCTCGATCGCTCAGCCGAGTCTTGGACAGTTTGTTTCGTCGGTAAGGCAGCGCTCCTTTCAACCCGGACCTTTGTGCCTCGGAGATTAATGGGAGCGATTTTTTCTACCGAGAGAGCGGACAATAGCCCGGCGAGATAAAATAAGCCTTTTCATTGTACGGGATGCCGAGCGAACGGCAAGCTGCGCCCAAAGAGCTTCGATTAGCGACAAGTGAAATATCAATGTGATTCGGAGCACGGCTCGCGGAAAGTACCCCGACCGTGTACCCCTCACCCCTACGTGAAATTATTGTTCCCCAATGCGGTGCATTGTATTTTTCCGCCACAAAGACAATTATTGGCTCCAGTCTGTCTCTGCCGTTCGACCGTTTAATCTTTATTCGAGGATACGTTTAATTATTCGCAAGGATTTTTTTTCACAAGCCCCGAACGGCTATGTTTCGTCATTATAAAATTTACCGTAAATAGAGAGGCCTGAATTAATTAATTATCTATATTTCCTAGGGCAAGCCATGCGCTGCTGCTGCTGCTGCTGCTGCTGTCATTTATCATAAATTCTGGTAATTTTCATGATAGTTGCGCTCGTGTCTAGTTATTCCAGATAAATACGATTCATTACGCATTTGCCTTTCGTTTATTGGATTGACGATCATTGCACATCGGGGAGGTTTTTTTTTTTTTTTTAATGAAAAAATGACGATTCGTGAATTCTAGGTCCGGTAATAACTTGCGAAGCTGTCGGTAAAAGAGGTATTAGTTTCTACAATGCAATTCACTGGCCCGCCATTACTATGATCCCATTCTCTCAACTCCGACATCTCGCATACGATGACGACGAAATTCTATTAAAACACGAAATGAGGAAGGGAAAATAAGAAAAACTAGGCGCCGAATGTATTTTCTGCTTGAAACGATGAAGAAGAGGATCGTCAATAGTTTCGAATTTAAGACGTAAACAGTCATCTTTGGTAATAATCACTCTATCTCTCTCTCTCTCTCTCTCTCTCTCTCTCTCTCTCTCTCTCTGTCTCTCTGTCTCTGTCTCTCTAGGTTAGTTGAGTCGTAGGAATGAGGGATCTGTTTCAGTTTCGGGTCTAGTTATAATGTCCTGAATGGCCGCAGTATACTCGGGCACAGAGACATTTGCTCCAACTATAGCAATAAATCGCCTCCTGCTTCGAAACTCTAATTCCCAACATCTTATCCTTAGACTTGGGCGCCCGTCCGCCTTTACGCGGAGTAACGTATTACTTGCTTAAATTAAATTTATAATGAAGTCTGCGTAATTTTGCTCCGATGAATTTTTAACTCATCCTTACACCGCTACCTCGTGTCCCGCCCCGCAACACGCGGTCCCTCGCAATAAATACCAAGCAAAATAAATAGGCGTTAAAATGTAAATGTATCTCAAGGGTTGTTGGGGTTATTGAGGGCAAATGCCGTTTCGTAATAGCACGAGCATTGCGTTGTATTATGATAATCGTCAGGATATTTCGTAGGAGCAATAAAAATGGCCATTATTAGCCGTACATGTCAATTGAAATACAATTTGAATATTGATACGCTTCAGGCTATTCTTATTCATTGGCCCAGTTATTCCAATATAACATTAAAATTATTCGTATTTTTTAATAATTGCCGTGTGTAGTTGTATGAACCGAGCTAATGCAGTTATTTATTTGGCAGCCATAAAAATGAAGTGCGTCAGAGAAGTGTAGGTTTACGAGCGGCAGAGGATTCGTAGATATTATAAGCAGATGGATATAATTTTATGCGGGAATAATTGATAAAGTTCTTCGTAAAAGTAAGCCCGTAATAAAAGTAATAGCTGCTAATAAGTTTGGAGTTTATATTAGAAGATTATTGGGAGATGCGCTGTTACGTAACGAGAGCTAATAATAATAATAATAATAATAATAAGATGTAAAATCAGTAAAATCTCTCGCGACGATAGAGAATCAGGTGATTTAATATATATATATATATAAGGCTAGTCGGGCCCCTGGCGGTGGTGCTCGCCGATGTCGCAGCCCACCGCGCCGACCGCTTCGATCGATCGCCCCCCGGAGATGTCGCATTTTTCCGGCATCGGCGGCCATCCCCCGTTCGCTCCCCCCCCCCTGTCCACCCCACCACGGGACTCGATTCTTTTCTCCGGAGGTATTCGCTATTTTACCGAAAATATCGCGGAGCCTTTTCTCGACGGGCACTACTACCCCGGCTTCCCGGGGCGGGGAGAGGCGGGGAGGTAGCGAATTCTTTAGGCCACGAACGTCCGTTGCGGCTCTCCATGGCTGTCGGAAATAAAAAAAATTCCTCCAACGGCACACGGCGAACGGCAAGTCAAATACGTAGCGCGTCGCCGAGGACAATGAAAACGTACGCGAATTATTTCATTAAAATACCGCCTCGCACGACGTATCTCCTTAGCCGTTCTCTCGCTCCAACGAATCCCCAACGAATCCCCAACGAATCGCCAACGAATCGCCAACGAATCCCCAACGAATCTCGTAATAATTAAACCGAGCCAAGGCCCGGGGAGGAAGACGCGCCCGTATCGGTGGAACTTTTCTCGTGAAAATAATTGCAGGGGGCGCGCGAGTACACGTCGGCGAAGAGAAATTTTTCTCCATTCGAAGCGGTCTCGCTTCCTTTTTATTTATTTATTTATTTATTTATTTATTTATTTACCCCCCATGCCTCCCTCGTTCCTTTCGTCGTACCTTTCCTCGTCTTGCGTCTCAGGCCCGGGAGTCGAATAGAAAGGAAGTAATGCTCGTTGAGGACGTTCGTGGAATATTCTCGTGGATCAGTAGGGAGTCGGCGAAGTAATTGTCGCAAGTGTACCTCCTTGTAAAGTTGGAAATCCAACAGAGGAGCGAGTCGGCTGGAAGGGGCGAGTCCTAGATTTAACAAGGAGACGAACCGTTTCACCTCGAGGAGCGTTCGCTCGTCTGTTTAAAGGAACGATTTGTCGAAGCCGGGAAACTTCTTTATGCCCTCCGAGCCTTTCAGCTCAAATTGCTCTCGTAAAGGAGATCCGCGCGGGACCTCCGGCCCGCCCAGGACCAGCCATCCGGTATCAAGGAGTATCGCGCTGACGTCAGATATTATGCTTACGCGACTGCACCGGGGCAGCCCGAGGGAGGGAGGGAGGGAGCGCCGGTTAACTTAATACGCGTTCTTCTTTTGTCGGGAAAATTTCGCTGCCGAGGGTCCGAGGCATTCGCCGTCTATTGTTGAACTTCTCCTAGCTTTCCTTTACTTTGGATTTCCCTCGTCCCCCTTCTCCTAGGTGCGGTGGAACGTCGTGAGGTGGGGATTGGGTGAGGGGGATGGGGTGGCGGCTGGTGGGATTACATACACGAGTTGCGGTATAAATGAACTCGGCTCCACATTGTTTTCTCTTCTCTCCGCCGAGTTTCCAAATTTTTATGAGCTCAAAGCGCTCTGCGAATTTATACCCATCGAAATTGCGAAATATATCCGCGGGCACCAGGTACTTTCTGCATACCGTATTTCTGATAATAAAGTCAGATTAATCGCTCCATATGCCGGGCAACTAAATCACATCATACTCGGTGATTAAAAAATCCCGATACTCCTTACAAAAATATCGAGTTTACAACTGGCGCTTTTCAGCGAGCGGCGCGGATTAACGTTAAAGTAATAACTCTAAATATCGGGCTGGCGATACGAGAGTTTTTATATCTCAATTTTAAAAACGTGTCAGATTATTCGGCAAACGATATACACGGATTGTTTATTTATTGTTATTCATTTTGTTTTACGGAACGCAGTTTAGGCTTTGGGCGGAAGCGCGCGCGCGCTCGTGGCGTTAAAGCCCGGAGCTCCCCGAGCTTCGCGAATTATCTCGTATCGTAAAAGTCGCGCAATCGCTTCTTTATATTTGCTCCTAAAATCCATACGAGTGTGCGCGTGGGCTTGATAGAGAATATGAAGATTTCCTAGGCAGTAGCGCTCGAATCGTCGTTGAGATGAGCGTCGACGTGAGCGTCTATCGCCAGCCTCCTTCCTCCCCCCCAACCATCCTCATCGGCTCGCTACCCACGCTACCCACGCTACCAACGCTACCCTCGACACCCGCGACACCGGCAAATGACCGAACGACGAGTTGAAAATCTTCGCGGAACGAGGAATCTTCCCCCTACGTGTATATTCAAGCAGAGTCGAGGGACGTGTCGAGGGGGGACAATAAAAGACGCGCCGCGCCGGCTACGCCAGGAATAAAAGAAGCGTCGCGTGCCTCTGCTCGGGCTGCTTCGGCGGCCGCGTCTAGTCATAAAAGAATGAGAGCGAGGTGGGTACACTTGTACGGATCGGCGCCGGCTCCCTTTCGACGACATGGAAAAAAAATAAACGCTCTTGGCCTTTGACTTACTTTTCCCTTGATTCTACGATGGATGGGACGACGTACCCTTTCCCGACCCCCGATACTTCTAATCGTCCTTAAAATCCACCCAGAGCCTCTCTCGGAGCTCCCTCTCCTCCTCCTCCTTCTCTACTCCTCCTCCTCCTCCTACTCCTACTCCTACTCCTGCTCAGTATCCGCAATTCTGGAATCATTTGTTTTATGAGGGAGGGATTGGTTGGTTGGTTGGTTGGTTGGTTGGTTGGCGGCGGGTGGGCGCGGAGGGATGATGAAAGCGCGTTTCGATTGCCGGGGATCCTGAATTTTTCATCGGCCAAGTAAAAATATGCCAATTATTGGCTGAGCTCGTGCACGGCACCGACAGCCGCATCCCCGCTGGTCTATCTTGCGTGAATACAAAATCAGGAAGCTGATTGAACACTGGTCACATACGGCTTATCGAGGCGTATATTTGAAAAATGTAAAATGTCCTCGGCAGAGAGCGAAAGAGGGCATTAATAATTCAATGCCCTCGCTACTCCGCATCATTCTTTTCTTCCCCATTTTTTTCGTTCTCTTCTTTCTTTCTTTCTTTCTTTCTTTCTTCTTTTTCTTTCTTCTTTTTCTATCGAAGAGGCAAATTTATATTTTTACAAAGCGTGAAAAATAGCGCAAAGGGAATAATAGCCTAGTCGATGAGGGTATTCTCTGTCCCTCAGCTCGAGAGCTGTGATAACTAATAAATATAATAATATCCGCGCTTCTCACGCCTATTATTTTCATGCCATTTGCAAATAATAAGAGGAGGATTACAAGGGAGGGGGTAGGAGGGAGGGAGGGGGGAGAGCTCTGGTAGATGATTTCCTAGCGACACGGTTATTAGCGACACGGCGATGACCGGCGCCACGCACCCCCCCCCCCCCATACCCGCTAATTGTCTCGAAGGGACAATTGGCGCCTTTTCTTCACTTGTTTTCTACTTGCTTTCCGTAATTGCGCCAACCGAAACACATCGAGTGGGAATTTCGTATATTTGCCGCAAGTTATTATTCTTCTACCTTATATCGAGGGTCTCCAAAAGGCAGGGAAAACTTTGTTATCGTCGCATTGAATTTATGATTATGAAGGAGGGGTCGGTCGGCTGGCGGGAAATACTGAATTTATTGGCCGACATCGATGCCGAAGACCCAGTCGGGAAAAACACACACAAGGCAAGGGCTCACTCCCCCGCCGATTTCAACGAGATTTTTCGACACAATGGATGAGATATGGGGTCGGCGGTGGTAGACGGGGCGAGGGGAGGGGCGAAAGGGAATTGGGTTATCGGGCTGGGAGACGAGAAAAGGCCAATTAGAATGATGTAAGCCAGATGAAGAAACTTGGCCCGGCACATTCCTTCAAGTACTCGACAAGTACTGTTTGCTACTTGGGAGCTGTCGCCGCCGCCGCCGCCGCCGCCGCCGCCACTGCTGTAGCGGAACTCGTGCACGAGGCGCGAAATCTTCCCTACGTGTTGCCGAGATAGGGGGAGACGGCGGATCTCAAGAAATTTCCCACCACCGACTGTATGCATGTACCCATCCGTTGTTATCCTTAGCTTCTATTCTATTAATCACACAGGACGCTGGCAGATTTACGATTACGTCCCCACTCATCAATATCAATCGGCGATACAAGCCGATTTTAATTCCGAGAGGTCCTCACGGATTCATGGGGAGTCGCGTGCCCCTTATTCAGTACCATTCATCTCTTGCCCAATAAAGACGGGGGGGGGAGGGGCGGAGATTTTTCTATTCCAATCAGCAGCTGCCCTACTTTCATGTAGGTCCGGCGCCTCAACCGAAGGGCAATTAATTATCCCTAACGGCACCTTGACATCGCCAGACGAGCCCTCATAACCAAACGAACGATGCTCGAATACCATTTCGCCCAATTTAATGGCCGACAATTTTAGGAATCGGAACTCTTCGCTCCGGCTACGACTACTATCTGCCATTGTAATTGACTTAATGTTTTTAATTAGACGAGGAGCGCTGGCGTCTGGGCGGAAAGAGATCCGGGCTCCGAATAAAAAAAAAAAAAAAGAAAAAAGTCAATGTCCTCGATTGTAAAAGGGAGTTCTCGGGAGGTGAGGGCCGATGAAATCGCGAGTATATAGAGCGGAAGGAGAATAAGTGAGGTCAGTGCGCAACGATAGAAAAATCACTTGTACAACTGTGCGATAGTGCGGTAGTGCGGTAGACGCCCGTGGGGGAGGGGGTGGGGAGGTACGAACGAGCGGGGATGGTCGCCTGAAATTCGTGTAATAACGGCCAGGGGACGGGGATTCGAACGTTTACGGATGTAGGGGGGGGCGGGGAGAAAGAAGGCGGAAGCGGATAAGGCGAAAAGAGGAGGCGGTAAAAAGAGTGTGTGCACTTTGCCAGGCGGATGGGGGAAGGGTGGAGACGGTGGTGGTGGTGGTGGTGGTGGTAGTGGATGGAAGAGCTGAGACTAAGAGGGAAGTGCGTCGCCTTTAAAGAATGACGAGCGTAAGGAATTTCTGTCCTTGTCGGCGACGCGAATTCAGGGGCCAACGATCGATATCCGACCAACCTCAGTCGAGATTAAATGTACAACTTTTGCAATCTTCTCCCTTCATCTCGGTTTCTGGTGTGTGTGTGTGCGCGCGCGCGCGCGCCCGCGCGTCCCGTACGAGTATGAGAGAGAGAGAGAGAGAGAGAGAGAGAGAGGGGGGGAGCGCACACCAGAGATGGTCCAAGTCCCGCTTCGTTTCTATCCACGCCCAGTTTTCTCCGTACGATGTCGCGATTCCGCACTCGTGCCTATACCTCGTGAAAGGAAGAGAAATCCACTTTGCGCCCGAAATCACTGAGCCGGTTTGCTTTGGGACGTCGCGGAAACATATTCCTTCGGCTTTTTCCCCTTTTCGCTTTTAAACAGTTATCCCCGCTCGGCGCTCTAATAAATCCGGATAATTGCACCGAGTCTTAAGGAGACTCGGCTCTACCTTAATCATTTTGACACCTCAATCGTACGAAAATACGGGACAAACAACGTGTCCTTACGACGCGCCTACGCGGTAAAGGAAGCTGATCTCCCCCCACCCGCCCGCTAGCGTAATTGACACACTCGCGAACTCGTCATGGATGAAAGTCAATTACCGGGCCGCTGACTGCCGGGACTGAAGAGTTGGTATTGCGGAGAGGGGGGGGTGAGCGGTCGAGAGGGCGAGAGAGATGAACAAGAGCCGAAGAAGGAGTACGTCTGTCCCCGTTATTCTAAGGGTCGCGCGTCGCCCGAAACTTGCTCCTGACAGCCGAAGAAAATTGAAATTCATGCGCCGCGCGACTGCTAAAGCAGCCGTGAAAATTCTTCTCGGGCAAAGAAGCCGACAGGCCTGCCCCGCGCTCTCTATCCCAGTCTATCCGGTACTTATTGTCGAGAGGCGCCGGAGCTGGGAGGCGCATCCTCGCGTCCCGTTGCTCTATCCGCCACATCGGCTGCATCCCCAAAACACGGAAGTCCGTCCCTCTCGACGTCACTCCGAGTCCCTCAGATATTAAACAACGATTTTGGATGCTGCGGACCATCGGATTACCAGTACCACGGGATACCACGAGTACCACGAGTACCACGAGCTCTGTAAACTCCGAATAGCTTTTCTGGAGCTAAGAGACGCGGAGTTTTATTTACCAACTAGTTACGGCCATTTCCATTCCTACTTTATCTCAAGGACCATGCAACTTACACTTTTTCAGTCGCTTATCTTATTCGACTCGCCCCACCATTTCCCTCTCCACACGCGCTGCTCTTATCACAATCTACCGTTATACGAACTTTTAACTAAGTATTTAAGTTTACCCGACGAACTTTTTAACAATTTCCCTCTCTCCCCCCCCCACCCGTATCTCGCTCTCTCTCTCTCACACACACACGCACACGCACACGCACGCACAATTTAATTTCGTTCCAAAGAATTTATTGGAGAAAAAAATGTACCCTCAAACTTCTTATTGCGCTACATTGTTATCATCGTTGTTTCATTCGTCCGACTCGAATGACTTTTTACCGAAAGTCAAAAGTCAGTTCGATATCCGTTAAGCTCTCAAATATTTATCCTCGCATGCTCATATTCATAATATGCGCATACGTGAGCGGCTTGTATTGAAAATTCGAGAAGTCGAGTGAAATTCAAAGTCGGAATATTGCAATGTCAAAGTTGTTAGTCCTACATATTCGACGAGGGACACCGTCAAAGGTGACACGAAGCTTAAAGCTCCCCTAGTTCTCTTAGCTTCTGAAATTTTCGACTCCTTTCGTCCGACTTATCTACTTATTTTTAACATTTTACAGCAGACGTACAGAGTGTTACTCTACACTTTCCTATATAATTTCGCTCGCATGAATTTTATATGGGGACAGGAGCGGCTTATTGCGCAGGACAAGCAACACGAAATGCCAATATTTAAAAAAATAATACCGCCTTTCCTTTTGAAATAATTTTATTTTGAAATGCGCATAAATCAATATTGGGCTTTAACGGCCCTTTGTTCTACAAGCCGTTATTTACAAACTAAACTATATGAATAGATTTATTGTAAAATGATTGCACGAGGATCGTCACGAAATTCACGAAATTCTATATTATTTGCGAAACACTGGACGTCGAAAGTTATTCATTAGCCCAGCAAGCATTCGCATTCGGATAAATATAACGAGGCAAGAATTTTATAGCCTACTTCCGTGTTCGGTATCCATTTAAATTAAAAGGAAAAAGAAAAAGTAGAAAAAAGTAGAAAAGCGACAATAAAAAAAATTCATACGACCGCGAAGATGTATATTTGCTTTTCACGCAAAGTATTTTTATCGCAAAAATTGATGTCCGCAATTATATGCATTAAGATTCTCATTACCGCTCTATTTCCATTCGAGATAAGAAAGTATGGAGGAAATTTAAGATGTGTGGGGAAAAAATTTCATAAAAACTGACTTTAGCGCATGGCGGGCGGGAAAGGTGGGGAAGGGCGGCGGAGGCAGGGAGGGATCGATAAGAGAGAAGAAATATTTCATTCATTTACTGGCCGACGATACCAAATACGGCTTCTTAAACATTTTTATAATATCTTCTTAAATTATCCGGAGTATTTATAAAACGAATTATAACGGAATGACTTGGTTATTGGGGCAAATATCTTGGGAGGCATTATGGGAGTAATTTTTCTCGAACAACAAGCCCTGTAGCCGTGCAGTCGTGTTTACGTGTAGGCAGCAAGACCGCTCTCAATACCAATTGCGGTAATTATTACGAATTCTCAAGAATTTAGCCAATGTCGTTCTTTCGCTGACAAATAGTTACGGGAAGTAAGCGCCCCGCGCGTAAACATATACGTGGTTAACAGAGTTAAGTGCATATATCCGTACCGTATGAATGTCTAGGGATAGCATAGGGATAGCATAGGGATAGCATAGGGATAGCATAGGGCTCGTAGAGAAAATGAAAATTGACGCACATTAGACGACTCTCCTACGACCAAGAGAATTAACGTTCATACACGCTTCATGCTTACGTATAGTCATAGCCGCGATTATGAAATGAACGTTGTGCATTAATATTAATTAGTGCTTTTGAAGCTTGCGCAGCTTCAGATTAAACCGCCGGACCAGTTTTTATACTTTAATCAGATATTTATACTTTAATCATGGTAATTGTATTCCTCGTAGGGAACATAATGGTTAAAATAAACGTTACGTATGGAGCACAGCCGTATCGAAAGGAGTTTGTAAGCTTTTTTGGGGGGGGGTAACAAACAAACAAACAAAGATAGAAAAAAAAATGCAAGTGAATGTTTGGGCGTTAGCGAGTGAAGAGGAAACGAGGAACAAAATACCGACGTAACGTTGTGACAGTATATATATATATATATATGCATTATCTCCTTCAGATATTCCGGAATTCGAGAGACGTAGTTGAGCTTGATCCTCAGTACGTATATCGCATTTATTTCCCAAATAGAAGCCATTTACCTGTCGGATAAATAATGCTCCCGTTGGACAAATAATACAATATAATTCCACTAGAGAGCTGCACTCTCATTTTATATTTTAGTACGCTTCCTCGTCAATACTATCGCTGCGTAATATACCCTTATAGAAATGTATCTCCGCATAAAGTCACCCGAGTACGCATTACCACAGCCATATTTTTATTATGATTATTAAAACAACAGGATTGATAGTACTCATTTTGTTTATCTATGTATATGTATCACATTTTGTTTGTTTTTTTTTTTTTTTTTTTTCATTTCCCTCCCACGAACTCGCTCTTTGTCGTCAGAAAAAAGTTTTCACCCCAAATATATACATATATATATAAAAGAAAAGAAAAAAAGTTGCATTATAAATGTTGTAACGAGGGTATGACATTTACATGGCCGATATATGCTCGAGCACTAAGGCATAATGCGGCGCAAAAATAAGTTTGTAAATTAAAAATATTAAAAAAATTATAGATTCCCTTCTGACCCGTAAAGCGAATTGAATTTTTTTTTTATTTTTATTTTTTTTTTTTTTTATTTCAACGGTCCGCTCTTCGAAAATGGACTGTTTAATCTTTTTGTCCAAGTTTTAAATAAATTTCTTGGCTTTCCGCTTATTTAACTTCGACTATTTGGCAAGCAAAAACAGATTAAGAAGTTTTATTTAACTTTATTATAACTTGGAAAAATCTATACGTTGTAAAAGCAATGGAAAATATTGTCTTCTCCATTCGGAATAATTAATATAAATTATGAAGCGATCGTATTCGGGAAAAGCATTGCTACTGTACATATTTTATCGCAATGTATTATCACGGCGAAGGATATCGTTTATATTATTATATTTAATTGGGAAGAAATCCCAAAATGTCTGTATAATTTTAAAGTCGAATTCCCGTGGAAAGCCTTAAGTAATCGCACGTTTAAGCTACGGATTGACTGAAAAATAGAAAAATAGAAAAATAAAAAAAAATAGTTTTTTTTTGCTTCTTTTTTCTTTATTTTAAATAAGATTTAAAAACGATTTTAGTAATTTCAGTAATATTCAGCTAGACAGTAATAGTTCCAATTCATCTTTCAGCATTACAAGAACTTTAATTATGAGCAGGCCATAACGTCACTGAGCGGATGTAGAGTGGAAGAAAAAGGGAAAATTGGATTGTCTGTGAAATGATTTATAATATTTAAAAATCCCGGAATCCAATGTTCTATTAATTTTTAAAATCTCTATAACTGAAAAGCTTGATTGAATACAATTTTGTACTGAGGATTGGTGAGTACTAACCTCTTTAACGACAATGACAGTAATAAGAAAAATTATTTCTCGTTGTTCGTTGTCTCGATTAGGGCTCGGGATTTGAAAAGATCGAATTAATAAGTAAGGATAATCGATTTAAAAATAAAACGTATCCGTAGAATTTGAAATTTGTTGACCTGAATAGTGGAAAGAAGAAATATTTCGAGTATAAATACACGGGGAGGGAAAAAAATGGGAAAAAAAAGAGAGAATGTGAAAGACAGACCCTGGCCGGGAGGCATTTAATCGATAAATATATAATTAATGTAACAAATAATCTACAGAAGCTAATGCTATTTCATACAAGCATTTTTTTTTCCCCCTTCTATTTTCTTAAGGACAGGTATGAGAAGAATGGATCTGGAAAAAGCACGAACGCAACAAAGAAACTGCGAGTCACTCATACTAGCAATGATATATAGAATCGTCGTACCTTATATTCTCAACTTGAGTGAACTTGAAAAAAAGTATAGAGCAGGAGATTAGTTTCATAGGAAATCAATTTTACAGCCTTATTTCCCTTGAAAAATGCCTACACTCCCTATTATTCCCTCCTTATTTTATACAGAATAGAGAGACTTTTTTATATAACAATAACAACAACAGTAATAACACAATTAATTATTTTTTCCGTAGCTTAGTGTTAGCGAATGTCAAGTAAATAATGTGTACAACTAATAAATCATGATTTTTCTTCGGAACGTGATTGTCACAACAATATTCAATAATGCGAATGGGGTCGCAGGACTTTGAAAACTGTACTTTGAAAAAACTCCACAAATCTACTTCATTTTCATTTGTTACACGTTAATTTCTCCTGCTCATCTTACACACAGACTTGTTATGCTTCAAAGCTCTCTGTTTAGATGAATAATTTTTATTAATTCCTTATCATTACCTCCCTATTGTATTTGAAATGTAGAATAACGTTTACATTGTCGTATTCGATTAGCCCTATTTTTTAAATAAAATAATGCACGATTAATAGAGCAAAGTGTTTTATTCAGATTTGTTTCCATTTAAGAATCGATCGACGCGGATAAGAAAGATAAATGTAGATAATAACGGACCGTCGGCCGATATAAATTCTATTTACTTAACTCGTTACGAAAATTAGGAGTAACGTATTTTATAAATTTACATTTCAAGTTAAATGTTATAACGATTGAATTAAAAGAGCAACGAGAAATCCTTAACCGTCCGCATTTTATAAATAAAGGAAATATTTCAGAGAGAAAAAGCTTATTTCCCGTAAAATCTGCTATCAATTATTGCAGAAACGATTTTCCATTATCCAGTAAAGTGATAAATCAATAAAAACGAAAATTTCAAGATCTACCCTGGGATTAAAAACATATTAAATATAAAACAATAATATTAAGCTAATAAAGTAAATGATGAATCATTGATACGAATAATGATGAATTTGAGAGGAAATGGTATTTATTTATAGAAAGCGGTAGTGTGATCCCTTAAAATTCAATTGTATTGATGGAAAAGTTTAATATAATATTCTTCATTAAAATAAGTGAGTGACTAGAGTGAGTTTAAAGGGCTTACGTATGTTTTTTGGATAATCGGGTATACGGTTTAAGCATGCAGTTGTGATACGAAAGAGGGCATAAGAATGAGAGGGAGATAGATAGAGAGAGAGAGAGAGAGAGAGAGAGAGTAGGAGATAAAGTTTTGTGTATATTTTCATTTGCCGCGCATCGCCGAAGGAAAATTAGAAGGAGATGTATTGGATGCGTGGAGGGGAGGAAAGGTTGGTTATTGGTAGGTGGGGTGGGTCATCTGGAATCCGTTGAATGCAGATTAAGAGAAAGGCTTTTGTCCCTCGGGTAAGGAAGTTTCGGTTATATCGAGTACTTTAGAGAAGCAGCCGCAGTCGAGGGTGGACAGGAGAGAGAGATAGATAGATAGATAGAGAGAGAGAGAGAGGGAGAGAGGGAGAGACAGAGAGTTAGCGCTTTTCGGTCACGATCAATCGAAGGATCCTCGAGTGATTCATGTCCCGGGCGACTGGCCTCCCCGAAGCCGTCAGATCCCGTACAGGCATTACTCCAAGCTCGTAGCAGCAGCAGCAGCAGCAGCTCCTTGTTCCCGAAGCCGAGGGTCCGTCTAGGTACTCATGAAATTAGCTGGCGAGCAGCTCCCCATCGTTTTCCGGCTTAACGAGTTGCGCGCGCCAGATGTGAAAGCCCAAAAGCAGTGCCGGTCAGAGTCCGCGGGTAGTTAAGTCGGGGGAAGGGGTACGTGTACTCGACGTTGTCCCAGACCGAAGCCCCGGAACGTCGAATTGTACGAGTCTTTGACAAAACTTGGCCAATTCGGAATATCC
Organism: Ceratosolen fusciceps; assembly: GCA_018883505.1. Classification (NCBI taxonomy): domain Eukaryota; kingdom Metazoa; phylum Arthropoda; class Insecta; order Hymenoptera; family Agaonidae; genus Ceratosolen; species Ceratosolen fusciceps. The sequence continues at coordinate 11,886,824 of RCIC01000002.1, read as the reverse complement.
TCGAACTTTCCCCGACGTTTATTGTGGCGAATTTCTCCTTCGATCGGACCCAAATACCAAAATTCTCATGGACGAGTGGGGCTCCCTCTCCCGCCCGACGGATCCATTGGTGCGGGCCCCATTAGCATAGAAAGCGGATCGTCGAGGGGACGATCCGCGCGCGCCTTTTCGCCGCGTCATTTTCGTTTCGTTTCGTTCGCGACTCGAAATAGCGCCACCCCTCCCTCTCGCCACCCCCCCATATAAAAAACGAGCCATTTTCATCTGCCGTATCCTTTTATTCCCACATAAACTCATCGAATATTCCATCGATACTTCGATTTAAAACAATACGGAAACTATATACTTAATTCGACTATTACAATTTCATTCGGATGGCAAAGCCCAGCCTCGGTGCTTCTCAAGTAAATGGCTTCACTAATACCCCCTTGAAAAATTCCTAGACGAGTACTATTGTAGAATTATTGCTACCCAACAGGGAACAGGGAGAGTCAGACTGGACTGGCCATAGTCACCCCTCAGTTTATTCTTAATTTTTTATTTCAAATTCAATCGCTCCGTTGAAAGAAAGAAGCCATCCGCTCTTATGCATCCCCATCGCCCCTTCGCCCCCTTGACCCAATCCGTGGATTAGATGGATGGGCGGGCCTCGGCTTATCCCTAATTGCTCTATCTATCAATCTTGAAGATGAATATATACATAAACGCGTGTGTTTCTAAGGAGATGGAGTGATTAGGGATGATTGAAAGCGGCCCGAGTCTTTAGTGCCGGGGAAGACTATCGGTTTAAGCGATAGAAGGACCGCGAGAGTGAGAGAGAGAGAGAGAGAGAGAGAGACGAAGAAAAAAGATGAATAGATGAGAGTGATTGGCACTTGTGGAGTATAGACTCGATGGAATTTGCCTAGGAAATTGAGCTCTTAATGCGAAAATGTCTATGGAAATAACACTCCGAGGTGAGGAGAGGATAATCAAATGTGACCCAGAGCCATTATGCTCGTATGGAGTCCTGATGAGAGGGAGTAAACCATTAGGAGAAGCTTAGGTGGATCGAAGGGACGTTCGCTTTTTCGACTCGGGCAGTCCTTCCCCTCTCCCCTGATCACTGGGCCGACGATTTCATCCTCGACGTCCATCCGTCGATTTGCCAGGCGAGCTATCGATTCTATTTCTGTTTACACGTTACAGGTCCTGACCCGTGGCTCTCGCGTGGCCGATTACTTATCACTGGACGAGTCCTTTCCCCCGAAACGATTAGCCGACATCTTTTTAATTACTTTAATTTGCTCCGTGACTCTAACCTCCCGCCCGCCCCTTCGCCCGCGCCGCGCTCCGGTTTATTTTTAATTGCAGGTTGAGTCAACTCCATATTATTTCAATTAGCTTCAATACCGAAATTCATGAATGTTTAACCAACTGTAAACGAGCAATTATCATCTTTATGACGCGCGCCCGGGGAAAGGGGAGGATTATTATACCATATTTATACTACCTACTTTGCTATATTCAGCAAATAAACTTATTACAATTCCGTATAACCATTTGGGGGAATTTTTTTTTTTTTTTTTTTTTATTATCAATAACATATAAAATTTGCAATTCTTAACTAATTTATGCTAATCCGTATTCTCGTCGTCCCTTTCATTAGCCAACTCGTATCGATTCGTCAGGATTTGCACTATTTGAACGGATCGGGACGATCTTGATTCTCATTAAACATTCATAATCATTGGAGATTCGATATATATATATATATATATATTTATTTTTTTTATCAAAACGTAAGTTTGCTCAAAGACTCCCAACTTGTTATTTACAGTCGATAATGCAAGACAAAAGCTCGCGAAGTCTCGTATTATTGTAAAAATGTATTTTCCATTTCCCGCCGTCGAGCCATTATTTATTTAAGAAATAAATTTCCGTTGGCTTCCGCGAGCTTTTCATTCAATTACCTCCTCGAGTTATTTATAAAATTCAAGCAATACAGGCGGATGCTCTTTTTTCTCAATAATTAATAAAAGTATTTCTCCTTCGTAGAATACCGTATTGAAATATATCAGCAATGACGCGCTCGATGCTTAAATTTAATGGCATCGAAACATCATTAATGGACGAATGGTGGTAAATGATAGCCGAGGCGGGGCCGGATTATTCGATGGGATCACGATACGAGATCGCGAATGGGAAAATATTTAATAAGAAACCATTAAGTTCCCTATCTTAAAAAAAAAAAAAAAATAAATAAATAAATAAATAAATAAATAAAAGTCGTCAGCTAAATTATACATATAATTCCCTTCTCTTTTTATAACTCGGAGCCATTGCATCCAGATTTATTGGGATCCACGTAAAAACCTCTCGCGCATAAACACTTGATGTTAAGAGAGAAAAAGTGAGAATTTTTTTATGTTAAAAGATTTATTCTCGCATTTCTGTAAATACACGTTCGGGCCAGACTGCTTGGCTTTATTATTTGACATATAAACGGAAAGAAAGAAAGAAAGAAAGAAAGAAAGAAAGAAGGAAAGAAAGAAGCAGAAAAAATTATACAGAATTGAAATATCAAGTAATAGGGCCAATTCATAAGGCCATTAAGTTTAAAAGTAAGATAGTCTATTAAAAATTCATGCTGCTTAATTCATTAAAAACCATAACATTATTGCAGAAGTATGTAAATTTCTTTTAAAAACATGGGACGGTAGGAGAGCCGAGTCCTTCAGTGGGTATTATTAATAAGCGTATTTAATGCATATTCATATTTTTAAATGAAAGCTATTCATTCGGGATTTGCATGATTTGCAAAGCCGCCGAGAATGTACTTAATTACCGGGCTGATGACTTAATAAGTTCATTTATTAATTTCCGATTTCAAGGGCTGAATCGACTGAAATCCGACCGAGAACTTTATGAATTAACGTCGAGACCTTATCGCTCACCGATATCATTGGCTCGAATGATAAATACCGTAAAACTAGTCGCGGCTCCTAAATCCCGCTCCAATCCCGGCGAGCCGACAAACCCACGAACCAACGAACCAACGTACGAACCAACGAACCAACGAACCAACGAACCAACGAACGAACGAACGAACGAACGGGATGTTTTTCGTCGAGCAATTCCGCACGGCTCAGCTCTATGCAAATGTTCATTTATCTCGAGCGTTATAAAATCGGGAGCTCTTTTCAATTGGCGAAACGGCGATGCGCACTTAAGTGCGAAATCCCATTGACTGTATAAATAAATATGAAAACAGAGTCCCGGGATCGGTCGGGCTGCCCTCGCTGCAACTACGCACGAAACTATAGAAATCAGTCGGCCGGAAGTGAATCCCTCGGGGGCGCGTGGGAGCATGGGCCGAGGTAGGGGCTGGCTGAGGGAATAATTATATTTTCGTTTTCCAGCACCGGAGTTTTCCAGAGTCGATTAATGTCGCGCGCCGTTGTAACGAGAGGCATTAATTACCGTATTCTCTTTACGTTTCCCTTTACGTTTCTTTGCTCGGCAACGCTTGCCGGTCCTGCTCGTCCCCGGGCTGCCCAGGCTCCCCGACCCGATGAAAGGCATTATGCAAAAGTCAATCCGGAACCTTTATTCGGATGCGGATTCGACCGGGCCGACCGAGCCGACGGACGAGAGCGGGCGCCTGCCCCCATAACCGGAACTTTTACAACTACCGCGCTGATTAAAATCGCGGACTCTTCTCCGCGATGGATCACTCCGCGCGGATCGATGGAAATTACCTTGGAAATGTCCACCGCGAGGTCCGCTCAGACCGCTCCGACCGCTCAGACCGCTCAGACCGCTCCGACCGCTCCGACCGTAATTTCGTTAAACGATCACGCGCCCCGTTCAATTACATTTCGTCGGTGGCCCGAATGGCCCCGTTCCCCGCAGAGATCTCGCTCTATCTCTATCTATCTCTCTCGGTAGCTGTACGCCCGACCGCGGGAATTAGCCATAGAAATTCAGGCTGCCCGACTCACTTCACCCCCTCCCCATATACCTCCCTCCACCCCCTCCCCGGCCACGCGGCCGAACGAAAAACCGTGGACCGGTAGACCGTTATTTTTCCAACGGCCTCGTTCGAACGCTCAAACGAGCCCAGAGTCCCAGAGCGCGTATGCAAATCGTCGCTCAACTTACTTAACGACGTTTACATTAAATTATAAAAAGTTAAATAGGGGCTCCGTGATCCGCTGAAATGTCCTCAAGACTCGGGCGGACGTTCGTCGACATGAAATAGCGCGGAATAATCCTTGGCTGAACGTCGATGCATTTCACTCTCGGCTAACCTTTCGACAACACACGGACGTTCACAAAGTCACGGTCTTTATCCGTGGAATAAGGGAGCCGAGTTGTTTTACGCAGCCCTCGGCGGAAAATAAAATAAAATAAAGAAAAAGAAGAAGAAGAAGAAGAAGAGAAAAAAAAGGATAGAAAAAGGAGCCGCTGAAAATCAAGGTTTATCTCTCGAATCAAGATGCTATTTCCTCTCGGCTTTTTATCCATTAGGTTTGAATATTCCGGTACGTTGGATGGTTGAGCTTAAATACCTCCCGCACCCCACCCCCACCCCTCTCATCCCCGCCCACCCACATAGATTAGACTTTATTGAACCATCGAGTCTGGCCTGCGCGTCAATCTTATTCGGGTCCTAAGGAGAGCCGTGGAGCGTGTCCGGACGCGTAACGGGTCAATGAAACGAGGGCGCACAATGGCTCGCAAATAATATTTGCTATAGGGGCCGGGGGGCGGGGGGAGGAGGAGGTCCCGGCGGTCTCACCTGAGCCGCGGCTCTGGTGCGAATTGCGACGATTAATTGGCTGCTATCCAATTGCGAAAATTGATTGCTCGTTATATACAGGCTCGAGAGAGCCTACAAATTCCCTCCCTCTTCCTGCCTCCGAGCGTTCCCTAAGACAGCTCCTCTCCCCCTACCCGCCCCGCCCCATCCCATTCAGTATAATCATTAGATCTGCTCCTCCTCCTCCTTTTCCAACACCATCAGACTTGCAGATGCGGCCTACATGAGCTCCCGAGGAATATTAAATATGATTTATTATTCCCACTTTAAAACGGTTTTGATACTTGCGCTATTAGAAGTATTGATATTATCCTTATTGATCCGACCCGCTATCTATACTTACCCGGTGCATGAATCTTTGCGAATACAGGCTCATTATACTTGTCTTTGATAGATCGAAGGCGTGAAAGCTTTTTTTGATGGATACCTTTTGAGACAAATTTCCAACAAACTTATACTGACAATTGCCAATTACTCTTTACATTCGATCCCCGTTGAAATATGCGCGAGACTCCCGCCACCCCCCCTCCTCTTTTCACCGCCACTGAATATTTATCAAAATATTCTAATGAAACTTCTCGGTCACAGCTCTCCGCCCCCCCACCCACCTCCACGCTACCCCCCACATATGTATATATATATATATACACGCGCGTTGATATAAATTTTATGGAAAGCGCTTGCCCACCTGAAATAACGAGGCCAACAGTGCGGTATCGCGAGAACGAAGCGCCGCCGTGAAAGCAATATAAATACTTATAAAATTACGCGTATAGGTATAAAAGAAAATGGGCTGGAGCCAGCCCGCGTCGCTCCAAGGGGAAAAAGTGTGCGGGAAAAAAGTGAATCGATCAGGTTTTGGGGCGACGCTCGATTATCGGGATCGTCGCTGATTCCCAGTAAATCATTATACTCGGGCGGAGCGAGATCGGCCGGCTCGGAGGAATGGACCAAAACATTGATCGCACCGAGCAGCCGACCGCGTCCAAGCACTATAAATGCCAAGTGCGTGCGTGCGTGCGTGCGCGCGCGCGCGCGTCTGTGTGTATTCCGAGGAGAATTTCCTGGTGTCTGAATATACTACTTTGTTGGTGGAGCGGCGGGCTCCCGGGCTCCTGCAGCCGACACACACGACCCGGCAGGTCGTGGCGGTGGTCGTGGCGGTGGTCGTGGCGGAGGCGGAGGCGGCGGTGGCCACTGGACCCGGCAGCGCTATCCTCTGTCTGGCAATGTGATTTGTAGCGGAGCCGCGCGTTCGACGTTTTGTGAAAGAGCGACGGCTGCTTTGCCCCGGCCGGCGCTTTGCTTACCCGATGCATCGTAGCGTCGGGGTCGTCGGCGTCGGCGGGGCCGACGTTGACGTCCGGGAAACATTTCGATGCGCACCGCTGCTTTATGAAGAAAATAAAGCTATTTATCCAGAGCGCTTTATCCGGCTCGATGGTCTGCCGGGCATTTGCATTTTAACCTCTTTAGCCGTTTGCCGCAGACTCTTTAAATCCGCTATAAAGATTACTCGCGAACGAGATAAACTTGGCCGATAAAGCAGCCCCGGGAACCACGAGTCCCTTCATGCCTAATTTCAAAAGCTCTTTAATCTTAGATTTCTTTAAGCCGGCCTTTGCCCATACGAATGCCAAGGCTACTTTACATTAACGGAGCCACGCGGACATAATAACCTTTCTCTCCTCCCTTCTGACCACCTCGGCAGTCGCTAAACGATGGCGACTTTGGCGACCGCTCGCTCCACGGCTGACCCTCCCTTAGCCGAATTTCTATCGAATCCCATTCAATCTGCGCTTTAACGCGCGCATTTCATTCTTTATTTGCCTGCGCGTTTATTCGCCAAGGCTCGGCAAGCTTTTATCCGCTTTTTTTATCCGCTATCGCGATTTCTCCTCACTCGTCCACCTCCATCCATATTAAATCTTCTTCTCTCGCGAATATTAAAAAGCAGCTGAATCGCCGAAATATTGCCGTGTTTTCGCTCGCGTTATTAAGGAAAGGCTTAACGACGCTGACGTTAATACACCGAACCGTGTGCCTGTCCGATTATTTTTCGAGAGATCCATTTGTCTTTTCGCATCCGCTGATCCACCTACACATTTTCACGGGACGCCTAGCTCTTTTTATCATAAGGCTGACTGGCAGAGTAGCTTACGATTTCAAATTATTTTTTAAATTATAAACTCAGACGGAGACATTTATTCCGTGCTGGATCACCGACCCCCTCGCCGCCCTAATACCATTTCCTTCTATTATCACTTGAAATACAATATTTTCAACATTTTCAATGCGGATCGAATAAAGCTCGTACAAGTAGCTCTAGAGAATATTTAAAAACTATCGTTCTCTCTCTCTCCCTCTCTCTGTCTCTCTCTCCCCCTCCGCCCCCCGTTCCATCTTATTCTTACGTTGAAATTGAAAAGTCCATCGTCAGCCTGCTTGCTTTTAACGCCGGGGGTATGATTACTATTTAAATAATTCGTTGGACTGAAAATTTATAAAATAGTTTCGTAAATACTGCCGGCTACTTAAATCCTGGAAATATTTCCTTCAAGCTCCCGACAAAGAAGCGAATACTGCAATTACAAAAACAAAGTCACCGCCTCTTTCACCTTACCTATATATACCAATACATATATGTGTGTGGGTGGGTGGGTGTGCGTGTTTGTGGGCGGGTGTATATATTGAGAATCTCTTTCGTCTGTGCGGCTTGGATTTCACTTCTGCCTCTGATACCGATATATAAGTGCTTTAAAGATGCACACGGTTCGCCGCTCTGGGAAAAGCCTTTCGCAATTTCAACATTTATTCGCGGCGTCTTGAAGGGAGCGATAAAAGCATTTGCGGACCGACAGGAAGAAAAGAAAGTCATACACTTTAGACTGAAAAAGAATTGCCCGTCGATTCAGGCGATCTCCCGAGAGCAGAGCTAGGAAGGGGGCGGACAATCCACCCACCCGCCCATACTTACCTTGTGCAGGTATTTATAAAAAGTAACGGGGAGGGTCGATTATGCACAGATGACAGGGCATTAAATGACGCCCTTTCCTTACCAATAACGTCAAACGCGAGGCTTCCTACCTCCCGTACGCGAATACCGAATCATTTTCTATGATCTTCCTTGCACCCTTCCTTTCTTCCCGTCTCCCTCTTCTTCTTTAAAACCACACTCGTCCGGGTATTTTTACTCACGCACGCGCAACATGTGTCACGTGACTTTACGATGACACTTATAGCTCACATATCACAAACGTGCGCGCACACGCATACACAAGCGCAAGAACACGCACAACTATTTACATACGCCGAGCTCTCATAAATCTATCTTACGTGTGTAAATAGGTTCTTATGCACGATAAACAGACAAGCGGGCGCGGCACATTTTCTTCATTTTATAAATAAATACGACCAATGAAAGTTTCAACTTACATTTTTTATTGCAATTTATTGTTAAAACAAGACCGTACTTTCTAAAAAGTTCACCTTTATTTACATTCACAGCGAATCCAGTCGAATAAATTATCACCCTTCCTTTCCTTTTATAAAATAAAGTTTGAGAAATTTTTTAATATCTCGGAATGTTTTTTTCTTCAATGAAATACTTTTATTATAATTATTATACGAACGTGTCAGTCCAAGTAGAAAGTTGCTCGAGTCACTTATTTATACGCGTTACGTATATATTTTTGCATTGTGCGAACGCGATGTAATGTAAAATGAAACATTAGTAATAAATTATCTCGGGACACGAATCAATTCAACGTTCCTTTACGTTAAAGATCGCTTTACTTTACTTACACTAAAGGTTCGCCGGTTCATACGAAGATTAATCAATTAATAAAGATATTTTAATTCATCGTAAAAGGTCGGAGAAGTAATTCGCACAAAATAAAAACAAGAGCTCGATCGTGTAGTTCCCAGTGTCTCCTAATTAATTCTAAAAGTAATTCGGTAGTCTATGTGAGCAATCAAGTTGGATAAAAGTCTTCCTAACGTCCGAGAACTTGACGCTCTTGACAAATTCAATGGAAGTCTTACTCCTACGCTTCAATTAAATTTTATAACTAAAGATAACGACCGTTTTTATTTCTTCGTTTCGTATATTAAAATGCCCTCTCGTAAACTTCGCCTCTATCACAAATTGTACACCACGTCAATTTTAATTTATCGTCCTCGTGGTCTTTCATTATATTTCTTAAAAAAATTTAACAGCTTCTTTCGCTGGGAATGGCATTAAGCGCGTAAGCCCGAGCCTGCAAATACAAAATCGCCTTCAATCTATGGAAATTAATCAATTTTTTGAGCTAACCGAACCAAGCGTAATCCGTGCTCAGTCAAACGCATTAATAGGAAATCGTTTAAAATTCAATCCGTATATAATAATTCCCAACAGTAAATATGTGCTTGTGGTAAAAATGCGAATCCAATACCTAGCCAAGGCTAATGGTGCAAGCACGAAATAATGCCATTATTTAATAAGCGAAACCGTCTCCATGCTATTTCTACGCACAATTCATTAATTATACACGTTGCTCATTATCATCGTCATCATCGTCGTCGTCGTCGTCGTCGTCGTCGTCATCATCGTCACCATCATCATCATCATCATCGCCAGCATAATTGTTATGATTATTATTATTATTATTATTATTATATACGATTGGTTATTGTTGTTGTTATATAAAGTATATATAATGCGGTGATTAGACGAATTGTTAATATGCTTGTTCTTAATATGTATGTATGTTCGACATGTGGATACAAAGTGATCAAGTGAACTGACACGCGAGTGTTGGGAATTAGAGAATTAGGTTATGTAAATAATACCCATAGGCGTGCGGGATGCGTTAGCGCGTCTGCGTACGTCTCGTGCATCCAAGCACAATGAGCAATTGAATATAAATCATCCGTCTCGGAGAATCGAAGAAGAAGGATTGTCGTGGAAATGTATTTAGCGCCGTAAATTGTACGGAGCTTCCAATCGGACGGAATACGTAACGAGTAAATGAAGTATGCCAGTCACAAGCCGTTAGAAAGGGGGATCGGATCGGCATCGGTCGAGCTTTCCCGAGGCGTGCCTGTGTGCCCAAGGGACAGGTGACCGGAAATAGAAAGACGAGAAGATATTCATTGGGAAAATTTTGGATGGAAAGAAGAAAGTTGGCCGGCTGGCAGGGAGGGGAAGGAACGCGCAAATGTTGGTGACAATGAGTTCGCCGGCCGTGGGCGAGGGGCTAGGATAACGGGGACGGGGGATGGGAGGAGGAGAAGGGAAGTGTGGTGGGGGGGTGATGGTGTTTATTCGTCCGAGATTGGAATACACTAATTAGCACGTATTCTGTTACTGTTTGACAAATAATAATATCCTTGCGTTAATTCGCGCGATTTCGGCATTACTCGACATATCCTCGTGCTGATTACGTAGCCATTGCTTACTAGTACATATGAGAGTGAACCGTCTCTTCTTTAAATTTGTACTCCTCACGAAGGCCAACCGTAACATGACTCGTTTATACGATATTTCAATGATAATGACACATCGACACGTACATTATCTAAAATAAATATAAACTCCACTAATTAATTACATATTCAATTAACTTAATTGTTAATAATCCTACGATTATTCACGGATGTCGATGGGATTATTATTATTATTATTATTGTTGTTGTTGTTGTTGTTATTATTATTAATGCATTAAATAAATCAGCCGCGAGTTTAAATGTACTGTTAAAATTATTAACTGATTATACTCTGAAAAAATGATTGTTTAATCATTTGATCAAATAACGTTATTACTGGAATTACTATCCGGATTCGTGTATTTTCTTGAAAATCGTTTTGAATTCTAAATGTATTGTGCAGAAGAAGAAGAAGAAGAAGAAGAAGAAAAAAAGTATAATAAAGAGACGAGATTTTATTTAATACTCGGAGAAAATGTTTGTAAATTACTATTTCTTATAAGAATTTTTTTATGCCCGTATTTACGTTTCTTCTTTCCTTAATGCCGACTATAATAATCAGAATGTATTTCCCGTAACACGGGATTGAAGTGAATGTCGGTACTTTATTTTCTTTTTATGAACAGCCGAATGATTACGCTGGCTTTGCCTCTTTCAGAATTAAATTAATAAAGTTATGGATACATTTGCTGCAAGTAATTCTTTTCATTGGGGAAACGTCATTGGCCCTCTGGCGTTAATTACCAGGACTACGAGTGATAATTGTCAAGGGGCCGTGTCCTGGAAAAGTAAATACAGATAGGCGTTAATACATAAAAACGGAGAAGCATCGGCCATTTATCCGTCCCTGCGATACTCGTAAAGAAAAGCTATATGCTAAATGCTGGGTGGTCGGGAGGGCGGGAGGCGGGGGCAGGGTAGGGAGAACAGATAGAATTAAGTAGACATCGAGGAAAAAGGGTGTAAAATTTGCCGTCGGTAAAAGATTGAGAAAAAGCTTGAGAAGTAAAAAGTAAAGTTGTCGATCGGGCGGGGGCGTGGGGGGGGGCGAGGTAGGTAGGTAGGTAGGTAGGTAGGTAGGTAGGCAGGTCAGGCAGAAGTTGTTATAATTTTAGTATCTTATTCTTGAGGAAAGTTGCAGAAGGCACACTTGAGTCCGCACGCGGCTGAAACTTCTTTTTTTTCTTCTTCTTCTTCTTCTTCTTCTTCTTTTTTTTCTCCCCCCGGGAAATGGGAAATATCTTTAGTCGTAGGGGCGGTGTGGTGGAGGAGGATGAGATGGCGAGGAGGGGGGCGAGAGAAGGGAACGGGCTAAAAATAACTTTCCTCGCTATTGAATCAAATATGCGCAATATTCAGGGATCGTAAAGCTTACTTAACAAAGCGCGGCCCGTATTTACAGGGCTCTGAAAATTCGCTTTGCCACGGCCTGAAAAGCAGGTATTCGGGCCGTAACTCGGGGGTAGGGGGGTGTGTGGGCAGCGTCCCGTCGGCCGTAGTCCGGGTGGCTACTGAGGCCGGGTGGCGGGGAGGGAAAGGTGCCGACGCGCGATATTCCGAGGGACGGCTTCATTAAGCTTGAGGCGGCTCGTAAAAACGCTCGGCCGCAGTTACGGCGACACTTTGGCGTTTTACGCGAGCTCCCGGTCCGTTTTCATCGCCGTCACCGTCCCCCAGGCCATCGGGATCTGCGACCGAAGGCTCCCGGGATGACGAAGCCCGACAAATCGAGCGTGAGCCGATCCGAGGAAATCAAAGTCCACCGGCCCGAGATGTTCATGATAATTTTCTTTCGGACCTAGTGAGCTCCCTGTAGTCGAGTTGAGCACCCGCGCGTATTTCCCTGGCTTTCCCAATAACCTCCTTTTCTGCGACTTCTATTGATAAAATCGTTCAATCAGCATTAGATGTCCACGTCCCTAAAATAAAAATAAATCCAATGGGCGTAATTATGATAAATCCTTCCTGTCCCTTACGATTTCTCCTTCTACGTACGTACGTATGCATGTATGCATGTATGTATGTATGTATGTATGTACGTATGTATATGTATATATATATTTCTTTCGTCGGATAAGGAAGAGCCTGAGCACGTAAGGAGGTCTCTCGGAAGCTGAGCCGCCCCACGAGACGATTACATCTCTGAGATTAGATGTTGGAGGTGGCGGAGCTGGCGGAGCTGGCGGTGGGATTAGATCATTGAGAGCCTGGATTAATCTTGGGGAACTTTGAAGTCGAGAAGGAGGTGTCGAAAAATGTCCGCGAGACCGTCGTCTGAGCTGAACTCGCGCAGCAAAAGCTCGCTCACGACTAATCGTTTAAAAAGCACGTTCTCAGGGCATTCCGGGCTGTCCGGGTGCTGTAAAACCCCATAACCCCTTTACCCTGCTGTAAAAACTCTGAGCCAGATCTATGCCCCTCGTCCGGCGCCCCTTGTTTCGCAGCCGCATCCCTCGACGACGCTCCGGGAGTCATAACGTTTCTGAAAATCGACCGAATGCGAGAGCGGAATATTTACGAGGGCGTTACACGCGCGCGAAAAAGCATTGACGGCGGTACGGTAACTGGTTTCTAGGTCGACATCTCGTCCCTGTCCCCGTAATAGCCCCTCTTGGCTCAGGGGGTCGGCTAAGGCTAGCCCCGCACGCTAGCCCGGTGGATTGAAGTATCTAGCTTCGGCCGTTATCTGTATTACGGGATACGTAAAAACTAACGCGCCGAGCAGCTGAATCCTAGACAGAGAGCGGAAAATATTGTCCGTAATCCCGAAATTACTGGCATAATTGAATAAGCCTTTGATACAAGGTATCCTCGGTATAGGCGGGCCCCGCCCCCGGCGCTGATGAAATGAAATATTTCAAAGTTAATTATATCGAGTCGTCCCGGGAGATATTAAAATTCTTCCCTACAAATTAACGCTTTGCGGAAGTCGTGGTAGCAGCAGCAGCGGCAGCAGCAGCGGAAGCGAGTACTCGACTCTACGACGAATCTCTCGTTCGAGACGCGTACTTTACGTTTAACGTAAAAAATATATAGAGACAATCGTGTAATATTTATTTGACGATTAGAGTAAATCTTTTCTCTCCTTATCGGCCAATGGGTACTTGTGCTGAATATCAATGAGGTGAAGCCAGGAGTGACCGGAGCGGCATTTGCCTTAGTACTCTTACTGCCCGGAGATGAAATTCATTCCAACCGGATACAAGCGATTCAATTACTCGCAAATTAAAATCCAAATTGAACTAGTGCTACGGGCGCAATTTCATTCCTCGTGATTTAATGGTCGAACGAGTTGGGGGAGGAGGAGGAGGATGAGGAGGAGGAGGAGAGAGATCCTGTTCGGAAGCGCAAGAGCGGCATTAGACGGTCGTGGATTATTTCATAAGCAGTCGCTGGTGGTAATGCGATCGGAGCATCGGGGGACTAGGAGGTAGGAAGGAGGGACCGGTACGCTCGCGAATCTGTAAAAAAACAAACCAACAAAAAACACCGGGTATGGGTATCCGAGACTAGTCGGGTTACCTGTGGGCGGATTATACGGCCTTGGCGTCTATGGAATTTTCATGAGGGGAGAGGCCACGTGCCCAAGGAGCCCAAGTGCTCGCCCGAATTTCCTCGACGCGTCAGACGTAACGAAATGAAACGGAGCAGTAAATCGTCTCCTCGGCAGGGACGATGCATATATATAGAGGATATAGAGGATCGGGGCAGAAAGACGCCGAACGCCCTCGGAATTAGTTATCTCGGCTTATCGACTTTTCCCGACCGCGCCTCTTCCTCTTATTACGCATTATTCGATCGATCCCTTCCCTCTCTTTTCTTGTATTACTTACCATCCGCGATTAATGCTTAATGATCTCATTGCCGGCTTGCCCAGATTGTCCTCAATATACATACGCGAATAACCAATAGTCGCGCGGAGGGATTATATTACTTTGTTCTACCCAGTCGAAGTTTCCCTCTTAGGTACATTTATTTGTTTATTTATTTATTTATTTATTTATTTATTTATTTGTCATCTCATGTGACTTTGCGTCAGTACAACGGAGCGACTCGTTTAATAACCGTCAAAGCCAAAACCCAAAACGCTATTGGCTTTAAAGCATTTTTCCAGTCGAGATTTATTCCGAAGAAGTTCATTCGCCGCTTCGTCCCCTACGACGACCTGTGACGAAGCCACAGCTTCTCCTTCCTTAAACTTCATGATTTTTGCATTAAAGTGACCGCTACCGCCCTCCTCTCATGGCATTCGTATAAAAAAAAAAAAAAAAAAAAAAAAACCATCAATCATCAATATGTTACGTGATACGTTCGTTTCCGCTTTAAAAAGGACTTTATCGCCCTGTATAAATTGCCTCGTAGTTTTAATTAACCTATCCAGAGCTAAAATATAAAGAATTACGTAAAGATGCCAAGGCTCGGGTGCCTTTTACTACGAAACTTTTTATTATTTAAAGAAAATAACGATTCGATAATGACGATTAACTGGCCGACGTCGGTCGTTAATTAACTACCTTAACCGGAGCAGGAACGAGGAAGCGCACTCAGAACTTTCGGAACTTCGAGCTTGTAATCCCGTATGAAATTCAAATATGTACCGGGAAAATTCATACGCATTCGGAGCCCGTAGTGGTGTTTTTCCCATTACTCGTGGGAAAGTCTCGTTGTGCCGCAGGACGTTCGATTTATATATACGGATATACGGATATAAATACGACTGTTTTTGTGACCGTTGTTGTTTCTTTCCGTTGTCAAGGCCACATGCTTACGGGTCATTTGGAATTAAATAGCCCGTGCGGGCTATTGTCGCGGCTTGCGAAAAATTGCGACGACCGCGAATTACGTCGAGTTAAGCTTGCTATTCATTCGTAAGGGCAGACGTCGTAATAATAAGCCAAGCTTATCTATCGTCGATACGTGACTTAGCCCCGCGCTCCCGGCCGACGACGACGAGTCTATTCCTATTTAATAACTCTACAGGTTTTATATAGCTTCGCGAATTGTTATCATTATTATACGCGAGGTCGCTAGCTGACGTTACAAAAGTGCGGCAGTAAAAAAAAATTCTCTTCCGTTTTATATAAACTGCAATATTTACCTTGCGCTTTTTAAAAGCCCATTACTCCATCAAGATTTTTTACGGCTGTTTTTAAATCACTTTCATGATCCAGTAGTTGTTCCTCATCCGAGCCCGGGCTCCAGCCATAATGCTGAATGAAATTATTTATAAAGTTAACGATACAGGCTCAAAGTGCCTTGTCCATCCTAATCATTTACTAATCACGTACGTCGGCCGCCTTTTTCAATTTACCGGCAATTCCTTATGCTCGAGTGTCAAGTCTGCGTTACTCGCCATCGCACGCGTCGATTTCATTACCGTCCCTCGGAAATGTATAATCCACACCTTATTTCGCCAAATAAGAACCGAAGGTGACGGGCGAGAATTCGTAAAAACAACTAGAAAAAAATTATACAAAATATAGATAGTGATTCGTTGTAATGCTGTTGAAATTCATGGTTCGTTCAATTGGGAGTCAAACGAAGAATCTCAATTCTATCCGTTTAACCTGTTAATTTATTTAAAGTATTTCTCATATACGCGTTATTTATATTGCCATTCGTAACAATCAAGTGTGTCTTGAAGCGCCGCCGGCAGGGGCTGGGAGGCGAGGCTTTTGTTTGCGATTCCTAAAGTTTAGAATGACCAGTCGGTGTCTGTTTACTCGCTGTAGCGTTTGCTTTTAAGCCAAAGGGGCACGGGGCTCCAGAATACTCTATTATATGTACAGAGAGATGGTATTAGCTTACGTATTTGTATAATTCCAACTGTAATTAAAGATGTTTGGTTTCGCTTTTAAAGTTCATTTGAGAGATTATGAGAGACGCGGCTAGACGGGGGAGGGGGTCTCGAACAGCCGTCGATAAGGTAATGGCGAAGCTGCGATCGAGTTTTCCGGGAGACAATTCATTAATTTCTATTATAAAGTTACTATTGTGTGAGTAATGTGCGAGGGCTTAGCATGCGCTGATCGGGAGAGGTTAGCTGGGAATCGTGGAGGGGCTCGGGCTAGAGGAAGCTCTGTACTTGGGAATGTCGTCCTTAGGACGATGTCTTGGGTCTTTAGGTCGTTGAGGCGAACGCAGGCTCGCACAGGTAACCCAATAAAACGGGTATTCGTGGGTGGTAGTCGGGTACAGTGGATAGGATGCGATGGCCGGATTCGGATATTGGCTGGTCTCTGGCCTCGATGTGTACGAGCTCGAGAGTTCAAAGCCTCGTGTCGCTCGGCAGGCAAATACTCGAGCTGCTCGTTCATTTAAGGAAAATTGTTGCCGATCGTCGATAGAGAATTTCCCTGATTCGTTGGGCCCGGACTCTATTTTCGGCTGAAAATCCGAATTTTCTCCCTCGGCTTAATTATGCCACGGAAGCCCCGACGTCTCGTCTCGATCGGCCAGCAACGCGCACGCGCAACCTCTGCTCTTCTTTTATAAATCCGCTTTCCATCGTTCCATCGTAGGCAGTTCCGGCTAATTACCTATAGAAATGCCATTCTCCATTATCAGCCTCGAGCTATTCTTTTATATCCACGATACATTTGTCCACAGCATATCAGCTCTTTAGCACAATCGTATTTCACGTTCACGTAGACGAAAATAAAGTATATAAATTCTGGAAGAGTACGGGAATAGGGACGAACGAGGGTGAGAGAGAGAGAGAGAGAGAGAGCATTAGCTACTAAATATTCTCAAGAGCTGGTACTTAGTCTGGAATAGAAAACTTAGAAAGTTAGTCGGCGGTGGACTCATTGAGACCTATAAATATCATAACTTTTTGGCAGATATTGGTGGAAAGGGCTAAGTCCCGTGGTATTCGGCTCGTGTACTGCCATCCTCTCGATCACGTGTAGTATCGATCTTTAGTCGTGACCCATCCCTTACCCCGGCCGACCATTAAATAACCCGCGAGAAGTAGCTTTTAGCCAGAGGTCGCTAAGATATTTCGTTTTGAGAATTTATCCAACTAAAATGAGATTATTCAGCGTATTTTGACGCTCAGCTGGAAATTACCCCCGAGAATAATGGTCCGCGGGATTATGCTAATAAGTTTCACTTTAAAACGAAGAAATAACAAAAATTAGTTGGTAATTGGATTAAAAAGTGCAAAACAAACTTAATTAATATTATTTTTAAATATGTATTAAGTTACGGCTAATGGACTTATGGCTCATATATATTAACTTTAAAAAGCATTTTCGTGGGAAATATTCGCTTACCTACGACCGACGAATTAAAATGCAATTTTCACTTATTACGTAAAGAGAAGATGTCTTACAAAATTATTATTATTATTATTATTACTTGGAAGAGTTCGCTGTGATCGCTCGAGTTCGCTCACCGGCGGTGACGCTAAGAAGTGCGTAACGTTACGACGTTGTATCCCGAGGCAAATAAAAGCTCCGAACCAATAGATAAGGGCTAACGGTGATTATATAAGAATACCAGAGCGGAATACGAATGGCGGAGTAATAAGAGTGAAAGTCTCGGGTTGCGTGGATTGTAAAAATAAATTGCTCCGCCACTTGGAATATTAAATCCGAACGATCAAGTGTGAGGCAAGAAGAAATGTAAATGATGTTCGAGGAAAGTGACTCGGGAAGAAAAATAGCGGCGGCGGCGGCGGCGGCGGCGGACAAAGTATTATTTTTTAGCTTTAAGAACAGGTTAAACTGGCTAAAGCGCGAAATTATTCCGTGTAATGTGAGGGGGACGTGGGAGGGGGACGTGGGAGGAGAAGGAGGAGGAGGAGGAAGAAGAAGAAGAAGAAGAAAGAGGCTCGACTGACCTCACGCGTGCGCTGCGAGTTTCATCACCTCGATTCGGATAAAAATGGACTCCGTGGCTTCGGGCCCGACAATTTTCGATCCTTGTTCGATGAAATCGGCTCGAGGCATCGGCTCGAAGCTCCTACTCGACCTCATGATCGTCTCTCTCTCTCTCTCTCTCTCTCTCTCTCTCTTTCTCTCGACACGCGGCCGCGCCGCTCGTATTGGATTCCTGTAACTCGGGACATTAGTATTGAGCGGACGGAAGACGCCGATCTCCGATGCCTTTGAAAACGTAACGTAATAACGCAATCGTTAGACTATTAGAGCCATCGGACGGACCTTCTTCCCAGAAGAATCGCGCTCGCGTCCCCGATTACGATCTAGTAAGCGAGCGGTCGATCTAGAAGCCCAGTAGTATTACCCTCGATCCCAGCTCAGACCTGTACTCTTGTCCATTGCCCCGACTTATTCACAATTATATCCCTGAAGCTAATGGCTAAACTAGGAAAATGCCGGCTGGCTTTCCGGCTGGAAAATACAGCTGGCCGCCGTATGCTGTAAACGGTTAATTACAAAAATGTAAATAAAATCTTATCGCATCTCGAGCGCATGCAGCAGCGGAATATAAGTACTTGCGGGGTACATTTTAGACCGTGAACTCATGCATATTTGATACGCATGCATTGCTGCCAACTTCTCTCGGCATCGGACAAACATAATTAAACTTTAGCTTTTATCGGGAAAATCCTCGCTCCCGCGTTCGAATTCATTTAACCCTCGCTGACCCGTTATTATCAATGATCTGCCCCTCGCTTTACAAAATCAAAGCCTTTCGCGAAAATAATTACCGCCTCGCGATCGATATTACGCATCTTCCGACGGGTAATTGAATCGGCAAACTTAAAAAAAAAAAAAAAAAAAAACGTTGAAAAATAATTAGAGTCTTGTCGTATCGTTTGTATTTGAAGGAACAAGGGACGCTTAGCGGGTAATTATTTCGTGCAAAGGGTAAGAGAAAAGTCATACGCGAGTTGAAGGAGGAACACGAGTTCTCAGTGATTTTCGTTGCGTAACGGCAGCTGTCGGGGGTCGCGGGTAGCTCCGGCAGCTCTTGACGTGAATTTCCCTTCGCATTCTCACGCTCTTCTCCCATCGACTCAATAATATCTTTTCGATCCCGAGCCGTTGATCTTGGGAAATATCCACTTACTTGTCCCACCGACAATGGGAGGCGATCTACGCTCTAGTCCCGCAGGTATTGACTCCAAAATACATGGATTTCTTGTTTACGCGAATGGCTTAGGTGACGTGCCCTGACGTGCCCTGACGTGCCCTGACGTGCCGTGACGTGCCGTGACGTATCTGATACGAAGTGCAGAAGCACGAAGAGCCGTCTGCACACGATTCGCAGATTTACATTCGAATGCCGGATTATCGCTTGTCTGGCGAAATCGTCGTTTTTCTCCTTTACGCGTAGTCCATATTTCATTAGCCTACACGAGAGCGTCGCATTATCCTCGAGGCCGAGGACTAGGCAACCTTGCTCTCCGTCACCGCCTCACCGATACAGCGATACTCCCTTGCCAAATCTTCCTTGGACGTTGCTCGCCGCCCTTATTATTAACGGCT
The DNA here is from genome assembly GCA_018883505.1 of Ceratosolen fusciceps. Classification (NCBI taxonomy): domain Eukaryota; kingdom Metazoa; phylum Arthropoda; class Insecta; order Hymenoptera; family Agaonidae; genus Ceratosolen; species Ceratosolen fusciceps. Next base: position 11,867,093 of record RCIC01000002.1, on the reverse strand, counting down.
TATCGGCCATTGAGAGAGAGAGAGAGAGAGAGAGAGAGAGAAAGAGAACGTCAAAGGGGGGCCAAAGTCGACGTTCGTCGATACATTCTTTGGCCATTTTCGGTCGTTGAATTTTTCAAGGAAAGACAGGAACCGAGCGTAGCCACGAGCTCCCCCGTTAATCTTAATTGAATTGAAAAGCCCTTACTAATACTAAGCCATGGCTCCCAAGTGGCTATTAAAACAAACAAGCGGCAGCATTCTGGTACGGCGCTGTCGCAATCCCTCTACCCCCCACCCCCCAGCCCACGTCGCCAGCTTAAATTAGGCTAATTAACTTTTAGATTAAAATTTTTGCTCCGTTTTTTTTTTTTTTTATTATTTTTACTCGACCGGGGCGTAACTATTTCGACATTTTTTTAAAAAGTTGCTCGGCGGCCGAGCGAGCGCAGGACCGTCAACAGGGCTTGGTGGGTGGGGCCGGGAGAATGGGGGGGGGGTATAGCAATATGATACGAAACAGCTGGCAGCAATGGCCGCGCGTATAAATATGCTCGAAAGCGACGAAAAGTTTGTGAATACTTTGCCGAGCGCTAATGGAAGCTGGGCAAACCCACCTCGGACTTTGGCCACCGTGGGGCTGGGTTTGGTGACCGAGGTCGCGTCCACCAGGAGACCGTGCCTCGATGCCGTCCTTTCAGATATTTTCGAATCGGCCGCCGAGGCTCTCGCACATTCCCGGTCCAGCCCCACGATCTTCCAGGATTTCTTACGAGATAAACTCCTACGCAATCCCTAATCCCCCCTTCCCGGCCGCTCCTAAGAGGATTTACCTTCGCTCCTCCTTCACGAATACTCACTTACGACGTCGGTTATAAATAGCCATTATACATATATATATATATATATATAACATATATACATAATTAACAATGTCTGTGTATTGCGGCACTTATTGATTCTATGGGAAATTTATTGAATTGTCCTACGTTATATCTAGATATCCAGTGTACGTATATTTGGGTATACGTATGACTGCGCTACTGGAATATTATATTCGCTTGTTGGCGTTACTCCTAAGCGCTACGGCGGACCGTTGATCGCTACCATTTGCGCTACTACGTTTAAAAATATAAGGGCGGAAAAATTTCAGGGGATAATTTAATATTAAGTCACGAGGATTACGAAATTTCCATAGGACGAGCTATTTCATTTTGACGGTGATAAGCCAAAAAATCCATAAGGTTTCGTTTCATCATTGGTATTCTATGATAATACCATTGTAAACTCAATAACGAGAAGCTGAGAAAATTATTATTTTTATATTAGGCAAATAAATAAAGAGGAGCTTTCTTTGTTTGGAGATAATTTCACGAACATTTGATAAAAGCCCTTTGTAAAAATTAATTATTCTATTATTAAAAGGCGAAGCCATATGATTAATTATGATTCACGAGTGAAATAATAATTTATAATTTGCAATTTACAATTAATAATATGTAATTAATTACTTCTCTGAGCTGGATTTCAGTTTTATAATTATTTCATTTGCCGTTTGTTAATCAGTACGCTTTCGCCATTACTCTCAACGGCGTGCAGAATGAATTTTGATAAAATACCTACGCAACAGTGATCAATGTGTTTCATCATATATTTCATCCTCGTTACAGGCAAAGTAAATTTATGTATTAAAATTAACAAATATATATATACATATATATATACATATACATGCATACACGTGGAAATAAGATTTTATTAAGAACTGTATATTATTTCAGTGTTGTTTCGAGCTCAGATCGACAAAGTATCTAATGATTCTTGAAACCCTTATATCGATTATCATATAAAGACCGGAGTAGCTGTTATTTTAAGTTTTTTAGAGCCATTGATCGTGGTAGAAATGTGTAATAAAGAGGTAGGTATGGGCTTTAGCGGGGCTGTATAACTAGAATTTTTCCTATTATATTGAAATCGATAGCGCATATCGAGTTAATATTTGACATTATTTATTATAATTTAACGTATATATTATTTATTGGGGATGTAATTGAAATTATATGATAAATCGACGGTTTTGTAGGAGTATTGTAAAGGATCTCTTGGCTTTACGAGGTCATTGTTTCACGGGACAATATAATGTTGTTGGTGCGCATTGAAAAAATAGAATCAGCTGAGGAAGAACGACAATTAAAGCTCGGGTAATAGTCTATCCCGTGCGATCATCGATCAAAGTAAAAACTTTTTCGCCGATGAGAGCTAATGGGACAATTCTAAGAGATATACGGCCCCACTGTTCCACCGCCGATGGGCGGATCCGTACAATGTAGCTCTGCCGTAAATTGAGGTCAAGATCCTTAATTGATTAATTCCGACCTCTGGAAGCTTCTATTTTTCTTTTCTTTTCTTTTCTTTTCTTTCCTTTCTTTCTTTTTTTTTTTTATGTTTTTTATGTTTTTTATTTTGAATTCAGGGAAGAGTTCCTAATAGATATAAATTAATAATTAATGAAAAAGAGATTTAAGGCCTGGTAAATTGGATTTCACTTACAGGGACGACATAATTTATTGTTTAATAATTGCAAGACTACGTATACACACGTGCGTATATAAATGTGCATAGGTAATAAAGGAATTTCACGGAGTACGGGGTATGAAATTGGATTTGCATGACTTTAATAACGGCGTTAAATTAATACGGACTTTTTCGTGGACAATAACGGCATTTTATGTTTGCTTAAATTAAAATGTTTCTCGTAACGGATTCATTATAATAATTATTGTTGTTGTTGTTGTTGTTGTCGTCGTCGTTGTCGTCGTCGTTGTCGTCGTCGTCGTCGTCGTCGTCGATTAATAAGAGTAATAGGGCATTTGTAATTATAAGCGTATGTATGAGTTATAAAGTCGGTTGTAATCGACGTTATGTAAGATGACGTCGTTATCTCGTCAGATTACATGAGTCGTTTTCAATATTCTTGAAGCAATGGCCCAAGGTCCGATTTGTATCAGTCGGTCACAGGTTGGTAGCGATAAATTCAAATTGCTCTTCGAATTCCCTATTGCCTCTCGGATATTTGATTTTCGCAATTAAAATTCGATTAAAAAATAGAATCGATTGTCAGTGCTTGGACGCGATGATTCTCCGGTCATTCGTTACGGGACCGTCGCCGTCGGACTACCGCGTAGCGATAACTAGAGAAGAATAAGCGGCTACGGGAAAATGGCGCGGGCGGCTTCTCAAGAGACGAGGACGTCGGCGAGTAGAATTACCCTCTCGGTCTCCGTCTTTACCGAGTGCACGGAGATAAGGCCACGTAGAGAGGCCAGATCAGTCAGGGCTGCTGCCTATCTGTGTCTTAGGGAGCCTTGGACTCTCCCCAATAACCTTCCGGAGTGGTCGAGCGGAGGACGGCTGCTGGGACCGCTTTCCATCAAATCTCGGTGCGCCTCGATCCCCACCGGAATGGCCTGACCTCTTGCACCCGGGTGATTAATTTCTGGCTAACAACAAGTGAGAGTACTCCGAGTACTCGATCTCTCTACTTCCTACAACGAATTTTAGCCCAAGCGCAGTTAAGTTAAACCAATCGAATTAGTGTTAAGCTATCGCATAAGGTTTTTTCATCCCTCCCCTGTGTATCCAAGCAAATAACTTATCTTTTCGGCAGCGTGGCATGATCGATTCTTTTTTTTACTTTCAGACAACTCATAAATAATTTAATTCTGTAAATAATAAGCTCACTATTTCCGAGTTTCCGTCTACTTTACATGCACATCTGCCTCTATTAAGTATTACCAATTACGAACTTGTCGATAATCTACCAGAGTTAATATTAATTCTTCATTAACAATGACGAAAGAGAGGATGTTAGAAAAGAAAAAATGTGCATTAGACGCTTATTTCGGGTTAAGCGGTCGAGTAGAACAAGTTTTAATTAAAATCGACGAACCTGTGATTATAAACTTATAATCAAAGCGGACGTAGTGAAAGGGTGTGGCAAAAACGTTGACTTGCTAGTAATGAGGACGATGTCTCGAGATTCATTGCGTAGGATGATAATCTTAATGAATTTTCATTATTTTAGTTTGAATAAGTAAGGTTATGTTCAGTCTAAGGTTACTTAAGACGTGAACTATATCGCTTCTCTAGGCGACTCGGCTGTTTGCTGTATCCTAAACGATCTGGGCCGAGTCTGTGGTATGGGGGTAAGCTTAGCGATGTATACGAACGGCGTCCCATGAAATGAGCAATAACGTGATTTGATAAACCGGGGCCCGGGATCTCGGTCTCCGGGTAAACCTATTTCATTAATGTCGATGAAAGGCGTGCGCGCGTCTCTCTCTCTCTCTCTCTCTTTACCTGTAAATAATAGCGTCCGATAGATAGATAGGTAGGTACGGTAGGTATAAAGAGGTTATAAAGGGGGTATAAATGGAAAATGAAGAGCCAGTGCTGGGATTAATGAAAGTCGTCGTTATTCATACGTATGTAGTCAGAAAAAATTAAAGCCGCTCGAATGCCAGGTCAGCTTTAATTTCTCTTTATCAGCGGTGGCCCGGTACACAGGAGTCGCGGATTTTCCAGCACACGCCGCGTCCGGGAGTGCCGACCGAACATATTCCGATTTATATTCTCGGCCGGCCGCTCGACGGGATTTCCCGTAAATTTAGGTAGCCTAGGTAGGTAGGCGCCTTGCCCGGACCAGCGCTGCCATTTTTTCCACCCTCCGGCCCTACTCCCTACTCCCTACTCCCTACTCCCTACTCCCTACTCCCTATTACTACTACCGCTACTACCGCTACTACCGCTACTACCGTCATTGCTCGACACGTCTCCCTATTTTTCTCGATCGCTGACAGTTTTATTTCCTTTCCTATACAAATCAATAATAAGCTTTTCCAGCCGAACGCTTGTCTCGCTTTATCGAAAATCTCGGCACGTTCCTCCAGATTAAATCATGCACTTGATTGTGAAAAATCATGAATCTACACTATTCCTCGGCCCGTCTTTGATAATTATGATCCTTTCACCCGAGCGGTTCTCCCATAAATTCGTAAATCGATTCCCCGCTCATCCGAAGCTCGCCGGCCGACGTCGGAGCAGACGTGAACGACATTAAATCATAGCTCGACGTTTAAAATAATAAGAATTTGAATGGAACGTACGAATGGAGAGAAGATGCTTCCGGCTAATGGACGGCAAATAATAAATCATCTCCTCGACATGATAATCCTTAAGTAGGCTTAGGCATCTTGACACATGCGTACTCTGGTAGGAAATGATTTTATTAAATACCTGTTTATTATCTCAGTTTGGTCAGAGTTTGCGTGGGCACAGAGCGGAGCGGGGAAGGGGGCAGGGGCCAGAGATTTTTCAAAGTCGGCAACAAGTCAGATTTATCGAGAGCTCGAGACGTTACAGCTATCTCGACAGCCAACCCGTACGTACGTTCCAAGCAGAAGCGTGCGTTTCAGCCGAATGGAGCTGAGGTGTCTTGGAGGTCTTATTGGGGTCGGAGAGGACGTCCAGAGAGCGGACTAGTCGTCGCGAGGCCTCGCGGCCGATCAATGGCTCTAAGCTCGAGGAGCTTACCTTGAACCTCGGCGCTCCGAGGATAATCGACTGCCCCGAGTGGTTTTCCTCGGAGGCAAATGTGGCCGAGGGGCCGATGCGCTCACGCGAGGGCCGCACGCGAGGGGCGCAACAAGTGCGGCTTTTTTTCTATTTCTTTTTTGCCACTGGCCGCACGCGATCGATTCACGGGGCTTCCTTCCTTACTTTCCGGACCTCGGAGTGGGGGAAGGGGGTGAATGGGTGAACGGAGACAGCCCCCTCCCTTCACTCGCCATCGCCCACCTCTATCGGCCCCTTACAACCTAATTAAGGCGATTTCGACACGCGAACGCGTTCCCTCCGAGGCTGACCGAAAGACTCGGGACACGAGTCTTTTGGGACCGAGACCCAAATAACCACGACCCCGACCCGACCCAGACCCCGCCCCAGACCCCGACCCCGACCCCGACCCCGACTACGACCGCGACTGCGATCGCGACCGCGACCGCGCCCACCCCTTCCCTCTCCCTCGAAACCAACTGTCTTTCGCTTGAGGCGCGCGTGACCCGACTCCCAAGCTCTACGGGAGTTTAATAGTTTCGTTAGCATAATCAGACGAACGCTCCATGAGAGACAGAACGGAGTAGACTAACGCCGTCTCGTTATCTTCCTTCCTGGAGGAACTTCCGGACGACGCACTTTTATACAATTCGAGAGCTCCGCTGTTTGCTTTTCCGGGAGCATTTGCTGTTCATGGAGCTCGAGCATTCCTATATGGCACGAGCCACTCCCCCCCCCCCCGCGGCAACCTGATACCGATGTTTCTTTTTTCTTAACGCGCTTTGGTAAATCAAAAACAAGCGAGTGTCGGGTAAAATCTTTTCACCTTAGCTCCATTCGCGAAGCCATTAAAGCTCCCAGAGTGGCAAATTTTAGAAGCAATTACTTCCGCTTCGCTTCTATTATTCTCCTGCGAATGTCTCCCTCCCTCTATGTGTTTTACATAGTTACGACTACCCGAGTTTTATTAACTTTAGTACGTACGTTAATCTACATCATCTTATCAGGCTACGTCAACTACTGCAAAACTGCGTCTCTCTCTCTCTCTCTCTCTCTCTCTAAAAGTCTTTAAGATTATATATCAGCTCCCCTTCCTACTCAACATTATTATATAATTTTCGATTACATTGGGACAAATTAATATTTTGGAAAGGTAAACTTTCAGACAATGGACTTTGAACTATTGTTGGCAATCGCTATTCTAACCATTCAACACATCTTTACGTTTTTGTTCTGGCGACGAATTTAAATAGATAAGGCGAGGCGCCACTTTCTAATTTCTGTCCACGAAGTTTAGAAAATCGTTATTTTCTCGGGGCACATACGCGGACTTTGTACTATATTGATAAAATTCGTTTCTCTGATAATTGAATGAGCCTTGCGTTAAATAAATTTCGCCCTTCCCCAAGTGTTGAGAAGTTATGTTAAATTAAAGTTAAAACCTTTTTTAATACTTGCCCCCCGCGCAACTATTACAAAGCAAATATATTTTATCGGGATTATAAATATTCCTCTGGCCTTTTTAAAAACTCGGTAATTTATATTTATTTATAAAAGCCTGGATAAATAACACGAGGTTGTACGCTTTCTACGTGACTTTTACACGCTTAACGAGCTACGCAGTCTGAATTCTAATCGACTTTGACCCTTATAACTCGAATCTCCGGACCCTGATAAACTCTCCCTCCTCCCCCGAGCAAAGGAATTGTATCATTTAGATCAATGATTAAACAAAGCTTGTAGCAGTGATTATAGCTGTTTATCGGCAGCGGTATTCCTGATGGATACAAATACATCGAAATGTAACTTTTCCTTCCTCCTTTCTCCGTCTTTGTTTATAATTTCATATTTGTACAAGCGAGTGCAAATTCTTTTCATAAATAAACACTTACGGGATAATTTATAGTAAGATTTAAATTTTCCATATGCTGTGTTTTACAAGGAGAATTGGATTTTATTTGCCCTTAGACGTACGTGCACGTACTTGTGTAAGTAGACGTTAATTTCTCTAATAATAATTCTACATGGCAACTTGTTGACGAATCTCCTAACATATTCAATGATAATTGTGGATATTTATATATAACTAAAGCCATTTTAATTAAAAGTAAACATTCGCCACTTGGAAATCTAGTGCACACAGTCAATACAAATAAATAAATTAATTATAATGTACGTTGTAACGATGACTTTTGTTAAATCGAGGAAAACTTTTATGTAAGTCAAGCGTATACTTGAAAAAAGCAAGCGTTCTCAGTCGCATTAAATTGGATAATATTTTTAACGAGCACTAGCGCAGAAAAATCATACGCGGATAGAAATAATGAAACGGTTAAAGCTGAAATTCTTACTCAGAAAGCGATTGTAACTTTCTAAATTGTTATAATTGTTAAAATCATGTTGAAGCTCCACTTTTCATTATTATTAACTTATTTACCAACAAGGGTTTTATATAGATTAATATTCTGCACATGTATGGGCACGTATACTGTACAGAACAATCGTACGCTCCGCTACGGCAAGCCAAGTTTTAATTTGTGGTGAACAAATTAAAACACGTGTCGTTTCTTTTTTATAAATATATGATAAGTCTAAAGATCGGACACACGTCGATATAAAATAAGCGAAAGTTGAAGCAACTGCTACGAGACCGTGGAGTTCAATACAGAAATATTTAATAGAGAAAACCGTTGAAGTAACGAAGAAAGTACAAGAAAAGCAAGAAGGTAAGGAGGACAAAGTACATTTAATGCTTTCGACAACTCAGCGCTAGAATCTGTAGGAGAAAATACGTAATGGAAGTAGAACACGGGGAAATTTATTAAAATTACCATTATATTGAGCCATTAAGGTATTTTATATCACGCTCCATTTAATCGAAGAGAGCCGAATTATTTGAATTTCCATGACGAAGGGAGCGATTTTATTTATCACGCTGAGGTAGATGAGGAATGTTATTCGCGAATACGTTAAAATCAATGTAAAATCTTACTCCGATGGAAACGAAAGGGAAAAACATCGTGGACAGAATTGCAGACTACTCGGCCGTGTTTGTTTGTTATGTAATTGTTGTATTCTCTCTCTCTCTCTCTCTCTCTCTCTCTCTCTCTCCCTCTCTCTATAGACTCGCGGAGAGCCCCCCTTTTTCATTTCCATATGCTTCTCTACCCGAGTAATGCGGAACAGCATCGCTAGTCTTGGAGTTTATGACGCTCGAGTCAAACGAGTATGGAGTCCGCCAATTTAATTGTGTCGTAGATTTTAAAAGATTTTTGAATCAAAAAAAGCTGGCTCCTCTAAATAAATGTGCCCAAAGAATGTTGCCACCGCACGAGTCGCCACAGGGAATACGAGTTTCGCGCCGGAGGATATTAATCCGCGATCCGCGTAACTGGTCTCTATGATCCCCATTTATATATTGGGCACGAACTCGCTCTCCTCTCAATGTCCATCTGTCGTAAATGATTCGGTGTGTGCGTGTGCGTGGGTGGGTGGAGGGGGGAATAGATTCGCGGAGCGTCAATTGGGCTGAATTTGTGAAAAAATGTCCAGGATTAGTACTCGTGGGTGGGTCCCCGAGTGTTGATAAGAGTCGATTTAAAGCAAGGCCACTGCGCCACTCGAGTCGGATGCTCCACGATCTCCAGGGGAAGGAGACAGACTCGACAACGGACACATTCAAGTCGGATCCGAACGGCTATTAGCCGAGCTGGGGATCACCTTGGCTGGCGCTGTCGAGGCTCCGGTTTATAATCTACGTATAAGCTCCGGATCGACGACGCCCTGTCAGGATCCTACTCCTATTGCCGGTGGCTCAGCTGGAATATTCGCAGACAGATCGAAATAATGCATTGGAAAGTTAATTGGAAAGCTCCGACGAGGCCTGCGCACTTTCGCAAAAAAAAAAAAAAAAAAAAAAAAGAAAAAAGCCCGACACCTGACTCCCGCGCGTCACCGAAAAAGGTTTATTTATATCCGACGACCGCTCGGCCTGTTTTATTCCCCGCTTCGATAATATGACTTTGAATGTGCAATAAAACGCGAGGAATAATATCCGACTCTTCCCGATCGATGGCCTTTCCGTTAGCAATAATGTGCCCGATACCGTCGAAAACTGACCGTTAAAAATCTACGAATTTATCCCCGCATCGAACGTAGTATAAGCTTGCTTGCCGAATTTCAATCGAGATCCACGGATAATAATGTATTACAAAACGTTCCGATCCGTGGATCTCGGCTTCATTGTAAAGGCTGAACAAGCACCCGAATAAGCGAGCAGCGGTGCCAGCAGTGGGTCAGTTAATCGATTGGAAGGCTCGGTAATACTCCATCGGTCGATAATAAATTTATAAAAAAAACAGTACTCGAGTTAGGCGCAAACTGGGTAACTAATTGGCTTCGCGATTAGTTATATTTATCGAAGCTCTTCGATTTAAGTGGCAGCAGTAGAGCGGAAAAACGTAATTGACGCTCTAGCGTATCTCCTCTTGGCAATGGTAATTTTCTTGTATTTATGAGTTTAATCTTCACAAACAAAGATAATCTAAGGCAGGAAATGCTTAACGCGCAGAACATAAAGGGGAAGAGGGTCGCTTTGATTTTATAAAAGCTTGACCGACCTTTACAATTTAAAATGCTGAATTCTAGAAGAGGGCTAAATAAACCAAGCCGAGGGGGGGGAGGGGGAATTAACGTTTAAAATCAACGTCCGCGATAACATGTGAAAGGAATAGTATTAAATAAAGGACGACGTAAAGGAGAAATGGGAGAAAGGAAGCTTAAGGAAGTTAAGGGCAAAGCAGCGTTAATCGAGCCCCGGCATTATTATTAATATATATATATATAAGACAAAATAAAACAACAACTAGTAGATAGGCGTGGTGCGCAGGGCCATTAAAAATAAGAAATTAAAAATGAAAAAGGAAAATAATCGTTCGGCAAACAGGCAGTTTAAGCTCGACTGAGAACAATTTCGAAGCTCCTTTTAATCTGATATGAAAGGAAAATGATAAATAAGATGCCCCGGCGAGTAGCGGGAGTTCTCTTATTAGAAAGAAACACAATTATCTCGTTAAACGATTAAATTAAGATAGGAAATAATAAAGCGTAAGAGCGAGGCATTGAGAATTATAAAATTGATAAAAAAAAGTTAAGGGATGGGGCAAAGTCTATTGAATTGTCGAAGGGAGCGTTAACTTATCGATAATTTTTAATAATATGAAAATTCTATAATGGACGGACAGCAGGGCGGTCGGTAATTCCTCGTCGAATTCGATAAGCGTAATTTCATTGAAGCTCTTTAGCACCGATAGAGCGCGATAAGAAATAATTTATTTCGAGCGGCCGTTCTTACTGAAATCTAGAAATTAAATAACAAACATTATTGAATATGAATTTAGTCGTGTAATCGCGGCTTCCCAGGCTTTCCGTTGCTACTGTTGCCGCCGCTTCTGCCGCTTCTGCCGCTGCTGCCGCTGCTGATGCTGCTGATGCTGAAAAAAACAAACAAACAAATAAACAAACAAAGAAAGAAAGAAACAAACAAACAAAAAATATGAAAAAGCCAATAACTTGGAAAAGTTTGCTAATAAAATACAAGAGTTTCGCAAATAATTGTGGGAGGACCTGTAAGTGGAGCATAATTAAAAATAGAAGGGAATTTCATTGCTGCGGGAGCGTATTCGCTTTTGGTGTATTAAGTGCATTAAACGTGGAATTACTTATGCATTTGAATGAGATAAGAAAAACGTTGGCCCCGAAATTTCTACTTATAAACTTATCTTATAGAACGAAGTTAAAGAAAATTTTACAGCCGAGCATTAAAGCGACAATTAATTAAATATAGTATTTCATTTTGTAGCCGAGCCTGATATTTCAATTCGCTTTTTCATTGCGCGTTAAGGAAAGTGCGTAGTAGTAGTAGTAGTAGTAGTATTGGTGGTGGTGGTGGTGGTGGTGGTGGTGGCAGGAGGAGCACCAGCACCAGCACCAGCACCAGCACCAGCACCAGCACCAGCACCAGCACCAGCAGCACCATCAGGAGCTCCCCGAGAGTATAAGGTGTTGGCAAATAGGATTTACGATCGAGCTTTTTGAAAAAGTTCGACTGGAAGGTATTCCGAGGGAAGCGATGGTCACGCCTTCACGGGATGGAGAATTTTATTTTACGCGAATATATATTTTTTCGACACTATTAGTTACAGAGAGGCTGACATACGCGTCCTCTTCGTTCGGTATTTCCTCTTATCTATTTTTTTTTTTTTTTTTTGTTTTTATTGCTCGCGACGTCACAAGATTCCAACTGATTTCACGAATATATTTATCTCCGGTCCGGACAATCGCTCCTCGACATGTGCAGTCCAAATCGCATTAATTCCGCACGACTCCGACGCAAGTTCGTTTCATCCCACGTAATTCATTATTAGCTCTTCGTCTTCATTGTTGTTTTTTTCAAATTCTAGCACCGCCTGCGGAGATTTAATTTTACCGAACTGCCGAAACGTGCAAACGATGTAAATAATACAGGTAGTCGCGCTTCGGATTCAGTGCATTCGAAGACAATTGGACCGAGAAGATAAAGAAGATATCGCAAACACGACCCGATATTAAATATATAATCAAGTTATAAAGATTAAGAACGGCGGGCGGTATGATTGCAGGAAAGTGAGAGGGGGAGAGCGAGAGAGAGAGAGAGAGAGAGAGAGGGAGGGAGAGAGATTCATTGGATTATATTCTAGATGAGTTTAAGTATGAAAAATTTGAAGGCGTCCGATAGTTATACGTAAAATAATTAAGATAATACGGAGAGAGAGAGAGAGAGAGAGAGAGAGAGAGGATTTCGCAAACACTGACTAATGCTGTATACTGAGAAAGGAATATTGACTTAAAAAACTTCTAATTGCGTTTATATAAATACATATAACTTGAGTTTACATTAACGTACATTTTAATCGGAAAAAGAAGAAAAAGTTATTAGGCACCGGCATCGGTCGAGCGGCACGCGTCACGACTTTGTAACTAAACTAGACTTTTGGACAATTTCTATTGGCTTTGGCATTCGAGGATTAGTACTCAAGGATGTATTTGACACACCCCCCCACGACTCGGCGTCGATTACACTCGCTGACACCGTAGATGAGGAAACTTTTTATAAAAGAACTTTCGACTCGTTTCATTTAGAAAACCTTATTTAGTTATTTCTGTCGAACCTAACTTGGTTTAGTTTTTTCTACCGATATTAATTACTCTTTAAAATCCTTCGTTGCTAGCGCATCCTCTTTCACGGTTACTGGCGATAAGGAAAAAAAAAATAGATGAAGATAAGAGAAAAGAAAATGGAAAGGAAAGATTATAAGGGCGAGGGAGGGAGGGCTGCCCGCCGAGATCCCACTTCCATTCGAGCAAGCAAATAAATTTCTATCTAATCCGTGGTGGTAAACCGTCAGCGGAGTGACACAGTGGCCCATTGTCATGGGAACAATTAAATTATGCCCATGACGTGGCTCGCTTGATGGAAGAATGCCCCACGGCATCGCTCCGTAGCTTCGAGCCGACCTATCCGGATTTTCAGATTTTCGTCATAAAGCAGCGGCTCGGTTGGGAGATCTTTCTTAAAAATAATATCACGTCCCGTGGCCTCTCGTCGGACGAATAATTCCGGTGGGCAGGGGATTGGCCAATCGAGGAAAGCCCCGCGCAGGTCGGCCCGGCAATACTACATAAAGCAAGGGCTGCGGTTGTACGCAGCAGACCGTCGTGTCTCTCTCCGCCGCCCCCAACCCTCCATGAAAAATTCAGCCTGTAGCTAAAAAATTTAAACTGCCCGCCCGTGCTCGCTTTTAAAATAAAACCATAAAACACGCGTTCCCCCCTATCTCCCCACCCCACACCACCCACGACACCCACGACACCCACGACACACACGACACACTTCGGCTCGTCCTTGGGTTTGCCAGCGGCATAATTTAAGAGTGCGCCGTGAAAGAGCATGTTGAAAGAGTAACGGGTCGAATCCGGTTTCGAATGGAGCCGCTGCCTGCCGGTGCACCGGCTCCTTAATTACGTACATTGTCGACATCGAGCGTATACGCGCCATCGTCATGTGCCGTCACTATCTTTCCCTCGACAGGACGAATGTAAATACGCGGGCAGAGCATTATTACCTTCGAACAATGCCGTTCTCTTCATTCGTAACAGTGGCATTTCCAATCGTTAATCAAGCCCGATTCCTTCATCTTAGCACTCGGGGCGATACGATTAAATGCCCGAGAGCATAGGCGCGCACTCGCATAAAGCCTCTTAGAATTACACAAGTCATGAATCATGGGCAGCATTAATTTATATTAGTGGAATATTTTCATCGGCTTCCGAAATACCAAGTAAATCCAGATCATTATGAGATACGAGGATCTCTAGCCTTAATGACAAAGATCCTCAAGCCCTACGACCTTTACACTCACCCCCACATTTACATAAAAAATACCGCCTCGCACGCTGGCCTTCTTCACGTATATTTATCTACATAAACACTGACAATGAGTATATCTACTCGGATCAATGCATTGCTATCGTTATTAAATAATAATGATTCCTCTTCTCTTCTTCTTCCTCTTCTTATTATCTATTATTATTTATTACTATTTATTATTATTTATTACTACTTATTATTGTTAATTATTATTTATTATTGTTAATTATTATTTATTATTGTTGAATACACTCGAAAGAGTACATTCGGATGCACGTGTTAAGCATCCAGAGAATGAAAAGTCTAAATAAATGACTTTTATAAGTCGAATCAACTACTCGTTGGTTATTTGCAGGGTTATTTTCAGGTACTGGCAAGTTCATTGGATAATTGTAACAGGTGTAACGGTGAGCGTGTTCGTGCGCAGAGGGATGGCGGGAGGGAGGGAGTGATTTTTAAAAGCGTCGTTTATAAGCAAAGGAGGCGCTAGAGTCGCGGAATGCGAGGACGGTGGTTGAATAGGCGCAAGGGAAATTAATCAGGTTGATTCGGAGGAGCGTCGGCACGTCTCGGGAAACTTAATTAAAGGCCGTAGAGCCGTAATAAAGCGTATCGCTCGATTATAACTTGCCGTAATCTCGGGTATCGCGTACCGGCTCCCAGGTCCGTATAATTTCTTGTAATCACAGCGCGGAGGCTCGACGCCGTTGTTCGCCCCCGACACCGAGTCTAGCGAGCGGCATTTCCACCCTCTTTCTATCCTGTACCCTGTTCTGTCCTCTCGACCGCCCCTCCCCTCCCTCCCCACTTCCACCCCCCTGCATGCACTCCCCCCCCAATCGCTAGCTATGTACGAAAATGTGACTCATCGATCTTGGCTGTTAAGAGGGAGCGGGGGAGGCAGTTTCAAGCCCGTCGGAGTCGACTGGACTTAGGGTTCCGACGGCTTAGGGATCGTAAGAAAAACCTCCGTCCGAAGGACATCCGAATCTCGCCGTCGTGGGGATCGTTCGTCGCCCCGAATCCACGTCGTAGGTGTCGTGCGAGTTCCGTCGGGCGTTAATTCGCGCAAGGAATCTCGAGGCAGCCCGTAATTCCCAAGCAGATCAGAATACCTTTGTCGTTAATTAGAGGGTCGGGTCGCCCATGTCATTCTGCGGCCGAACGGAACCGAGGGTCCACGACGTCCCCTCGCCCTTCCGAGCTCTCGCAGCCACCGACTAATCTATTTTCTCTCTCCTCCTCCTCCTCCTCCCCCTCCCTCTTCGATCCGGTTACCCCGGCTTACGGCGAATTCACACGTGAGAAAAGCGCACGTGCGCACGGGAGCTTATAAACACGTAGGGGCGAGGGGAGGTGATGAGGAAGGTGAAACGACCTCGGGGACTCGAGGCAACGCGCTTACACCATCTAAGGCAGTCTCTTTCATTCCTTCCTTCCTTCCTTCCTTCCTTCCTTCCCTCCCTCCTTCGTTTCTCATTTTGCGACAAGTCTCCTAGCGACCCACTACCACTTGACAATTTTCACATTCCGACACAATCGGCCATCGTCTCCCAATCTTTTCTCCACTTTGCATGAGCTCCGCGCCATTTCCCCTGGATCTTCATTGCCATTTCGTATAAGCACCTCGAGACGAACCGAGACGCCTGACCTTAAAACTTGACAATTGACTGGAAATATAAATTCTCGGCCAAGTGCCCCGGCACCCTACATCCCTCCCTCCCACCCTCGCTCCCTCCCTCCCGCCTCGTAAAAACTCCTCGGACTGGACTCCTCTCGATGTTTTATACGTTTTACATGATCGCTGAATCAGAATCTACGGCTTTCTCGAATACATTCCATCAGCCATTCAGCCATACACGTAACGCTTTTTCCTTTTCACCTCCCCCCCTCTCTCTCTCTTTTTTTTTTTTTTTTTTTTTTATACACGATAACTCCTGAATGTCCGACGTTATCTCGAAAAAAATTTATAGGGATATTTTACCATCATAGAAATTTATGTGATTAGATTTCTTGATAGATTGCCCTACGTTTCCCTATCTGCCTCAACTCGCTCGAAATTATTAAAATCTTCGTAATTCAGTGAATGTAAGGAAAAAGAAGAAGAAGAAGAAGTAGAAGAAGAAGTAGAAGAAGAAGAAAATCTGGAGCCGCGCACACGCGTATCGAGATCATACGGAAGTTCGAGTTTTGCTTTGACGAGCCCTTCTGAACTTTATCCTCTCGTCTTCATTCTCAATTCAAGTACCCTCGAAACAAGAGCATAAATCTAAGAATGTGAAGGCATACTCGAAACAAAGGAACTCCCTATCGTATTTCCATTCGTATGGATTAGCGGTCGAGCCGTTACAAATATTTTCTAAAATATCTCTCTATCTGACATAATTATTACACATTGCCAGAGATACGAATGCCGCTCGTTCCACGGAGATTACAGTGATATTCGAGAGGCCTATGCGCGTCTCTCTACAACGAAACCTACAATAAGAATGTAAGAAAAGGATAAAAGGGGAAATTAGCATAATTATGGGATAAAATAAATAAGTACGTAATACGGGAGAAGGAGTCGGGGGTAAATCGTTAACCTTGAGAGATAAATGCCGAGAGGGTCTCGAGAGGCGGACGTAACAGCGCATAAATGTAGTGGTATTAAGAGTCATGAGTTTGCTTTGCGGTTACCCGGGTAGATTTCAGCTTTAATCCGAGTCAAAGCGTGTAGCTGGCAGTACGAGCTCGCATACGTCTTTGTCCGGGGCCGGCTTTTAAAATATATAACGTAGGGGTTAGGGCGACGTTGCTCGATCAGTTCCCTCGGACTCTAATCGATTGCTAATGATCGAGGTGCACTTGCTCGTTCCTCTCCTCAAACATAACTTACGTCCGCCCGCAGCGCCCCCCCCCCTAGCGGCCGACTATCGACCACCCGGAGATGAATCTGACGTCGCCTGGGGCTCGCCGCAATCGGGAGCCACGCTCCTGGCTAGATAATTACAAATCGTCCCGTCCGTGAGCTACGGCTTTCTCGGGAACCCTTCGGCATCCGCGACACCCGACTTCTCGAAATGCCATTCGCTCGCGACTCCTGGTGCGTGAGCCGCAATGCGCCAGCCTCCGCGGGGCCCCGCGTACCTCCCCTGATTTATGATAAGGCATTAACTGACGGGAAACCGCCGGCAGATTCGAGCAGTTTACCCAATAACCCCGATTCCCATTGGTTGGCATGGTCACAAAAATACGCTCCTACTGCTGCTGATTCGTCGCCCGGAATCCATCCCGGCGAAACCTAACTCTTGGCTGTCCTAATGTCCATCAGCGTTATATGCTCTCGTGACACATTTTTAACGAAACCATCGATGCTTCGCCTCTCCATTTCACACGCTCAATTATTTGTTAAAGAACCAAAGGCATTTTTCCAAACTCTGACTAACACTAGAATACTTCATGTATTATCATTAATTTTTTTAACCGATAAGTCGCCCAATGATTCTCTACTCGAATTAAATAAATGGGCTGGACAACGAGGAAGGGTTAAGAGTCACTTAATACTTTGCGATACTCGTACTACTGATATTCGATGCTTATTGCTCGCTCACGTAAAGAGCAGCGCGTTAAGGCTGTTTGGGCATCCGCGCAATCGCCACGAGTATCCCATGACAATCCAATACGTAACGACGTAACGAAAGCACGTATATACCGATAAAAATAAGAAGAGTGTTTATTTTTGTCGGGTGCGACCTGATCGCATTATACACGCGGGACAGAAGCCGAGCCGAGCCGAGCCGAGCCGCGCTTGTCAAGTTCACTGATCAGAAAATTACAGAATTCGATTTTCCATTTTTGACGATAAAATTCCATTTCCCTTCGATCCGATTAACAGTCCATTAAAGAATTTATTTGCATAATTAGCTCTGTATCGCTGTTAATGCCCGAGGACCGGTCGTCGATATTCAATTAGTTCGGCTACCCCTTTGACAACAAAAAACGGTATTATATTTACGTCTGACCGATAACGATGAAAATTTCTATATTAAATCTACGTTAAAAGGAACGAAAAAAAAAAAAAAAAGAAAAGAAAAAAGAAAAGAAAAAAGAAAAGAAAAAAGAGAGGCTAACTGACGTAATAAAACAACTTTTGACAGAATATTTTTCGTTTGTCAAAAATGGATGATAAGTGATCTGTAAAGTTTAATTAGTCAGACGTTGAAGCTCGGCAAGTTGTCGGGAAAAATAAATAAAAATCAGAATATACCGAAACGGCCGAGTGTAATTCTCTATTTTTAAAATTATAGCCGAGAGTAAGCTCGTGATATATGCGCAATAGACAGTGCTGTCGGTAGCACGGACGTAAAAGCGTCACATTTTCACTCGGCAAAGTGAAGATAATCTTTATTTAAGGTATACTGAGGTTAGTTGCTTAACCCTGTCCAACGGAGCGGGGTTTAATATTATTTAAGGATCCAGAGCACGCTCATCCACAGTGGGCAAATATAAATAAGTCGATTCGAGTGACAGGTCGAATTACTGTGAAAATACGTGGCCTCGCGGTATCAACTTACACCTCTCCTACCCGTAAGATAGAGAAAATTTAATACACGGCGTAGGCGGTGCAAGCTAAGCGTATCGGACTAAGAGGTCTTTGAAGCTCGTGGGCAGATTGTTGACAAACACGGGAACGAGGCCCCGGGCATTGTTTGCCGCTTTATTATACGCGGCATAATATAAATAATCCTCTTGGAAGCATAATATTTCGAAATATGTGTACGTCGACCAATCCACGCCTGGACATCTTTCCTACGCTCAAGCCCCCATTTTTATCATTTTTATTACAATTTATATAATATAAAGGTTACTTAAGATCGACCGTGTGGATTGCACATTGAGTATCTAGAGTAGTTTGATCGATTGGAAGATGATTGAAATTTGCAATTTTTCAAAGTCTTGTGAAATTAATTTGTCTTGCCGAAAGATTTTATTCCGAAAAAAAAATCCAGTTGTAAATGTGTACAGCGAGGGTCATTGGGGCGGAGCACGTATTCCTGAAATATGTTGCCTATATTTTTCGAATTATAACATGTAATAATAGAGCCGATAAATCATTCGAATTTTCCAGCAGA
The DNA here is from genome assembly GCA_018883505.1 of Ceratosolen fusciceps. Classification (NCBI taxonomy): domain Eukaryota; kingdom Metazoa; phylum Arthropoda; class Insecta; order Hymenoptera; family Agaonidae; genus Ceratosolen; species Ceratosolen fusciceps. The sequence goes on along the minus strand of RCIC01000002.1, from coordinate 11,847,920 downwards.
TAAAGAATTCTAATGTAAATAATGGACTTTATGTCCAATCGATAATTGCTAGCAATACGATGGGATAATTTAACAGATTTATAACAATTATCACCTTTTCAACTAATTGTTTAGGGGGGGGGCAAATTTTTTATAGCAATGGATGGGACTTGCACTTCTTTTAGTTTGAAATAACTTCTAATACGGTACTCCAGCAAGCAGAGGAAAGTTGGGGGGGACTTTCGGGATATTACGTTTAAAGGACGGAGGGAAAACGTGCCGTTTTTCTGCAATATATAAAATCAAGTAGTGCGTAAATAAGGTAGGTCGTCGGTGCTACCTAAGCCAACGCATTAAAATAATTAGGTGAAGTGAAAGTTATGCGTGTTTGTACTTAAAGCTGCCCTGGCAACTAAGTAAGCAAGTAACTAAGTAAGTAAGTAAGTAAGTAAGTAAGAGTAAACGAGTAAACGAAGTAAACGAGTAAGTAAGGATAATGGAGAGATCAAATCACATTTATATTTTGGAAAGCGTCGGCTTGGAGGCCCGGGAGAACGTAGAGGAATGCCGAGGTGGTCCGCCTGAGAAAAAGGCCTTGAAATTTTCCGATATTACGCCTCGATGCCTCGCGCCCAAGCATTGGGGTGAAAAATAAAGACCTCGACGGCATCATACGTGTTAATGTTTTTCGGTATCTTGAACAATTTCGTTCTGCAGGCTCCGCCCTCTTTCGAATCATCTCGACACGTCGGTACCGTCGATATTGATTTCTCTCTCTCTCTCTCTCTCCCTCTCTCTCTCCCCCACCCCCTCTCGTCCGACATGCTAATAAAGACTCAAAACGACTTCCCAGCTATTCATTTTATTAATTTACTTTTTATTATATTCAGTCTTGCTCAGCGTCTTCCCTAATTCTCCCGTTCGCTTTCACGGCTCTTCCCTAATTACTTTAAAAATTATCCTTTCAGCCTTACAATGAGCAACGAGTGAGAATAAATCAATACATTAAATTAATTGTCTACGTTCGGCTTCTCACTCCCGAGTTTTCATTTTCACTTAAGAAACGCCTATGAATTTAAGACTAATTACGCAGTAAAAGAAAAATCCTGAAAATACAATATCCTTATCTTACCCTCTTTGCCAAATAGTTTATATTATACAAAAATTATTATCAAATGGCCGCGTGGTACGTAATGTTACCTACTATCACAGTGAAATTCTACGTTTGAGTTTAACTGAATTTATAATAAAAACGGGTACCGTGAAATAGAATACCAAACTCGCGTGACGATTTATGGGGGTTTTTTTTTTCTTCTTTTTTTTATTTCTGCGACATTCAAATTGTGTTTCATAATGCACTGAAGTTATAATAAAATCTGTAGGAATATTGAAAGTAAAGAAAATGAATAAACTCGAGGCTCGAGGCGATTTTAGGAGAACGCCATTGACATTGGTTCGAATACATTGAAAATTATTCATGGAGAGGAGAGGGCCGGAGGAAATTCTCTTACGAAATAGAATTTTGAAATTTAAAGTTATGATAATCGATAGGAGATATCATACATTATAGCATATTATACTTTGCCACTGATAACGACGAGGATTTTGAATTTTCGTGGCCACAAAGATTGGGGATATTTTTTTTTTTTTTTTTTTTTTTTATATTACAGGGGGAGGGAGCTTCCAAGGCGTCATTGTAATAAAGTTGTTATCGTATTCTCGATGCGGCTGTACCTCTTACGCATTTTGTATTAACTAATGAAAATGCCGAGATCGGAGGGCGATGCGCAATCTAGGATCGAAAATGGGAGTGGGAGTCAAGACCCGAAGGGCAACGTAGCATCCGGATTGTCCCAAATTGTTAATCCCAAGCTGCTGCTACGTATACATGCAGACGTGCGTGCGCGCGTGTAATTTGATCGGCATAGAGGATTAGCAACGAATCCTCTTTGAGGGAAGCGATTAGCAACAACAAGGACGATTTCCGGTTGAATACGTAGGAAATACAACGCGAACGAGTGTTTAAAAGGAATCGTTAAAGTCATAATGTTGTTTGGTACTGGTCATTGTCGCGCACGAAAAATTCCATTACCCTCGGATTTAATTGTTTGTCCGAGGGGCGGGAGGGAGGAGGAGGAGTAGGAGGAGGAGAAGGAGAAGGGATGCATCATGCGATTACACTGGGAATAAAATAAGAGTAAAAGTGCGGGTAAAGAGTCGTGGGAAGGAAAGATGGCTCGAGTGGGAGCGGACGAACGGAAAGTTGGAGAGTCTGTAAATAAGTTCACCTCTGCTCTAGGAATTTCATCCTCACCGCGAGTGCTTCATTGTTATTTATAAACTGAACTTGGCACTTAGCTTAATTTACTCGATGATATATAGTGGATATGAGACGGGGCTGGGGTAGGAGGGGGGCGGGGGCGGGGCGGTGTCGGCGAGGGTCGCTCTTCGGCTCGTTCGCGCGCTCGGATGCCCGCGCTGCCTAGAGCGGCAAGGAAGTAGCGAAGATTTGTTCCTTACGAGGAATAAGGAAAAATTTATACCCCGGAACGTAAGGTCAAAGAGCACTAATGGCAAATATATTTTCATCCGTAATTAAAACGCGTCCACGCGGTTCCGCGATACGAGACGAGACGAGAGGAGAGGAGAGGAGACGAGAGGAGACGAGGAAGCAAATCTAGTTTAAGTAAGAGTCTTTGGTCGGGATCAGCGCCTTAGCGGGAAGCTGCGAGAGCTTTGTAGCAGATGTCGAGCTCGGTAAACAAAAGAGCCGCGGTAGGAAGGGAGGGGGAGCGCATCTCGTATTAAGTTTTTTCCGCTTCACCGTGGCTCCGTAGCTCGATAGTGTCAGAGGCCGCGTCGAGGCTCAAGTAACGCGAGTACTGCGGCTGAATAAATAAATGAGTCGGGGAGTTGGCCAGAGGATAAAGAGGGGCAGGGGCGAGAGGGAGGGAGGGGGGTAGCCGCCGAGGGTCAAGAGGCCGAGGGCTCGAATCGCCGGCCGACCGGTGCTCGACCTCGTCCCCTCTCCGAGGTCTCCGAGGTAATCTTACGGAAATTGCAATCACGATTGAAGGGAAGGGAAAAGCTAGGGGAACTGGGGCAAGGAGGACCCGGAGACTGTGCCAGGGGATGCATGTAAGAGTGGAAAGCCGCGTCGCCGCTGCGAGTTCCGATAACGAATCGACCCCCACTACTACCCTTACTTCTTTCCACGATTTTAACCGCCGCTTTTTTCCCCCCACTTCTCCCACGCACCCCCCTGTCCCGCCCCCGTCCCCGCCCCGTTATTCTCGGCAAGTATTTACGAGCGCGTCGTGGCGAAGGAATTCCACCGATCGATGAATCATCCCATTTCATATCTAATAATACGCTGGCAGCATTATTGTAACATGGACTTGCCTCTTGAAGCTCGCCCACGACTCACTACTTAAGAGTACTGCTTCCGCTATACGCTTCGGCGTTTTATCATTCGATATTGGAAACAAGTTATCTTCTGGCATTCGAACGAGGCAGAAGTGGCAGCTTCCAGTCGCTGGACTACCTGGCGCGACCCCCTTGCCCCTCCCAAACTCCAGAGCTTGAATTATCAACGTGGAGGGTAACTCGAGGGTGAAGGAGCGGCAAGCGCCTCGAAAATTAAAGGATCACGGGAGGGCGAAACAGTCTGTCCAGACATCGGGGATTCGATTACTTTTGACTCGAGTACTCCTACTGCCGTGTGCAGTCCCGAGCCATCCAACAAACTTCCGAACTTCCCTGCGCGTCCGCAGACGAAATCTAGCAACTCGACAGACGAAATCACGAGTGTCTATAGACTTTCTTGAAAGCATTTTAACTCCTCCTGACCCCCTCACCCCTCAGCGTGTCCCCATCGCCCCCCAGTCGGCCCTCGACCACCGCCTACAATAATAATGCAACACTAACTTGTCTCCGATTCACCTCGGCCAAAAACAATTAGCCCCCGCCCCCTACCTCAGGGACTCTGGCGCCCCAGTGCATGAAATATTAGTCACCATCACCACCACCACCACCACCACCACCACTTGTACAATATTCGGTTGCGGTCATTATTTGCAGCCGGAATGACGGACGGAGTCTTACCCAGCCCTTTTACAAAGGCAAATATATATATATATATTTATAGAAGATTTTCTATATTTTATGGTTAAAATGTACTCTCTCTCTCTCTCTCCCTCTCTGTCTGTCTGTGTACGTTGGAACAGGCATTTATTCGACGTATGGAGGCTTTTAAGGAAAATTTGTTAGGGCCCCCGAGTGAAAAGTAAATCTTCGGCTAGAATCGTTGCCTTAGAAATTCCCGTATAATTATATTCTAGAGGCGGAGTACGTAATCTCCCCGTAAATAATCGGGGATGTTAAAATTCCTTAAACTCTAATGGATTCGCCTCGTATCGTTCGTATTGTTCCTTCGGGGTATCGCTGGAAATTAAGTTTGGAAAAACAGTTTCGCTCGAACAGAACGACCCCGGAGTCGAATTACGTTCGATTACAATTAGTTGAAAGCAATAATGATAGGACTCGGGCTGATAAGCTGGTTAGTCGGGTATGTTAAGAGCCGGCGCGGGATAAAAGGAGTTCATAAATCCCCGAAGAGTTCTCCCGGCTGAGGACACGTGAGCGAGAAAAATTAAGGAAGCGGTAGTAACGCCGATAAAACGGCCATTAATGCCAGCGGTTATTAAAAGTTTGGCCGCCCTCGCGTTTTAGTTTCCGGCGTTCTCGGATGAGCGTAACCGTAGCCTCGGGGGTGGGGGGGGGGGCGAGGTGGCTATGCTGGGGCCATGGGGCGACGGATGCTGGGAAGGAGGTTGGGGAAAATTAAAAGGCCAGATTATAAATTAAACGCAAGAGCCGCTTCGGAACTCGGTGGTCCAAGGCAGCTCTGAAATTTACAGTTGAGCCGGCTCCCGGTGCCCACGGACTCGCAAGTGGCCCGCTCGAGTACACGGGGAAACAAGACAGAGGAATCCGGATAATTAGCCGAACGTGCGCAGGGGCGTCCTCTTGCTCACATCCCCCATGTAAAACTGGAGCTCGGGCCGGAACGTTGTTCGCCTTGTTAATTAAATACAGCAATGGGTAATCGGGATAAAGAGGCACGCATCCGGCAGTCCGGGAAAGCCTAAACCGGCCCCCGCCAGCAGCTCCAGGGTACGAGCCCCGGGGTTATTGGGAAGGGGCGGCGAGTCGGGGGCTAAAAGACCGCGGACTCACCCTCCGATGAAAAAAAAAAAAAACCCACCTCTTTTAACACGGCCCGCGGCATCCACCCATCAACGGCTCAATACCAACTCCAACTTGTTACGAGAATATTATAACTTTTTTTATGTCTACTCGTAGTTTATGTGCCACGACCCTTGCCGCCGCGCCCCCCCCCCTCGCCAACCCAACGGAATCCCATACTTTAGCCAAATGCTCGTTCCTACTTGCCCTTTAAATTCCTGGATAAATGTAACGCTCTGGTACCAACGCTCCTGGAATACTTAACCCTTCCTTTAATGAGATTTTTTTTTTTTTTTTTTTTTTTTTTTTTTTTTTTTTTATACCCGAAGGAGAAGCCGAAAAAAGGTTCTCCTTATCACGGGAGCGTTCGAGAAAATTGAATTCTCAACTATTTCTTAGGCGTCGGGTCGCGTGAGCCAGGGTCCGCCGGCCCGGGTCCCGGCACCCGAGATTCTGCACAGGACTCGGCTGGATTCAACCTTCATCTCAGAAAATGCTTTTAAACTTTCGCACCTTTTTTAATCGTCCCGGTTTTCTTCCTCCACCCTCCCACGCTGCCCACTTTTCTCTCTTTTCTTTTCTTTTCTTTTCTTTTCGGCCATAAATAAAATAGTTGAGCGGAGCGCAAAGTTCATAAGTGCCCGGGGATAAGCCGAAACTATCATGCACCGAGAATATTTCGCATGCTTTTTTTTTTTTGCCCTTCCTTTTCTTTCTTCCTTTTTCTTGTTGTTGCGCTACAATAAACCTCGCGCTGGTATTTCTTCGTGTTAATTTCATTCGGACGTACACCGCCGTCGTCGAATTATATCCGATTCCTTCGAAATCCGTCACACTCGCGTTATACCCGGGAAATATAATATTATAATTTCATTAGCCGATACGATACTTTGCCGAAATTGTGCGACTCTGCAATATAACGTAAATTGCAGCCACTTGAAAACTGATTTATTATCTCATAATAACGGCATTTTATAATATAATCTTGTTACAGCGAAATGCCTAAAATCCTCTCTCTCTCTCTCTCTCTCTCTCTCTCTCTCTCTCTCTCTCTCTCCGATCAATAGTAACTTGTTGAGAATGCCTTGTCGAGAATGTTCGCCTTTGCAATCAAAGGCGAGCGTAGGAATAAGGAAAAATAAAAGAAATTAATCCAGCTCGCTCTCATGTTGCGTGAAATGCATTTTTACCACTGACGAATAACGGCCGAAATTAGGTTTCGTGTTATGAAGGGAATAAAAAGTGCAAGGCGAGACGTTGGCAAAGTAACGAGGGTGCAGAGTTTTTTTTTTTTTTTTTTTTTGCCACCTCGAAAAACGGGCTCAGTCCTTATCCAATATTTGCTCAATAATTGAGACGTACGTTCCGCGAAGAGCAAAGATCAATGAGAAAGTGTCGAGGGTTGTGGGATTTCGCTTAGTGAAAGAGAATAGCGAGAGAATCGAAGATGTTTCGATACGTTAAAATAAACAGAGGCTACGTACGGCATTCGACTCTATCGAGGAGATATTATTGAGATATTATTGAGAGTATAAGCCTAAATAAATTTACCTGCGGACCTTCTCTCCTATTATTTTAGAACAAACTTGCGGATGGGCTTTATTAATACCTTAATCATTTTAACAATTAATACGAAAGTTATAATGCCCAACAAAGGTCAGCCGTTAAAATCAACGTACGGATGTGCAAGGCTTTGGATTTCGTTTTCAGCGGCTTATTATAAATTGATATAGCGCACCTGCTCTCCGTCTCTATAAATTTATTTATCCAAACTAAAAATATCAACAAGTTATAATTCGCAATAAGGAGAGGATGAACGCAATCTCGTCGAATGCATAAATATTCAGAGCGTATGATGAGATTCAAGGATTTAACCGGCGATAATTTGAAACGGAAAAATTGATCATTTATTATTTATACTTCGAGTTAAACGTTACAATGCCATAATGCCATGAAAATATATATTTATTCTGTGCGAAATGATTCCTTTGAAGATAGTTTTCTACGACTAAGGTAAGCTTCCATTGCCCGATGCTGGCATTAATAATGCAAATTTCTGAAATTTTTTTCCGAAATTTCGTTAGGAAATAATTCGAAATAAAAAATTTCAAAATCTTTAGAATATTGCTCTGTTAATTTTGAAAAAGTTCTAAAATATTTCAGGTATTTGGTGTTAAATGAGAAAATTTAGCCACGTACGGGCGGATACTAGGCCTTAATAATAACTGTCTTCTTTCTTGAAAAATGACAAAAAATACGTTAAGATGCCATGGGATGCTATGTAAATAGTACCACATGCTGCGATATTGGCATTCAAAGAAACCGGTAATTCGTTATTTTTTAACGAAGATGGTCGAGAATGATGTAATTGAATTCGGCAGTAACGTACATTGAAATTGCATAAAATTTGAAAAAATCGAAATACATGTATTTCCTGGCAACGGAATCATGTCTGTTTCTGTTCGTAAATAAATTGCTCATAAATAATATTTATAAATAAGAAATTTTGAGGAAGAAAAACACTTTTTAATATTCGAGGAAGAAAATATTTAAATGGGAAGTTGAGAAATATTAAAATAACAGGCTGACGCGGAATAAATACTTTTAATAACTTTGTGGAAAAAACAAAAAAAATCATAACGTAATTAACGTAAAAATACGCGCGGCGCAGTTGTTTTTATACCCGTGAGCTCGAATTTTTTTTCGAATCACTAAAACGTAAAGGAAAATGGACTGTCGGTGCTGACAATCAAGGACAGGAAACTTAATTTTATTTATCGATCGAGCAAAGTTCTACCGCCAGGAGACGTTTATCTTGTCCCGTAATTTAGTCTATCTTCGTCGAAAATCGACGAAGTAAAATAAAATAGAAGTTACACAGTCTAGAAGGAGCGGAGTGGAGTTGGTGCGGGAGGGAGGGGAGGGGATGGGAGGTTAAGCACAAAGGACAATCAAATATAATTGAGCGCCGTTGAATTTCCCTTCGTATTACTCAACGACTCAACGCTTACGTCGTTGAGTAAAAATCGTCGCCCGTCCCCCGGCCGCTCCAGGTCATTCGAGAGATAATAAATAATTAATTTAACAACGCAAGCGATGATGTTGATTGAATACTCAGTCGCTCAATGAAATTTTAACGGGCCTAGAAGGAGGAAGCTCTGGGCTCTCGGAGCGTAGGAAATATCAGTGTTCTCGCGTGGATTGTGCAACTTTACCACTCGTTCCTTTCGTGCAAAAGCAGCAGCAGCAGCAGCAGCAGCATCACTCCCCTCCCCACGCCACCCGACCCCGTCCGTGCCCCCTGCCCTACAGTGAAAGCACTCGAGCCAAAATTCTTTTAATGAGGCCTAGTTTTAGATTGAGCTGACGGAACGTACCGAGCATCCGAGGTAACGTCGGGAGGTAAGTTACGCCAGCCGGGGCGTACATTACCCCGATTAATCAATACGGCATTAATCTCAGGGGATGCGTGGGAATCGCCGGGCATTGGGGGAGGTGAAAATTGTCAAGAGGAGCCGCGAAGCGCTGAAAGAACCCGACCATTCGGAAAGCGAAGCTGCTAATTATCGGAAACGAGGAGCGCGCGGATAGGTAAATATTAAGTGCTCGGGCGATTTCGTAGGGGGTTCGATGATAAAAATAAGGTGGTCATTGGGTGGGGGGAGCGCCCAGCTCGCCGGCTCTTTATATTTGCATTTACAATAGTTGGAATTACGGCGGGAGTGGAGAAGAAGCGGAGCGTTTAATTGAGACAAGGGCAGACGGTCGTCGTGGGAGCGTATGAAGACTCGTCGGGGAATTCGCATCGCACCTCGTGCACGGGCTTCGGAGACCCGGGTGCTTCGGCCCCCTACCCCTCCTCGGGCTCATGCCTCTTTCCCTATTTTTCGCCTCGAGAGCCGCCGCAACAAATTACCTCGTTTCTCACTAGCCCGGGAAAGCCTGCAGCTGCCGCTGTTGCTCCTTCTGCGACCGCTTACGCGGCTCCGATCCTCTAACCCCCCCCCCTCCTCGCCCTACCCTAGCCCCTGAACGCGATGGCCCCTTTGCCAAGAAAAATAATCAGCTTAAGCGAGAGAGAAAGAGAAAGCGCACCGCCTGGCGAAACCGTATTATTAGGAATCGTTAACATTTCTCGAGCCCAATGACTTTATGCCCGACGACCACCTAACACGGGAATAAGCGCTAGAACATCCATTGGCCGCGATCCTAATGCCAGTCACCGCGATCTACGTCCCCAGACCCTTTCCCATTTACCTCGTTCTTATCTCTGCCTGGAAAAAAAAAAAATATGAAAATCTCAATCTTTTACGATAACGATGGAGCTGCGATTAAAATCAAAGGATCCGAATCGCCTCCGATCTTCGATTAAAACTCCGACGAGTCGAGTTTGAAGATCGACGAAGCAGCGCTCGGCCAAAGTCAGCCAACGGACGGCACTTTTACATCCTGACTCTGGTTACGCGGCTATTCGCAATGCATTGGAGGGAGGCGGAGATTCAGGGTTATTAACAGACAGGCACGCGCAGGACAAATAATGAAAATTGAATGATCGAGAGGCTGGTTATTGGGATGGGGAGCACCTAAGCCTGTAATAATAATTCAATGTTTGCTGTCTCTCTCTCTGTTTTAGTGCAACGCCGCCGTCGGCGTAAAAGCCTTCTTTGACATGATGCACAGCGGACCCCACAAGATGATGCTCTTTGGCGCCGCTTGCACCCAGGTTACCGATCCCATCGCCAAGGCCTCCAAGCACTGGCGACTCACGCAGGTACGTAACCACTGTTTCCTTATTTTTTTTTTTTTATAATAATTCCCGTAATGATTGTTAGCGTTATCGGGCACGTGACTCCCCGTTATGTAGTTTCCCTTCGTATAGTCAGTCTGGCGAGTTTAGCGATTGTAAAAACGCATTGACGGGCAGAGATAAGCGACCTTGGCTTCCCTTAAGGAAAAGCACGTGCTCTATGGGAGCTCGGACCGCCCGGACGATTTAGCCTACCTAATAACCTACGGAACGCGTAAAGCGGTTACCCCTCCCTTTTAAGAAATTTGAAAACTTGGCTGCAGTAACAAGCCCCGGATGATCGGAGCCGGCGATAAAAGCCCGAATGACGAAGAGTCGAGCGGGAGGATAGGGCTCGTGGAAAAAAATGCAAGCACAGCCCAGCCGGATAACTAAACTCGAGGTTAAATCTACCGTGCGCTGATAAGCTGCGAGGAATGTCATTAGCAATAACACTGGCTAGAATGTCACGAACCTGTCGTTCCCACTGCAATAGCCTCGTGTAAAATTTCAAGCACCGATAATGTGTCGGAGGAATAAAAACTCGGGATTATTACCAACCAATGATGGCCCCGCTATGTATTTATTTATTTATTTATTTATTTATTTACTTACTTATTTATGTACTTACTCGCTTAATTGTTAATTTATTCTTTCATCCTAGCCGATGTTTTATTGTACCCTTCTTTTATTACGACGTTTACCGGCGGAATCGTGAGATTAACTCATTTAAATAACATTACTAAATCTTTTAAATAGAAAATAATAGGCTAGATGTTATCGTGCAGTAGTTACTTAATTTTCATAACGAAGTTATTAATAATTTCCTGGTTTAATACGAGGAGAGCATATAAACCCGCGAGAGTTCATAAGCTAGTATTACTCGAGAAAATGTAATCTGGAAATTTAGATAAATGTCGACGTATTTGTCTGTCCTGTCTCTCTCTCTCTCTCTCTCTCTCTCTCCCTTTCTCTAAAGCTGTATTCAATTACAATTATTCTGGCCTGGATTTTCCGGAATCGCGTAAGCTCGAGCGGATCCCTTTAACAAGTATACCGCATGTGTGATTTGTCGCTCCGAGAGGTGAGAAAAGCGCAAGTCCCGAGCGTTAAAAGGGCCTTGACGCCCTCATCCTTTTGCAATTAAATATTTTATGGGAGCTGATACGTACGGACGTCGACTCGATGGAATGCTGCTACCGGCATTACATTTACATATAGATGGAAGGTAAATGCGACAGTTCTTCTTCCTCACCCTACTCTTGCGGAAAAAGCCTGTGAATTATTCAGAGACGGCCTCGACTTCTTTCTCATCAGCAAGTTTATCCCTATTCTGTGGATTTACGAATAAATGACTTCGAATTATGCTTACCTACTCGATGATACGTAGCTTATTATCCGTCAAATACTTACAAACCCAAACGCTATATATATATATATATATACGTACCTATGAATTTGATATTTCAATTTAAAGGCTTTAGCTTTTATAATTATGGACCTGTTCATTGGGCGCCGTGTCTTTCAAACGAAATTTATTAATTACTGTACCGGCTGAACAATTTATTTATTTAACATTCCAATAACTAATATTAATAATAATAATAATAATAATAATAATAATTAACTACAACATCAGCAATTATAATTATAATTGTAATTATAATTATAATAATAACAACAAGCATAATCGCAGAATCAAATTAAATTAGACTTCAAGGACAATAACCATTGCACAAATGCGCTTTCAGTCAAATTGATTAATAATAATCAATCGTGCAGAAAATTCGCTTGGGATATTCTTTTGAAGTTGTGAGAATTCTTGAGATTCGTGAGAATAAAGGCCTTAAAATAAAAATGCAAAATGAATTAAGAAGCTAATTATACTCTCGAGATTTTATTATTCGCCGATAGTAAAATCTTAATAGACTTTTATTCAGTAATGAACTATTAAATTCCTCGAGTCTCTGTCATTTAGAATAAAAAAAAATAGCAGAGATACTTCTCTCGTGTAATGGATTCTAAATTTCAAGTTTTATTTATACGGAGCAGTGGCCACCGTCGGGTTAAGGAGTATCACAAGGAATATCACGCATTGTGAAAACTTGAAGAGCGAATCAATAAATCTCCGGGAGCAAGTACGCGGGGCGTATAAATGAAGAATAAGATTTTGAGCTACGAGTAAATGAAATTCGCACAAACTGCGTAACAAGGCCGTTTAAAGGGAAGCCGGATCTACGCTATGTCTAGATCGCGCTAATACATCCAATGTTATGGCCACGTGGATGGCGAAGTACACTTAGGGAAATGGAAAAGCTTTGCCCGAGTCCGTTGAAAATCCAGGCGCCCTTGTTGTCCCAGAGGAACGGCTCGGGGCTTGTCGCGCCCTCTAGCGCAAGAATCCCGCATCGATTCGACCGCGAGCACACGCCGAGGAGGTCAAAGTGCCAGCCGTTAATTTACGAGGGACTTGCACAAGGAGGCCAAGGCGACAAAGCGGCATAACGTCGATGGGCTTTCCAGACGATCCTGGATATTGAACCTCACCCCACACATTGGCAATTTTTATCAGATCCGCTATTAATTGCCGACCGAATCCTTTCCCAATCCTTTAACTTTTTTTTTTTCATTTCTTCCCATTAATCTGCCCTTTGATGTCGAGCCTCGCCAACAGACATCGGCGCAGCTCAAAGGACGGATAATACTAATCCAGCCATCTTGTCCTGACAGCCATTACGCGTTTATTTACAAATATCCGATGAACATTTTTTTCTTTTTTCTTTTTTCTGTTTTTTTTTTACGCAACCCTTAGTGTAAATAATAGCGAATATTCGAACGTCCCCGTAAGTTAAATAAATCGTTATTTAATAACTCTTCACTTTATAAACGTTAAAGTCGCTTCCCTTCCAGCCGATCTTTTTCTTTTATAAAACGTCAGAACTTTAATACGCGTTCGTAAAAACGAAAAAAATCGCTTTACGGAAAATTCATGCTCGAAGTTACTTTCAGCTTTTCTGAAAAAAAAAAAACAAAAAACAAAAAAAAACAACGTTTTTCAAGAAATCTCTTTACGCTTTGGCCCCGATGATTAGATAATCTTTGCTAGTTCAAATAAAAGTATATTTATTCTGCGATTTCGAATTTACGTTACGAGACGAATTTGCGTAATAAAATTTTTAATACTACACTTCTTTATGCACTGGCAGTTCTCTGATTTTCGGTACGCTCATGTTAATTGATTTTGTGAACCGTCACTCTATATTTTTACATTATTACTCCTCTGTAATATTACATAATAATACCTTTTCACATTCGCTGATTTTCCATTAATAAACAAATATAAAATTAAAGCTCAAACGACATGTTTAACGAAGTTAAGGAAAATTACAATGTTATAACTTATTTACCCAAAGGACATTACTACGTTGATTATTCATAAATTTTAATGAAATTCCTATAAAGCTCAAATTCAATATGCCTTAACGAGTGATTTGGAGAAAAAAATTCTATGAATACGATATATAATTGCTTTGGCATATAAATAATAAAAAAAAAAAAAAATTCGTCCTCTTGTATTCAATTTGTCTAATTATAGAAAATTATTTAATATGTACATTACTCTTATATCGAATAAATTAATTTTATTATCTTGAAGAGTAAAAAATCGTTTCATTGTAAACGGCACAGTTTAATGAAAATATAAAAGTTTATATTTTATTACAATAAGTAGGTTTATGAGATAAATATGAGTAATAGTTCTATTAAATATAAAATTTACATATTTATGTGAACAAATTTCTTTTATATATACATATATATATATATATATATAGTAAAATTTTAAGGAATTCTGAATAAATTTCAAACAGTCCCTCTTACTTTATACACGAAGCATTAGTTTGACCTTTAAAGCGTATTAAAAAGATTAACGGCTGTCGTTTGTGTTAGTGTGTGCTTGGGTGGGTGTGCTTCTGTTTACGTATATACATATACGTATATATATATATTACACATATACGTATATATATATATTACACATGTATGTATACGTATGTATAAAAAAAGAAAAGAAGGAAAAAGACGGAAGAAAGACGCGGCTTACAAATACACGATATAAATTGTAACTAAAGGGTAATTTATTTTCTTTTAAATGGAAAAAGGAGTTTATTTTAGGTCGGAAAGATGAAACAAGAATAATCACATTAATTCTTGAAAGCCAAGCTTTCGGAGCGAAAAAAAATTCTTTTCCTTTGGTAATCGCAAACCCCTGTGCGGTACGCGAAAATAATGACAATTTTCTAGTAACGACTAAGTATAAAATTGATCACTTATTTTATTTTCCAAAACGAGTTTCTTTAAAAAAAACCTCCGAATGACGACACATTGTAATTTGTTAAAATTTTTAGTGTAATTGCAGGAGGTAATTCAAAGCTTGTTGTGCGAGGCATGTTTTTTCTTCTTCTTGTAGAGTATGAAAATTGAAAGAAAATGAATCTACAATTGTATATTCACGTGAATGAAGCATGGGAGAGGGGCAGGTAAAAGGAGGGGCGGCGGGACGGGAAAAGGGCGCAGTGATGGAAAATATGTGCGGATAAAGAGAAATATTTAAATTTCAGCGCAAGAATGTGCGGATGAAGGCGGGAAATAGCGAATGTATATTAATGACATTTTAGACAGACTGGAGACATTTCAATGTGGAGGGGGATGGGGTGGGTGGAGACGCGGAGAAGCAAACGATAAAGATAAAGCATTGAAAATGGCAGGGACTTTTCGATCGAGCCTCAAGCTCTCGTCGCTCCTACGACCGCGTTGCAAGTGGCCAGTGCAAAAGTGACGGGTTGGGGTTGTTGGGGTTGTTGGTCAACGCGGGAATTGGTGAAGAGATTCATGCGGAACCGGTCCGTGTGCGGAGAATGCCCGGAATTCGAGGCTACCCATGACCCCACGTGAACCACATGGAATCAGGATGAAGGACTCGTAGCCGAGTGAGCTCTCGGGGAAGGGGACGTTATAGAGTCCGACGTCTCATCTCCAGGGAAACGACCTGTATTTGTATCCCCTTACATGCCAAGTACGTGTCACCGACACTTAAGAATGATCTTCAGTCCTCCCATGTCATTTGTCACATCTCCGGTAGAAGAGCAACTGCTTGGGAGCGCCTAATCACCCGGGACACGCAAGAAATTCTTTATTTCTTTATTTCGAAGCCCGAGGAAACGAAGCTGGTAAACGCGTACGCGCCGAGCTTTCGATTGTTCTTCTTTTATTATTGCTGCTGAGAAAATGCCTCTTTCGCCCCCCTACCCTACCGCTATTAACGATTTCAATTATAAATATTCACTCGTTTGAGAGCACGGAGTAATTTTTCTTCTTCTTTTTTCTTTTTCTCTCTTTTTTTACGTTTAACAGCCGCGGCGGGTCCGATTCCTCCGATTTATACACGTCGATAACGTCGACATTTATTATCGCCCGTAGAAATCCTGCGGAATTTCATAATAATTCTCAAAAATAAAGTAAAATCTTTAGACGAATTTCAATGTACGTCGTTGCTTTGTACAGTTTGTACACGAGCTCCTTACAGCCCAATACGTAATATACGGTACATTCGATGTCGATGGCCACTGCACATCTATTAGGATATAAATCCTAGACAAATAATTGTACATCATTGTACGACCCATACTAAATGTAAACATACAATTTCTGCTTAGAAAATATATTTATTATTTCGACACGGCTGTCCGATGATACGCATTAAACACTTAATGATACTGCCAATAAACTAATACAGCCTTATAATCGATATTATTCGTATCTACAATTAATGACCTTTCGCATAAACTATTTTCACTTTACTGCGTAATTGTAAATTCACAGTTATTGTCTATGACATAACGCTCCACCCCCCCCCCATTCCCACCCGTATACATTGTCAGCATATTCTTTCGGAATATACACGCCTAACGTGTAAATTCATCATTAATTATAATTCCGTAAAATAACTGAGCACCGTAAGTGATATTTTTAACCGAAACTGATTCTTTTAATGCAACACAAAGCAACGTAACAATTTATTCCGACTATGAACCTTGATATTTATCAAAATCGAATAGCAGACCTAGTCGTTTGACATCCTTTTATAGACTGCGTATAAATAACTGTAAACTACATACTCGTTAACGATTCGTTTTCATTTCTTTCCCTTTTTTTTATTTTTATTTTTATTTTTATTTTTATTTTTATTTTTACGTTGTTAAACTTTTTGTAAGTAAAATTTTCGTGGAGTTTAAACGGTAAATAAAATTAAATCAATTGAATTCTTTATAATTACTTATAATTTCGGATGATCGGTTGAATATCCAATGCTTTTAAAATTGAGTTCCGTCCTAACGAATTCACACAAATACTTCTTCTTAGGCTAAAACTTATTGTACAGGTGATAATGAAATTTACTTTCCTAAAGTACATAAACATTTCAATGTATTTATTCGTATTTATGGAAACTAAAATAACTACACTTACGATAATATTATGACAAAACTTTAAGTCTTCCCACAGGCTTGTTGTCATGTAGAACATTACACTGTAACAAATACAATTATTACGTGCCTCCATACTGTTACTTTGAAAGATATTCTGCTCTGAAGCTGTGCGTTAGTTACATAAATAAATAAATCACAATGTTTATTTTATCATTTATTTTTCTCTCTCCTGAGGCTTTAGCTTAATTGATTGATTGCACACACGCACACGAGGACATATTATTTTTTCATAATATTTATATTGATGGGCTGTCTAATGAAAGTTTATTTGGCCTTAGCTAGCGTCACGTTTGGGAAAATAATTAAATGGACTTATTATTAAAAATGCAAATAAACTCAATAATGAAAATTTAAATGCTTAAAAGGCTTAAAACTTGTTCATAATCTTGTGGTCGTAAACATTGATTTTCGTACGAACAAAGTTTAATGACATTGAATGAGCTAAAGTCAACAACGGGACAAAACGAGTATCTGGGGGCGGCGAGAGAGGGGTCGAAGCACACGAATGGAAGGATCGGACGGAAAAGGATCGGCAGAAAGGTTGGGAGGGGTGAGGAGGGGAGGAGGAGGCGGAGAATAGGGACGGAGGCAGAATTAAAGGGACGATATCTGTCTATTACGGTCACTCAAACTTCCATGGCCCTATTGAAACCGAATATCATACGCATTTTATTCCTGTTGGGCTAATGTTTTTACAAAATCTTTACTACGCGTAAAACGTTTTTCACTTTTTACTCTTTAATCACGTATTAAATCGAGGAATAAATAAATATTTTTATACACAAAACTCTTGGTAAGCTTTTTTAAACAAAGTATGTGTTCGAGTTGAACAGGTTGAGTGTCAATTCCGGCGTTAAAATTATTGTACAGATCATATAAGGATACATCAGTAAGGACGTAATCGGAACGCCAGCATCACGCGAAAGATTATTAATGACGAATTTCGAAGCGGTACTTGCTATTAACATATAATAATAATAATAATAACGATAATAATGATGATAATAATAGCAGCAGCAGCCGAAGTAGGAGCAACAAACAAAAAAAAAAAAAAGAACGAAAAGAAAAGAAGAGAGGAGAAAAATCTTGATCAGATATTAATAAAGACAAATGACGTATAATATAAATAAAAAGTAGGTTATCAGAAAGAAGCACGAAAGAAACATTACAATGCCCATGATTGCTTAATAAGTAAATTAATTACATGCGGGCGATGTCTTATCGTAATAATAAAAGGAGCGAGGAGCAATAAGCCAATGCTAATGAAGCCATTCATCGGCGGCGATAAATCACGAAGCACTTTTAATAGTAGTAAAGTTTTATAGGAAAGTAATGATGAAAAAGCTTTATTTCTGCGTATGGAGGCAGTATGTGGGTCGGGTATGTGGACGGGGAGGGGACGAGGAGAGGTGAGAGTCAAGTCGGCGGGGCCGAATTGTCAGGCAGGCAGTACCTGAATCAGCCAAAGTATTCGGACAGTTAGGATGATACCGATAGCTAAATACCGAGGAAAACGTCCAAAGGAGACGTTAAGGGAGGAGGTTTAAGACATGCCGTCTCCGCTCCCTCCTCGAGACTGGGAGCCGAGCGAGCATCCCACCGACTCACGAGTCTTTTATTTCATCGCATGAGCTCTAGACATCCGCATTCGCCCTCGTAACCGCGAATACGGCAACCATGATAAATGGCCTATGGTGTCGACGCGTGCTGCTTACGGTCGCGTCACGAGATATTTCCCCGGCAAAAAGAGCTGGAGAGCGGCGCAAGGAGACGGGGAACGATAGAGAGAGAGAGAGAGAGAGAGAGAGAGAGAGAGAGAGAAGGGTCGGGTTGAGGAGCTTAGGGGGTAGGGAGGGCCGACTAGAGCATCCAGATTCATCGACTATTCAAGCGCCTCGACCTGAAATCGAGAGCTTAGACGTGTATTCTTCTCCTTCTCCCGAATCTTTATCCCGAATCCCACGAAGGACATGAAATCCTCGTTAGATATCCTCGTCGGTCTCGCGCGCCACTGCCAAACTCCGGTAAGCAACTCCTCCGTAATAATTTAATTCATCACATTTTTATAAATTCAACCTTTCGCAAATCCTAAATAATTTCCATAACTATTATCTATTATCTATTTTATCTATTATCTATTATCTATTATTATTATAATTGGGTCGGGAGGTGATTATGCGAAAGCCGTGAAGTTAAATTGCAGTCTTTGGATTTATCCGGCCGCGCGACCCCGTGTGAATAATGTAAAAAATGCTCGTGGTCGGAAAGGGAATAGTTTATCTGGTTAAAGCCATAGGTAGCGGTAGCGGGGAAAGCGGCCGATGGCCGTCGATACGGAATCGGGAACAATTTCACTCGTACGGACGGCTGATTGACTTTAACGAAACGCGGTGGTCGGCCTCAGCATCGGCCTTCCATTTCCCGGATGGCCTAGCGAGGACAATTCGGTAATAACGAGGCCCGGCCCCGGAAGTCGGCTCGAACGTGTCAGACGCAGCCCGCGGAGCTCGCTGAGGAAGCTCGTCGTCTAGTCGACGGACTTGACTAGCGGAGCCGCTACGAACAAACAGGGAGCTCGGCCAGCGCGATGTCATTAAGTCAATCTTAATTTAATCATCGGCTTTGCAAATGGGTTTGCTTTGCCATCTCCCCCCCCCCCACCCCTCCACCCCGTCCGAAGCGGGGATTTAGTTCCCGGGGCACGGAGCAAAGCGATGGCAGTTTGTAAATGCGGCCCGCCGCTCCCATTAATTCGAGACCCGAGCGAGCGCGGCCTCTCGTACCTCCCGACCACCCTCCGCCCGCAGCGGCTGAGCTGTCCACGAGCTGCCAATGCAGGGGCCTCGACTCGGCGAGCCGAGGACCCGGTTTCCTTGCAGCCCCTTTCCCCGTAAATCATGGGACTTTTACGCCGCCCCTCCCGCCGCCCGTGCTTTTAAGCGAATATGCCTATTCCGGAAGTGGCTGAGCTTCCGAGAGGATAAACAGGAGGCCACTAATAGAATTTCAGCGGAACGGGAGCAATTTTTATGCAGCCTTTATTATAAAAGCTACTTTGGGATGATTCCGGGGTCGTTGCGGGGATGCGTTATTTGCAAAAATGAAATTTAATTAAAATCTAAGAGCCGAGGGTAAGTTGGAAACATGGCTTTAAGCTCCTGAGCGGGGCTATTGAAGACGAATATATCCCTGGGCAGCTGAGGGGAGCCCGGGTAGGCGGATGGATAAAGGGGGGGAAAGTTGGCGAGTGAGGTTGCGCTCCTGAAAAAGTAATAGGATTCGCGGGAAATAGTAAACAGAGAGCGTAAGGAACGAAACGCAAGCCAACGGTCGTGTGAAACGAATGGAACGGATTGTGTGGGGTGAGAGGAAACGGTGAAAAGCAAGTTAGTACATTCGCGTTTACATAAATGGAGGTCGCGTTAATTAATCCATAATTAAGTAATTATCGGAAAAGAAGTTTCTAATAAGGTTTTATACGAAAATCGTCCACTCGACGAGGTTCGCTGAGGGAGCAGACGCTCTTCATACGCTCTCACACTATCTCTCTCTCTCTCTCTCTCTCTCTCTCTCTCTATCTATCTATATATCTCTATGCTCTCTCTATGCTCTCTATGCTCTCTATGCTCTTGGGGTCTAAGCAGCGTGAGGTAGCTCGGAAACGCTGCTGCGTCAACTTGCACGACAAATATTGCGGATGCTCGGAGCGCAGGCCAGATTGCCTACTTGGAGGAATCGAATCAGTTTGTCGTAAAACACGGGCCAACTGACGCCAAATCGATTCCGCTTTACTATTCGTACTTACAAACTTATCGCATAAACAAAAGCGCCGCCGCCGCCACCACCACCACCATCGCCACCACCATCGCCACCACCACCATCACCACCACAGCCGACGCCGTCATCGATCCTTCCTCTCCGCTCGACGTTCGGCCTTTACTTACTTCGCCGGGCTTCATTGTCACGGAGTGTCCCGCACTCTTGGATAATGTTATTTAACCTTCCCGACAAAGCTTTGCCAATTTTCTCCGCCTAAAACAACGGCAATTACACGACCTTATATTCCCTGTCGATGCCAATTATCTGTTTTCTCAGTTCTCGTTTATCTACTCCCTTCCGTCCATCTGCAAACATCTCAGCTTCAACGCCACTTGACTGCTTTAACGCCTCTTACATACGTGCACCTGTATATGTATATATATATATATATATATATATTATAATGCCTTATCTTATTCGCGCAGAGCTGTCTTACGAGTTGCGCTTACATAAATTCTTTATTGCTAAAGAAACAAATATGCTTATTCAGCTGTAAGAGGAGTAATATCCCGAGAAAAAAAAAATGATAAAACTTAGTATATTAAAGCAAGAAGAAATTTACTTATAAATTATTCGAGCAAATAAGTTTATAAACGCGGGTGTCTACTCTTCCTCGTTAAAGCATCGAAGTTATCTCTTAGATAAATGGAATTTTTTCTCTTTCTTCTTCTTTATTTTTTTTTCTCTCTTTCTTTCTTTCTTTCTTTTTTTTTTGTTTTCTTTTCCATTTCGCCTATTCGGATAAAAGTTATCAGAGCTCGGGAGATAATGGACAACAGGCCGGCGAGTTCCGTACAAAAGATTTTAAAAAGTAGAAGAATTCTTAAAATGCTAATGGACTCGCAGAATGATTGGGATGCAATGAGAGGGGAAAAGGCAAATAATTATTAATACAGGCGAAATTAACACATTTATAAAACGTGAAAGCAATACTGTTCTCAGCCGAGTGTGAAACTCGAACTCAAAATGATGATTGTTCACAAGATATTTCAGGCCGTCGAGTACTTTAACTTTAGCGTTACAGGGCATTATTATCGATATCAGCGGATAAAAATTTTACGAACCCACTCATGCCGATGGAAAAATAATGCCTCGGTTCATGTAAATCCAAGTCTTAATGTGCATTTCTTTGTTACTTGCGGACTACATTTTATAATTTACCGAATAATTTGAGAATAATCGGGTATTTGCAGCCCTTTTATTGAACAAAGGTTACAACGTTTCTGAAAAAGAGGAAATATTTATAGGCACATAAAGAACAATAGAGGTGCTTGAAAACTGAAAAAATTCAATATTTCCACGTTCAAGGATGCTTCGAATTATTTTTGAAAAGTAAAAGAAAAAAAAAGAAATAAATAAAAAAATAAATATAATAAAAATATGGTCAGAGTAATAATGTTATTTCAGGGAGTTTAAGTAATGCAGTCGAGGATATATCGAGATGAGCTACGCGGGCTTGAATAGAGTCGGATGCATAGGTACGATCGAGTGGGGATGCTGCATTAAAACAAATAACTATATAAATATCGATATTGAATGGAGGCAAAGGCAGTATGGGGCGGTTAGGGCATACAAATTGCGGTTTCGGAACAGCCCTGAATTACGCGCGGGGTTGATTGAAATAATGATAATAAAAATAAAAGAAGAACAAAAACAATATAAAAAAAAATACAAGATAAATAAAATGTAGAATACGGAGATGAAGGAGCGAGGAGAGAAGGGAATAAGCGACGAAAAAACAGTAGGGTGTAATGAAAAAAATGAAAAGAGGAAAAAGGGGAATAAAAGGTAAAAGGGGCGGCGAGGGGAGGTAGGGGAGGGAGCGTAGGGGTAGGAAAACAAAAAGATGCGTACGTAAAAGGAACACGAGAGAAATGAAATAGGCTCTGGCTGTGTCAGCAATGGCCCTCTCGTGTTTTAGCACATGCAGAAGGGTGTCAGGCAGGGGAGCTGAGGCAGGGCTCCGGGAGGAAAGATTAACGACGCATGTGTGTAATAGAAATCGGTGAGAGTGGCGAAGACGCCGATGCCGATTAGTTAATTCAACGTCGAGTCGGCGGAATTACGTTTAAGTAGAGGAGGGCCCATAATTCCCCCTGCGAAGGAAAATTTTCCTGTTAAATTGAACCGAGCGACGACGACGACGACGACGACGACGACGACGAGTCTTACGACGTACCTCTTACCTTCTTGCCCCTTGCGACTATTCTCAAATTATCCGACGTCGAGCGCGTAAATAATCTTTGACTTTTCCATTACCATCCGCCGCCTCCGCGCCTCTCATAATTGCATTATATCCAAGATTTTCATATATCGATGAGTTATTACGTATACGACACACGTATACGGCAAACGTATATAAGCCCGTCGAAGCAGAGAACGCATTTGGATTACTTTAATATGACAAAACGAACAAATGAAGGAGAAAGAAAGAAAGAAAGAAAGAAAGAAAGAAAGAGAGAAAGGAAGAAAAAAAGAGAAGGAAAAATGAAAAGAAACCGAAACTACTAGTCGATGCGATTCTTTTATAATTACCGTATATTTACGTGCATTTGTACGCGATTATTGCGTGAATAGCGTCAAAGCGCATTGACAATCTGTTGAGAAGGCGTAAGTACATTTTACAGAAAATTTCGTCATTAAAATTACGGATGCATATTCGTGGATCGGAAAGCTCTTGAAAAGGACGTTTAACCGTAAGTTTAAAATGCAAGGAGTGTTTGCTAATTTCTCACTAAAGCCAGCTCTTCCACGGATAGAAGCATTGATCGATGTATTGGCTGTTCGTGAATTTTGTGGATATTCGATAAACACCCGCCGCTGGCGATGTCAACATAAATTTGTTAAGCATGACGTAGTAAATTATCCACGCGGCCCCGAAATATTTTCTTAATACCAATAGCCTAATAATAATATCAGCAGAGCCTGCTCGTGTTAAAAATTTATGAAGCTATTCCATTATGTTGAGACGTCTCGGGGCTATACTGCTATCGTGATATTACACTGCTTTTGTCAGGTGAGGCACAGGGGAAACACACAGGGTAGGAAATGATTTTCTGGCTATGTCAATGACACGTGTAAGGCAGTTTGGCTATTTTTAGAATATAGAGATCGACCGTCTTTTATTGTATAAAAAGTTCAGTGGCTTTGGATTCCGAATCGCGGATACGTATATTGGTGTTATTGGGAAGGTGAAGGTGAGGTAATAGAATAGGTGGTGGTGGGTTTTTTTTTTCTTTTCTTTTTTGGAGGGGGGGGGTAGGAGTAAGGAGGTCAGTGTTTTAAAGTTCGAGTCGGTGCCAGGAATGAACGCGTCATTCCTGCCAACCGATTGTCCTTCTCGTTCACGGGAGTTGACGATTTTCGAACCGAGCAATCTCCTCCCTACTTACTTGTTGCTTAAGAGCAGGCCCGCATGACTTTCCATATTAAAGCTGTTAGCACTAAATTACTTTGATAAAGTTAGCGCGCAAAATTAATTACATTCAATAATAATGAAAACTAATGAAACTTTGGAGATTAATTAAAATATTTTAATCGAATGGGCCGACTCGCGCTCATTTTCCTTTCCGCATCAAACTTTTAAATACCTCCTACTCCTAAAAAAAAGAAAAAAAAAGCCCCTAAAAAAGCTCATTCCTTTCAAACGGCCGGAGAAACTTAAAGCAAATCAATTAGCTCGGCAATTAACGAAATACCCATTCTGACAAATAAAACAAATTCCACGTCCACGGGCTGCCACCTCCTGCCCGATTATCAAATTATCCATAGAATTACGCTGCCGTTGGAAATGCAATTTTTATTAATGAATATTCGGTGCATGATTTGCCTCTGGCGATGGAAGATCCCTTGCCTCTTGCATCCACGGTGATCAAGCAATAAACGCGTATGTCGACGTCGAGCCTGCATTCGAGCCCGTCCGTCGTCTCAATAATAATAAAGAATTTATCATGAAATTTACGGCAGTAGAGTATAAGTAAAGAAAAAGACTTTCTATACGTATATATATATATAAAGAATATAATGAAATACTAATAAATTTTCATCCACATTCCATTAATACATACGTAATGCACGTAAGCCTACAAATTGTTATTTTATTAATAGCACTGCTGTATATCATAATGTAGCGTATAATTCAAAATGTTATATATGTTTGAAAGACTGAAGGGTGAATTTATGGGCCGTAGAAGGCCGTAGAAGGCGAAAAAATAAATAAATAAAATAAAAATATATTTTTCCGTTACAAATCAGGATATGAAATGTGACTACTAGTAATTCAGAATCGCCTACTGTTGGAAGTAGTTGTCACTCCCTGATCGATAATTTTTAATAAAAATAACTTCGTAATTT
The DNA here is from genome assembly GCA_018883505.1 of Ceratosolen fusciceps. Taxonomy (NCBI): domain Eukaryota; kingdom Metazoa; phylum Arthropoda; class Insecta; order Hymenoptera; family Agaonidae; genus Ceratosolen; species Ceratosolen fusciceps. The sequence continues at coordinate 11,823,191 of RCIC01000002.1, read as the reverse complement.
CTACATTTTTTTATTTTTATTTATTTTTTTTTGTTTTTAATTTGAAAGAAACGTATCGATCCACCCGCTTTCCTTGGATTCACGTAACGACAGTTATCACGAAGCGGTTCCGATTATAAATCAAATCACCTCACTTCAGAAAAAACTTCAGTGCACCTCTGCGCACGCTGTACAATCTTATACAAATATTACATGAAATTACAGGATTTAAGGCTCAGCGCGATGAAATACGGAATTATAATTTCCTTTAGTCGGGCGTTTACTGCTGAAATTAAAGTTACCGCCGTCGCGTATTTATCGCAGGGCTTATTTATCTACGCAACGAATGTAACGTAAGTTTGCAGGGTTGTTTTGGCATTTCGCTCGATAGAGAAGATTTATCGTAAATGAAAATCTAAAGGATCCGAACGACTTTTGCCAAGGACTTTTGCCATGACGTTATTATTAGCGAAGGCGATATATTTGATTGAGTTGTGCTGATGAGGACGTGTAAGGATTTATGATCCCATGGGGTCCGAGGAATTGAAATGTAAAACATTGGCTCGGAAATCCCTATTATCTAGTCGTTGATAAGTTCCCAACGAATGCCCCGGCAGTCGTAATGATTTTATTTATTTACACATTGGTAATGTATTGGTTATGTATTGTGCACACGAGCTGGCGGGACGAAATAAAGTCGAGCGAGTAATTGGAGGGAGTTTAATTTCGAGCTTCGACCTGCTCGGCTATCTATCGGCTCGCAATCGATAAGCGGTCGCTTAAATTTCATTTGCCAAAGACCTTTCGAAACAAAGGAACGCGGGTACGGTGGGGTAGGGGGGTGGGGGAGGGGGAGATAGAGAGAAGAGTACTCGCATTTATCTGCATGAAGCATGCACTCCGTGTACTCGGGTAGTCTCGAGTATACATACAATTGAAAGGAACTTTGCCCTTTGGTCTTGTCATCTTTAAAACGTCGACTAATGCTCTCCTAGATATAGCGATAATTGCGTCGCTTAATTACCCGGGACGATCTGTCATCTCGAGTACACACTTTCCGCGCCTGCAATTAACTACTCACTTTTCGCTCGCCTTTCTGAAAATTGCCTCCCTATCAAAAGTTTTCAAAAAAAAAAAACGAACGAACGAACGAACGAACGAACGAACGAGTAGCGTAGCGGTGCGGGGGCGTGAGCTCGGCTGATTGTACCCAGCCGAGAATGTGACGTGTAATTAAATTTTGGAAGTGATAGAACGCGCGCGTATATTCATGTACAGGCATGTGTGTGTGTGTGTGTGTATATATATATATGCGCGCGCGCGCACGCACACATTCGTATACTCATGTGGATAAGATGTGGGTAAGTTGGTAAAAGATAGTGCACTCTCTTACCGATATTTCTTTTGATATCTGGGGGCTTTAAGCTCGGCGAGGGCTTACCGGGATTCACGTATCCTTGAATTCAAAAGTAATGTCAATTTCGGGGATGTAAATACGGGCGCAGAGCTCCGGAGGCTTCCGTATACGCGACCCTTCTCCTCGGCGAAATATACGATCATAATGATTATAATAATCCGGAGGGGGGGGGGGAGGAGCGGGTGAATTATTTTTACGCGTATTCGTTGAGCCGCTGTCGGGAGGAGGTCGAGGTCGTTATTAGCGGGAGCTTACAGCCCCCGACGAGGATCGCGGAAGTAGTCGGCCCCAAGGACACTCGCGCACAAACGTTGACCTGGCTGATTTAAGAAGTAACAAATAAGTAACCCTCTCACCGGATGCCGATTAAATCTTTCTTGCTCTATTGTTTTTCAGCTGAGCTACGCAGACACGCATCCGATGTTCACGAGCGACAGCTTTCCGAATTTCTTCAGAATAGTGCCCTCGGAAAATGCCTTCAACGCCCCGCGCTTCGCCCTCCTGGCGCAGTTCAACTGGACCAGAGTCGGCACGATATACCAGAACGAGCCCAGATACGCACTGGTGAGTACTGGTGAGGAGCGGAGGCTACCTCCTACTTCCTACTTCCTACTTCCGTTCCACCGAGTCTCCCGTCAATCGGGCTACGCGAAAACTTACGTACGCGTTCGACGTCGAGTTTTCCGAGCCGCCCGGCTCATTTCCATAATCCTATAATCCCGGGCTACTTGCTCCGGGGATGCTTCGTCGGCTTTCCCGGGCCGCTCGCTGATTACAATTAGCGCTACACGGACGCTATTTTTCCCCCGAGCTCCTTCAGTCGACACACCCGCACACGCATGTTTATCTAAAGTCCTGTGCCATTGATTACGGGCGCTCGGATGATCAATGAGACATAAAATACGGGCTTGGAGCGAGAGCTCCCCTCCGTAGATTTTAAGCTCAACCTGTGATATCAATGAACGTCTGCTGTTTACCCAAACACTATAACGTCAACAATCCTGCCACGTATTTGCACTAAATTCAAACTTTATACGAGATCCGTACGACCTCGCACCCACCCCGCCCCCTTTCTACCCTTTCCCGTATACATTTCCAAGCAACCGGGTCGCTCGTATTCGTCGCTCGGATTCGTCGCTCGCCAAGCCTTTTAATTTCTTCGCGCATCGTGCCCTGGGAGTATTTTATTCTCACTCGATATCTCCCCGTAATTTAAAAGCGAGATTTATCTGGAAACGGGAAATATTTATTTCGACGCTGAAAAATGTATTACATTTATTCTCCTTTTTTTTTATATTTTATTTTTTATTTCTTATTTTTTAATAAACGAGCCTTCTCTACGGCTCTCTGTACGCGTGGCCGGGCTCATTAGGCAATTCCATCTATTCGTAACAACGGCTTATTTACATATTAGATTACCAGTCAGTTTTATAAATACCCCGATCTTTGGGCTCTGAAATTCTACAGAGCCATAAGTGTGATTTCTATCTGATTGTATACTACCTCAGTGTACAGTACTCGGGGCCGAGCAACTTACGTTGCTTCGCCGTTAAAAATTAACGAGTCGATTCAACCGCAGGAATATCAATTAATAGAGTATTTACGGGGAGCAATTAAATACCGAAATGATAAAACAATTGATGTGGCGATTTGACCGTAGCCCCGAATTACGTATAAAATACTTTTATTCTTGTGGTGGTGGTGCTGGTGGTGCTGGTGGTGGTTGGTGGTGGTGGTGGTGGTGGTGGTGGTTGGTGGTGGTGGTGGTGGTGGTGGTGGTGGTACTGGTGCTGGTGGTGCTGGTGGTGGTTGGTAGTGGTGGTGGTAAATGTCGTAGTAAATTGTCCCGTCGGCCTGACGATGTAATAATATCAGTTTACACGATCCGTGGAGTAAATAGCAAACGAGTCCCAAAAATTAAGCAGTTTTCTCATTCGAATGAAGAAGATCTGGCTTTATGGACGGACGTATGCCTGTGGGAGGCTGGGGCGAGGAACGAGGAGAAGCCTCGACGTGTAGAGTGATAAAATCTCGGGAACAAAGGCAAGGGGTAGAGAGGATTCGGGTAGAGGCCGCGCAATAATGATTAATCTCCCAGGGGAAGAAAACAGAGATCCCGACTGGGGTAGGGGACGCGAGTCCTTCGGAATTCTCGTGTACCACGCGCTCGGCCGTTAACCTCCAGGGCGAGGACTTGCCACGTGATATACGGGTGATGGTAGGAAGGGTGGGAGGGAGGGAGGGAGGGAGGGTCAGGACGCTCATTCTCGGCAACTGTCTTTTCATCGGCGACGCGCAATTGTTTCTCTTAATGTATGCTCTTTAAAGATTATTCCTGCCGAGGTCTTTATAAAAGCCAAATCGATTGTCGGGGATTAGCAGTCGGGGCACGTATCTCTGGGATTCTCGGCCGTAAAAAAAAAAGAAAAAAAGAAAAAAAGAAAAAAAAAAGGCGAAACCGCGTTACATCGTGCGTAAGAAATCGGAAAATCGGAAAATCGAGCGGAATCATAATTATCTTAATTGAAATCGCGAAATGCTATTTCGGCGGCCAACTCGTCATACGTTCCCGTACAATCGATTCCCATAATCGATTTATTATTTCCAAATGAGTTTCTAATGAAAGTCCGACCGCGCGATTGGTTTCGCTCTTTTAAAACTTTTTCCTTTTACCTTCCGATCAATTTCTTCGGGCATAAAAATATATCGTTAGTGCTTCTCCTATCCACCCTAGCCCCTGCCCCCCTCTCTCTCTCTCTCTCTCTCACTCCCCTCCCCCGACATAATGAAGCGGGTAAAGTTATATCGAAAGACATAAGAACATACGCTTATATCCAATGATGTTTATGCGATAAAATTTTTATTTTATGAACACGATATAAAAATGAAATAGAAAACAGTTACAGACAATGTCTCTATAAAGGTTAATAAAAAGGAAGTAGAATATCTTGTAAAGAATAAAACTAAAAATTGAGACCGTACCACGTATTGTTGTGTACACAGAGATGGGAGTGCGTGGAGATCTTCGAAATCATGGAAATCGTCGAACGAAGAGTGTGGAATTTAAATGTCGACGTTGTCACTTTCTTTGCCCTCGTTACTCTTATTAGCCTCATTATTAGCCTTTATTGCTACAAATACTACTACTAGTATTATTGCCATTGTTATTATTACAACCGCAACGTAACTATTCTTATTATATATAAACATTATCATCATAGCCATTATCATTGTTATTATAGTTATTATTTATTGTAACGTTGCCGTTGTTGCCGTAGTAGTCGTTCCAGATGGAATTGGACGGATCCTGTGGGAGGGGAAGGGGTCGCAGTTATTGCGAATGCAGGACGGCTGAGCACTTTGAAGCTACAGCAGGCGCTTTATGGCATTCAAAGTTATATCACTTTTATTTCCGGCAAGAATTGTGCGCAAGCTGACTTATGCTGCCGGCACTCCATGTGTGCGCCAACTTTTATTGTGCTCCACGGGTGCGAAGCCTCGCGTCTCCTACCCCAGCCCCTGACCCCTGCCCCCTACCCCCTGCCCCCCTCCCCGTGACGCCCCAACCTCCTCCTCATGTAATACTCGCGAATCGCCCTAACCGCCAACCTCCCCCAACTCTGCCCCTCAGAGCACCCGGCGAGACCCGACCCGGCCCGGCCGCTCGCCAACCCCTCCGCCCCCGCCAACCCCCCCCGCCCCGAATCGCCGTTTCGCCGAATTTTCAAAGCCAAATTTTAAGTAAAATACGACCTCCTCCATAATGCTCGCGTGAATTATTTTACAAACTCCTTGCTTCTTGGTCATCGTCATTTTTTTCTTTACGAGCCGTCTTTACGACCCTTCCATTTCAATAATAAAGACCTTTATTTTTATATCCGAACGAACCTTACCCCTTACCGCAGTAATCCCCTCCCCCACCCACCCTCTATACTTAATCTAGTAATAGATAAATCATAAGCCCTGAATATTACTCAGGCAGCTACGGTTCATATTACGCTTCCCACGTACTCTCTCTCTCTCTCTCTCTCTCTCTCTCTCTCCCTCGCTCTCTTCTTTTACATAGAAATAAAATAACGACCAAACAATCGCCATTTCATCGAAATTACAACGAATCCAGCCCGTTTACTGGGTTAATTTTTTCATTTCGCTATCTTATCCGCATTAGAGCCACGTCAGCGTATTGAATTACATTAACTACAGATTTAAAATGGCTCGACGACCCTTTCCAGCTTTTAATATTATTTATTGTGTCGCCGTAGCCATTATTACGTGATATTACAGAGACGCCTTTTGCTGACTTGAAGGGTGCCACTTACGTCAGGTATTTTAATATATTCCAATGTCAATGTAATATACAATGCTTCGTTATTAATTTAATTTGAATGCGCACAAATTGCCTGCGCAATGCAATAAACTGATAAACTTCCGTAGCTAATAAAATATTAAATTATTATTATTATTATTATTATTATTATTATTTCAATAGAAGGAAGGAAGAAAGGTTTCGTTAAGTGAATCGTGAAAAATAAACGAGTTTTTATTTATTATGTACGAATCTGATTGTATAATTTATCAAGAGAAAAAGCGTTCTTATCTTTCTATTCAAAATGAGCACAACTCGCTTAAAATATATGCTTGCTAATTTAAATTAAAAAGATCTCTTCTCTATTTCAGTTATAATGCGAAGTAATAATAAAGCAAATATTATATATAAAGTTTTAACGAGGAAAATCTTATTATTACATTGTACAATGTAATTTTTTGTTGTTGTAGTTGTTTTATTTTATTTTATTTTTTTTATTAGCCCTATAAACATTGATTTCGAAGAATGGAATTGTATAACTGATATATTAGTATAATTACAATTAACTGAATATTCTGCCGCTCTACAGGATTATTTACATTAGCCTTATCTGTGTAATAATATGCGTAGTATTCTAATAACAACATTAAATGGGAATGAAAGTGGAAAATGTTTGTATTAAAAATGTAATAGAAATACGTGGCTTTGTATGCTGTTTTAACATGAATGTAGATGACCACTGCGGCTGGCAGAGAGAGAGAGAGAGAGAGAGAGAGAGAGAGAGAGAGAGAGAATGATAACAGATTGTTTTTTCTTCAATAATTCTCTTACAATGGCTGTAGCAGTGATATGATAATAATAATAATAATGATGCCGTTGATGATAATAATGACGAGGCCTGCGAATAACAATAACGAGAAGAACGTTGGTAGTACAGCAAGGGGAATAATAATAATGACGGATAGCGTGAATTTCGGGCGAAAATAATTTTTCGGTATCAGGAGCGATGGTGAAATTGCCAATCGGAAGCCGTTAAAGTGCCAGCGGTCGTAAAAGAGATGATAAAACGGGATAAGAACGCCGTTGGAGTCGGAGGCGTCGTTATCAATTTAAGAGTAAAAATGAGCCGGGGCTCGAGTTTTCAGCGAGCGATGTCGGCGTAAAAAAAAAAAAAAAAAAAAAAAAAAAAAACAAAGCCGACGACTCGCCTCTACCGGAAATGGATGTACGTAGTCGGTTGGGGGGATGGCTCGGGATGGCCAGTAGTCTTGCCCCTTGCCCAGTGCACCTCGTCGAATTTCCGTGGGCTGCAAAATTTAAAGCGTAAACTCGTTATCAACAAATCTGGCCGCTCTCAAATGCCAGAAAGTCTACCGGTCCTCGTGGCAATAGTACGTACTATCACTAGCAGCAGCAGCAGCAGCAGCAGCAGCAGCAGCAGCAGCAGTAGTAGTAGTAGTAGTAGTATTAGCAGCAACCTGGCCGCCCTCCCTCTCCCTCTCGCTCTCTCTCTCTCTCTCTCTCTCTCTCTGCCGAAGCCGCTCACCGAATTAATATAAGCCTTTCTAGGTCACGGGGCTTAAATTAAACCTGATTACATCTTCGACGGCTTATGTATGCATTATTTCGCGTAACCGCAAGAGTTGACAGAGTGTGCCGTGCGCGGCCCATGAATCCCGTAGTCAGCGCGACTAGGTCGGCTAAGGAGGAGGAGGAGGAGGAGCGCACTCGACTTATCCGCGTCCCGACGTCTCCCCGCCGATCCCCATAACTTACGCCGACTGTCCCGATGATTGGCAATCTCGCTGAATCCCTACTACGGAGGCGCGCACTCCCCCTTTTTAATTTGCCTGCATTCCCGAGGAACGCCCGCCGTCGCGTACGTGCCGGCGCCCGGGAGTCATCGTCATTTTATCGCGTCGGTGGAAAGGGACGGCGGCGTCGGTAGCGGGCGGGAGCGAGGGGAGGAGGAATTCAATGCGAGCACGTCGAGTCGGAGTCGGCGTTATCCATCCTTTATTCCCCGTAGCGGCGGTGGCTGAAGGAGGCTCCTCTCCCTGTCAGCCAGCAATCCCCGGATAACCGGAATGCGAATTTTCCAGGCCATTTGCTCATATAATTCAAGGAAAAATAAAGATCGGCCCTGCGAGAGGAATATACGTCGGTCGCGGTAGTGCTGTGGCGGCAGTGCTGGCGGAGCCCCGGATGCATCCTCGTCGTCTCGGTTCTCTTTATACTCGGGGCGGGGGAGGGTGAGGGGGATTGGGAGATGGGCGATGGGTGGGGGAGGGTGAGAGGGCGAGAGGATCGCGAAAGTATGATGATGGAAGGCCAGGCCGTGGCCCGTCTCTTTCAGCCGACGGGGTAACTCCAGCTGTTAATTGGAGTCAGAGTAGCGCCGGTCAGGGCGAAACTTTTTAAACAATCGGCGTCTCCCCGAGCTTAGCCCGTGATATCATCAAAAGTAATTATAACTTTTTGACCTACTCCCTCCGTCCTTTTGTAATCGTCCTTTTATTCCCGGGAGGGCGCTCTCAACAAAACGAAGGCGCGAGTAGAGCGGGAGCCGGGTCGGTGTACGGACCGGGGCGGGGGGGGGGGGGGGTACCGAGCGAACGAGATAATTAAAACCGTCTGCGTAATACATTTTCTTTGATAAGTGATTTCGTCGCAGCACCTGCTGCACTTGATAATCACTTGATGAGTCGAGCCGTAGAGTCTCTGCAGGGGGGCCAGGAAGAAAAGTCAACCTCCCTAGTCCCAATAACCCCACTGGCTTTACTGACTTTAACAAATATTGCCGTTACAGTTTTGTTGAAGCCCCGCCGCTGATTACTCAAATACATATATATTTTTCGCGAAACGGATCTATTTACCTCTTAGTTAAGCGTATATTTATTGTGCCTGCCGACGGGTCGGCCGATCCCTTTCCCCCTTCTTCCGCAAATTACCCTACTTTACGGCAATCCGTCACTTTGATCTAAGCGCATAATTCACGTGCACGGCGAGCCTTTCAATATCAGACCTTTTGCATTTTCCGTACCGCCGACACTTATCCGAAATATTACGGGATCAGCATCCATCCGATCGATATCGGCGTATTCCAATAAGCCGGGGAAGGGAAATTATAAATCAACGTCGGCATCAATGCGCCTTTTCACGATCATTTCATAATAAAAGGCAACAGGCCGCACGCACGATAGTGATCACGATATCAAGTTCAATAAGTTTCGACGGCTGATTATTATCTCTGCTGGCTCAGCCGAGCTCGCTTCGGGGAGGTCGGAGGTGTCTCGGTGCGCGCGTTCCATTATCCGCTCCGGTCTCCGCTCCGGTCTCCGTTCCAGTCTCCGGTCTCGGCTGTCCCGATACATTTGGCCCGATATGAATAAAGTCGTTAAGAGGGTCGGATGACCCTGTTTTTCCGCGTCGGGGTCGGCCTCGCGGCCTAATCGCACCTCGCGCACGTGACCCGCGGTCGTTAGTAGTCGCCCCAGAGCGTTCCTCGTCATATTCGTCCAAAGTCCTGGGCTGGGGGACGGGGGAGCCTACGGGGGTAGATGGCGAGCATACGGAAGGACGCGGTTCGTTAGAGGGACGGAAGCCTTTGCCGACGCGATCGACCGACCGGAACTCGTTTTAATTTAAGGGCAGTACGCGCTACCGCTAAGCCACACCGGGCCGATTATCAGAAAAGCCCCGAGCCTAATACCTGGGGATTTTCATGAAATCTATTACATAATGAGGGAGCCAATGGATACGGAATTTATTAATCCAGAGCATCGGCTCGCCATAAATTTCTCTTATTTAAACTGCGAGCCTCATTATCTCGCTTAAAACTCGATAGCAGACCAGAGCGAGGGAACGAGCTCCTAAATAATATCATTCCTGCGAGCCTTATTACAGGATATGAGATTTCAAATGCAAGCCTCCACTTTATTGAGTTATAAATTTTCCACTCACGGAGTTCACTTTATGCACCCGATTACACGGGCTCATTAGCTCAACAAAGTATTGTCAATTAATAGGGGGCGCTTCTCGATGAAATCGAAATCGACGCTTTGACCATCGGCTCGCCCATTCGACAATAATAATAATAATAATAATAATAATTAATAATAATCCAGCCAACCAACCAATCCAACGCCGGGCTTCTCGAGCGTCCCTGGAGGCTTTGAAATTTCAGAAAACCGGTACACCGCTTCGATTATCTCGGTGAGAGAGATTTTTCGTAACTCGCAGCTTTAGGTAAACTAAAGTGCCATTGAATTTAATTCCATTGTGCTCTGGGTCGGTACGCGCGTCTCGCCGAAATTTTAATTGAATACGTCATGCCTCGCTAACGATCCTTACCGGCGGATGATTAATTTCCTCGGGAGATTAATAAAATCCGTTAAAAGGCCTTTCGACATCTTTGATATCGCGTTAATAAATACCTTTTCCTACCTCGGTCTACATGGCCTGGCTAAATAAAGTTCCTCCTCGTATAATTAACTGCCCATTAGGTCGATTAAATTCAATTGATCTTCTTGTCGATAATGGGGATCGTCATTCACAATGATCGAGGGGCTCGGGGGCGAAATTCGGCTGTAATTCTTATTTAAAGTAACTTAAGCTCCATCCCGAAATCATTGCTCGTATGGTAAGATACGATCCGATTTGTCAAAAGTGGGAGAGGGAAAGGGAAAATATGGGAACATAAGAATCGGGAATGTTAAGTTTACGATCGACTTTTCGCCTCGGCCTCGTGAAATTCTTGTAAAATATAACCCAAGTTTTTTTTTCTACTTTCTTTTCGTCTCTGTTCCCTTAACCGAATAAACGCAAATTGGAGAAACACAAAAGGGGCGATAAATATTGGCCCTGACGTCTCTGCCCCAGGTCCCTGCATAATTTTCCCATAAGAGGTCAGCGGCCCGGAGCCGGGCGTCAAGAATTCCGTAAAATTAAGAATCCCTCGAATCCGGGAAGCTATCGCCGCGATCGAGATCATTAATTTCCATTGTCGGCTCAAATATCGACGGAGCACTCGGCAAATACAGCGGCTAAATTGAAGGGAGGAAGGAAGTTTAGTCGAGGTCGTGTATCCAAAGGCTGGCTCATAAGCTCAAGGGAAAAGCTTTGAGCCGCGACTCCGGCTCCTGGCGAAATGACGCTGCCAGGATAAAAGATCTATTTTCGAAGAATTGTATGAGCCGTAATTTAAGGGAGTGCGACACGAGCGAGTGAAAGGCGCAGAGGCCCGTCCGTAGCTTAAACTAGCTGGCGATGACATTACCTTAACCCCGGGCTCCCAACCTTCCCGCACTATGCGCAATAATTACACTTGTGTCAATCCTGCTATTGGACATCTCTCTCTCTCTCTCTCTCTTTATCTATCTATCTATCTATCTATCTCCTCCTGATGCCTTTCTCGAGTTAACGAACGAGGATGAATAGACGTCCGATTCTCTTTGAGCCCCCAGCCCCCACCGCCACCCTCTATATTTTTCAGTAAGGAGTCGAGCTTTCTCTTATTGTCTATCCTCGTTAGAACAATGAAGTTAACGAGAAGAAAAACAGCAGGAGAGACCTCGTGTTGAAGTCTAAAGAGACAGATCGATATATTCGTATTCCCGGCTTTTGTTAGAGGTTGACAAAGTCACTTGTCTCCAGGTCGCGGACTCGCCGGCCAGATCTATATCATGCAAGAGCTCATTCTTGCAGCTTAAGAATGATCTCCGAGCTGTATGTAGGCTTTAATAATTTCATCGAGCCTCGATCGGTCATTAAATTTTACCTGCATGGCAAACAATCAAACTCGGCTCCTTTTACAATTCCGAGATTTAACTATTTCAATAATTGAAGGATAATTGCTCAAGTTTTATAGGAACTCGATCTCTGACCTCTCCCCCCCCCTCTCCCATCACCTCCCGCCCCGCCACCCGCCATCCGCCACCTCCACCTCACTGATATTCGATATATCAGACCTTTATAACCTGCGCTTCGCTTTCCAAAAGTTTTACTGCTATAAGAGAATAATTGCCGCCTCTTACTCGTTCAGTTACCAGGACGCTCGATTAAATTCCCCCCCTCTCGTCCAGGCCGTCCAGGCCGTCCAGGCGCCGTTATTAGATTATCTAAAATTATGTTCGGCGAGCATTTTAATATTTCAAAACGCCACTAATTTCACTTTGGTAGTGAAATTCAGAATTCCACTCAGTTACGGAGAATACGGTATGCCCGGGAAGCTCCACTTCCCTGGCAAAAAGGTGAAAAACAATGAAAATTTCCAGAGCACTGGCTGAGAGAGAGAGGGGGTGAGGAGGGGAGGAGGGGGAGGTCTCGCGCGAGATATACGCTGCATCAAGAAAATCATGATAAAAAAAAAATAGAAAGAAAGAAAGAAAAAAAAAGAAAGGGGCAGAGTAAAAAGCGCCAATATCATTAGGAGTCTAATCCGCCGCCGGAGAATATAGAGTAGAAATGTGTGCCTCTGGAGCTCCCGAATGAGCTAAGCGTAAAACACGGAGAATGAAAAAATAAGCTACAACTCACGCAACTTTTACAGCGTCCATTAAACTGCAGGCACATTTTATAAAGTATATGAAGAACTTTATTTAGGTTTAATGGCTCATTAACCCCCTGATAATTAAAACTGATCGCCACCACCCCGGGGTTAAAGAAATAATTAATGAGACGATGGAGGGGGACGAGGAGGAGAAGGAGCTTAATAAATCCGATGCGGATGTACCACCAGGACTTATCATCGGTAAATATGACTGATCCACGGAACCTGAATATCATGCTATTTATTACCTCGTGGCCGTCGTTCCCTCTAATTCGCTCTCTCTCTCTCTCTCTCTCTCTGTCTCTCTGTCTCTCTGTCTCTGTCTCTCGTCTTTCTTTGAAAACACGCCAACATCCCTCAAACAAACGTACTGGAGATTAAAATTCAGCCATTTTTCTATTCCTATCGAGCGCACCGCTTATTACAGCTTTTTATCTTCAAATATTAAAGTCCCGAGAGGAGAGAGGGAGAAGGAGGTGGAGGGGCGGGGGGGGGGTAGAGACCGGGCCGTCGCGCATGATCGATGGGCTCGTGAACAGTTTTTCGCGCTCTCGAACCTCCCAGTCGCAAGGCTACTACTGCCTCCTCGTAGGCCGTGAAAAAATTAATTCATACGAAATCCGACGGCTCTCCCCGTCCCCTCCCCCCCACCGAGCAGCTCGCCGAGGGCTTTTCTCGTAAGGACAACGGAATAAAGCCGATGCCGCTATCAGGCCATTATTGTCAGGGGATTAACATTAAGCCCCGGATTTTCCTGGCATAATTCGAAGGTAGGGCCGGGCGCTTCGCCTCTGCGATACAAGAGCTCCGCTCGATAAACAATGCCCGGATCGTTGCAGGCAGACGTAAGATCGACAGGTTTTATTATAGGAAAATAGAAAGCACCCCGGCTACTCTGTCATTGTAATTCCAATGTGCAAGGTGTGACGCATTAGCGTCGATGCGCCTTTTCCATACGCGTTCAATGAATAACCGAGTATGCAAAATGAATGGCCGAACGACGATGACGATTAACGTTCTTATATTAAATATTTTATTCAATCAAAGCCATTGCTCGGCAAATCAAGCCCAATGAATTATATAAGCCTTTCGTCCGTACGTTAATTAACTCGTGGTAGTAGAGCCTACCTCGTGTATAATTAAATCGAGGTTTTCCGGCAGAGTCGCGTGGAGGGAAATTTTTCCTCCCATATGATTATGTAGGTCATATCCTCTGTCGTCGTGCGATACGGTTTGCAGCTCCGCGAGCTCGTATCCTCCAGCTAGGGTCTTGGGAATAATAACTTCACGTATTTGGCAGGATATAAGGTCGCCAGCGATGCATAAAATACAATGGGGTGCTGTTGGGGGAGAAGGGCCGAGGATGTGTTATGAAGCGAGTGCTGGTAAATCATTGTATTTCTGTTTGCAGGCGCACAATAGACTGGTTTCGGATCTCGATCAGAATGACATCGAAGTCGTGGAGAGTCAAAGTTTCGCCACCGAAGTCACGTTGGCATTGGAGAAGCTCAAGGAGAAGGACGTTAGAATCATCCTTGGAAATTTTAACGAAGCGTGGGCAAGAAAAATCTTCTGCGAGGCTCATAGGTAAGCTTCTTTATTTAATGCGATTAACTTTTCAATTTAACGCGCCGGGAAGCGATGTAGGTGGATTCCTACGGATGAAGTCTATTCTCGATGCAGAAGGACTCGACGACACGATCTTATTCGTACGACGATTATTCGACGTCCCAACGAAATGTCTTTTTAACAGGATTTTTAGATCGATCGCAAAGAAAAAAAAGGGGGAAAAGGGAGGAACGTTAATAGGGATAATCATTTCCGGCGACATTATTAACGGCGATGCGTTAATCCGGATTTCCATAGCCGTAATTTTGTAAAAATGTGACAATTCACGCGAACAGCTTAGGATTGTAAGTTATATTTTCAATATCCTCGAGCCGTTCGCTTAAAGCTCAGGTTATATCATAAAACATGCAGTTTCATTTATTCCCTTTTTCCTTATTTCCGAGTTTGCTTAGAATTTATTGTAGCACGTTTTCACGTTCTTTTGCCGCGGCCCCCGGTGAATAATATCTGCTTTTAAGAATGAATACTCGAAAGCCGGGGGAGTAACGGCTTAACGATAGATACTTCTTGTATTCCATTAAACTTGTTAATAATGTTGGAGGAGGGCCGCGTAGGCTCCTAGAGCCGTACCCAGATGGGGCGGGAGGGGTGTGGGGAGGGGGATAGGGGACGAGGGAAATAAAAGGAAATACGAAAACGCGGGGAGAATACGCAAAAGTTTCGCGAAACGTGAAATTAACTAACACAAGAGCGCGGATTCTTAAAAAAAACAGAAAGAAAGAAAGAAAGAAAGAAAGAATAGAAAAAAAAATAAGTAGAAGAAGAAGAAGAAGAAGAAGAAGAGGAAAGTTTTGCCCTTTCGGGGTCGCGAGCCAGCCGACGGAAAAGTATCATATCGATAGGGAATATAATCTATTTACTCGGTGAGCCTCTCCTTATTTGCTCGAGCGGAATTTCGATGCCCCCACCCCTCCCCGCCCCATAACGATAAAAGGGAAGCGAATAATAAATAACGGGGAGTCGCCGTAAATAGAAGCCAGCCAGCCAGCCGGTGGGGGGTGGGAGTGAGGAGTGAGGAGGAGGAAGGGGGGAGGGGGGGGCTCGGTACCTACTCGCCGTAGGCCAGTGGCTAGGTACCGAGAGCTCTCGCCTGGGCTTACTTGTTAGCCGGCCTTCTTTACCCTTCTTGCTTGCAGGTTAAAGATGTACGGTCGAAAGTACCAGTGGGTGATCGTCGGCATGTACACGGAGGAGTGGTGGCTGCGAGCGGACATGGTCTGCGCCCCCATCGAGCTCCAGGAAGCCCTTCACGGCACTATTTTAACCGACCTACTTCCGCTATCAACGGAGCAACAGATCACCGTCTCTGGGATCGTAAGTGACCGAGAATTTCATTTCATTTCCCAATACTCGGGCGACGGTAAAGCGTAGTATGTACGTATGCTCATCCCTGTCTTTGGCTCGGCCCCGCTTGGCTCCCTCTCTCGGCCACTGCCGGAAAGACGACGATAGTACTCAAAGTAAAATGGAAAAATAACAGACGGTGAACATTGAAGCTTTCGAATCATTAGCCGATGCCTGCTGGCTCCTCCACCAGTCCCTCGTTTATTCCAGTATATACCCGACTGATCGAGGCTCGACACACACACACACGCATATATATATATATATATATAAATAAGGGCTCGGGCAGCTAAGAATAACAATTAATTTCTCTCTCTCTCTCTCTCTCTCTCTCTCGGTCCCGTGTATTTCTTTTATCCGTGATCCCTCAGGTCCAGATCCCATCGAGACTCCAGCAGCCCCCATCCCTGCAAAGCTCGCTAAATCGATTTATATTTACCTTAAATATTGACGCCTGTCACTCCAAGAAGCTCTCAAATTTGAATCGTACCGAAAAATCCGAGTCTGTCAATTATATCGGAATTGGATCTCCGGCTCCGAATGAAAGAGCTCGAGCGAGAGAGGGAGAATCCGGCGGAGGTTGAGGAGTATGTGGCGAAGGGGGCTGGGAAGGGGAGGGAGGGAGGGACGTATTTGATCCGTCAGTACTTAATATTAGTTAAACTAGGCGCTCTCTGTCAAATCTTCCAGGACTATGATGAATCGTACGGGCGCAGATCTCCTGTAGCTTAGCGACTATGCTCCCACCCCCCGCGGATCGATTTACCTATCGAGACATCGAATTACGTAAATTCTTCTTATCGCGCGGCAGTCGATGTGCAATTAGTTACCGATTCGATACGCATTGTCAGACCGTATTGTCCCGTATTCGCAAAACTCCATTTCCATTTGCCACGTGCGCGGCAATGTCAATCGGTTGAGATGCCACGGCAATCTCAAATCGACTCGGAACTGTTATATTTTTTTCAAAAATTAATTACACCGAGCTTAACGGTCTGAAATAATCGAGTGCTCGTGAGCTTTAAAATCGTTAGAATTATATTCTAACGGCGCGCAGCGGGTATAATCTTTATTAACAACGTTAATTCCACGAATCCGACGACTATTAAAAATCTTCTTCTTCTTCTTCTTCTTCTTCTTCATTTTCTCTCTCTTAATTCTTCTCTAATTAAATCATGAAGGGTCTGCGTTACGTACACATTCGTGTAAATCGTGTCAAGTAGTGATAAATCTTTTTAAAATAACAAATAAAAAAAGTGGGAGGAAGGGTTGTTGCGGTACATTTTTGTTCGCGTTAAATCGTAAGGCTTGAAATTAGATTGCAAAAATTTTCCTCCCACGTACACAGATGCAGAGGAGACAGGGGTGACACGTCTACGTGCGTTTACGTTTACGGCTGTAAGAGAAACTCGCGCGGAAGGAAGGAAGGACGAGCGATAGGGACACTCGCGAGGTTTTGCTCTTTTTCCGAAATTCCTTCCGTCTCATGTATTATGTGAGAGGTGGTGAGCCGCGTTACATTTCCGAGGCACAAAAGAACTTAGCTTTTCTCCTCCGCGTATCCCGAGGATGCGAGTCGATGTCACGGCATCCCCTTCTCCTTATTGTGGAGGGAGACTTTACTTACCGCTCTGGCCACTCTCCCCCTCGTTAAAGTCAAGCGGCATCGGATCCCCGGTGACTCATCCCAATTCGTCTCCCCCGTCCTATCGGACCTTGAACGGTACCCTCGCCCCTCGCCCCCTCGCCTCCTCGCCTCCTCGCTCCCTCACCCGTCGCCCCCCCCCCCCCCCTCCAACCCATCATCAGGCTGGGAAAATTTTCCCGTGTCCGGCTGCGTCGGCACGTGGCATCCTCAAAGACGATAGTCCAGGAAGAGGGAAAGCTAATTGGACGTATCTCTAATGCCGCGAAAACATCGACGACGTATTTCCGTGGCCTTACGCCTCCCGTAAAATCGAGCTCGAGGTCTCGCCGATAATCTCCCGGAGGGGACACGCCGAGCACGTGCCGCATGCATACGTAGAACATGCCCCTGGCAGATTGGACGATCGTGATTTCTCGGGTATTATTGGCTAAGGGGGAAAGCCCGCGTGAAAGCCCGTGCAGATTTTCCCCGGAATAGAGCTCTTATTTTTCCGCGGTCGAGCCTTCCCCTCGCCCCCCCCCCTCTGCGGTTAGCAGTTTCCCGCGGGAGAGTCGCGTCCTTCCGCTGACTTTGACATTTCAGTTCCAATATCGTTCCCTTTTTTCTCCTCCTCCGCCTCCACCTCCTCCACCTCCTCCACCTCGAGCCCCGCTCCCTTTGACATCAAAGTCTCGAGTTGAGAATTTCTCGAATAGAGAATGAATTGCCGCGGCTGGATGAGAGCGCAAAAGAGGAGAGTTTATTCAGGAAAGCAAATTTTTAGAATGAAATATCGTGCGAGCGACGTCACCTGACATCTAAAACAAAATAAACTTGAAAGTCGGGGACTGGAGTGCCCCCACCCTTCCCGTCCCCCCCACCCCGAGCTCCCTCTCACAGCGCTTTTCTGATAACTGCGTTCAAATCCCTTTAAAAATACCCTCCTTTACCTCCATCGGTATAATTAAAACTTTACTGGTGCAATTATTATTACTATTACCGCGTCATTGGTATCGCTATTTTGCCAGTGACATTATTGTTCGCACTGAATTGACGCGACAGTGCTGCTCGAGTAAAGTAAATACGTACGATAACGTTATGCTTGTGCTCGGGAAATCTGAAAGGGATCTCCGAGTACGTATGAGGGAACGTCTTTCCGTCCGGCCGTATGAAAAATAATTACGATAAGTGGTGTAATGTACAGATAGACTTACTTGAGTGCATCGAGGAGTAGTAAGTCTCTTGATACGCAGTCGCGTACATTGGAGGTGATATTTTTGAAAGTAAAGCACGGAGGGAATACGTGATATTGAATAAGTTCGATCGTCGGGCACTTTGAGATTGTTTATAAAGTTGGAAAGGGGATGAGAGCCGGAGCCGATTAGACGGATAGGGAAGAATATCTGGTTGAAGTATTGGTTTGGAAAAGCAATTGGGCGTCGGATGGGCTCGAGCGAGGACCAAGTTAAATACAGAGTGATGAATGTGCTACCCTTCCTCCACCACCCCTCTCGTAGACGCCCGACGAGTACCTGACAGAGTATGACGCGCGCCGAGGGACGGATTACTCCCGTTTCCACGGCTACACGTACGACGGGATCTGGGCGGTGGCCCTGGCCATTCAGCACGTCGCCCGTAGGATACGGCACTTCCGTCGCAACCAGACGGTCGCCGACTTCCGGTACCGGGACGAGCTCTGGGAGCGGCTTTTCCTCGAGGCCCTCAGGAACACGAGCTTCGAGGGCGTCACCGTAAGTTTTCTAATTCCATTATCCCTTCCGGTTCATTTGCGGCCTCGGCTTCCCCGTCCCCGCGCAACCACTCGCCGCTCTACTCTAATCCCGTTAGCCCGACGAAACTATTACCCCAATGACCCGTCCGCGAGCCGACGTGCATGGGCTTTTCTCAAACTTTTGGCCCATCGCTTGCCTCCGCCGTAACCGTAAAGCGCCCATCGATCATAAAGTTACGATTATTAACTGTTACTTCGATAACTATCGACTACGGTGACGGGAAAGTCCCGAGCTTTCAGGGGAATTTTATACCCGAGCTCTTTGACCCTGAAACGGCATTGGTCCGACCAAATGAGCTCATCGGTCGAGTAAAGAATTTCGCTACGACGCGTAATGGACGTCAATGAATTCCCGACCTCCTAATTAGTCATTCGAAGAGCCTGTCGGTCAACGGCAATTGTCCCTGCTCGATAGAAAAACACCCGAGTCCGGACTTAGCGCTAACATCGTCCCTTCCGCCTCGTACAGCTTCCCGACATCCCATGGGCTGACCGTGGTCGCGCATCCCTGTAAATACGAAAAGTGTAATAACCAGGCGTTATTACACCGATTACGCAATATTTAATAACATCGGTTGTCGCGGCTCCCCCCACCTTTCCGTCTCTCTCTTTGACCGACTGTATGTCGCGACACGGGTCCCTTACGAGCACGGGCGACCGCCTTCGAGAAGCTCTCCCTTTAATTGCTCGATTACAGAGTGAGGGCGGGGGTAAGTATGGCGGCACCCCTCGAAAGTCGCCTCATTTACAATCCACTCCCCGTATAAACGACATTGACACTGACACTTTTACCATTATATCAAACGCCTAGATTACTTCTTTCGGCCCCTATTCCCTTATCGTCAGCGTCTATCGACTACCATTTGGCCCCCGTACGCTCCGATTTCCGTCGATCCCTCCTTCTCTATACATACAATCGACGATAATTAACGTAAACATCGCCTTGTGGTCGATTCATGCATAACACGACGTTTGAATATCCAATTAGACGGCTAAGCTAATCTCACGGACGGTCCCATTCCATCAAATATCCTCTGCCCTCTGTATTGTGCGTATACACACACACGCGCACGCACCCACATGTATATATTATTATTATTTTTCACTTACTCGAGTTTTTATTATTTATGACCGGAGTGACAAAAGCAGTGGCAGTAATAAATATTTTTTCACAGGGTCCGGTGCGCTTTTACGACAACGAGAGAAAAGCGTACATTCTACTAAAACAGTTTCAAAGTAAGTATAAAAGATTTGTCAGGGGACTTTTTACCAAAGACGCTCTCGTTCTCGGTCGATTAATCCGTAAATCGGTTTTCTTGGGATCGAGCTTCCGACTACGGCGCACCCGGTGCCAAGAAGTATCTAATCGAAAACAGGTGAATTTTGACGAACTCAAAAATCGATAAATAAATTCAGGATAAACTGACCGCATCCAACAAAAGTCTCCCCGTCAAAAAAAAAAAAAAAAAAAAAAAAAAAAAAAAAAAAAAAAAAAAGAAAGAAAGAAAGAAAGAAAGAAATCTATTTCATCGCGAGAGTAAAACTTTTTTACGAAGCAATCCCGAGCAATTGATCTCGGGAGATGCCCGCGCGATAAAAAGCAAGGAAAGTAAAAAGGTAAAACGGCCGGGACGACGAGGGGGAGGGGGTTTTAGAGGGAAGTTATTTTATAAATAGCTTACTTTCTTACCTTCGGACGGGAGGGTGGGCCGGTGAATCTGGGAATGGCGTTATTCCGAGCGCGTCAGCCGGTGACATTAAGCAAGTTACCTTTTCTTCGAATATACCGGCGGATCGATAGACTCCCGGCTCTCGATCCCGGGTGCCAATCACTTTGCGAAAAGACCTTTCGCAATAAACCCCGGCCTCTATGGCAATAAATGCCATTGTCCTATCGCGTCGACTATCGCAACGACAGGGGGTGGAAAATAAAAATTAGCTCCCACGAAGGCCGATGCGGGCAAGTTCGAAAAAGTCCACGTCGATCAAGCCTGTGTGTAGTTGACGGTCATCGGTTCTCTACACGAGGGTGGAGGAGATAACGTAATTTTCGCCGTCCTTCGCGCTCAAGGACCTGTCCGACTTCGGGGCTGGAGCTGGGATGCGAGAAGTTGTGGGATGGTGAGGGGGGGGGGGGTCGTGTCGACTTAAAAGAAAGAAGCTGCGTGATTTAAAGACGCGAGGTAGAAAAGTCCGGGATGACAAAGTTTGACGGAGTATAAGACTACATGAAGATTGGTACGTCCGTGCGTGTTGGCTGGGCGCGCGCGTGTGTGTGTGTGTGTGTGTGGATGGGTGTGGGTGTCTGAGTTAGCTTGATCTTTATTTGAGCTCGAGGGGACGCTGCCGCCGCTGCAGCCGCCACCGCCACCGCCACCGTCGCCGCCGCCGCCAAGGCAATAAAACTTTCCGTGAGCACGTGACGGAGCGTCAATTGCCACCGGTGGCCGAGACACGGAAAATATCGAGTCGCGAGCCAATGTAGGGTACATTACTTTGTAGCCGAGTGAAAAATGCAATTTCATTCTCGTCGAGTGGCCGATGTCGGTCGTAATTCCCTTCGCTCGTCGCAAGCGTCTGCGTAAGCGCGCATAAAAGCTCGCTAATTTCGCGGGACGGTAGCTCGTCCTCGTGCGTGGGGGATCTTAAATTGACAGTAATTACAGGCGTCCGATGTAGATCGATCGATCCGAGGAGCCGCAAGGCGAAAGCTCGGCTGCTAATGATTACGTGCTTTTAAAGGTGACAATGAGGTGAAAGTCGGGGAATACGACGCAATCACTGGCACGTTAGATTTAACACGAGGTCAGCCACTGCTTTGGCGGGGAAAGTCACCGCCGAAAGACAGGACTCTGCACATAATCGAACATTCCACGGTGAACATTACGATTTATGCAGTACTTGCATCGGCAGCGAGCCTTGGGATTGTTATGGCTGCTGTTTTCCTGGCCATAAACATCAAGTACAGGAATCAGAGGTAGAGCATTGAGCCGATCGATTTTATAACACGTACTTGCGAGTCGGTCGACCGATGGGCGGCTAATCGGAATACCGGATACCAATGAGGTCGACGCGGCCGAGATATAAGCTCCTCGGTACGAGCTTTACGAGGCCTTACCGACCCGCCAACAGCTTTCACGGCTTATTTATGTAAGGCATAAGGAACGTGCCGCCTCGACCTCGTCCTGATATACGCGCCGACGTTATTCCGAGTTACCGATGCACTTCTTATTATTACCTCCCCGACACATCGAGCCCGGAAGCTATAAGACCCGGTCGTTCTCGCGCCCCTCTTGCAGGTACATAAAGATGTCGTCGCCCCACCTCAACAACCTCATCATCATCGGCTGCATGCTCACCTACAGCAGCGTCATCTTCCTCGGCTTGGACTCGCAGTTGTCGAGCGTCACCGCCTTCCCCTACATCTGCACGGCCAGGGCTTGGCTACTCATGGCTGGCTTTTCCCTGGCCTTCGGCTCCATGTTCTCGAAGACCTGGAGGGTCCACTCCATCTTCACGGACGTTAAGCTCAACAAAAAAGTGAGAGATCCACGCCGCTCTCTCTCTCTCTCTCGCTCGCTGGCTCTCTCTCTCTATCCAATGTCCCTAGAGAAGGGAGAGAGAGTGAGTGAGAGAGAGAGAGAGAGAGAGAGAGAGAGAGAGAGGAGACGGGAGCACCTTGCCAAGCGAGATAAATAAATTTATTTCGTCCCAAGGTCATCAAGGACTACCAGCTTTTCATGGTTGTCGGAGTCTTGCTCTTTATCGATCTCGCCATAATGACGACTTGGCAGGTCGCCGATCCCTTTTACCGAGAAACTAAGCAAATGGAGCCCTACGTGCGTATATTTATAATAATTTTCTTAAACTTTAATTTATTAAACACTTTGAAAAGCTAAAGCGTCCCGAGGCGACTAACGGAATGCTGCCTTGTATGTTTTTAGCCCCATCCATCGAGCGAAGACATAATAATAATGCCGGAGAACGAGTACTGTCAGAGCAATAGAATGACTGTATATTTAGGAAGTATCTACGCTTACAAAGGTCTATTAATGGTAAGCAGGACATAAAGAGGCTTTTACAAAAGCCACCGTCCGTTCAACGGATTTCATTGATAAATCACCCTCGCCCTCGTCATCCTTATCTTCGTTATTGCCATTATTGTTATTATTAATAATATTATTACTGAGAGGTGTAGGTGCTAAGCTCGGTGCATCCAGTTTGCCGGGCCGTAGCTTCGTGCGCCTCAATTGCTTCTTAGAGCGGAGCGTGTATGAGGATAAGACGTAACTGAAGTATGTCGAAAGGGAAACCTGAAAACTTCGAAAGCCTGCGTTCTTTTTTTGGATATTCAATGCGCTGCTGCTTTGGTTCTTCCGGCTTGTTTATCTTAGTAAAGGGTGTACTCCTCGGGAAGTTACTCAAATTGTGTACTCGAGGCAGGATGGGCCGGTTACTCATAAATTATTCGTTTACTATTCGTGAACTTAATAATGCCAATAAGGGATAATGAAAATTTTAGAAGCAGATGTAAGTTTTACGAAGTCCGGGCTAACGTGCCGAAGAAAACTGGAGGTAAAATCACGAGGAGCAATCATAACTTCATTTCATTAATTCAATTTGAAATTGAAATGGGACCTTAATTGGTGCAATTAGAAATTCAAATAAGTCAAGTTAGTAAAATTTTCAAATTACATAGACATTATTTGTAACAAGTCTTCCGAAATAGTGTTTTACGAGTGCGCGTGTGCGCGCTTACGCGAGTCACTGCGCCTACACCTTATAACTTATTTATCCCCACACGTATAAACCCGTGTGTTTGTGTGTTTGCGTATTTGTGCGGAGGTAAATGCGATATTGTCACGTAATACGATTGCTAAAGTTAGTTTTAACGTAATAACGAGTCCTCCCACTCCCAGCATCCGCAGTACTCCGAGTACTCGTTACTTATATTACTATTTATTACTATTTATTATTATTGTTATAATTATTAATATTTTCTTTTGTCGGTTGAAAATTCATATGGACGTTCGTAACGTCGGTCTAGAGAGATATTAGCCAAAGAGGAGGTGGAGGAGGAGGAGGAGGAGGAGGAGGAGGTCCAGAGTCGCGAATCGTCAAGATTATGGGGTTATTGGGGTGTCATAAAGCGGGGTGACTTTGATGTTGCAGATATTCGGCGCCTTCCTCGCCTGGGAGACGCGGCACGTCAGCATACCGGCACTAAACGACAGCAAGTACGTCGGCATGAGCGTTTACAACGTAGTCATAATGTGCGTAACCGGGGCGGCCATCAGTTTTGTATTAGCCGATAAGCAGGACGCCATGTTCATAATGCTGGCGGTTTTCATAATATTTTGCAGCACCGCCACCTTATGTCTCGTCTTTGTCCCGAAGGTAACTAACTAACTGTGCCGTCGAAGCCTCTCTCTCTCTCTCTCCCGGCTCCCTCCCTCTCCCGGCTGCCCCCCCCCCATCAACCCCACCCGCAGCCGGCCACCGGATTCGTAAATACCATCGAATAAAAACGTCTGTGGATCGCCGACGTCAGACTCCCTCGAGTAGCTCGACTCTTGCCATTTAAAATTTCAAAACCGCGTGCCCCGCGTGCTCGACGACCTCACCCGTCCTCGTGGAGGGCACCCGTTTGCAATTATCCGAAATTAATTTGCACCTCGAATGCTTAAAAGTAAAAAAAAAAAAAAAAAAAAAAAAAAAAAGAAGGGGCCGGCTCTGACGTTTGATCCTTGCAGCTGATAGAGCTGCGCAGGAATCCTCAGGGCCAGATAGACAAAAGGTTCAGGCCGACCCTGAGGCCGATGTCGAAGGCACGCAGGGACTCGACGGTCAGCGAGCTCGAGGAGCGCTTGAAGGACGTGACGACCGCTAATCAAAAATTTCGAAAACTCCTTCACGAGAAAGACGCCGAGCTACAGGTCGGTTATTATAATGATAATAAACGTGATAAACGTGAGGCCCCGATCGCGCACTTCCACTGCCCTGCTTTATCTTTCAGATGTATTTAAGAAGACTCGGGGACGACAATATGGCGGACACCCAGTCGTCAATGGACAAATTGGCTGTGCCCAGGCACGACGCGACCATCAAGAGAGAAGGTATTTACCGTTGTTAATTGACTCGTTAATTATTACTTGAGAAGGCTATCGTCTGATTATTAGAGGCCGAGCTTCGAAGCCTGTTTTAATCATAGATGATTGATCATCCATTAATATTAATAGCCATGTAAATAATATATAAGACTAAGACTAGTGAAGGAAACTTCCTTATTCGCAATCTGTATGTTAGAGCCGAGGGACCAGCGGGATAGCACTAAAAATTTTAAAGGTCAGTTCACACGTATGGCAAGTTTGTAATGTTCCTTATAATCGGAATGGTCATCGCCTGCAATAAACTAGAATGCTCATCGAAATGCATGCTAATAATCCGTGTACGAGGGCAGTTTCGAACTCTTCCTATCCCCGAACAATAATAATAGCGCGCTAGTCGCATTACATTCTATTATATAAACAGTATTGCGCATTAATCTTTTACGAATCTACTCGGTACATGCCTCTGACTGTATTTGTTGACAATGCCATGCGATCCTCCCTACTCTTTCATGACTTTTGCACTTTAACGAGTTACTTTAATTACATGGATGTCTATCAATCGCTTTGTTCGTACCCCCGCCCCCAATAACCCGCTCTATACTTATTTATTTATTTTTTTATTTTTTCTTTCTTTCTTTCTTTCTTTTTCTTTCTTTTTCTTTTTTCGTCAATCCCTTTAATGCAAGAAAATCAACACGTAACAGTCGACATTCAGTTTACACAAACTTTCAAAGCAGACAGCACGAGAAACATATAATTTCATTACACAGAGCATATTTGCCTTACGTAATGAAGCGAAAACTAATGTTGCACGATACTTTTATCAGCATTGCTCAGCGAGCTCGGCCTTTTTTTTTTTTTTTTTTTTTTTTTTTTTTTTTTTTTTATATAAAGAAAGGAATGAATTGTGAATCCAATGTCGAGGGCGACAAGGGCGCTTTGCGGGCTTACGATTAAAGCTGGTTCGAAAATCCGGTCGCTCTGTTATTAGAAAGGAATTGAGACTCCGTATCAGGAGAGGCCTCGCGCCAGCGGTAATAATGCATAAATGTGTTGCTTGCAGGCCCGTCGGTCACCACGGAAACCACCGATATCTCCATGTCCATGTGCAGTCTCAACTCGACGACGAATATCTCCCAGCTCGAGGGGGATTACGTCAACGTGAACCCGTTGGAGCAACAGGTTACCAAGTGCGTCAGTCCGCAAACTTACACTGTACACCTTACCACCACCTCTTCTAATCATTCGTGTTCCCCGAGATCACCGAGCGATGATTCATTTACAAAAGTTTATTCGCGACTTTATTCACGAGCGCCCCTGCTCAGCTCAATTACCTTGACAAATCATAATAAAACTTTGCTCCCCCCCCCACGCCCCCCTTGTCGCTTTTAAAATTTCACCCCATGAATTCAAGCCGAAACCTACGTCTGCCGCCTTCACGCCTTTATACACATTTACGAATTATTATAAAGTTTTTTTTACATACCCTGCTCGAAATTCCATAAAGTCTGCAAAGCCCTCTCGTATCTACGGGCGAGCATTATAACTTTCAAAGGCATTTCAAACGTTAATAATTGAATTTCACTTAAATTTCTCGCTCGTAGTCTACGGAGCCTTTGCGAAAGGATTTTAATGACCCCCGCGATGTTACGCGGTGAGCGCCATCTGTCGGCGTGTCGCGAATCACAGTGCATGGGATTGACGGAGCGCTGGGGGTCCCGATTAACCGAGAGAAACGCGTCTCGCCCGGATAGGAAGAAGACATCCTTCTCGAATACGGTGGCGAGCAGCGAGAGCGAGAGAGTGCCGGTTACGCCCTCCCACGGGAGCCTCCCCTCGGCCTTGAAGCAGCCGGCGGCCGAGACCGGGACGGGGAACCTGCGGCGGAGGACGCGAGCCTCGGGTACGGAGGCCAACTGCCGGACAAGCGGCGCCGACTTCGTCGAGGAGAGCAGCCGCCCGAGCGAGAAGGCCCAGCCCGGCACCCCGGCCAAGGAGATACGTCGCTCGCGCCTCCCGACCCCACCCCCACCTAAGAACGTCTCCTTTGGCGATCTCCACGAGGAGAGCTACATCGAGCAGCCGATACTCCCCCCGCCCGTGCAGTTCATCCCGAAACACAGGCACATCGGTAATTTACCTCTGCTCCCTATGTATGCTGCATGTACCGACGATACTCTCGTAAACCGAGGCCACCGCTACCCCGAGGGATTAAATAATGCGAACGTCGTGTCTGTGTGTGTTTGTGTGCAGGTGGCGTAGGTGCAACGAGTACGGTCGGCACGAGTACGGCTACGTTGATGGCGACGACTGCGACGACGACGACAATGACGACGACAACTCAAACGTCGACCCTGAAGAGGAGGTCCTCGGTGAAGAACTGCGAGGCCCTGCACTCGCAGCAGGAGCTATTCGAGAAGCGACGCACGAGCGTCCCGGCAAACTCCATCAGGTACACGTCGACGGAGAACATGAGCCGGGCCGAGGAGTCGGCCGGGTCCTTCGACAGGGGCTACGTGATCGGGGAGTGCGGCCACAAGCGAATGCTGCCTGGGACCGGGTACCGCTGCGAGAAGCACGGGGGACGAGGACACGGGCACGCGATGCTCAACGGCTCCTCGGAGACGACGCAGACGATAAAGAGACACAGGGGACACTACGAATCGCACAACGCCAGCTCACCCAGTGTACCTGCCATAGTGAACGCCAGCTACTCGGACACGGGTACGTAAGAAGTAACGGACGGCCGCCTAATCGATCTGACGACTGGAATGACTAAGGGTTTGAGACTAAGGGTTATTGAGGGGCGGGCAAGGGGGCAGCGGCTTTGACGCGGAGGGGGGAAGAAATCAAGTGTACCCGAGTCTTGTTCACAGAAAAGTTCGAGGAGCCGACGTCGGGGACGATCCAGCGCTCGGTGTCGGAGCGCTCCAGAGAAAAGTGCGCCGAGACGGCGAGGGTCTCGAATAACCGGAGCCACCCGTTCTCGGAGTGCCCGCACCGTGCCCGTCGTAGCCGCGAGTGTCATCGGCACGTGGAGTCGAAGCTGCGCCAGCAGTCGAGCCGACTGGACCACGTACAGAGCACCCCGGACGTCGCGACCATCCACAGCTGCAAGCTTCGGAACGGGAACCCGCGGCTTGCGACCAACGGCGCCCCCAAGATGTACAGCGCAGTCTCGGACGGCGAACTCCTCGACGTCGCGATCCTCCCCATATTTCAGAAGCTCATAACCGAGCGGCACAAGAGCACGAGCAGCAACCGCTACGGGGCCAGCGTCGCCAGCTGTCCCAATATATCCATTAAGTGCGACATCGTCGAGTACCTTTAACCGGCGGCGCTCCTCGACCCTCCTCGGCCACCGATCCTAGTGCGATTGAGTGCGAAGATTAGCTAGAGAGAGAGAGAGAGAGAGAGAGAGCGCACCTTGTACCGCGTCTACTCTCCGAGCCCCCCGCCCCCCTGTCCTGCGCATATAAATATATCACGCCTCATACTTCAACCCGTTAATATATACCGATACTGCCCTCTGAGCACCGGTGACCCACTCTCCTCGGTACTCGGCTTCCCATCCTCCCACCCATCCCCGCCCCAACCACCGCCACCACCATCACTACCACCACCACCACTACCACCACCACCAACGCCACCGCCACTACCAAATACCACGCCGCATCCCGCGTCCCTTTATCTTTGCATCATTATACGATCGTAGGAGGTATCGTAGGAGTAATTGTACGGGACCGACTGGGAATGACTATTTCTTCTGTTTTTCTACGACGTGGATCGATCGCAGGGGAGGCCGGAATAACGTCTCGGCTACTTTATAAGTATTTTTTATGATAATTCGAAAGAGTGGCGGCTTTATTAGACCCTGAGCTCGAACCTCCCCGCCAATAGACGAACGTTAGGGCAAAGAGCGAGAGACGCCACCGCCACTCGACGCTTTTGTAATGAAGAAATTGTGTCCGGGTGGGTGGGAAGAGATCGTTTCTTATCACTTAGCAGTATTGAGCAGGTAGCCACCGCTCGCTAAACAATCCAAAGACTTTTAAGAAAAACTTAAACCTGTCAATTATTCTGCACGCGCGGTATCTTCGTTTGCGTAAGTCTCGAGATCCATCCTTACGGCGAGCCCAGCCTTCCTCAAATCACTTTCTACCTGCGCTTACTTGTGTGCGCGACCGTCAAGCTAATTATTCGTCGGGGCTACAGATTTATTTGGCGCTTGTACTGGCATTAATCATAATTTCATTGCCGAGAAGCGTTTGTCATCTCTCGTAAGAGATGCAGTACACGCTCTACGTACTGCGAGTGACGGGGCTTTCTTTACCGTAAGATCGATCGGATAATTAAATATCGTAAGGTGCTTGCAACAACATTACAACGTTTAACAATAACGCATAACATGAAATGTACAGAAAAGACGAAGTAATAAAAAAAAAAAAAACAAAACTTAGGGTGGTATTGAAATTTGACACGTCAGCAATGTGTTCGATTTTTATCTTGTACAGTCAATCAACGAATTCATTATAAAATTATTATGTCGCATTCTTATCTTATTCGCTCCTTTTGTCTCATTCGTTCGTATACGTTGGAAGATACGAAGCGAATGTCGCGCCCCACGTATTATTCACATTCACGCATAGTGACCACACGCACAATGCGCCACACATACGATTAGGAATAACGAAATATAAATAAATAAATAAATAAATACATAAATACATAAATACATTAATAATAATAATAATAATAATAATAATAATAAATTGCAAGTAAACTATGAAAGCGCGAATGTTAAGGCTCGTTCGTTAATGAATACTGTTCACCAAGATCTTTGTACTCGTACACGTTTCGATCCTCGTTTAGACGATAGGAAGGCGATCGAAGAAAAGGACGAAGGAGATCAAAAGAAGAGCAACTTCCCGACTCAAGAACTGTTTATAATAGAAAAAAATCTGTCGTACAATCTCTATCGACTATTTCGACTATTGACTACTTAACGTAGTTGCTTAGATAATATTGCGAAAAATATGATAAGCGGGTGTACTATGGAATATTTAGTGAATTCAATGTGCGGCGGCGTATGTGACGTGCGAAAGGACGATTGCCGTTGATCACGTGTCCTTGTGATGGCGAAGAAGAGACAAGGAAAATCATGTGATTTGCTAAGGACGAGCATTAGAAGGACTATTGAGAGTTCGTTAGAAAAACCACATCATGTATCGCTCCTAATGTATTTCTTCCTACGGAAATCGATTTCGAAAAATCACTTTCTTTTTCCTTTCGTAGTAAAACGTACCTCTAAAGCCTAGGCGCAAACCGTCACCTGTACTTTTGATATATCTGTGCGGCTCGTCTACCTTCGTACCTCAACACTAACGAAATTACTAGTAAATAATCGGGATTCTGTATATAAGCATTATATACATACGTATATAAACGTATGTGTGCCGGCTTGGACTGAATTTATAAAATATACATTCGAAAGCAGAGGAACTTGACTTTTGAAACTTTTTCAATTTCAATATGAACGATCGTCTCAATCTTACTAAATTCGGGAACTTAATAAATTATTATTCAGATTTTTTAATCAAAAATTTACCGCGCACGCGTAGAGTCCTCGGTTAATGGCTAATTATTTCGCTAATTATTTAGGTCACGGCTAACAATTGTAACGTGTCTCTTTCATTCCTTAGATCAGTGTCCAAGTAATTATATTTTATTTTTATTACAATGAATGTGGTAATAAGAGTTCCGATTCCTTCGTTCCTTCGTTCCTTCGTTCCTTCTAGTCAATAAAATCCAGTCTAGTACTTTGCTAGAGGCTTTACGTAAAACATCGTCATGGTACACCGCTATACTGTGTGTAATATTTCGCACTTATCCCGACACTGCATAACAATGACTTTTCCACGTGTAAATTAAGATAAACGTAAGCAAAATTAAACGAGCTCATATTGAAAATTATGATATTCATAATACGGTGCGCAAGCGTATGAATGGTCATGAGGATCCGTACTTCTTAGGAAATATAGTAAGTGTTATTGAAGGCTGTCCCGTAAACGTTAGCGAGTGTATCGTTTCTTATTGTATAAATAATTACGTGTACGTCTTTACATAATTTAAGAACATAACATATTACTTAAATAATAATCTTAAGCGTCTCTTTGGTTTTGTAAATACAAGTTTTTGAGCAATTCCTATTGTTTGTGTACAATATTGACCAGGAATCCTTAACTCAAGCAGCTTGGTGAATGTCAATTTATTGAAAAACTATAATTTCTTAATTATTGCAAAAATTTTAGATAATTGCGATCGCGATGGCCTTTAATAATTATGGTTTATTTAACTGCGGGTTGAGCGGCTGAAGGTTATTATAGTTAGCAGCGGGTTCTGCCCAAGGCGCCAATATTGTTGAAACATTTAATAGATGTATACTGAAGCGTTTTTAAATATTATTAATCTTTAATAAAATTGATCTAGTGAAGAACTCGTGTGAATGTTAGCCGTACTTGCAAGTAAGGAAGGGAAGCACACTGAGATGAAACATTTGTTTATTTGATTATTTGTACGATAACATAAAATTTGTTTACTGTCAATGAACTTTATTGTCGGTTAATAAATTTATTATCGCTTAATCAATTTATTTATTGCCAATATCTATCGGCTTATACCTCCAATACGTACGTCATTCAAAATAGTTAAGCACTGTATTCTTTATATGCACATATTTTTTTATGTATTGCACGTTTTATTTATTACGTATTTAAATTATTTAATAAACGTTATTTTGAGTAAGGTAATATGTATATATATATTTATAGGTATGTATGTATAGCTACTTGAAATTATTCCATTTTTGGATTGAAATTTGGATTTGAATTTTCCTCCCTCTTTTACAAGCACTAATGATACAATGAAATGGCATTTTTAACGTAAATAAAATGAAGAGGAACATGAGACGTCGAGAGTCCTTACTGGAACGAGCCCTGAGAAACTAAGTTATAAGAATTTGGTAAATTTCCAAATTCCCAGTGACGTAAAGAATCTACAGTCGGACGATTTATAAGTTCGTAAATATATCAGTGGATAAATGTTTGCGTATTGATGTTAAACGGCAAGGCATTGATTCGCAAGGAAGGGATGGGTAATTTATTAAACCATTTCGTATGATGTGTACGACATTGACCTCTGGAGCTGCTGATTTTGAGAGAATCGTCGTGCACTCGTGATAGACGGATTGGAAGAAAGTCGGCCATTCCGTCAAAGGCGACTTAAAATTTGACGTCATAGTAAGCAATATTTGAAAAGAGTCATTTAAAACTGACGTATAAATTTTAATAAGCAAAGGGGGGTGAGGTGAGTACGGGCTGCGGGAAGGAAATTGTTGATGAATGTACGCTGGAGTGGGTGAGGGGGTCGTCTTATAAAAATAAAAAAAAAAATCCTTCTGGCGGTTGATGAAAAATTCAATAAGCCAGCGTCTAGAAAAAATTTCCATAACAATGAAAGACTTGGTGGGCTACTTTCCCTGAATTGAAAAGATCCTAGTATTTTTAACGGCCCCGCGTTCGCGTCCGCGTCCGCGTCCGCGTTGACGTCCTCCCCGTTGGCACAGCGCCGGGCGGGTATTTTCTCCGCTTTTCCGGCAAACTTTCATAAAACCGAGGAGTAATTCCCGTAGATTTAACACGTAAATAAAAGAATAGCGGAGCTCGTGTAAAAGTCCTGCCCTTCTTCCGAAATCCTAAATCTTAAACATAATTGCGGAACTGCCTTTCTTACGGACAAATCCGTTTACTCGATAAAACTCCCCGAACAATACTCTTATTAAACTTTCTTTTAATACCGCATTTTAAATGCTCCTCTTTGATCCTTCGCCCTCACCCCTTCCCCCTCACCGCCAATAATCCCCGGCGCTCATTCTCAATCGAATCTGATCGATTCCGTCCCAATGATTCGACAAATTCTTAATTATTTCTGTTATTATTAATATACTTGCTTTGTGTCTATTTACATTCCCTACATTCTTCTTCTTCTTCTTCTTCTTCGTCTTCATTTATTATAAAAATGATCGCTTGATACTTTTAAGAAATAATATTAACGTTTATTAGTTTAATCGTCTTTTCCCTGTAATTCAGTCTCTTAAATTAAAAAGCTTATTTTTGAATATGAACATAACGAATATATATATACAGGGACGTACATTGTAGGGATTAAATATTTTTATACAAAATACTACAGGTAATGGTAATTGAATTTTCAAGTACCTATTCTTTTAACTGGTGAAACCGAATCTTACCGTGTGCGTCCTGTATTCATATAATAGATAAATTTTACGTACATGCGCAGCCGATAATGGCATTTTCACTCAACATAACGAAAATGTATGATCGTATGGATAGATAAAGAAAATTTTCAAGAACGGGTACAGATAATTGATGTACGTAGCAATGGTAATTGATCATTACGATGATAATGTCACCCTCTATGATCAATTGTCGGTCAAGCGAATGACGACAGCGATGAGCCTTTGTGTCGACAGAGGGCACCACCGACAAATTTTCCACTAGGAGCGGAGTATTTACTATTTATACCTGCTTTGTTTTCCGGCATTATTGGCAATAGTAAATAATTTATACAGTACTCGTAAGTTTTTTTTAATAACAATTTCGCTATTTAGATCAACTACTATGGTTTTATCATTCTGAATTCGAATTTTCTTTTGTAGCTTGTAAATTTACTTCATACTTTAGAACTATAAATGCGTTTAAATGTTATCAATATTACTTTACTTTTGCGATAAACCTGTTTATTAATTTACAATTTATAAAGCTATTGAACCAATCTAATTATATTTAGAAGTTAATCTACACACTAAATTTCTTTGATTGGGTTTTATGATTTTAATTTCAATTTAGAAATTCTAACCTTCTTTCAAACTTTACATAAAGTTAACGGGTGTTGAAGAAAATATCATAGAATATTGTTTTTGTAAGGATTAAGATGTCAGATGACGAAGATGTCCATTATGTTAAAAAACCAAAGACTCTTCATTATGGTTCTCTGGAAGAATCAGAGCGGATCCGCATTACAACAACAAACTCAGAATCCAATGAGGATGGCAAAGAAAATCATAGTATGTCCAGTGGACCTATGCTTATTGGTAATATACATACATCAAATGAATATATGGATCTGGAAGATGATATGTCCAAAGATCGTCAGGCACTATTAGAAGAATTTGAACGAAGAAAAAAGGCAAGACAAATTAATGTATCAACGGATGATTTTGAAGTAAAAAAAAATTTAAGACAATTAGGAGAACCAATATGTTTATTTGGAGAAGGACCAGCTGATAGAAGAAATAGATTAAGGGAACTTTTAGCTAGCTTAGGTGAAGATGCAATAAAGAAAAGGGAAGACGATGATAAATCAACTCAAATTGATAAGGATCCAGAAAGCACTTGGTATCACGAAGGTCCTGAATCATTAAGAGTAGCTCGTTTATGGACTGCTAGTAAGAAAAAATTATTTATCTTATAAATTTATAATTTCTATAAATATATGTTAATAATAATATATTTTTTAATAATGTAGCCTACTCAATTCCTCGAGCGAAACAGCGGTTGGAAAATGCTAGAAAAGATCTGGAATTACCAGCAGCAACAAGAACAGCTAGACGACAGGAGTTATTGAAAAAGCTTCAAGCATTGACAATATATTGTTCACAAATTGGAGATACAAGGCCTATATCATACTGTCAATTCAGTCCTAATTCTAAAGTACTTGCAACAGCCTCGTGGTCTGGCTTGTGTAAACTCTGGTCCATGCCTGAGTGTAATTTACTACGCACATTAAAAGGTCATGGATGCAACGTAGGATGTATTGTATTTCATCCTAAGGCTACGATAACTGAAGATATATTTGAGGAGCATGTTTCAAGAACATGTATTTTAGCTAGTTGTGCCAGTGATGGTAAATAACTTAGTCATAGATAAATCTATTGTAACAAACCAGCAGCTCATCGTTTAAGAAAAGTGATGTAAGCTTACGTTCAAGGACAAAATGTCAGTAAATAAATAATATTTTGTCTTTGAAAGCTTACTAAACGCGATTAATAGATAATTTTATTTATAATTTTATTGATCTGCACAAATTACTTTTATAACAAGCGCCAAGTTTAAGCTAAGGTCAAAGCCAAGTCACTGTGTATTATAGATTCTTTTGTATAAAGTAACTGTCCTGTTATATTAAAAATTGCAATGACTTAGCCTTGAACCGTGTTTATAATAAAATAAGCTGGAGTTATAATGTTGTAAATTCCTGATTCTTATTCTGCGCTGTTTATCAATAGGATTATAATTATAACGATGAGGCATTTTTTGTAAGAATGACCGTTGGCCAGTAGTGAGTAGATTTTATTATTGTTCCAGGTTCGGTTAAGCTATGGGGTGGTGGAAAAGGTGAAAAGCCTTTAGCAGATGTAGAAGGACATGAGCCTAACAGAGTATCGAGACTGGCGTTCCATCCTTCCGGTCGATTTTTGGGAACCTGTTGTTACGACTCGTCGTGGCGCTTGTGGGACTTGGAACAGCAAGCCGAGGTCTTGCATCAGGAAGGGCACACGAGACCAGTGCACTGCATAAAGTCATTACATACCACATATAATATACATATTGTCATATTGTCTAAAAGGAGCTCGATAAATGAATTTGTCGACGAGCCCGCGTAGCCGAATAAAAATATTCATGTGAAATATTGTGAATTTCAGTTTCCAAATTGACGGATCGGTCGTGGCCACGGGAGGACAAGACTCGTTTGGAAGGGTCTGGGATCTGCGAACCGGCCGATGTATCATGTTCATGGAAGGCCATTTAAAATCAATTTTCGGCATCGACTTTTCGCCGAACGGCTTCCACATAGCGACGGGCTCGGAGGACAATTCCTGCAAAATTTGGGACCTGCGGAAGAGGTCGTGCTTATACACAATACCAGCTCACCTGAACTTAATAGCGGACGTTCGGTATCAAAAGGAGGACGGCCAATACTTGGTTACGGGCTCTTACGACGGGACTGCGAAGATCTGGTCGAACAACACGTGGCAGCCGTTGAAGACTTTGCCAGGTCACGATGGCAAGGTCATGTCTATCGACACTTCCGGCGATCATAAATTTATAGTAACGAGTTCCTACGACAGAACTTTCAAATTATGGGCGCCGGATACTTAACTGTAAATATGAATATTTGTTTTTATTTGAATTTTGTGACTCTCGAGACTGGAAGAACAGCGAAGCTGAAAAGCATTGCCATCCGAATGAAATAAACGAATAATGTATAATTTTAAATTTGTACATAAATTTTCTAGAATAAAAGCCATTGAAAATGACTAGATTCTTTTCTCTCTCTCTCTCTCTCTCTCTCTCTCTCTATCTCTCACTCTCTATCTATCTATCTCGTTATGTTTATAATCGTTATGGAACGTAAATGAATTAGACGTATTAAAATCATTTGTCGCGGGTAGGGGGGGGGGGCGGGGGGTAGGAGCTGAAAAACACAATTGTCTATTACGGGAGGAATGAAAAAATGTGTGCATGTTTATCGGGAAACATGTGCGATTAACAATTATTGATTTATTTCGACGCGAGGTCACTTGGTGCAGCGACCCGCTCCCCGATTTAACGAAGATCGATGCACCTTGCATCTTTGTTTGGTATGTCTTTCGCCTTATCGGCCTTCCCGCTCAACCGTGGAGTTTTATCAATCGAATGACGTCAATTCTCAATCGCTAACCGTACTAATTGCTTTATACCCAAAAAATAAGGCAAAATGTAGTCTAACAACACGAGAGACGCATGCACGCACGTACGTATCGTGACTCGGACTCGGGCTGCTCGGGGGACTCTTTATGTATCTATAATAATAACACGACGGCCAAGGGAGTTTTAATTGTACGTATCAGTGTTTGTAATACGTTGTTAAGGAAAGTGCGGAGAGTCTTATTCGCCTTTGGCGGACTAATGCTACGTCTCATTGAGAAGTAACGTTAAAGCGAAACTCGCTCTAACGCTTCCTCAAGCTCTTTTACTTCTTTCTATTGCATTATAATCGAACCTTTCCTGCTTTTCAAGTGGGCCACCACTTGGCGAGAGAAGAATACTTAATAAAATAGAAAATCAATTAGAACGAAAAGTACCTTGTGTACACGGTAAGAGGGACTTGCTCCCTCTTAGTCCGATAAAACATGACCTTTCCCGCCATCAAAATATTCCATTTCGATATTATAAATGATCAAATAATCAGTTATACGTAATGCCGCTACTTAAGATCTATCGACCTCGTCAATGTTTTGGTAGCAATAGTTCCCCATTTCGCATTACATTGTTTCTCCTTTACGTACGACATATATATATATATACACATGTATACGCATACAGAGAGATGCGTGCGTATACGCCAGTGTAGATACGCGAGTTTCACGAATGATCCAAGTTTTATTAATTTACCATTTTTCAAGCAAACTCATCGCTATCTCATTCCAAGGACGAGCATTATAAACATTAATATCGCCGCAGCCTCCTCCTCCTCGGTTTAGCAATTTCAAAATCATCTATTTACAAGGGAACATAATTAACTAAAGCTTTTAAAACTTAATTAAATTTAGAAGTTAATTGCACGGAGTGTGTCGAAGCCTGTTTAATTAAATTTCTAAATTAACCTGTAAAAATATAATTCGAAATACAATTGCGAATAACCTGTAAAAATATAATAATAATAATTATTATTGTTATTATTATTATTATTATTATCATCATCATCATCATTATTGTTGTTGTTGTTGTTGTTGTTATTATTGTTATTATTGTTATTATTATTATTATTATTATTAATACCACGATGAATAATATTTTGGTCGTTATCACTGTTGTCGGTGTCGGCATTCGAAGTCCGGGGCATTATGATTCAGAAAAACTTTCGTTTCTACCGATATATGCCCAGATATACGTTGTAAAAGTTTAACATTATCATTGCGATAATGATCAGAATTATATCCATTTTAGTGCATACAATTCTATCGCTCCTCCTCAAGTTAACAAAGGACTTTGTGAGGGGAGTACCATTGCCGGTGAAATACCCCGGAAATGAGATATTATTAAACCAAAGTTTGTTGGGAATGCTTTTTTTTTTTTTTTTTTTTTTTTTTTTTTTCCGAGAAAATATTCAGACTTTATGATTAATAATGCATTTATCGATACCGTTCCAAGTAAGATAGGCAGAGAGAGAGAGAGTGAGAGAGAAAGGCAACTTTTTTCCCAGAAGGCTTTCTTTATTTCACGGAATATTGCCGAGCATAAATACACGGTAAAACTAACAATAATTAATAATCTCCTTTATAATGAAGAGATTTCGTGACAAGGGAAAGCCTTTATGTATTCGAAGATCCAATAATATAAAACGTAACTTTCTAAAGATTCGTAAATAAATTTAATGAATCAGATTTTGCAACGGATTTTTTTTTTGTATTTTTATTCTTATTATCAACTTCGAATATTAAAATAAAGAGCATATTTTAATTAAACGGAACAAAGGTAAGTTTAATCTTTGATTTGAATTTTAAATATTGTCCCATCTCGTATGATACGATGGGAGATCTAACCTTTAATTAATTTCTCTTCAATAATAAGTAAATCTTAATTTGGGGCTAATATATTTTAAATGATATTAAAATCCTTTAAAAGGAGAAGATTTAATTTTCTTTTCATCATCAGTGTCCGTATAACTATTTCTGCTATCAAATTAAAAAATATTCATAATTAAATGCCGGGTGATAATGTGCTCTCTTGGCTAAAACGTATACGAGAAATTAAAATATATTGTATTTTAATAGTTTTTCATTCGAAAGGGGCGCATTCTAATCACTAACGGACGCTCAAATATCCTACTCGGACGTAAATTATTATAATTTTCCTTCGATTTTGTCTTTAACTGCGTTGCCACTTATTTACACGTAAATAGAATACATAATCTTTATCACGTAAAAACAGCTCTTGTTTCGTAAAATTTAACCTATTATTAATTTTATTTTACTATTTATCAGTTTAATTCTGATGTTCACTCGGTGGTAATACAATTACGTATACAGTTTACATATATATATGTATATGTATGTATGTATATAGATTTTCTTCAGAAAAGCATTTGATGTTTGTGTTTAAAATAAAAAATTACTTTAAGAGATACTCTATTTCTAGTATTAATGTAATATTGAAGCTTATTAATTAAAGTGGAATAATAGGGAATGCGAAGAGCATAAAAATATTGATTTACGATTGTAAAATATTATAAAATATCAGTAGGTCGGTAAATAAAACGTGGTACGACAGATAATGAAATTTATGGAGACTGTAGAAATTCATAAAATGATTGTATTAACTGATTAATCCTTTCAAGTATTATATTACGTAATATTTAAAATTGTAGAAAAATACAACTACTCCTAACAGAAAGCATTTTCAGATCACGTGACACGATATAAAACATCACGTGTAAGCATTTACGGAAGAATATAGATGTGTAATTCCTTTAAGTTGCCTCGTTCAATGTGATGTGATTATCACATGATTATTACGCGCGAAACGTCACGTAAGAATTGAATATTAATTTTACAAAAACTTTTAACGGTTCGCGTTAAAAACGAACCAATTAAAATATAAATATAGATTCCGACGGTTTGTTCATATCCAGTGAAATAATTGTATGAAAATATATTATTGCAGGCAGAATTCGGAGGAATTAATAAATATAACTTTTCGACGGCAAATTCGTAAATATAAAGTACATGGAAATGAACGCGGAATTCTATCGCGTTTTAATTTAACTTTTACATATTTTATTCTAATTTATATTTTAGCAGTACTTGCAACTTTATAATTTCGAAAATCGTAGTAATTGTAATCCAGTCTATTTAAGAATAAAACTAAAAAAAGAAAAAAAGAAAGGAAAAAGAGATAAGCTTTGCGCTGGCTATAATATTCAAGGATTTTTGGTATAGTTATATAGTTAATTAGAGGAGGGCGGATTCAAGCCAATACCTCTTTCAAATTGAGCTCTATCAAGACTTTAATTTGAAAAAAAAAAAAAAAAAAAAAAGAAAGAAGTAAAAAGGAAAAAGAAAAAAGAAAAAAAAGAAAGAAAGAAAGAAAGAAAGAAAGGAAGGAAGGAAGAAAAGGGATAGAATAAAATAGAATTAATGCCTCACAGATATCGTAAAAGCTTATTCTTTTCTTTTAGCACAAAAGACAGAGGATGAAAAAAGTTAAGCATTAAAGTGTCCTATTACTGGAGTTACGTAATATTCCAGAAAAGTTTGAAAGGTTTAAAAATGGAAGCGGTGAAATATACCGAATGTAAATAAACTGCCGCAACACATGTACGTACGCATGCACGTAGAAATGCGCTCTATATATAATTTCAGTAGTTCCGATATACTTTTCATTGCAATTTGTGCACACAAAGCCTTATTCCCAAGTGAGCAGATTTTATTTAAACTGCGATTCCTTATTCCCCCCACCCCATCCCACCCAGCTCCTTTATTTCCTGGGGCGAGCATCGATAAACATTTGAAATACTTAAAGAGCCAATGAAGCGATTAGAGTTGTGTGTTTTCCGGTGTAATATCCTAGGTTTCCTTGGCAAAGCGCAAGCCCCGCGAGTATAAGCCCCGCGTTACATTGAGGGATAAAAATAAACAAAAGGAAGGTCGAGATATGCAAATTATTATACATCCGGAATACTGTTGGCGGTAAACTCAATACTTGCGAGCATTTTGAAAATACACACGTGCGATCCAAGTGCATTTTCTACATATATATGTTTATATATATATATATATATGTATATACATATATGTATATATATATGTATATATATATATGTATATGTATATATATATATATTGTATGGCTTTGAGAAGGAGGACGTAGTAGTTGTATAAATTTTGCAGCTCCCATTGATAACCCCCGGAGCTCGGGAATCGGCGGAGCGAATCCTCGATCGGAGGGAGCCGTGCACTCGATATTTACGAATATTACATGATGGGAAATGATTTTAGAATTGTTTGCCTTCGGCCGAGGACAAAGGCGGCTCGCGTAGCTCTTTATTGCCAGGGCTGTCCTTTTCCACGGAATGCGGCAGTAATTCCGACAAAGGCTCGAATCCCCGATAGAAATCTAACGAACGAAATGTATAATGAAATAAAAAAAAGGAAAGGATTGTTAAATCGTTGAGTCGCGTATACTTGCTGGAAACTTATAAGAAATAAATTTTCTTTTTTTTTAAGGGAAGTAAAAATAACTCGGTCGTTACTGGCTTTGCCCAGCGCGAGTTTACCCAAAGTCTAAAAAGTTTAGAACGCCAAAAAGGTAAGGATGAGAAAACCTGGAGGCCGAATGAGTAATAAGTAAAAAACGTCAAATGAGCGAAAAGGCCGGGCGACGAGGTCGGCGGCAGAGAGGGAGAGAGAGAGAGAGAGAGAGAGAGGGAGGGAGCGAGAGAGCCTGGCCGCACTTATAAAGGATAAGAAGGTTTCTTGGACGAATCTGGAAATTCTTTTGCGGCTACGTATCATCGGGTCGGACCTTTTTAAGTAAACTTGACAAAGCGGCCGCTCTTCCGAGTGGAAAAGTTTAGCCACTCTTGTACTAATATTAATGAGCTCTCCTCTCCTTCTCTTTCTCCTTATCCTGCCTCGTACTTACTCAACCCTCGGCCCTCGACTCTCATCCCCAGAGTCCCAAAGAAGTAATACGCGGAGGTTATTGGGGTTATTGGGGTTATTCGGGTGGTCCGTCGCGGCATTTCTTCCTTCATCTTCTTCTTCTTCTTCTTCTTCTTCTTCTTCTCACTTTCGGTTTATTAGCGTGGAATCGGGATAAAAGGAATAAAAGTTGAAATTGATCGGTCGCTCGATCGATTTATCATTTATCGGCTTTATTGATAGTATCGAAAGGACGATACGGGCGAGGCTTCGGCTCCTTTAGCTTACCTAACAAATTCGGACGATTAAGCTCGAGACGAGATACCGATAACGATGGGGGCTTTTCAATTTTCCTCCGCCGAGGGATGAAAATCGTTAAGTAATTTAATCGACGACCATAAGCCCCCTGCCTCGCCCTATATAAGCCATTATTACATGCCCAGCGATTTTATCAGCCCTTGTAACCATAAAGCTCCCAATGCTCTCCTTCTTTCAGCTGCGATAAGCAGAAGAACTTTTTTTTCTTTTTTCTTTTTCTTTTTCTTTTTCTTTTTTTTTCAACTTTTCAGCTCATAGTTCTAGGGAAAATTTACTGGAAAAAGCTTTTCAAAATACGACCTTATTTATTATATATCGTATCCGGGAG
Source organism: Ceratosolen fusciceps (assembly GCA_018883505.1). Classification (NCBI taxonomy): domain Eukaryota; kingdom Metazoa; phylum Arthropoda; class Insecta; order Hymenoptera; family Agaonidae; genus Ceratosolen; species Ceratosolen fusciceps. Next base: position 11,781,029 of record RCIC01000002.1, on the reverse strand, counting down.
CATTTAGCCTCTCCTCTTTAGCATTCGGGCTCGAATGCACCTCGAATGCACCTCAAATGCACCTCGAATGCACCTTTCTTCTTCTAAAATCCCAATATCCAATATACACGGGGCATTATGCGCTTTATTAATTCGCTCCCATAGAATAACATTCGCTCATGAATATTTAAAAAGATTTTCTATATATATATATATATATTTATCATCAACTCTCTCTCTCTCTGCTTTATTTGTCGTACGATATTTCCTCGTTGCCCAATTATCTTATGAATAAATAATCTGCATTAAAACGATAATGAGCCGATTATGCAGATGTTTGGATTATTATTTTCCCAAATTAAATATTAATTATATTCTTGGGCATCGTATATTATTCTTCCCCGCGATCCTATTCGTAATTCATACAAATACCGATCGATTCCTATATTCGAATGGACCGCTCGCGAATCATATAAAATGAAACGATGGAAAAAATAAAAAAAAAAAAAAAATAACGAAGATTCCCGGATAGGAATTGATTTTGTTTTTTGTTTATTTAATGCATTCGCCGGTTTCATTAGCTCGAGCTGCTCTACAATAAGCTTCGACATTTGGCAATTAGGAATCGCCATGCAGTATCGTCCTTAGTTGCCCCTCCGAGGAGCTTTAAACAGATCTTACCGACAAACTTTTAATTTGTTAATTGAAATAAGGCGCTCGTTATTACGCTCATTATAATTTTACGAGTCGGAGTCGAACTTTTCGAATTAACGTGGCACACTGCCCGTGAGGCGTATAATAAATTATATTTAGTTTAGCAAGGGAAGGGACAACAACGTCGTTGAGGGGCGGATTTTCAAACTCAATAATTTCCCAAGGATCGTACGATATCTTTTAAATTATATAATTCCACTCGATCTGCCTCTATTTGGATCTGTAGTCGAGATAATGGCCGACGCGCTAATTTACTGTTTGTTAAAGCAATCGAGCCATTTCTTCGTACAATTAATAATAGTTTCGTTAGATTCGTAATTATTTTCAGTATTTTCAGAAATTAAAGCCGTTGCATCCGAATTACGAGGATGGACTTACACGGCTCGATTTTCTGAATAAATAAATAAGTGTAGAAGAGTTCAAGAAATGAAAAGGGATTTTGTATGTTTACTTGGTTTGCCGAATATAATGGAATTATGATGAATCGGAGGGAGGCTCGTTGAGCGTCTCGTAAGAAAAAAATCTATAATACTTTCATTGCAAGTGACGAATATCTCTGAATAACGATAATCCCGAAATAATTGCGTACGTTGTTACACTCTATGCCCGCAAGGTGGAAGAATTCAGAAGACTTTGAAGATTTTTTTACGCTCTGACCTTCGCCAGTACTAATAAAACGATGCGACGATGATTTATCGAATTAGCACAAAATGCGTAATCTTTATTTTAAAGAGAGCATATTTTAGAATCACATAAGGTTGCATAAGATTAAAAACTTTCACGATAACGAACCGGCCACTTATGACGTAAGCCTCTACTACTGCCTTATTTTATTTATTTCCTTTAACGTTTCCCTTCCTTCCTTCCTTTCTTCCTTTCTTCCTTTCTTCCTCCATCCCCTTCCTCAATGAATGCTGGTGACGTTGCCGTTGACGTTGTTGACGTTTTTTTTTTTTTTTTTTTTTTTGTTATTGTCGATGTCGATAGACAAATTTAAAGAAAATAAGTCAGCGTTATTTATAAGTTCAATAACGAAAAGCTTCGTTGCGATAATCCAGCGATATCGATAATTCTTCTAATACGGAAATTTTTCATCGGCCAATAATAAAGTTCTTATCGTTAGCGAGCAATACAAATATTTACGTTATTCCGAGCTGTGCGCGAATCCCCCCTCCCTCCCTCCCTCCCCCCATCCAGCCCCTCGCCAACGAGTTTCATTCGTTTCGTTCCTGCAAAACGTGCACGATCGTTGTTTAACGGGCTCGCGGATCTTAATAATCGGTAATGTGATTTCGCGTGTTAAGCTTGCGTGACATGACAAAGGATTATTATTGATTAATAAGGAGACATGTTTAAACAAAAGACTTTGAGAATTTAATACTATAAGACATACATATATACACCTTAAAAAGTAAGATTAATCTTTGAGACGTTAATCTTTCCTCGAGTAATACATTCTTCCTGTGAATAGTCCAGACGGATGTGATTCTTTTATTTTATTATTGTTATAATTATCAACATCGTCGTCGTCGTCGTCGTCGTCGCCATCATCATTATCATCATCATCATCATCATTATTATTATTATTATAAACATTATTTGTTGTTTTTTTTTTTTTTTTTTCTTTTCGTGTTTGGCCTTCTCTATTTCGTCGATAGGAAAAATAATATATAAATATCAAGTGTTAAAGAGTAAAGGGTAAAAAGAAAAACAATGGGTTGCCTGTCCCCTCATGCAATGCTTAAGCTTCAGCAACGGCAAATAAAATGTACAATTGTCTAAATAAATAAAGTTATCAAATATTCCTACATATGTCGCTTATAAAAAAAAAAAAAAGTACCGATGAACAACAAGTTGTCAAAGTGCGAACAAAAAGTGTTATCACGCCTTATCGTCAAGTGGTAGGCTTTGATGCAAGTACGTCCTTGAGCCGCCTTCAGCGAAGTCAGATGCCGTGTGGCCGTCTCCGTCTAAGATCCATTTTGTGGTGAGGAGACCGTCCACTCCGACTGGACCTCGTGCGTGGATTCTTGCAGTCGAGATACCGACCTTGCGGGGGAGGGCAAAAGAAACTTTTTAATTAGCCTATTCTCCATAGCTCGCGGTGTTTGATTACTCTCTCTCTCTCTCTCTCTCTCTCTCTCTGTCTCTCTCGCTCAGACGTATCCATTCACACGTGCGCGCGTTGCCCCAGTCTCACATAGACAAAATCGAAATATATTAGCTACGCGTCGACAGTGGCGTTTAATTCCGCTTTTTTGGAAATGAAAATAAAGCCGATTGTCGAACTGTTGGTAATTGCAGGGGGATTTTCTAAATGATCGAGCATTGCGCGATTAATTGAGCGATAATTCTGTTAAATAGCAAAGTAGACGGCCTAGACTTGAAATTTCGTTTTTCTTTCTTTCTTTTTTTCTTCTTTTTCTTTTGCGATAGGAAAAAATATAAAATGTTTTATACGCGCAGTTAATGAGAATCTTTTAATTAAGCGTTAGCGAAAGCTTCGGTTGAACTTTAAATGTCTCTCTCGACGATCTGAATTTTTTATTACTCGGGCAGCGAGTCGAGGAATCCAGCTCATATTAAGACGATGATCTATGGCATGAATGTGAGTTGGTAAGAAGAATGTTCCTCGGACGGAAAATAGTATATATATATACATATATATATACATATATATATATATATGTATGTATGTATGTATGTATAAGTAATTCGGAACTCGAAAGGATTAAACTAGTTTTTAACTGAAAATATTAAAATTTTTATGCAGGCGGTTTAATTTCGTGATTCCGTGGCCGTCGGAAATAATAAAAACCATTTGATTTAAATGAAAGTCTCGAGATTATTAGTTTAGAATATATTTCCATTAGTTGTTGCAGCTACTTATTTTCTCCCCGATAATCATATCAACCGTTGACTTGTCGTTTAAACGAATTAGATAAAAACTTTGCGGGACAATCATCGAATCTATAAGGGGAATCTAAGGGGATTTTGAATATCGTTACGTATAAGCGATTTGCCTGGATTTTATTATTATTATTATTATTGTAGGGGAACGGGTGGAAAAATTTCCTTAGATAGCAGGGAAATCTTTTACAGAAGTATAAGGCGTTAATATAAAGTTTATTGAGCAGATAAAAAATAGAAGATTAAGATAAAAGTCGAGCGGGCAATTTGGGAATCTCGTTGAACGAAGGCCATAAATTACTGCGCGAGGGAGAACCTATGGTGAAGTCAGATGGTCGAGAGAGCGAGGTTATCACTTTTTCCACGTATTTTCTTCCTGGCGTGAGATTTCCGGATTTGCAATGGATAGAAGCGGGGGCTCGCGGATCTCTGCTTTTAATTGCTTTCTCAGTAGGAGAAGATATTTAGAGAGAGTGAGAGAGAGAGAGACAAATTGAGAGGGAGGAGAGAGAGAGAGAGAGAGAGAGAGAGACAGAGAGAGAGCGAGAGAGAGTAAGGAAGGTGTCGGTAAAAAGGAACTGGACCTCGGGGGAAGAGGTGGATTTACTGCTTGAAGAGCAGGGCTGCAGGGCTTTTGGCCGAGGAAAGTCGTGGTGCTTAGGAGGGACGGAGGGACGGAGGCGAAATAAGAAAGTTGAGGGAACGGCTCGCGAACGCTCTCACATCCCAAGGGTTCAAAGTTTTCGGATTGCCGGGGCATTGTGCAGTAGGAGGTGATAGACTTACCTCGGCACCGAGACCGAATCTGTAACCGTCGGCGAACCTGCTGCTGGCATTGTGGAATACGCAGGCGCTGTCGATCTGCCGTTGGAAGAGGGCCGCCTGTTTCGTGTCCTCGGTAATAATGACTTCCGTGTGGCCGCTGCCGTACTTGTATATGTGGTCGACCGCCTCCGCGATGCTCGGGACGACCTCGATAGTGCACTCGAGGGCTCCGTACTCGATCTTCATGCTCTTGGCCGCCGGCGGTCCAAAAGTCATGTGCTTACGGAGCTTCGGGCCAGCGTAGATCTTCACCTGGGTTATTTGTGAGGGGGGGGGAGAGAAAGCGAGGCCGATTAGGCTCAATTACACGACAGTTTCGCGCTCTACGTAGACGAGCCTCGCGCCATTTATTCGCGCGATAACGGCCCCCGGCTCTCTTATCTTATCGGCCCTAGCCTCTTTTTCTTTTTCTTCTTCTTTTTCTTCATTTCAATTATTATTTATTATTTTCATTATTATTTATTATTAATATTATTATTCATTTGTCAATCGAGTCCTCGGTAGCTCGATACCACAGCCCTTCTGTACTTGCTGCTCCCGTCGATAAAATAATAAACAGAACAAAAAACAAAAAACAAAAAACAAAAAAAAAAAGAAGAAGGAAGGAAAAGTAAAGTAATGAAAAGAAAAGAAAAGAAATCGGAAGAGAGGGAAGAACTAAAAAGCGCTAATTTTCATCGTTGCGTCAATGCCGCTCGTTCGACCGCTCGAACTAAGCCTCGGCGGATTATTCCCGACTCCGGTCCCATTACTTTTTTTTTTTTTTTTTTTTTTTTTTTCCCACAATCCTCCAAGAGATAATTATATAACTTGGCCCCGTTTCGATCAATGACGTGCTCAGTCCGACGTAGAGGAAATACGAACGATCGGGCCGAGTCAAGAGCCAATAATGACAGCCGCTGTGATAGTAACGAGTCGGCCGGCAGCCTCGTTGTATTATAGCAGATAGCAAGGCTATATAGCCCGTAGATAATCAGTATGGCCGGCTGCGAGCGAGTACTTACTCCCTCCTTCTGGAGCATGCTGCATACGTCGGAGAAGAAGTTTCCGCGCATGTGATCCTCGTGGATGAGGAGCGTCTCCATGGCATTGCAGGCTGCCGGGTAGTCGCACTTTGAGTCCCGGATGATCTTCAAGGCCTTCTGTAAGTCGGCGTCCTTGTCCACGTATACGTGGCAGATACCCTCGGCGTGGCCGAGGACGGGTATGTGCTTGGACTGCGACTGGATGGATCTGACGAGGTCGGAGCTACCTCTCGGAATGATGAGGTCGATGTGCTGCTCCATCGAGAGGAGGTCGCCGATCTCCTCCCGGGTCGAGACCAGGGATATAGCATTAGCAGCCCCTACGGAGCTGAGAGCCTCCTTCACCAGGTCCATCAAGCACCTGTTGCTGTGCGCGGCTTCCTTGCCACCCTTGAGCAACAGGCCGTTGGCACTGGACATGGCTAAAGCCGCGACCTGCGATAATAATCATAGTCTTATCTAATTACCGAACCGACCCTCGGCCATAAATAATTTCCTTATTTGCCTATCACATTATTAATTTCTTATTATTAAGAGCTCGCCCTTCCTCGTCTTTTACGAGTCTCCGTCGTTTACTCGGAACGCTGGCCCGCCAAAAATACCACCAAATGTTATTATAAGCGCTGATAAAAATACTTCCCGCGCACGAACGGATAAGATCTGACATAATAAAAAATATAAAAAGCCAGTCGCTAAATTAATAATAACAACGAAGAAGGAGGTGGAGTAGGAGTAGGAGGAGTAGGAGTAGAAGTAGGAGTAGGAGGGGAGGGGGAGGAGGAGTAAAACAAGCGCGCTCGACTCTGGTTATTGGGAATTGAGATTCGTTTTGAAGCATTGAGTTTTCTAAGCATCGCAAGATAATTTTTATCTCCCAAGTCTTATACAAACACTGCGAGCCGAGTCATTCCGTATATTTTATAGCGCCAACCAGCTCTACGTGACATACATTCCCAAATACTTTTAGAGGATATATTTTAATGCTGGAGTGCTCGAGCTGGAAAAGGGCTACTACGCGCGCCAAGCTAGTCAGTCGTCGGTCCTTCTTACCTGAGGCAGACTGTCCGGCCGGGACTCGAAGATGACGAGGAGGACGCCGATGGGTACGGTGACCTGCTTGAGCTCGAGACCGTCGGCGAGCCTCGTGCGTCGGACGACCCGGCCGACGTTCGTCAGCGAGGAGTCGGCGATCTGGCGGAGGCCGTCACGCAGGGACTTGAGCTTCGACGGGGTGAGCGAGAGACGGGAGAGGAGGGGCTTGGCGACGCCGGTCTTACGGGCATCGTCCAAGTCACGGCCGTTCGCGTCGAGGATCTCGCTTTGCCGGGACTCCAGCAGGTCGGCCAGGGTGTTGATGCACCCGGCTCTCTCCTCCGGCTGCAGCGACTGGAGGACGCGGCTGCCCACTCGAGCTGTCGATCCGTCAAGCAAAACGAATCTTACACAATATTACACCAAAAAAAAAAAAAAAACTAAGGTGCCTAGGCCCTTGATCTTTCCCTATCTTCGACTTGAATCTACCGAGCTCGGGGGAATCGGGCCGATTAACCTTCCTCGCCGAGTTATCGGACACGCTTTTGAAACCGACAGACCCGATACGATCGTCGATAGATCTTCGGAGTATCCTCCGAACCGTCATTCGGGATCAATGCCATGATCCGGCTACAGTTAATTGTATCTCGAGATAAAGTAGGCAAGCAATCCAAATTCTATCAAGTAATTCTCTCAAGCGAATACTGCCCTACGAGGACGTTACCTACGTTACCCACCCTGGCCACGAAGAGCCCGAAGTTTAACTTCGACGTTTGTTCAGCATTACTCGGTTCTTTAAGCTTAACGGCCTGCAGCAACGTCGTTCCCTCTAAACTTTTTACAACATCAAGAACATTACTAGCCGACTGCCTCGGATCCCAAGAATTATCCCTGCCATTCTGGTGATAAGGCTTAGGTCTTACCGTTTTCGGCAGTGACCTCGACGGGGGCGGAAGTGCTGGTGGTCTCGGTGAAGAACGTCCCGATCTTCCTGCCGCCCATGATGCTCTTGATCGCCTTCTCCTGGGTGCCGTTGCAGATAACGACGGAGACGCCGCGGTCGAGGGCCCAGAGGGCCGCGTTGACCTTGGAGTCCATGCCGCCGGTGCCGACCTTCGATTTCTGGCCGAAGGTGATGGAGCCGCGCTGGTCGGAGCTGAAGGTGTGGAGGAGCTTGGCACCGTCCTCCCACGGGGGCAGATTGTAAATACCATCGACGTCGCTCATGAGTATGAGCAGGTCCGCCTGGACCTCGGCAGCGAGCATGGCCGCGAGGGAGTCGTTGTCCTTGATGGAGATGCCACGACGTCCGCCGCCCCCGGCGACCTCCTCGTCGGCCTGGGGTGGTGGTGATACAGCGTCGTTCGTGTTGATGATCGGCACGATGTTCAGGCTGATGAGCTCGCTCAGGGTGCTGAAGAGGTTCTTGCGAGTCTCCTCGTTAAGGAAGTCGGGCTTGGTGACGAGCACCTGGGCGAGCTTCACTCCGTATTGGGCGAACATCGCGTCGTAGAGGGACATGAGGCCCGATTGACCCACGGCCGCAGCTGCTCTCGGTTCCAGCATCGTCGCTAAAGTCGTTCATTATACAATAAGTCACACACACACATCATTACCCGCACCGTCGATCTTTATTATTTACTCCTCTGTCTTTACTTAAGGAATTAACCTCTCGCAATAATTATATTCCGATATATCCCCCTCCCCGCCCCTCACACCGTCCCTCACCCCAATAACCACCACATAGGGGTTACGACCGTTACGTTAGCGTTTACTTTAATTACATCGATTCGATAGCGTCGGTTCAATCAACTTGGCTTCCGTCAGGTAGAGAGCGCACTTGCTTTCTGGAATACGAGGATCGCTCGACGAGCCTTTCAATGACTTTTCATAACAAAGAATTTCCAAAACAAAATACAGATCGATATTGCCGCGCGGCGAGCTCGCTTGCAAAAAGCTCCGTAAAAGCTCGAGCGCACTTTGTATCCCAATATTTTCTCAACTAAAACGTACGCCGGTCATACGTAGCGCCCGACGGAATCTTGCGTTTCGTGAACTCCATCATACCGTCATTCGACGAATTAATTAAACTGCGAAAGGCCCCCATCTCTATTCCTATACGTGTTGTGGGCATATGCGCGTATTAAAGTAAGCAATTGTCAAATGGGATCTCTTCATCAGTTTATCAAGAGGAGTTTAAAAAGAGATAAAGAGGGAAAGACTATCCAAGTCCGAGTAATTGTAGTATTTGCAAAAGTAGTGAAACGGCGTTTGCTCCGCGTATATATTTCATCATCGTCGTAATCATTATTATTATTGTTATTACTAATACTCGTTACTACTACTCGCTACTACTACTACCACTGCTAGCTACTGGTACTCGCTACTACTACTACTCGCTACTACTACCACTGCTACTATAGGGCGAATTAAATAAATAAAAGGAGAAATAGCCTTGGCTAAGGTTTTTCTTCTGCGTCGTCGTCTTTTGTATTTCTTTTCAATCGATAAGTTTTAAATGGCAACGATATCGGCTTAAAGTAGCAATTAATTCCCGGCGATAAGGATGATGTTGACGGTCGAGGGGAACAATAAGGCGAAAGAGAGTTAAAGAGAAGGAAAGGATCGAGCGCTGGGATTTTAATTCAGTGGAAATAATTCGAGGGCTGATAGACAATTGATTTACGCTTGCTCCGAGGCAATAATCCCCGCGTGGCTTCTGCGCTCAATACGTATAAAGATTAGCCTTCGTAGCCGAGGAGCTTCTTCTTTCGCGTAAAAAAAAAAAAAAAAGCCTTTTGCAATTGCGAATAATAACGTAAAGAGATCTCGAGACCCGGTAGATAAGGGATACGTCGCTCGGCGCTCGTCTACGGGGGACCGTAATCATTATTCGTGTTTTTGCGCGAAACCCCCTTGCGCGGAAGTGAATTATTCCCAGTCGGTATAATAAATGCTCGGCGTCACTTCACTCTTAATCGCGGCGATCCATTCTCGGGCAGCGATCCCGAGGCCGCCAAGTGGACCTGCGCTCGCTCGCTCGCTCGCTCACAAGGAGGGCGGATTTTTCTGAATTTCATGGCTAGGACAAAACGTCCTCGAGAGTATCCATTGTCCCGGTACGTCATCGACCCTCCCCCCTCTCTCTCACTCTCATTTGTCTCCGCTTATTTTTTTTTTTTTTGTCCAGCTTTTGGAAAACAAACCCGGCCCCTCGGGGCTTTCGGTCCTCGTGATCCCTCCCCTCCACCGTCCACCGTCCACCGTCCACCGTCCACCGTCCACCGTCTCTCTAACAAAGGCTCGGTTAATTTCATCGGTCGGACGCTCGGGCCGAATAAACGCTTCCGGTGAAAAAAAAAAAAAAAAAAAAAAAAAGAAAAGAAAAGAAACGAAAAGCAAAAGAAAAAGAAAAGATAAAAAAAAAAAAAAAGAAAAGAAAAAGAAATAAAAACCCTTAATTGCACTCGCTGCTCTCCGAGTACGAACGACGAGTACAAATAATGCGAGTTCGTTTCTTCATAAACAGCTTTTGGCCGGGCGTCGTTCTCCAGTCGAGGATCGAGCCTTCGAGTCTTGAGCAATTTCCGGACGAGCGGTGTTGTGCGAGGTGCGACTGAGGACCGGCTGATGGAGGATGGGGGTCGGGAGGGGGCGACGGGTGGCGGTGGCGGGAGGGGGAGGAGTGAGTAGTGGCGGTACGAAGGCTGGTTAGTCGCGAGTTATCCGCCCGTAGCCGAGAACGGACTAATTAAAATGTTCAAAGTCCTCTTATCGGGCAGGAGGGTCGGTCGCTTCGGAATCGAGTGGAATTTGATAGTAAGACGTCTCATGCAAATTTAGATTTCCTTAAGCAGGTACTTAGCAGCAGTTCAGGGGTTAGTCTATCTCCCGCTTAACATAATAGGTGAAAAGCTTCAGACCGAGCGAGGCGCAACGCGCTCCCGCTAACTGTGCGCCACCCCTCCATCACCCCCCCCCAATCCCCAACCCCAATAACCCAACCCAACCCCAATGGCCCCAACCCCCGTTTCTCCCTACCTACCTACACTCGCGTTCTTATCCCCTTTTTTTCCCCCCCCGTCCCTTTTTACTACAAATTAAATGCAATGTTTTGCGAGTGCAAAGAAGCACGAGAAGTTTGCGAAAGGGGAAGTAAAATTCATCAAAGGGGAGCTGCACAAGACTTTAACTTTTAAAGTATAGTGCTTTAGAATGGGGAAACTAGGTCGTTAGACGCTTCTACCTCTCGATTCTCTGATTTCCCTGCTCCGCCGTTGATTATTCAGGAGCAGCAGTTGTACGGGAGAAAAAAATCGAGCTTTTTCCCAAGAGCACTTGAGAGCACAAGTACGATTTATCCTAAATAGAATCCGAAGCGACGAGGGGGGTATCTGGCGGCGGCGGGGGGGGCAAGGGATAGGGGTTATTTGGGGGAGGAGGAGGAAAGGTTTTGAAGAATTCGGGGGGAGGCCCTTTCAAGGCCATGGGAAAAGGGGAGCGACCGAACGAGCCGATTGGCATCGGCATTGCGTGTACGTACACGAACGGGTGAAGCCGGAGGGGGGCGGAGCGGAGGGAGCGAGGCTCCCAATTAGATGAACATCGGGGCTATCGGTACGTTGAGCAGGGACAGTCCGCCTACTACCTCGTAACTATTGAGAAGGTGAGGCAGCGATGTTTACACGCGTTAGCGGGCCGGAGGGGGCGGGAGAGCGTACAAGTTATGGGTATGTGGCCGCGCATGTCGCGGATCACTTGCTCCGGTAAATTAAGCCCTCCTGGAATACGTCCGATGTGGCTTAGATTTCAACGAAGCTTCGAATGCCTTAATTCACAGGGACTTCGCTTCCTCCTCCTCCCACACCCCACCCCACCTGTACCGCTGACCACTCGTCGGACTTTTGACCACCGGACGGACTAACGAAGTCACCGAATAATGCATAAGGCGCCCAGTGGAATTCCGCATATGACTCGGTCGACTAATCCGATTAAGCCGTCGGTGAAACCTAGTTCCACCCCCACCCCCACCCCCCCCCAACAACCGCCGAATCCATTCTAAATCTAACGGTAGCTTAGGCTCAAAGTCCGTGATTATTTTTACGTCGATTAACATCGGATCGTAACCGGAACGTCCGCCTCGAGCGAAGCCTCCGTCAAGCTATCGGAATTAAAATTATCGTGGCCGACGAGCCCTCGAGGCCTCGTCCGAATCAAATCATCCGATCGATAATGAATTAGCAGATAATAAATAACGTGTATTTGTCCGATTGACGATTACGTGTACGTGTAATGCGCGCGCGCGCGCGTGCGTGCGTGCGTGCGTTAATCGACGAGAGCTAATTATTAAAGGACTGACGGCTTTAATTAGGCTTTTTATCCTGAATTATCATCCGACCATTATTAACTTTAGTTCGGCGGGACTAAATAATCGTGGCAAGAGGGGGAATTAGCGTTCGGAAATTAGGGGTGATTATTAAATTAGAGGGCGGCTGGAGGTTGGTTGAAGGGGCCACTCACATGCGTGTTCCCTGGTGTGGTCGGCCGGGCTAAGGGTCTCCCGCATCGAGAGGGACATGAGGAGCTCCTGGGCGAGCTTCTGCTTGCCGAAGGCGACGGCACCGCTGGTGACCATGATGCACTCCCTCCCTTCGTTGTGGCACTCGGCGACCTGCTCGACGATGCTGGCCAACCTTCCCAGGGCGAGTCCGTGCTCGTCCTCGCGGGTGATGACCGCGCTCCCGAGCTTCACCACCATCCTCCGGGCGAACTTGAGCTGGTTACGCTCGGTGAAGGTCGCCCGGCGCGGCCTCTCGCCGGTCTGCAGCTCCCGCCGCAGGTCCAACCGGTTGCCCTGAGCAAGGGGTACGGTTAAACATTTTTATTTATTTTTATTTTTTTTTTCTTTCTTTCTTTTCAGGAACCTAAGCAGCTACGCACAGCGTACGGTTAATTAATTACTTTAGCGGTCCATCGGTCTGTAGCGCGAGCTTTTATTATCCGGTCCCGGGGGCAAAGGGCGCGAGGAGAAGGGGATTTTCGGCCGCGGGCAGCTAATTAAAAGGGGCTTACATTACGTAGTCGTGGACGTTGCCGAAATTGTCTTGTCGAAGCTGAGATTACGTTCCCGATCGACGAGTAAGCTCTTTTCCGGCATCAGACAAGCCCAAGGACATTAAGCTTTATTGAAATATTTCCTGAAAATCCCGCTCCTTCTGCTTCGGTCAATGTTTTGCCCGACCACCCTCCCTCCCGTTCTCTCTCTCTCCCTCTCTCTCTCTCCCTCGTGTATAAGCGCGCTCTTCCTGGCTCGGTTATTGGAAAAACCATGTACGTAGATGCTTTTATTTAAGAAAATTACGGCCGACTCGATAAGGGAGGAGTGACATCGGCAGTCCGTGAAGTAAGCGAAAAGACATCGGCGGTGGAAGTGGTGACGGGGGGGGGGGGGGGGATTCGGCGAGTCGACGACCGATGTCTTTCCGCTTATTTGTTTGTGTGTTGTTTGTTTGTTTGTTTGTTTGTTTGTTTGTCTGTTTGTTTGTTTATTTGTTTGTTTGTTTCGCTCAAGAGAGCCGATTATTATCGCTCGGCGCGTATCGCTCGGTACTTAGTCTCCGTCCTCCGGGAAGCGTGGGTTACGCGGACCTCGTCCTCGGCACCGTTCATTCATGCCGATACCTCTGCTACGAGTAGCGCCACCGTCGCGTCGACCAATAGTATTTACTTGGTGCCCGAGCGCGGTCTCGACAGCTGATGATGCCTCGACGTGGAAATCGCGGAATCGGGCGCCCGGGAGAACCGCATAGTCCGGGCGCCCGGACGCGTATACCGTCCGATCGGACTGACGGGTCAGCGGACGGGGTCGTGATCGTTGATGGAAATGATGTTTGACGTTGATGTCTTGTCTTACCGAGACGTGATTGAGCGAGAGCGGCAGGTTGGTGGAGGAGGAGAATCTTCTTAGGGAGGCCGCGCCAGGTTTGGCCGACCTCAGCAGTAAAAGAGCCGTATACATGTTGGGTCTGTACGGGCTCTCTCGCTCTGTCGCTGACTCGCTGCTGTCTCAAGGCGGCAAAGTCAAGTGAACCGACCGCGGGAGTCGAGCGCCGGTCGCCGTCGAACTGCAGCTGTTCTCCGCGCGCTGCCTTTTCTTCCCGATATTTGAGTAGAGGGACGAGCCGCGATCTCTTATCAGTCTACTTCGATTATCGCTAGGCCCAGTGGGTGGGGGGGCCGAGTCCGAGCGGTGGTGGCGTCGTCGATCTCTCCTCGACCACGTGCCCGCGTTCCCTCGGAATCTCCCTCTCCTCCTCCTCCTCCTCCTCCTCCTCCTCTATGCCCTCCTCTATCTCCTTCGCCTCTACCTCGCCACCGCCACCGCCGTCACCGCCGCCGCTACCGTCGCCGTCGCCGTCGCCGCCGCCACCGAGCTCCCAGAGATAGATGCCGAACGTGAAAACGATCCGGAACAGGCGGCACGGACCTGACGACGCGAGAATCCAGAAATTCGACCTCGCGACGATGACGTAGAGCGGGCCCCGGTCGCCGCGAGGCTCACGTCGCGGGAGGCGGCGACCTTCTTACGCGGTGCGCGCACACGGGACGACGATCAGTCTCGTCACTAATCTAATCGGTAGCGTCGATTTTACCGCGGGCCGGTGCTGCTGCCCCTCGCCGCCGATCCGCGCCGAGACCATTACTGTCGAGCCTCGGTGGGCTCACCTGCGCCTGCGTGTCCCTCTTTACCTGCGTCACGCTAAAGCCAAGCTCCATTAGCTCGGCTGCCGCGACACTCCCGTCGCCCGTCCCGAGTCATTACCACCTAAATACGAATCCTTGGACCTACAAATTACTCTCCTCGAGGTAATTTGCCCCTCTGCCCGACCCACCCCATCCGACGCAGACGGACCTTTTCCCCTACCTCAACCTCCCCCGTAACAATTACGCTTTACAGTTATTATACTGTCGGCGACGACTTGAAAAACTAATAAAACGAGATGTTGTTTTAATTAGGTCGTTAAGCCCGAAGACGAAGCCATTTGTCGGAGGACTGTTTACGCTCCTAACGGCTTTGCAGCTCTTCGAATCCTGCCGATTCTAGAGAAACGGCCCTTACTCTTCTCTCTCTCTCTCTCTCTCTCTCTCTCTCGCTCTATGTTCCTTCCTCTCCGAATATTTTCCTACTTTTCGTCTATTCCGATACATTCGAGTTATAGCTCGAAGGGTCTGATTTTCAAGCTGCCGGGCCCATGAATCCAGCTTTCGGCCGGGAAAAGGGAATTTTGCGGGCACGGAGTGTGTGACAGGAGGGGAGGGGGAGAGACGGAGTCGATTCACAATCTGTAAAAATAACATTCCTCGAGAAGGTATTGGACTGACGGCGATACGACCTTAATTATCTCTATCACTCCTTGCCTTTCACAGATACCGGCATTTAGATATTCCAACATACTTCGCGATAATTTCATTATCTCTGGCATTAATACGGCGCGCTGCTCCTATTGTAATTTCACGTATAATAACCGTCCGAGCGATTTTTCCTTCATAACTTCTCTTGCTTTCTAAGCTTTCTCGACCAATTCCGTCGGCTTCGTTCACCGCGCCCCCCCCTCCCCCACCCCGACGACCGACCTATTAAACAGACCATACTCGGTTCCCTCCACCACCTCCTCCATCTCCTCCTCCCCCCCTCCTCCTCCGACGCCTAATCGCGGCAAACACGTTGTCACTCTTCTCTTGATCCCTCTCACTCCCGCTCCCAGGCCATTGCTCTAACAACGCCCTCTCCTCTTCCACCCTCGTAGCCCGTAACGCTACGCTCTATCTCCGCCTCCAATCGTCCTTGTGTTTCACAATGCCGTCAAAACAAACATGCGTAAATACATTACCAATCCAATATCGGGCCCATCGGGCGGAAAGTTCCGCTTCGTTTTGAAAAATTATTTTTCGCTGAGAACCGTTTTGCCACTACGTATAACATGGCCGCCCGTTAATTCCTAAACTTTATTAATATTAATAGCCTAGAGCAGAGTCTGATATGACTCTGCTCTAGGACACGGTTAGTACGTCAAGGTGGTGGTACGCAAGGGCCTGTACTTTATTGGCAAATAAAAGCTATTTCGAGAGCAAGGATGTACATTATAGAGTGCGGTCGACATTATTATTATACGCTAATGCGAATGTGCATAAGTATATGTTAATAAATCTGCTCGTGTTTAGATTTCGGCTAACCAATACATTATGACATGTAAATTAGTACTGGCGCGTGTATTTATCAAACACGACATTCTAATCACTTTAAGCTTGTAAATACGGATTTGCACCGCGAAACGCTCTTCTTTAAATATCATTCTCCGGCAAATTCTTAATTATTATTTATATTAAACCTAATTAATTATTGCCCGCGCTAATTTGCCTCTCTTAAGCTAAATCACTGCGATGTTTTTACCATGTAAAATGTACAGTGCACGCACGGCCCGCCAAAATGAAATGAAACGTAAATATATAATATATACATATATATGTATATGTATGTACGTATGTATATATATATATGTACATGTATGTACGTATGTATATATATATATGTATATGTATGTACGTATGTATGTATGAAATAATGCTTTGAAGCATTAAGGACGTTAATATTCGTTATTTATCGTAAGGTGTTTGTAACGTGACTGGAAATAAAGACTCTTAAACATCATTGTATTTGGTATAGTAATGACGTAGTGCTGCCACGTTGCATTGGGCACGAATAGGCTTGTTTCGTGGATTACGCCAAAGAGATGAAAATAATTAATAAAAGCGCGAGTAAAGCCGGAAGGGATAATTTAAGTGCGCGTAAACATTGGTAATGAAGCATCTTTGCATAAGTTAAAGGCCAATTGACTTAAATCCGACTTGTGCAAAGAAAGCCCTCTTCTCTTATTCCATTCGGCTGATTAACATGCGATTCCTCGAGGGGCCCGCGATCCGTCTTCCAAGCACTTTTCTAATTTCTAAAGTAAATCGAGCCGTAATCTCAAACGGGTATTCAAATCGTTCGTTCGGCCGGGCGCAAGCGAGCCAGCTCAGCAGCTTAAAATTTAAACAAAGGAATGCCGTACTAACGATACGACGAGCTCCAAACACTTTTATTTCTTCCCTATCTCTCATCCATCTTTCACAACGTCTTTCGGAATTTACTCTGGACCACGTGAATCAGGCATATGCACCACGTGCATATAAGCCACACATCCATAAGATATTAGAAATAAATCGGTACTTTGGGGCGGAAGGGATGGGGAGGTATCCTCGCCTTCCAGCCAATTGGCTTATTCAATTTCTTTTTATTTTATCACTCCAACTTTTCCTTCTGCGATCGGCATACTCGCAAAAATTGCTTCCTTTACTTGCACGCAAAATATTGATCGTAACGCTCAAAGGAACACCAAAACTACGATATCGTAGGTTTCATTAAATTTTAACGGTTTAAACCATTTTTTTTCTACATTTATACATATACGTATACATAGCGGCTGTACGTTACGTAGTGAGTAACCGCGGTTGTTGCTAAATTCTCCATTACATCTCTATAATTCCCTAAACACTTGCTCCGCTCGTTATTTCCAATAGCTCATGAATATCTTTATTTTATTCTCTAAAATAAATCCATGGCCGTTTCAATGTGGCCCACATAAAATACTGCTCCTACTGTACAGATTATTATTATTGTTCATTTACTTTAATATATAATACATGAATCCCTGTTATTTTTAGGAAAAATCAATTTAACAGATGCATTTTTAGTATAAAGGAATTTTCGACATTTCCGACTTTCCATTAAAAATCAAATTGACAATAATTGCAATCGTTGTATGAATTAACATTCTAGAAAAGAAAAAATATCTTTATATATACAGTTTTTATTACGAGCATAAGATTCGTATTACTTTCAATTGCGTGTAATTGTATGTATTAATTGGGAGCGTAAATAGAAAAGTATTTCCGGTCAAAAAGTTATAGTTTAGAAGATCGGAGGGATTATAAAATACAGTAATGGAAAATTGGTAAATATTTTTGGGTATTAAATATTCATATAAGGGAGTAGGTAAAATGAAATGAAATGAAATGAAAGGAAATGAAATGAAACGAAATGATATGTACATACACGTACATGTATGTAATAATGATTTTTGGTCAGGAGCGACTTGGTAAAATTCCCCAAAAATGTCCAATGAATTGGACATTGAACATGTTATTTTGCAGCTCAGGCGATTTATGGAATTCGAGTTATAAAATAGGTAAAAGCGCGATTCGAACGAATTCGCGAGCCTCGCGCTCGACAGTACAGGAAAATAATAATACGCTGTATAATTGCCGTATTAATGAAACATTAATTATTAGCGAGGCTCGCCGTATTGAATTAAGTGCATAAAGGGCAAATAAACTTTTGGACATTGTAGACTAGCGTAAGAGGGGAAATACATGCATATAACTTAGGGTATGCATAGTTTATTGGGCTTCCTGGGCTGGCAGCAGATGTTTATAAAGTTTCCAGGGGCATGTGCTCGGCAAACTAGCTCGCGCCAACAATTATTAATTAACAAACAGTTTTGAGGGTATGAAGGATCGCAAGTCCCCTGCTTATAATAAAAGGAGCTCGCAGTGCAACGCGGCCGCGGGTACAATTGCCGGGCGGAAAAGCCGCACCGCCGACGGGGCTGACGGACCAGGAAGACGAGGGCCCCTTCCATCTTCCGCTAGGGAGCTCATCTTAAGTCAGAGTCCGCGCGAGCTAAGCACCCAGACGGCAGGATACCTGGCCACTCCGAGCCATCTAACGTCCTCGCTTTGCCCCTATTGTCCCCTTAATCGCTTAATATCCAGGGCGTGGCTGGTTATTCCGACTACGGTTCCCTTAAGTTATTATAGCTCTTGCCCGCCAATGTCCCAGCCGACAAGTCTGCCTCTTTCTTCTCATTATAAAAACTATGAAAAATTAAATTACCTTGTTCCGCGGTGAGGGTATACCACGGTCCTCTTACCTTATCCTCGATTTCCATAGCCAGTACACGTTGCGCGCCCGACTTTCCTCGAAAGCTCCCGTTCCTTACCAAGTTCCCGTTACGTTATTCGGCTTTGAAGAGGCGCTGAAAAATTACAGTTGTTATGAACGTCGGTTACGTACTCGCGAGCGCAAGGCTTCCGACGACAGATACCGCTTGTTTGTAAACCGAACAATTTTTTCCCCCTGGCTGCTTTGCCTGGAAATTATGCAATTAGCGCTTGATCCACCCCCGTCCCTCGATCCTCACCCGCTATCCGTATCGGTATCTTTGGCAAAAAAAAAAAAAAAAAAAAAAAAAAAAAAAACCATACGCGAAACTCGACTCTTGGTTAAAAAAATTGAATATGCTTTCGAAGCTTTACGCCGCCTTATTTTAAACTTACTAACTAAACATTGTTCGAGTCGTCTGGCGGAGAGCGCGAGTCCGAGAAAAAATCAGATGCTGCGCTTCGATGTTTTTTTTTGTTTCTTTTTTCTTTTTTTCTTTTCATTATCAACGTTACTCGTGCCCCAGTGAACGGGAAAGTCCTCGACTATTATTCCAATTTTATCTAATGAGAATATTTGCATTATTAGACGTTGTTTTCCTTTTGCAGAGTGCTGATTTATATATCATTTATAGATTTTGCGAAATTCAATTACGATCTTTCCTTACAGCGCAGCATTAAATTTGTTTGCCTTCAACGTGTTGATGAAATACTGGCTATCGTGCACTTGCTTGCTAGTCTAACATTTTTCAAAATCTCTTAACAAATGCTAATCTAATTTAATATATATATATATATATATACATATATAATCTGGACGTCTCTTAATACTGAATGGAAATTTATTTGAGCACAGAAAGTATAGAGAGATCGGAGAGGATTTTTATGGCGAGCAATTTTTCTGATTACGCATGCTATACTAAGCTAAATGGATTTTCTTGGGTAAAATTTATTCACAAAATCGTTCGATCATCATTTGATTGCCGAAGCAAGATATCCTTGAAATTATATAAATTGCATACTTAATATATTAAAACTATTTATACGGCTTTATTAAAAAATTCAATAGAAAAATTCAACGGTTATCTACATATACGTGTACACCCCACCCCCCACTCCCTGTCACCCCGTCTTCATGCTCTTGTCTCTATAATTAACTGTCTATCTGCTTCTTCGAAAACTGGGTATACAGCAATTTTTGTCTCAACAGTCATGAATTTTATCTGACGCTATCTTATTCATTATCCTTACTTTTTGCATAGAATATCGTATACCGATAAGAAGCTCCTCTTTGTTAATTTAATCTAAGTTTTCGGGATTGATTTTTAATGCCTATCCGATTCGATTTAAGAAACTGTCAAAGCCGATAAAATTGCAGATTACTTGTACACAGATAATTCATGCGCGGAATCGCCCATGCTCATTATTTTAAACGAAAGGCAAATGAGGGATCTTGACTCTTCAGTTCATCGAAGAAGTAATTGAATAAAAAAAAGAACAAATTCTCGTGTATCGAGGAGACGTACAAGTCGCCGTATATCATCAGATGTGCTTAAAAAAATTGCATAAAAGCCACTCGACCGATAGCTTCAAAAGTCACATATAAAGCAAGATATTTTTCCGCACGATCTTCCATACTTTACGCTCTTGACGGAACTTTTGAAAAATGAATGATTTCATTTTTAGTAGCGCGAAAGTTGCGATACTAAATATTTTATTCGCTAGTTGTGCAGAGCCGCGAGTCGGCTTAAGTCGTAATTCGGGCGAATAATAACTCATTTGCTCTCTTCGAAACAACAAAAGTCTTATTTACTTTAGGATGGAAAATACGTTTACTTAAAATGTAGAAAATTTTTATACTAATTTCGAGCTTATGTGCAGATTAAGCGAGCGCGAACTTGTATTAAGTAAATCGCACGTTAAAATGGGAATAGCAAATACTGTCAGCAACTAATTGTGAGCTACTGTACTAATATATACATATATCTGTCCATATACATATATGCATATGTGTGTATATATATATATATATATATATATACACGCACGCACAAGTCAAGTTTCTCAGCTGTATTATAATTATGCTGTTTAAGGATTCTTATGCCGAAGGTTAATTTAAATGCAAATCCATGCGTAATCTCGGATGTACAATCTAGAAATTATTTTGCATACAAGGTTTGCCGAAAAAGCTTGGGAGTAATACATTTCCACGTATTCGACAAAATATAACTTTATTCGTCTATATCATACTCTCTGCGTACGAGTCCTTAAAAACTCGAGTACACATTTACATTTTAATTGATAGTTATATCATAGATTAAAATCATTAAGAAATACTTTGCGTCCATTGATCCTTCGTAATGGATCTTTCATTGTATGCTCTTACGCTAAAATGTGCAATAATTCGACCGTCATAGCGTGTCTGATGAATTAATAGATTGGGATACAATGAAAATATTATTTTTTAGCAAGTATTGGTTGCTGATACGTGTACGATAAGACAATTTTCACGACCGCTCTATTAAAAATCTGTGCTCCTTTAACGGTTTGATTCATGCAAACATTGTAAAAAATTTAACTAGCTCTGCCTCGTCGGAACTGATGCTTTATCCATAAAATATGCAGAATTCAGTATTACAATAAATAGAGAAAAAAATTATTTATCGCTTCTTATTTTATGCCCTGGAGTTTTTAATTTTGAATAACCGTTTGAATAAGATGTGAAATAGGTCTTTAATTTTTGAGAAAGGTTCGACAGCAGCAGCAGCAGCAGCAGCAGCAGCAGCAGCATCAGCAGAACAAATAAAAAATAAGCAAACAGATCAGCGGGAAAAATATTGAGAGGATAGATTGAGGATAGACGATGTATAACTTTGTATTTTTCATTTTTAGATGAAAGGAAACATTAGTTTAAGCCGAGAATGACGGAATAGTAGTAAATAGACTGTAATTAGTAATTAAAATACTATCGGTGTTAAGTATAATTTGAAATTTTATTAATTAGTAATCCTGTAATAGAAGTTCGCGACTAGGATTACCTTAAGGGATAATAAAAGGAAACTAGCTAGCAAAAGTGAGACGAAGCTTTTTAATCCCGTTAAATTCCATCTTAACTGAATTCGACTGAACTTAAATCCTTCCTTGGGAATAATGATCGCTAGGCGAGCGCAGATCTCTTATCGGCAAGATAAGCAAGACAAAATAAATATTTTTTTTTAAAAAAGAAGGGGGAGGGGCGATGGGGAGGGGCGATGTAAAGAAAAAGAAGGAAAATGCAAAGGAAAACACGAGAAACCGCGAGCGTAAAGCTTTTGCATAAAGTCTGTGGTGTGCGGAGTAGTCGCGCTTGTGCGTGAAACCGCTGCGCGAATGAAAAATGCTGTTTTGACTAAGTGCCGTCGGAAAATTTCTGAAAATGCTTACTGCTTGAGAAGCAGCCGGGTTGCGCAAATTGCCCCTCGCATTTATTACTCCCGTCTATTTGCACAAAATTTATTATGTAAATATCTCTCCGGGTCTCTCTGTCCTCGTGGACAATGCCTCGACGTCGGATGCCTCAGCCGAGCCGTTGAAACGGGCTTATTTGGAAAATGTAGTACGTCAACGGAGCGAGCCGAGCCGCGCCGTATGTATTGGGGTTATTGAAATTTTATCGATACCTTTAATGGCCGTTTTATGAAAAACTAGCGTTCCCCCCCCCTACCACCACCACCACCACCACCACCACCACCACCACCACCACACCAACACCAACACCTGCCATCCGACGAATAACGAGCCGTTAATGATAATGATAATGATAATGATAGTGATAAGTAATTGGTTATTCGTGACTTATGAATAATAAGTAAAATTTTATTACTAAGCCCTCGCGGCCGTTAAATCCTCCAAATGAATTGCCAAACGAATTATTGAACGGGATTCAAATAATAAAGAAGCGATAGATAATAATAAAGGCAAGAACAATTCATTCGTCTGCAGATAAAGTTAAGCGAGCTGCATTCGATGTATCTGATAATAGAATCAATACGTGAAATATCACGATAATCTTCGTGCGTTAAAACGTACGCCACCGAGCGGCGACTTTTTATACAAATATTCTTCATACAGGAATAATTTATCCGGCTAACGTTTGAAAATTACATACTCTTATCGTCTTGTGTTTTCGAACGCTCTCTAATAAATATCAGAGCTTGATAACGATCTTATTGATTATTTATACGAGTGTTTATGAGCAATTATCACGCCAATTACCTCACAAGTTCACGTGTAAAACTTTCAATCATTTGTTCAATCAATCGCATTTCAAATACACTCGAATTAAGATTAACCCTAGTGTATCGAGCTAATGGGCATTAAACAGCATAGAATAATCACAATAAGCTCTATATAAATATGCGCAAATACGTGTAGCTGCGTGTGAAAACCTGTGGAAAACGTGTGTAAATACGTGCAAATGTGTGTAAATGCTCCATATGATATGTGCATTTGTTTTAATCAACTCAAACTCGTTTCAAGTTTGCCATTACAATGTGCTGTGCATAAAATACGAGGCTTCCAATTTATATTACCCATTAGCGTGCATCTCCTGTCTCCTCCTTTCCATCCGGCCGCAATATTTTACCGGGCGTCGAACGCCGCCCGTGTCATTACAATTTAATAAAAAAAAAATTTACTACATGAATATTGAGTGCTTATTTATTGCGGATCGCGAGGCTTATTTCATACATTCCATTGCCGCGGATTACTTTTGTCGGCTAATTAGTACATTGAGCGCCTCGACACACACGTTTCGCCAAATAGACTTGAATCGAAGGAAGCGCGAAATCCTCTGTGCTGAGGAGAGGCAGAGGAGAGGCAGAGGAGAGGCAGACGAGTCCTTGGCAGGATGTCTTCGATCAAAGGATCTTTAACGTTGCCCTCGGGATGTGGATGAACCCCGAGCCTGCGTCGGGAGGGCTCGAATCGCTCAAAAGAAGAAAAAAGAGAAGCCAACACGAAAGAGGTTATTGGTCCGGAGGGCTCGGAGTCCCATCGCCTGGAGGAGAGCCAATGTATCGCCGGAAATATCCTCCCCCCGTTCCCTCGTCCTGCGAGATCGGCCGCAGTAAAGTGCAGTCCGGACTCTGTACGAGAGCCGAAGCTTAGCCGAGGAGCTAAAAAAAAAAAAAAAAAAAAAAACTACGCGCCCCAGTTCCTCCGACTCCTCGATACCCCTCCGTCCCAGCGTCCCTCTTACAAAACAACCCCATTAGCCTGACGTGCCGGCGTCACGCCCCGGGGGACTGCCGCTACCCCGGGTCGCGTTCGACCCCGTTCCGCTCTCCCCCTCTACAACGCGCTAATAAAACGCACTCGCTCGCGTGCGTGCTCTCCGCGTGCCCTCCGCGTGAACTCCCCCCCCCTCCAGGACTCGCGGCCCTCCGTCGAGGCCCTTCGCCAATCAGACAGACCCTGGCGAGCGAACTCGAGAGGTCGATTCTTATTCAAGGGACTGCTTCGACGGCTCGTCCTCGAGCGGACCCTATCGAGCCGACGATCGCGCGACAAACACGTCCCTCGCAAGATACAAATAACGAGATTATCTCTTGAGAACGTGGCCCGAATATAGGCAATCGGGACATAGCCGAGGGCCACCATCCGCTCGTCTTTGGCACGGAAAACACAGCAAGGACCCTCCACCCCACCCCACAACCCCCGCCTGTTCACGTGCGTCCTTCCGGGGTGGGGGGGGGGGGGAGATGGATCTCGTCATTTACGAGGACTGCGAAAGCCTAACGCGAGAGGGCTCTTGTTACGTGAGGCCCGCTCGATGAAAATAGAAAATAGTAAATGGAAAAGGAAGCGATTCCTCGTCGTTTCGCCAAAGGGTAAAGCGTAACCTTTATTTATACCTTCCTCTTTACCTTCATTTTTATATTTTTCAATATAATTGCCGCCCATTGTCAATTAAAAACTATTTCCTTATTTATGTTTCATCGGCCCGTGTCGGAGAATACGCCTACCACTCACTCCTCTATTTATAATAATTACAGCTCGTATTTACTCAGATTTTCTGGAGAGTCAGTTTCTCATAAGTTTCACTTGATCGCGAGCTCGTGATTTTCTCGAGCTAATTGAAGGAATATTGGGGGATGTTAATATGCCGTATCGAGGATGATCTGATCCGGCATCGCCTTGACAAGATTTAAATAATAATAATAATAAATCGAGATCGGTTATTCGCCACTTATAAGTCGGCTCTGCCCTTTGCCACACTTACTCACACAAGGCCAATGTTCTCAAATCGTATAATTTAATCTCATTTGTCTGGCTAAGACACGGCTAAGACTCATAAGTCGGCTGCTTCGATCGAGGGTCGAAAGGAAGCTCTCCCGATCAGCAACGTCACAAACTAATCTGTATAAAAGCGCAAAATGGAATTGAAAATGCTGCCTAGAGTAGAGGAAGGTAGAATTTTCGCTATGGATTTCCACAAGTCATCGCGTTAGCCTTTCATTTTTCCAGTAACATAAAGTGCATTGCTTGCGTTTGCTCGAACGTCGAGGCGCAAGCGAGTGCGGACGGCGGGGCGACCGGGACGAAGGGGGCTGGGCTAGACGAATCCTAAGGTTAACTGAATCAGTTTTAAACGCTCGAACGTCTCTAGTCGTTGGGAAATCGCTGGATCGACATGCGCAGCGGATATGCTTAATTCACGGATGTCGGAAAGGCGTTTTCAATAATGCCGACCTCTAAATCAGAATCCGAACGCGCACAACTACACGCGCGCGAGCCGTACATACTATTCACATGCCCGGCTATTTGCATTAAAAAGGAAAAGGGAAAAAGAAAATTAAAAAATGAAAAAATGAAGAAGAAGATGAAAAAATGAAGAAGATGAAGAAGAAGAAGAAGAAGAAGAGGAGGAGGAAGAGGAGGAAGAAGAAGAAGTGTGAAGAAATAATAATGGATAAAATAGGTGAGAACCCTCGCTCCCGGGGCTGGGAGAGCTCCGGGAAATAACGAAAATCCGGGAATATTCGTCGGGTAAATTTAAATTACAAAAATTATGCCGATGAATTTATTCCGAGCGACAGCGGAATTCCGTCGTCTCGTATGAATATTCGTTAACACTTGATTCCCAACCACTTAACGGCGGGTGGGTTGGGAGGGGTTTGAGAGAGAAATGTATTCGCTCTTGTAACTGCCTCGGCCAAAAACTATATTTATCGCTCCTCTCTACAATGCGCGTTACATCTGTAATTTACAAGCCCCTGCATACCCCGGCCGCGTGCATTTAATTCACGTTATTCCTGGAATTTTTACACTCGCGCGCCCGCGCGTACATTATATTCCTCGCATTTGACAGTCGAATAGCGCCGGAAGGACCGCCACGATTTCATCCTTTTATAATTCGATTTATTCGCCATTTATTTCTCGTGCCCGAGCGCATAATCGTCGACAGCTCGTTAAATGTAACTTTACATCAAACGATACACTCTGCTAATCTTATGCCCGGTGTCGAGGATCCCCGATCCTGGGGTGGGGGGGCTTTATTCCTTGAGGCGAGATAAGCTTCGATACGTAGGGCGTTAGTCGTAGGCTGGAAAAGTATATGATTTCCATTGTTGGCTGAATCGTGGAAAATCGATAGTCCACTGGCGGATTTGCTTTAGGAAAACCGAAAGGATAACAACGGTGTAAGGGGACTCGTGAGGCGATGACGGTGGGGGAGAGGGGGGCCGGCGGACAAAGGACTATCGTGGGATGAGAGCACGGATAAGCCCAAGGATAATAAGGTGTTACGAATAATCAGTGTTGGTAACCAGCGACACCGAGCCTCCGCCTCCCAGTTAAAGAGTTCATCGATATCCCGGACGTAAGACGAGCCCCCGCGAAGCATCCCCTCGAGCTTTGGTCAGCCACTCCCCCTGACGGACCCCGCGCTCCTCCCCCCCCCTCGACTGCACAGAGAGCGGAAAGTCACTGCGCCGAGATTATCGGATAAAGGACGATAGGCCACGAGCTTTTCTTCTGACGCGACACGTGCCAGTCGACACTCTCGCAGCGGCTCCTCCCTCCCCCCCCCTCCGACCTCTCGCGGACATCCCAGCATCCGATGAAACGCGATTCGATAACGCGTACAACCCTTTCTCTCCCCTACGCCGCTAAGTTTAAAAGTGTCCTCGATGTCGTCGGGCCTCCAGCGACGATTCGTCCCTCATTCTTTCGACTCCCCCTCGCGGCATTGTCCCTTTGACTGCTCTCTACTACGCTTATAACATACATGTACGTCGCATAAATGCTTAATAGCGCGAATCCTCTCCTCGCGAGTCGGTGGATTCCGTTTATAATTCACGATGTCGAAGTGACGGATGAATAATAATAGCTGCGACAGCTTCTTCGAAGCTCCTCCCTCCCTCCCGGTTCCTTTGCTCTCTTTCTTTCTTTCTCTCTTTCTCTCCCTTTACCTTGTAGGTGGACGGAGTGAGTGGGGCCATTTATATAAGAATATTGCAAGCCAATCGGCAATTCGCATCAATTTCAATACGTCGGTGGGAAATGCGGGCCGAATGCCGGGCTAAAATGCCCTCGAAACATTCGAATACTCGTATAAAAAGAAGCCAGTACGTAAAGGAAATATCTCTCCTTACGTAAATTATGGGGCATTATATTATATTTGGGGGTAGTATTTTTAAAGTGCTCGACGGTCATGGAGCGCGAGAGTGAGGGAGAGAGAGAGAGATGAGAAATACCCGATGAAAGTTCACGACGAGATATTACGTGCACGAGGCTCGCGGAGGCGAACGCGCACCGAGACTGACTAACTCAACTCAACTCCACTCGCATCCGCACGCGCATGTAAATGAATACGCTTTTTATTATCTTATCTCGTTAACTTTGACCCGCTATACTTGAACGAGTTTCAAGAATTTTCGAAAATATCATATCGCGTAGCTTTTCTTTACCTTACCTCGGCTCCTTTTGTTCATTCGTGGGACACGTCGACGTTTCAAGTGACTGTTGTCAAGACGAAATGGTCTCCTCAAATGTCTGTCTCTCAGCCAGGAATCTCCCCATTTTTTAATGAGCATCTTTCAATTTCGTAATATAATTAAAAAATTAGTCCACAAACTGCCCGATACCTCTAAAAGATAAATCTAAAATACCTAAAAGTCCGCGCCTCGCAATTTTAACTAATGAGACCCAGTTCTTCAAATATGTGCCATTATGATTCAAAGAAGGAAATCAACATTATTATATAGGATTACGGCCTAGGATTTGGAGCGCAAAAAGACTTTTAATTAATATGCAAAAAGTAGAAAAAGAAAAAGAAAAGGAAAAAACGTGTACAAATAAATAAATAAATAAATAAATAAATAAATATATAAGTGAATAAAATTTAGCTCTCCTAATTGAAGGGAAAGTTGAATAATGATACACGCACGCAGTCTAGGAGGCAGCGCTAGGAGGACGGACGGACGGACGCAGCCGGGCTATGAATTCAGTAAGATACTCAACTAGAATAAACCGTGATCGATGCCCCCGCAACTTTTTTCCCACCTCCGGAAGATAAATTATTTCGTTGAAATTAAAAGTTTCTCGCGCTCCTCGAAGGATGGGCCGATTTTCGTATAGCCGAGCGAGCTTTTAAGCAACGGCTTCGACGTTGTATCAATAAAGCGCCGTAGCGTGGACAGCGAGGCTAACGCATCCCCGCTGCATGGTAAAGGGAACCGAAGGCGGCGGGATGGGGCGGGCGGGGGGGATGGGAGGGGGTCACTTGCGGATACGCGCATTTATTTTTTGTCGGCTCACCCAACGGCAATAACCCTACGACGCGAGATAATTGCCTCGACTTTATTTACAATAAATACGCGGGGCGCGATGTTTTCTTTCTTTCTTTCATTCTTTCCTTCTTTCCTTCTTTATCTCTTTCTTCTTATACTTAATCTTGCAAGACCCGCCACTTTGAGGGTAATGAAAATCTGAAAGCCAAACCTCTTCAAGTAGGATCCATTGATTCTATATGTGCATTGCAAGGGATGCGTTGGAGGGGGTGGTCGGTGGGAGGTTGAAGGTACGTTGAAGGACATGAGCGAATAAATAGGGTGAACTTTTAAGACCTTAAGTAATTAAGTAATGGATGGCGACTAATGGCTCCAGATATTAACTCGAGTGATATTATGGAAATGAAGGGGGCGGAGATGTAAATGAAATTGCTAAGGAGATATCTATCAAATAAGTTGGAAGGCGATAGTTAGCGGAGCTTCTTCGCAGAGAGCGTAGGAAAATATTAGATTAGATAGGGGAAGATGAGTCGACTGCCGCCTCCCGCTGAGCAAGAGTCGCTGCTGATTCGCTGATCCACAAGGAAATGTATTGTCAGGAGCTGTCTGATATAATGCATGGTAAAAGCGATGGTCTCGATAATAGTCTCGAAACAAGTCGAGCAGAAGTTATTGCGAATGTTTTCCGTAGAGAGGAGGGAATCAGCAAGAGATAGATAGATAGATAGATAGATAGATAGAGAGAGAGAGAGAGAGAGAGAGAGAGAGAGAGAGAGAGAGAGTACGATAAAACGGGAGATGGTGATAACCTTACGAGAGAATCGGGTGACCTCTCCCCGTCGAAATGCTCATGCATCGAAAAGTGCAGGTGTCCAGGTCCTGGGCTGACAGAAAGGGCGGGATTCTCTAACCTGTCCCACTGAGAAAGTGAAAAACAAAGAGACGTAGTGAACGAGAGCGAGATAGAGTGGGTAAAGAGAGTCGAGGAGGGATGGATCGAGGCGAGGAGAAAATAGTCGAAGCTTTCACGAGGGAGAATGCATCTCTTTCCTAGATTACCGTGCGCTCTCCCTCTCTCTCTCTCTCTCTCTCTCTCTCTCTCTATCTCTGTATCTCATGCACACACACGCGCGCACACACCCTTTCTCTCGCTCGCTCGACGGTACGTAAAAGGCGTCTGCGCATTGGTGGCTCACGGTAACGTCTTTTCGACGTCGACGCAAGCTCCCTGGCGCAGAGTTAGCGGGGGTGGCGGCGTCAGCCGCTCTGGTGGTGGCAGCAGCAGCAGCACCACCAACAGCAGCAGCAGCAGCAGCAGCAGCAGCAGAAGAACCAGCAGCAGCTCCACCACCAGCATCAGGATCAGCAGCATCAGCGGCGGTGGTGGTGGTGGCGGCAGCGGCGGTAGCGGCGGCGACATCAGTGTCAGCGATTATAAGAACAGCAGTAATAAGAATAACAACAACAACAACAACAAAAATAATAATAACAAAAATAACAACAATAAAAATAACAGTAACAACGACCACGATCACGACGACGGCGACGACGACGACGAGGACAGGAAAACCAAGAACAGTGGTGGTGGTGACAACGGCAGAAACGGGTCCAACAGCAACATCATCACCATCGTCACCATCGCTATTATCATCATCATCATTAGCAGCAGCAGCAGCAGCAGCAGCAGCAGCAGTAACGATAACAACACCAGCACCTCAGTACTCTCGAGAACAGGTGTTACGACGGGACCATGTCGCCGCGCTCGACAGCCAAGCAGCTGCGGGGCCAGGTAGGATTACCCTCCTCGCAGGACCGGCTCCGACTCGTCCACCACCTCCGCACCTTGGAGCGGCTCAATCGGTGAACGGCTCGAGAGGGACCGACGGTGACTGCGGGAGGCGATCCTCGTGCTCGGCGCGCACGTGAACCTCGCCTCGATCATCCGACGATTGCCTCCCGCCTCACTATTTCGGGCCCATCCTCCCCTCCCCCTCCCCCAGGCCAACCGCCGTCATATACTAATGCTGCTGCGGCTCACTCCACTGGTGCGGGCTCGATTACATGTGCGCCCCTCGTATTACCGGGGGCAAGTGCGAGCGCGATCACGGGGACGGGGGCTCCTTCCTTACGCGGCCCTCGCGATCTATCGGTCGAGTGGGAGGCCGAATTGCTTGCCGAATTGCTTGCCGAATTGCTTGCCGAATCGCTGGCCGAGCCAATCGATGCGATTACGCGTGTGAGTACGTCGGCGACGATAAGAGCCCGAAGGAGTGACAGTGACACGCCTAAGTAACGCGCCCGAGAGAGAGAGAGAGAGAGAGAGAGAGAGAGAGAGAGCCACCTTATCGAGACGCCTTCCTGTGCGTGGCCGTGTGTCTGTGTGCCTGGCTGATTGAATCGGAGCACCAGTGGCGAGGGCCGGGGTGGGGGTGGGGGGGAGACGGGAAGACCCACCCGTGCCCGCGGCCCAAGAGTGCGTAGAGAATAGTCGCGAGGTAGCGCTGACCCGTGCCTGGTCGGCGATGTGTCACCCCGGGTGATCCCTCGACGGATATCGTCCCTTGCACTCGGGGGGAGCCAAGCCCATTATCATAATATCGATTATCGCCAATCGCTTTATTAATAACTAGTTACACGTAGTCGCGGGGCGGCAGGGCGGCGCGGGTGGCTCGAGGGAGCGAAAAAACTAGCGGCTCACCGTTGCGGCCTTCGATCAGCCTACTTGCGCTTCACTCGCTCACTCGCACACTAACTCACTCCGGTTTATCTTCCCTCTGCATCTCTCCACAAGCGTATCGGCTGCCATCGATTCGCACCTCGTTAAACCAACTGCTAGCGCTGCACCGTTTGCCGGATTTATCTCTTGATCCATCTAACATTCGATCTACGGCCGAGCCTCGCCTCCTCCTCATCCTCCTCCTCCTCCTCCTCCTCCTCCTCCTCTTCCTCCTTTTATTTATTTATTTATTTATTTTATCAGTCCCACGATCGTCGTCCCCATCGGCGGGAGTTTTTTTTTTCTTTTTTTTCTTTTTTTTTTTTTTTTTCACCGAATGCCAATCATCGGCCTCTCGCCAATCCACGATGCCACGAATATCAATTATAGAAACGTAGACCGACTGGCTGCGGAGCTCCCGCAGAGATATAACAGAGCGGCTTGATGAAACGGATGAAACGCCGGAGCAACGAATTCTCTCTCTCTCTCTCTCTCTCTCTCTCTCTCTCTCTCTGCCACCCCTCCGATAATTATTCCGCCTCTTTCTGCGGATTCTCCCTTTCATGTCTTCGATGCCATTCATGGCTACGGACTCCCCCTCGTATACTCCAAATTCACAAGCACTTGAATGTATTGGCAGTTCATCCCTCGCAATTCATCACAATTGACCTAATTTCGTTAAAAACATTTTTCTCACTGTCCCCGCTATTGCTCGATCATGCTCCTCCCCGCTTTCGACAGATAATTATCATTATTATTTACGTTCTATCATCTCCTGGCATTCAGAGTCTCTCTCTCTCTCTCTCTCTCTCTCTCTCTGCCGTCATCCGCTAAATTCGTAAATGATTATCTCGTTATTTTCCTTCGGCACTTATTCTATTCAATTCAATATGCAATTCTTACGTAGAATACGGACAACGTGGTAATGAGAATCTATTCACTTTTATATAAGAATGATATAAGAAGCTGGTCGCGGGGACAAAACGGATTTGGGGTTTCGGTAAATAGAATCTTAAGGGAAATATTTGGAATAACAGAAAATGAATTTATTTGAAAGGAAGGAATCTGCATAATCATGAGGTAGCGAAGCTCCACGTAACTCCTAATATTATCACGTACTATAAAGCCGAGCTGAACGTGCCGCTGAAAAATATTCTAATATAAATATTCTAATAAGATTGATGCGCTGCCCGGGGGCAGGGTCGGGGGCGGGGGGAGAGTAATTAAACGCATGCGAAAACAAAATTAATTCAATGCTTAATTGAAAACTGAATTCTCAATTAAAAGAATAAGGAAGGGACTGGGTCGGGGGGGAGGCGGGGGAGGAGGAGAGTAAAAACTGCGCCAGCAGAGCCGAGCAAGTAAACAATACGAGAGGCTCGAGTGGAAATTATAATTAACAAATTATAAATATTGTAAGGGAGCACGATGCTCTTCTGTAAGCTAAGGTCCTGTTAAGAAACGCAGCGACCATTTTAATGCGTGCGTTTATTAAACTATAAACAGTTTGAAGTGCACACGAAGCCCAAGGAGTTTCTACTTTCTTTAACTCGTGCTTTACCTTTAAACTTCACTTTCCTTTAGTTTTTCATGCTTTATAAGAATCGGGCCCTCTCGTAAAATAGGATGGAAAATATTTTTCGACTTGCTCGCTTGCGTACTGCTCCCTTTTCTTTCTTTTTCTTTTTCTTTTTCTTTTTTTTTTTTTAATCTAAATAACTCGGGAGGCTTCAAGTATTAAGAATACGAATACCGTAAGTCACAATGCGCGCGCGCGCGCGCGCGCGTGTGTATGTGCAGTATCGCGTGCACTTATTGTGAGCATCGGGCAGATTTTGTTTAAGTTTGCGGGCCGGGGTCAATAGGGGGCGGGGGAAGGGGGAGGCGGTGTGTGTGAATATTATTAAAATTACGGATCAGTGGCGAATCGCGCGAGAGATATTTGTATCGCCGGCATACCGGATCCATAATGGAATACGCTCGAGCCAATTATCAGTTGAAGTTAACGGTAATGCCGGGCTGCGAAGGGGGATCGAGGGTATCGAGGGGATCGCGGGGGTTCACGCGGAGGCAAGAACGGCGAAAGCATCGTAAAACGGGGACTGGAGTCGCGAGTTAATGCTGATAAAGCCCGTAAATTTGCTTTGAAAATTATTCCTCAATCTCATTTGAAAACTTTACGGCAGGATATAATAATAAAAAGTAAGAAAGTAAGAAAGAAGGAAAGAAAGAAAGAAGGAAAGAAAGAAAGAAGGAAAGAAAGGAAAGAAAGGAGGAAGGAAGGAAGGAAGGAAGGAAGAAAAAATCAAGCTCTTCGGATCTGCTGGGGAGCCGTTTATTTTATAGAATTACCATCGATCGGCGATGATGGATAAGCGTGTGCCGTCAGTCCGTATCCGAAATATTATCGGCGCCGAGCTCGAGCGTCCAAATAATCTTGGTCGTATTAGCGCCCCTGGGAAATGGAAAAAGCTTTGAGAAGTGAAACATCCTGAGCGTTTAATGAAAAATGGAGACTGGGGATCCGGACGAAATCCGACATTGAAAATGGCATTTGCAGAACACTTGTTAAGCTTTAATTAAAACACGCGTCGGGGGCTCTCCATCTCACTTTCTCCGAGCGTCCAATCACGGACCGGGTTTTCCAATATACCCGGACGTGGGGACTCGGCGCTCGATCCGCGCTCCCCCGGCAATGCAATAATATTATCGCCGGTCGGCCACGAGTAATAATGCCGCGGTTTCTGACTACGTTTTCTCAAACGGTCCGCGTTCCCGTCCCCGCCCACGCCCACGCCCACGCCATCGTCATCGCCCACGCCCGGAACATCTAGCGGGCCAAAGGCCCCCGGGTATTTTCCAAAATCTTCCCACAGAAATTTCGGAAACGAATTTCACGGGGTTAATAACGTCCTCCCCCGCCATCAATCCGCGGAGGATATCGCCCGTCCGCGTCCGGGAGCGCGACCGCGACCGCGAGCCCGCACCCATTCATCGTCCGGGCCTTTGTCGATTTGTCTTTAAAGAGTTAATCCGTCGTCGTGGAGAGCCGTTGCCGTATTATAAATGAAAAGCCGCCGGCAGCAGCGCTCCCTTAATGGCCTGAAATTGAAATTGAAATTCATTTGTCTCGATCCGCCCTCGGCTCGTTCGACAGGCGCACTTTTCCTTTACAGTTTCGATCGTCCGCTAACCACCTTTTCACCGCACGACGATT
Source organism: Ceratosolen fusciceps (assembly GCA_018883505.1). Classification (NCBI taxonomy): domain Eukaryota; kingdom Metazoa; phylum Arthropoda; class Insecta; order Hymenoptera; family Agaonidae; genus Ceratosolen; species Ceratosolen fusciceps. The sequence goes on along the minus strand of RCIC01000002.1, from coordinate 11,746,796 downwards.
CATTTGAATAACAGCTACGAGGCCCCGATCATTCCCGATCATTTCCAATCACTTCCGATCATCCTCCCAGCTCGGCTCGAGTGGATAACCTCGGTTCGCCCTTTCACGCTCATTCTCTACCTTCTTCTTCTTCTTCTTCGTCTTCTTCTTCTTCTTCTTTAATCCTCTATCTCTATCTCTATCTCTATCTCTATCTCTATCTCTAACACACACTTTACGTGCTTTGTATAGGTAGAAGGGGGCGGCTTTGAGGTATTAGTATCGCGTAGGATGAGGGACGAGTTGCCGGTAAAGCATCGAGAGACTCTCCTTTAATTTTTGTTGATTTTCGTAGCGCTGTCGGCCCGCTAATGTTAGTCTTGCATCAATTATAAAGTTTTCGGCGAGCATTGTGTTTCTCATCCTTGGGATATTATCTCTGTGGTTTGGGGGGAGGGGGGGGGGTGAATTCGTCCGATCCTTTTGACGAGGTCGCGGGCGGAGGGCCGGCATTTTATATATATATACATATCGGAATAAATTTAGCATCGCTACGTATGGGCTGGATCCGAAAGCCAGTTACGAACTTTGCCACTAAACTCCCGCCGTCTCTGAAAAACTTCATATTTCGGCTTTCCCCTCGGCCGTTTAAATATTCTTTATGATGGTGGTTCTTACGAGAGGTCGTTTTAAAAAGACATCAAAGGAGTTCGGTCGCGCGCTCGCGAGCGCGTTAAGGAGGTCAGTTGATTTTCCGGTTTACGGGCATGTATTTTTACTATCTTCGCAGGCGCCTTTAACGATACACCGGGACACGGGGCTACGAGAAACGGGGCGAGATTACCGGGGGATGGGGGATGGTACGCGAGATCTAGTGGCCTGGATCATTTGGAAAATGAGAAACCGAAGCCTGACAGCTTTTCTTCAGCCAAGGACTTTATATAAGTAGGGATGTAATCTGTCGAGTAGGATGGGCGCTATGTAAGATGATAAATTCCTGGTTAATCCGTCTGATCCGTTAGTCCGGGCTTGAAAGGATGAAAAATCACCGGAAATCGGCCAAGAGTCACTAATGCGCACTTATCAGCGGGAGCGGCTTCGCTCTTCTCGTAGCGAAGGTGGTGGTGGTGGTGGTGGTGGTGGTGGAGGAGTTGAAGCGAAAGGTCAGGATCTCGGTGAAAATCTATACGAGGCGAAGAAGCTTCGCCGGCGCCTGCCATTCGATAAGCCAGGCTCCGTTTGTTTTGATGCGCCTTTCAGGATCACCTGCTCCAGACAACCCTTAAGCCCCACCCACCGAGCCCTTTGTTTAAATAGGCTCCGGGCAGCTCTCGGCGCACAGCGAGGCACGTCGATCCCTTAACCTCCCCACACCCATCCCCATCCCCGTCCCCGTCCCCGTCCCCGTCCCCTCCCTCCCAAAGTGTAGGATCGCCGAGGTATCTTCGCTCTTGCCGGACGGCCGCTCCAACTATTCGCGTTTCCTGCAAAAACTGGGAAAACTTCACTCAATGACCCCGGAATCCACGTTCTCTCGTAACTGCTTGCCCGGCACGAATACCAGACCAACTATGCGAAAATAGCTCGTGATCGTGGCTGCGTTTGTTCGATATTCGGGAATCGAGGCGGGCTTGGATGGATGGTTTGGATGGTTGAATGGTTGGCTCAGTGGGAGTCAATCCCACTTGGAGATCGCTTACCTACTTTTACCTCTTTTCTTCCGCTTTTCTTTCGCTTTTCTTTCGCTTTTCTTCCACTTTTCTTCCAGCTTTCTTCCAGCTTTCCCAATCCTTGCCCAAAAAATACACGAATGCGTTGAAGCGGTGCGGTGCGGTGCGGTGCGGTGCACGTGCTCGTAATGCTCAAAGCCCGTAATGCCGCCGAGTCGCTGAATTTTCGTAGCCGACGTCAAAGCCGGGACTTTAACACTCGGCCCGGCAAGCCAATCAACGTGTCCTTGAGCGCGTACTATCCTAATTGGCCGAATGCGTAATTTTGGAAAACGGCCGTAAACAAGGCCCCGCCAATCGTATCCTCCAATCATCATATCCAACAAATAACTCCGTTATTTGCACTTTGGCTCGCGGCTACTTTTTTATCTACGCGAGATCATGGCGTCGGGACGGTCTGTTTGTTTAGACAATCGCAATTATGGGAAAGCGGGGCTTTAGCTGTCGGGCGTCCAACTTTTAAATTGCTCCGACGGATACCGTTAGCGGCTCTTCCAGTCGACGATGGCCTTTAAAGGGTATCGATTTTTAATGGTCCACCCTGCAAAAGAGGCAAAAACTTCGTAAGCAAGGAAGGAAAGTTCGGATTGAAGAGCTTTCATTTAGTTTTGCATTTTTCATGTTTCGCGTAATTTCGATTGCCACTTGGGAGTTTCATTGCGCCCCGGACCATTATAACTTTACCAAGTATTCGCAAAATTCGTCCCTTCCCTACTTACCCCCGCATCATTTATTAACGCGCCCCAGCGAGAGGGGAGAGAGAGAGAGAGAGAGAGAGTGAGAGAGGGTGAGAGAGAGGGAAGGAGAGAGAGGGAGGGATGGAAGGGTAGGGAGGAGTGAAAAAATTTACGGACCTGAAAAACTTTGCTAATTGACAAACAACAAGCGCAGCCGAGGCCTTTAATGTGCAAACAAAATGCTGCTTACACCATGAAATAATCTCAAACCAACAGCGAATTTTGAATAGTTCTCGAGGACCCTCGTTTCAATGGGTTGAAGCGACCGCTTTTCACGAGATTGATAATTCCGGGCGTTCAAGCACTTTATTTTTTTAAAAAATAAAGCTTCCCTCCTCCGAATGCTCGGTACCCTCGCACGCTCTCTTTCGCCCCCACGTCTAAAGAAAAATAAAGCTCCGTACCGAGACAATAGATGTATTTACAAAAAAGAAATAAAGAGCCCGAGGAGGAGGACCGACGACGACGACGACACGACGACGACGACGACGACGACGACGACGACGGCGACGACGGAGCGGCCTTTGGTCGTTATAAATTACCGCTCTTTCGCAAAGATTATTCGGAGCTTATATTAAAGTTTAATTTAATAATCGCTTGCACTTACGCCCCGAACGATTTCTGCACGTCGCCTTGGAAAAGTTTTGCCGTTATTATTACTCTTGATTTAATTTAAAATAAATCCCCCAGCGCGGGTTAAAGCCAAACAGAGAAACGGCAAGCTCTGGCACCAGGACGACGACGACGACGACGACGACGACGACGACGAAGAAGAGTAATAATTTCACTCCGAGCATTATGGTACTCCATAAAGTACCACTTCATCACTGTCCATTACTAAAGGCTTTTTATAACCGCAAATAGAACCCTTTCAATGTACCTACTGCTTTCTCAATATCTACATTTTACTTAAGCGCGACAAAAGAATTTATACCCAAGTACACTGCTTTCAAATGGCCTCGAGATTCAAATGCCCCTCCCCCTCCTGCCCCCCGTGAATCACGAATTTTATCAAAGAGAGAGGACGATGATAATCAAAGTCGCACGAGCCAAGGTATGTTGATAATAATAGTGGAAGGGAAAAAGCAGCTACGGATAATCGATATCTTAGCGCGCGGGGCCGAATTCCGAATTCCTCGTGTTTGCGTCGAGGAATATTTTTAAAGCTCCCGCTTAAATAGTATAAACAGAATTGAAAGCTTCTATTAAGGAGAATTTTCCTCCTTACGTCACGGACTAATTTCCGTTTGGAGGTTCAAGGGCAGATTGAAGGGACCGGAACAATTGCACTCGCCTCACGAGTATTCATTCACAGGCGTAGTTATTTTGTTGTTGTTGTTGTTGTTGTTGTTGTTGTTGTTGTTGTTGCACCTCCCCTCCTCATTACCCAATAATGGGCTCTAAATGATTTTTCACCTATCGTCTAATGTCGCGCTTTGTTTATAAATAAAACCCGATACGAGGATAAGAATACGACGAGCGAAATAAATCGACGAAGGATAGTCAGAGGGGATTAAAAAACTTCGTTCCCACGGTACGTACGACATTCCCGTAGTCCCGTCAAAGTAAAGGAGCCCGGGTGGTGATTTTTTTTTTTTTTTTTTTTTTTTTTTAAATTCGCATTAGACAGCTACTCCGCTTGTTGTTATTGTTGTTTTTCTTCTTCTCCTTCTCCTTCTTCTCCTACTTCATATTATTATTATTATTATTGTTGTTGTTGTTGTTGTTGTTATCGAGATATTGTTGTTGTTGCTAATCGTGGCGGGCTTAGAATTGAATCATTAGGGCGTCCGTAACTGACAATATCTTGGGCAATGATAAAATAACGCGTTCGAGCTTGTATTCAGTGATCATTCGAACGTCTTCGTTAATTATTTCCGAGATTATAACATGGCGAGCCCGTGGCTTGTTGTCGTCAAGATCTACGCTTCTGCCATTACTCTCATAGAAATTAACGTGACAGCTTGTTGCTTAAAATTTTTTATTCCCTGTCCGTCTTACCTAATTCATCTAAAAGAATCTCTTAACTTTATAGAAATCCGAGATCTATATTACAATTAGTGCATTTTAACTTTGACTGCGTAGGCGTACGTAGACCTCATTGTCATTATATGAGTAAATTATCCTTCCACCTTGTTTATGCTTAAATTGACTGACGTCGTCTCCGGGCCATAGTCTTTAACAATATTCTTATTCTTCTTACAGCTTGTTGTTGTTGTTGTTGTTGTTGTTGCTGTTACGTATATTGTTATCAATACGTCATTATCGTCGTTGCCGTGTCGTCGTCGTCGTCGTCGTCGTCGTCGTCGTCGTCGTCGTCGTCGTAAGTACATTTATGCGTCACGAAGACCTGATAAAAAAAAAAAAATAATAATAAAAATTTCTGCTTTATCGAACAATTAGTTATTCCATTAATTTGAAAGTTTTATTAAATTTCTTGAGTCGTGCAGTATAACGTGCTTCTTTTTTCTCCAACACTGATTCATATTCTAACGAATAAAGATCCTCAATAAATATGAAATAGAGCAGAACCGTATAGTTTGGCGCTCGATATTTATAAATAATGCAGCTTATTATAATTTTTGGATGATCTATACTGACATTCGATACAGTTTCTCTCTCTCCCTCCGCCCCCGTCCCCTCCTCGCTCGTCATGTTACGTCATAGTCACAACTGCAGCGTACTTCAATCTGCCTTTTAAAGAGTCCAATAATTTGCAAAAAAATAGCATCTCTCGCAAGTTGATTATAATGCAAACTGCCGACTTTTACATGAGCCTTCGATACTAATTTATTTGAATTTACATTTTTTAGTTATTTATAAAATGACTGCAGGTATTTTGCTTTGCAAAGTTATGTAAATCGATATAGCGGAGTAAAAACGTCGGCTCGCCCAGCGGAAGGGAGGGAGTCCTGATTAAATTGCTATTTTAATAGCACTTTTTAATCTTATACTATTAGCGATCATTTGATATTGATAAATTGTAACAATTTTAGAAGGAAGGGCATTTGTATAGAAAGAAATCTTCGGCCCCTCGACATTACCGTCAATATTGCATTTACTCGGCGCGACTGGTTCGCTCGTCTTTGAAATCTCGGGGAAAGATAAATTAAAAATCCTATATTTATGAGAGCGTATTCCTTATTAAATTTCTTTTATTTCTTAAATAAACTTTGATGCGCTCGCCGTATATACGCCGTTACAGTCTTTGTTGCAGGCCACGAGTACTTTTAATGTTTTTTAATTTTAAAAGGCTTTTTAGCGAAAGAAGACGTACGTACATTAAGGAAATTTTCGGTAATCGTCGAACGTAATTTTGGAAAATGAGAACTTTCTGGAGGTAAAGTATTTCATGTAAATTTTTTAAATAATTGATTGCATTATTCCGTGCACGTTTTAATGCAAATATTTGGTGTCATTGCCTTATCAGTGTATGAGGAGGCTCCCTTTAAAAAATTTAATTTGAACTTGCGCGAGCTACGTCTAAATTATCTGAAATAGGGAGGCAAATATAAATTAGAATTTTATTATAATTCTGTTTGCGAAAGGAAGTACGTGCGCTTGTATCGACACTGCGCAGCCTCATAAATCACGCGCAAGCCTTCCGTTATATTGTTAAAATGATAATTAATAATGGCGGGCTTAGTAATTATTCGGCGGTAAAGACAAATTTCGTAAGTTCGAGGAGACGGGAGGCTGACGGGGGAAAAGCGGGACTGGCTCCGCCGGAAAATTGCAGCTCGCGATACGAAAGAACGGGAGTGGCTAAAACTAAAATAACGATAGGGAGCCATAAAAGAATAGAATAAAAGGGATCTTGTCGCGAAATTTGAAACTGCTCTCGTATTGAGTAGAGAATTCGGCCGAATGCCACGTGTCATTACTCCTACAACAATTATTGCCTTTAAGCGAATAATACATCTTAGCGTGTAATCAAATGCGCTTCGAGTATCGGATCGTTGCATCAACTCCTCGATGAAATGATTGATACGTCAGCGAGAATAAAGAAGTAATTCCGCAGTTTGGAAATAGTGTGTGCGTGTGCGCGTGCGTGTGCGCGTGCGTGTGCGCGTGCGTGAGTGAGAGAGAGAGAGAGAGAGACGAGAGCTCGTCATTTACGTTTGGCTCAGTCGCCGTCGCCGTCAATCACAATGGATCCCCTTGTTTTTCTTTCTTTTTTCCATGGCGGCGGGCGGGGTGGGGTGGGGGGCGGGGGCAGCGGAGTCACCGCTTCGCTTATTGACTTCTCATTGTTTATCCGGCTCTTCGCGATAGTTGGTACCAGCTGACACGAACGGCATGCGTGACTTGCGCGCTCGGGGTGCGTAACCGGTATCGCAAAAACTCGACTTTACCACTTCCCCGGCTAACTTCTCGGCCTCAGACTTCTCTCCCGTATGCATAAAAACGTTAGGAGTCGAGCCGACGCCTCGCATCGACTCTTCACTTTCGGGTCGTTCGGTCGGCTTTTTTTCTTTGCACTCTTCATCGCCGAGGCTTTTATTTCACCTCCCCTAAGCTGCTTTAATTAAATGCTCATCCCCTTCCTCCGTCCCTTCCTCCCTCCCGCCCTTCATTGGGAAATGAATCTCGAATCTCGAATCTCGAATCTCGAATCCTCTAATAAAAAACGATATATTATTTTATTGCGTAATCGGTGACCTCGATATGTACGTCCCCCTCCTTGACGTCGTATCTTAAAGCCACTATTCTATCTCGAGGCCAATTACCGGCCATACATTCCTAGACATTTTACTAATGCGCTAGATGCGTCCAACGGAATAGAAATTATATTTATAAATTAGCTTACTATCTTAATGAAGGAAATGACAATTATAATTAGCAAGACGCAGCTCAATTAAAACTTGCCAGTCCCGATAACTCGGCTCCTTCCTAAAGCCGCTTTAACTAAATACATTATTATTATGCTTGCCAAGTTTTATTTTATACCTAAAAATATGCGGATTTTACAAGCCTTCCCTTCTAACTAAATAGCTTTAAGTAAAAAAAGCGAGCTTTGAACGTTATCATTATCCTTGACTTGACTCTCTAGGCGAATGTCAATTATTACATGTTAATGAGACCGGTGGTGGTACATTATTACTCTTCTTCTTTATTTATTTGTTTTTTTATTTTTTTATTTATTTACATTTGTGTTTTTTTTGTTTTTAACAACGAGCATTAATAACAAACAAACGTATACAGAGCATTAATATTAACGATAAATAAAGAAGAAGAAGAAGAAGAAGAAGAAGAAAAAAACCAAGAGACGAGTCATTGAATGTAAGTTAATTGTTCTGGCGTTTGTTGGTCTACAATGTTTAAACTTAGCAATAATACAGTTATTTTTAGGAATATAAGTATTTCCTTATCAGTGTCATAAGATGTAACGTTGAGCTGAGTTAATAGCGTCTCCTGATTTAAGAATATCTCATTTATTGTAAGTGAAATCCTCGGTTTAATGGCACAATAAATACGAATTTACAGTAAATAACGAAAGGCTTAAAATTAAAAGGGTTTGAGGCATAGAGTCCGATAAGGGTTATTCGGGTTAAGAAATAACTGAATGCAGGAACGATCGGAATGGTATTTATATAGACTGCGTGGATCAAGTAGATTTATTAATGCATCCTCCCCCCTCCCCCCCCCGCATGCACCACATGCACCATCGCACATCCCACTTAAGGCCGTATCTCTTTTAATATTCCCGGTTAGTTTTAACGATCGGGTTAATCCGCCTCGTAGGTTGTCTGTCGCACATGCTGCTATAATGATAATATGATAACACGGGCTTTTATCAGGCGCCTTGTCGTTGTTGTTAGTTGTTGTTGTTGTTGTTGTTGTTGTTGTTGTTGTTGTTGTTGTTGTTTTACAACATTACTGTCAACAATTGATTTTATTTATTTTATTATCCGCGTTATTATTATTATTATCATTATTATCATTATTATTATTACTTTGTATTTTTTTTGTCGATAGAGGAGCTCGGCACAGCGATATTTTTGATATTCTTCTTCATTTCATTCTACTTTACATCGTAAATACATAACATTCGAAAACCCAACGCTCCGCAGATTACGTTTGACAGGCGCAATACAAATAAATTTGATATCTCTGTTTATTTACGTACACTACGTTTATAATTAAATATGCATTATATTATAATATCAGATTTTCATGCTCTCTTTTCTTTCTTTCTTTTTTTTTTTTTTTTTTTTTTTTTTTTTAACGCTCTTTACTATAAATTCTCATAACGGGGCGTATCTTTTTAACCGTTAAATCCCAGTACAGGACGGTTAATATGAAATTCTCATTCCGTCTAAATACTTTTTCGCTTGTCGAATATCTCACAAAGCTCTTACGTATTATGATTTTATTTTGCATTCGGTATACGGAGCCGACCAATCGTCATCTGCATGATTTCATTAGCTTACGGGATTTAGAGAAATATAGACTTTCCCTAGTTCTTTACTTATTATATTACCTAATGCTCTAATATTTTCGACTATCTCTCTCTCTCTCTCTCTCTCTCTCTCTTTAGGAGAGAAATGAGATTTTTCATATAATAAGAGCCCGGAAGTCGGCAAGATATTATTTTTTAATTTCTCTCCTTAGGCTTACTTAATAATGATCAAAGCTTTTTAATAGCTTATAAACAAGAAATAATGTATATTGCACTAAAATAACCTTCTCGTTCATTTGATACTTGCTACGCGGTACTTAATATTTAAAAAACATTATATGGAAACGTTAGTAGGACGTCTATTTAGATTTAGCTTCACTCGATTCCAGTTCTTCGACATCATAGGTAATCGACTTTTTTTCATTTTTAATCAAGAACTTGGACTATACGTAAGATACTTGTATATTAATTATTCTCTAACGGAAGAAGGATCCCTTATTCATTGTCCTGTACATATAAATCTAATAACGTATTTGAAAACCCAATTGAATAAAAAGTTGATAGCCTCTAGCCATATTTTATATCAATTGTCAAACACGAGCGATCTATGAATTATTCTCGACTTATAATTCGGCCGCAGTGGTGTCATAAATCTTTAACGAAACCATAAGTAGTTGCTTTATTTCTATTATAAAAAATTTTTCGAATTTAAAATCTTCCTCGAATAGGTAATTATTACTCGATTTCCGCGGTGAGTTATATAAATTATTACATATGATACAATAATAAATGCTATACGATCGAACGATTAGTCAATTTACAATGTCTGTATTGTTTTTTTTATTTTTTATTTTTTTTTTTTTTTTTCAATACAAAAATCGGTAGAAATATCTTTAACAGAAAATCCTGGGGGTTAGGCGTAATTTCTGTGGGGTTAAATATAATATTTATATCGATGGGCGCAGCATTAAGCGACTGCAGCACTTGCCTAGTACAAGATGCGACCTACTTTAAAAATATTTTGTGATCGAGTTTATTCGTACATGGACTTGGCAAATGTTATTTTTGTTCTATTCATTTTGTTTGTCTAGAATTTTTATATTTTCACATCCACGATTTTACATTTAAAACTCACTTGTGTCTTTTCAATATAATGAAATCCTCCTCGTTCTTTTATATTTATATTTTTCAAATGAATGTTTTCAGACTTTTGTCGTTCATTACTCTATATTCCATGCCGATTATTAATCATCAGTTTGTTTTTACTTTATTTTCGGCTATTTTCTTTTAAAATGCACACATATTGTTTATTCTTTATTTCTCTCTCTCTCTCTCTCTCTCTCTTTCTCTTTTCTTCTATACGCGTATATGCATCGATAATAATCCATCGGTGTATTGATAATTGTACAAGTTATTAAGTACTCCATGCTAGTTGGAGATTACAATCGAATGCTTAATCACTTTAATCAATAAGTTTTTAAAATCAATTTTACAATGCTAATTTTATTGGATTATCGTTGGTCAACGATACCGGCACGATTTTTATACAAAATGTACATCTCTTAAGTAAATTATCGAAAGCCTTGGTGACGAATACGCAATCTGATTATCTGAAATTTTATTCGCAAGCGCTTTCGTATCAAATATATTAATATTATGATGGGAACGGAGCTTTATCTTCTACCTTGTCGAGTTGTAGGCAACCCTTACATTGTAAATTCGTAAGCTTAGTGAAACCATACGAGAATCATTATGGAGTTTATCGTGAAACTGCTTCTTCCTCGATGCCCCATAAAATAAGCAAAACAAAGAGAATATTTAAGGAACGTAGCGGCAATACTGCGACCTGCAGAATTCTATCCCTTAAAAAATATACTTCTCCGGCCATTGAATTTGTTTGTCGAGCAATTAAAAAGTCTGTTTCTAAACCATGTTGATTTATTCGTCAACAAAAGAAAATATTGTTAGATGAATTTGTCTCTCTCTCTCTCTCTCTCTCTCTCACTCTCGTCGCTCTTTCCTTTTTCTAGCGAGCGAGCGAGCGAGCGCGCGCGCGCGCGCGCGATGACCTCATTTGTTGGGCTGAAGCTACGGTAAGACTATAGTTACCCGCCTCATTTATAACATCTCTAAATGCACAGACTCCGAAGTAGGGCTAGAAACGTTGCACCTTTTACTTTGATAGCGTTATTCGTATTTGTTCGCGATGGACGACAGGTTCGTCATTGTAAAGGCCCAAACGAGGCCGAAACTTATTATCCTTGGAGGAAGTATTTCATTCGAGATTAGTGCACGATCGATCTCTCGTTGTCCCCTTACATCATTTGCATTTGTCGCGGTGAACTTGTCAGAGCTGCGGCTCGTACCAACTGCTCCCGGTTAAATAATTTTATGACTGATCCTTGTACACCCGGAGGACGGGAGCAGCGGGGAGCACCGGGAACTGACCGGGAAGCCTCTCGTTTCAATTACAAGGGAATAATAGGGAATGGTGGCGAGCCCGTTGGATTAGATGAACGTAACGAGCTGCTTGGCCATCTGAATCCCCGAAGGAAAAATAAAGAAAATCCTTTTTCGGATAGGCTAAGTTAGACATTATCGCTTAGAAAGTCAGCATTCTGAATCAGCAATTACGGCCTCGCGGGGTAGGAATTTCAGCCTTCTAAAAACGCTTTTAACATTTTAGCGAAAACAATGCCATGGCTTTTATAAAGTCAGCTTTAAGCCCGGAGTATTTTTATTTTTTCGCTACCGCGTTTGCCGGGTGGAAAATAAAATTTTTAAATACTTTTAATCCTTGTGTATTAGAAGGGAAAGTAGAGTAAAATGAATTTAGCCATAATTACTTAATAAAAGTCCGGCACGATTCTATCGGACCAGCTTAAAATTTCTCTATTTATAATTCGCAGATCGTATTTTTCATCAATAATCAATCGAATTAGTTCGCATTGAATCTTGAAAGAATATAAAATAATGAATACGGGGCTTAGCAGAAAGCTTTGAAAAATTGTAAAATATTTCACCCTAAAGATTTCAGTTTGGTGTTTGCTTACTTACCTATCCCTCGCTCGTTCATTGGATGATTAACGTACTGAGAACGACTGAGGCTAAGAATAAAACGAAAACTTAACAATTATTCGTAATAATGCAAATACATTTTCGAGTCAAAGAACTTGGGGTGCGAAGAAAAGGCTAGTTATGCATCATTTTGAATTTCTTGACGCTACGGGATACTACCGTGTTTTCACGCTTACGCATGCGTGCATATATATATATATATAGATATAGATAGATACGTATGCCTGTGCGTGCACATGTGTGTACAGCTACATCAAGGCATGTCCCTGACGGAATGCTCGCAGGCGTGGCGCACGCACGCAACAGACAGGGAGGACTCGCACATCTGTATGTAGTGAGACGTGCTCCGCATTTATAAAAATCGTGTAATATTAAAAGTGGAAATCGAAAAGGATGAGCTATTTATTATGGTATTTATGGATAGGTGGGCTGCTATCCTTATACGGATGAGAGCCGCAATCGAAAGGAGCAATCTCCGGGAATTCATTTAAATTATGGTATATCTAAGTGCAGGAGGGAAGGTAACTAACTGGGAGAAGGATGGTACTCGAAAATCCAGATCCCGTATCCGGGAATACAGAGGCTCTCTCACGTTCCGATAGCACTTCCTCTTACAAGGAAACTTCTGTCCTTGTATTTGCTCGTGCACGTTCCCAAGCAACGGCTCGCCGGTAGTCGCGGGGCGCGGGGCGCCGTAATGTGCAGGACTTTTCGGAAAGTAAGTGTACCTCGTTCGGAAGCACCGTGCACAGAAATAGATAGATAGATAGAGAGAGAGATAGAGAGAGAGAGAGAGAGAGAGAGACGCGCAGACTCCGTGGGTCGAATCGGTACCGCGACAGTAAGTTGCTTGACAAATGCCCGATTTTCCTATCAAGGATCCTCGCCAGATCTCTACCCTCTCCAACCCCGTCATTCGCTCCCGTCGTAAAATCAGCTCCAAGCGCTACGACGCGTCCCGAAGAAATTACCGGCCCCCACCCCACCTCTACACGGTAACTTTTAATCTACTTCTCCGCTGCGTTTCTTCTCGGATTAACGATTTCGCCTTCTTTCGGCTACAATTCTCCGCCCACTCTCCCTCCCTTGAATTCGTTCTTTTTATCATTTATTTCAGTCGCACTTCACGACTTCCAGACACGAAGTGTGGCCCCTGCTTTCAATGACAAAGCGTGCCCGCGTATTCCCTTATTATCCCTGGCTAATAATCATATAATCCATGCGGTTAGCATGGGAAGTAGGATTCCCGAACGAGGCTGCTTCCACAACAGCTTCGTGAGATTCCGCGGAAGGAATTTTTTTCATAATCTCCAGCTGACCTTATAATCCAACGGCTCTCGGTTAGGGGGGGAAAAAACGAAAAAAAAAAAAAAAAACTCCAACTCCCCCGGTCCGCCGTAGCCCCTGCATCGCCAACGGCTTTTAAAATCGATGCCAATGCACGTGACCGATTTTTATGCCGAACCTTTATTACCGCTCACTCTGACTTATCGGACTAGGCTTTTCCACCCCATTGTACTCCCGGACCTTCCGTCCCCGAACCCCTTCCCCGAGCAGCACATCTCCCTCGCTCGTCTCGTTATACTGATATTTTTTGTCCAAGCAGCGGCAGCAGCAGCGGGAGCAGCAGCAACAAGAGCAGCAACAAGAGCAGCATCAGCAGCATCAGCATCAGCAGCAGCAGCAGCATCAGCAACAGCAACAGCAACAGCAGCAGCAGCACCAGAAGAAGCATCAGCAGCAGCAGCAGCAGCACCAGCAGCAACAGCAGGTAAAGCCACCGTCAGTCGGCTAATTTTTATAAGGATAAATGAAAAAGAAATTAAGAATTTAAAGGCCTTGCGGCTCGAGATAAGAGCGTAAATGTATACTTTAATGATTATCTTTAGCCGCGCCGGAGACTTATTTTTCTTATAATCTGCAATCTCTTATTAATGCATAATACCCTCTCGGTTTTTATTTTAGCCCTGAAAATTACTGGCAAGCACCTTAACACACAAAATACGCCTACGGCTAATCCTCTCGGGGGGATTATCCAGCATTCTTTATGCCGTAAATCGAATTTTAAGAGACAAAACAATTAGTTAAGGGAAAGTATTCTCTATAATCCCGGCCGAAATTGAATATTACGCGGCTCTATTAACACTCGAATTTCAATTAGAGGCAGATATTACGGGGAGCGGGGACGCTGTTGTTTCGTGGCCGAGGCCTCTCCGTAAACCGGCCGACGACCATCCCCTTATCCAACATCCGAGATTTAAAAAGTAAATGGATTGATTAATTAGATGAAAGCCCGTGGCCGTCTATGACGTGGAAAAATAATCCGTAATTAAAAACCACGCGTTGCTCGGACGGAGTAGGGGGGACGGGAACGAGGTAGAAATTAATTCGGCTCTCGGAGAGTCCCCCACGCCACCTCCCACCCACTTGACTAAATAAAATTAGCCTCGACCCTGTGATTTCGATCTGATTTCGCTTAATTTTCAGCTCCCGCCCCCACGCTCACTTCAATCTCAAGATATAACCGTCGCGCCCCTCACTTCTAAGTCGGGGTAGAAAATGTCGCCTTGACACTCGAAGAATCCGCGCTGACATGTTCCGCGAGCGCTCCTCCCCGCCCCTCGACGACCGAGCTCGCGCTGACGGCAATCAGTCAGCTGAGCGGCTGAATTCTTTGATGCCGTAGCCGCTTTTTATCCGTGAATGAAGCGTCTCCAGTGAATTATCAGCCGCTTTTCCTTCGTTCTTTTTTTACGAGAACCTCTCGACTCTCTCGACTTTAAACAGTCAGTGAATCGCGTTTTGTCTGCCGAGCTTGATTGATAACATTTTACAAGCGCGTACGCGCATTCCACGGTTCTTGGCGCTTGGCGCTCGCGTTTAAAAAAAAAAAAAAATCATTCCCGAACGAAACGTAAACGTTTAATAGAATTTGTAAATTGGCTCCCATAGAAAAACGTGCGCATGGACCGTGGTATTGAAAAGCTTTTAATTATTACTTTTTGAGAAATAAATGTGAGTGACAGTACATCTAAAGATAATAAAGAGAAAGGGTAATCGTCAATATTTAATACATAAGGAGGGGGCTGTGAATACAAGTAAATATAGACGGTATTCCATGCAAATTGCACACCAAGGTAAAACGTATTTATGCGAACGTGAGTGATCCGAATCAGTCCATAAAATACAAAATAATGTAAAATAAAATTGAGGTCATCGGGAGCGACTGTGGCTTGGGTCGAGTTGGGTTGGGTCGGGTTGGTTGGGTTTGGCGAGGAGGGGGTAGGGGAGGTAGGGGAGGTAGGGGAGGTAGGACGGAAGATATCTGCGTGTGAGTAAATGACGCGGCTTGAGTGCTAAACCACAAGTGGTTACCAAAGCATAAATTAGAGTGGCCCGTTTGAATTAGAATTTACTATTCTCTCTGACTGCT
Source organism: Ceratosolen fusciceps (assembly GCA_018883505.1). Taxonomy (NCBI): domain Eukaryota; kingdom Metazoa; phylum Arthropoda; class Insecta; order Hymenoptera; family Agaonidae; genus Ceratosolen; species Ceratosolen fusciceps. The sequence continues at coordinate 11,731,436 of RCIC01000002.1, read as the reverse complement.
CGGCTTCTTTATTCTATTTAAATTCTATTTAAAAATAAATTATCTTTAAGCGTCGTCGAGTAAAAAAGGCGAGTTAAATGAAAGGAAGGGTCCGGGGCTGGGGTTGGATAATGCGGGCCTTAGCGGGATAGGCGAAAACCTAATGAAAATAACGTATTAGGGTTAATTGCGCTTGCCACAGTAATTACTCCGTAACAAATAAACTTAGTGCATCGATTAAAGGTCACTCGTCATCTGCATTATCTTCTTTACATGCGGCTCAGCGGTAATTCTCTTAAAGGCAGTGTATAAATGACGCTGCAGTTGAACCGTCATTTCGAATAATGAAGAAATTCATCTATCCTCCCTGCGTGTAAAGCGGCGGTTATTATTAAAAAAAATCATAGAGCCTTACTTTGATTATTGAGATACCAATATCCGGAAGATGATGGTGGGATCGCCTTGGAGCTCGACAATGACCCACCGTCTTTCTATATTATATCCATTCGGAGCTTAAACAATATACCGGCTAAAATTAACACTTAAAACATCGACGGATGGATTTTGCTTAATAATCCAGCTTTTGGTGCTCCCTTGACTACTTGACGCCTCGCGGTCGCATAATATTTACGTCTGTTTGTCCTCGACGATCCTACGGACAGTGGTGCGAGGGGCGTAGGGAGGGGGGGGCGAATGGGGGGTAAAAAACCGGAGTAAAAAACCGGAGTAAATAACGGGAGTAAAGAACGATTGGAACGAGTGGACGTTTTGTAGGTTCAGAGGACAGTTTGGCCGGGTACTTATGCCGACGCAGCCTCTAAGCGATATAATAACGGCGACGCTCTCCCTCGGCAGAGATAAATTTGATCTCGGCTAATTTCTTGGACTCGCAAAACTTCCCCAGCGCCGCATCTCAACTCCTAAGTGTAAAATTACAAATTAATGCGGACGGCTTCTTACTTGAAAGCTCTCGAAATCGTCGGAAACACGAAAACACGGCGCTTCTAGTCAAATTCCGCTCTATAATCATCCAATGGTAGCAGTATCCCTTTGCCCTCTAATGGTTCATTACGAATGCCCGTAAAATATCAAAGTCGGCAAAATTTTAGGTAAATCCGTGTAGAACAGCGCGGTTGTCGGACGCCTCTGAATTTCTCCTTTGTCTGGGTAAAACGAGGGATTTGCTCGTGACAGCACCGATCTCTTACGACAATATTTTAATTTAACTTCAATATTGTGAATTTTCAGATCCCTCGGCCATTTAAGCCGTTCAATCACATGCGACGGGATATTAATCCCTCCGTCATTTCATTCCTCTGCACTCAATAAAAATTAGTTAAAAGCTATAACGACGACAATTCGTAAGGGAAGTTCTCGATCAACGTCTCCGACGCAGCATTGGATTATCGATTATTTTTACGTTGGCTTCACAGCTTCGCCCACGCTCTTAGCACAATTCACAATTCGCCCATCTCACTTCTCATTCTTACTCTTAAACGGCCTTCCTCGGCCGCTCGGCGATTCGAATCCGATGGAGTAAACGACCACGTTATCGCGAATTATTGTCAGAGGTTTTATTTCCCCACGGTTATTCCTCGAACGGTTACATATTATTCGCTCCCCCTCCCCCTGCCCTGCCCCTGTCGCGTTAAATTTTACATGTGGGTCGGTCTCGGGGTCGTAGGCAGGAGTTTTTCTCTCGATCGTGACAAACGTTTCCGTTCGATAGGCGCTCGATAGGCGCTCGATAGGCGCTCGATAGGCGCTCGATAGGCGCTCGATAGGCGCTCGATACGCGCTTATCTCCACTTTAAGTGTAAATATTCATCGGACTTGAAAAGAAGAATCGGCCGCATTGGCATTGAGCATTGAGAACAGAAATATTTAGCTTCCGAGGCTAACTACGACATGCATCGCTTATAGACTCGCGGATACTCTCTTGCAATTTGTCAACTCGAGAAACATTTCAATGCTCTTGATTAAAAAAGCCGACTACATCACCCTGCGGCTTTTATAATATTCGACAAGCCAAGTTCTAATTAACTCCGGTATAGCATAGCTTTCGATGCTGCTCCTACGTGTCCTCGTCCTCCTCCTCCTCCCCCACGGCCTCCTCCTCCTCCCCCACGGCCTCCTACGTACATGCAACGCAATCTTTGAGCCAAACGCTCTGAATGTAATGTCAGGGATAAAAAAAAGAATCTTGAGCAGGTAGCAGCTCTCTCCACCTTTGTGTCAATTTATTTCCAGGCGGATTTTCAAATAGTTTAAACAATTGCCTGAGATATTTCATATCCTCGAGCAACTTCGATTCGAATCTCTCATCCAACTATTTTGTTTTCTTTTTCATTATTGTTTTGTTGTTGTCTCGTTTGTTGTCGTTGTCGTTGTCGTTGTCGTTGTCGTTGTCGTTGTCGTTGTCGTTGTCGTTGTCGTTGTTGATGTCGTTGTTGATGTCGTTGTTGATGTTAAATTATCACACGAATTTCCTCTTTCTCGGTCCATCAGCTTTCAAAGTAGACTCTAATGTAACGCGAAATCCTTGAGGAGCCGTAAGCTGTTTATTTCTCCGCGCGTTTGCGTAAAGCCCTTTAAAAACAACTGTTTCTACGTGGCTGGATTACCAAGCATACACTCCGATTAAGCAGTGAGCCTTATTTTCAGATCACTTTTTCATTCGGTCGCTTTCATTCGAAGATTGCAGTCCCTGTGCTTTAGATAATTTCTCACCGGACCAGGATGATACTGCCTCATCGCAGGTCCCTTGCGTCGGCTGCAATTTTTCTCTTGACTTCACTTTCAGACGAGATACCTAACGGAGCATGATCCAAAATCCTTCAAGATCGCAAACATTTGCTTTTATCCAACAACGCTTTGTTTTCGTTATCCGTGTAGGTATTATTTTGCTGAATCGTGGTCCATGTAAGCTGCTGATCGTTGTGCTCACCGTCATGTACGGCGAGTCCGTGGATCGGTCACTTTTCCGCCTTATGATTCCAATAGTCTACAATGTTGCTCTCGATCGTTGATCCGTACATGTCCTGTGAGCTGCATTGTCCGTTGATTAGACCGTGATGCTTCTTTCGAGCGCCGATCTATCGATACAAGAATAAAAGAACGTCGCGACTTTTTCTTGTCATTTTCTAGATTAATACCGATATTAAGCTTATATGATTATGGATTTAAGTTGGATTTATTGGATGGCTTAGACCCTTAACTCATCTGTTCGTAATGCCAAATCCTCACATACACTAATTATTTCCAATCAATTTTCTACTTTATATATTGTCGGAAGTTAATCTCGTTAATACCAAAGCTTCCTTTATATGTAATTGCAAGTGTAATTGCAACTGCAGAGTCGTAAAAAAAAAAATCAGGAAATATTCTGATCTATTGGTAGAATTTTTTCCCTTAACTTGCATAGTAAAAATACTGTTAGGCGACTATCTATGCACGAACCTTATTGTTTTTAATGCAATATATAAGAGCTATTCTACAATAAAATCAATAGAACGTAATTTAATGTCATATTAGATTTATTTTGACTGGCGATTTCGTATTCTGCATTTGAGCGTGACCTTAAATCTCGTTTTTCTTGATAAAGTTAATAATTTTTCCGTCATTGACAAACCCTTACTTTCAACTTTAAGTTGCGCTGCACATTTTCTAAGAAAAGAAAATGCAGACAATTTATACGCGTCATCATAAACAATAAATATTACCCTTGAATATAAGATATTTTTATTCCCTTTAATAACTTTCATTTTTTAATTTTTATAATTTTATAAAATCATCTGGCGAGATGGATTTTTAGCTTTTCGGTCGTTTAATTTTTAAAAAATTATAAAACTATTCATTTATTTATATAAGGGCTAAGATTTATTAGAATATGCTAATGCAAACTGATCTTTGGAGGAAAATATTGAATATTATGACTAAAAGATTTATGCCATATAACATTTACTAGCATTGGAGAGTAGTTCAAAGTAATTTTAGTGCCAAGATTTATTCAAAAGATCCTGATCGCGTGAACCAAGTATTTATTTCGAGCGAGCGGTGACCTTTAAAAAATATCGAACGAGAGGATTCGCAGAGATCCGGTGGATCGTCGATTATTACTTAAAGTTGAAAATGCCCGATATCATTATTTTAATAGTCTTATTTGCCGGACTGCTAATTTAAAAGTTCCATTTCTCGATGCTTTGGAACTCGGAATACAATGAAAACTTTTAAAGGCCAACAGCCGGACTTTTATTTCCATTCAATTTTTTGCCCTCAAATTCACTCCCGACGCTCTTTTTCCTTTCAACTTTTTTCTCATTAATAATTTTACCGCGAACGAATCGCTGAAAAAATTATCTGGCGCTCCACTTTTCTGTTCCGCTGCCATTATTCTTTACTTTGCATATAAGAAATTGCCACGCAAATCAACAAATAAAATCGCATTCGCTTGCACAAGGGGCCAAATCGCTATTGGATAAAATAAGTATTACATCTAAAATCTGTAGCTCTTGTTATCTCGTAAAAGCGAACGGCAGATGATTTTTAACCTCGGTTTCGTGCACGTAACGTCCGTATGTACGCGGTAGTCTCGTATACAATGGATCGACGCCGGTCCATTATTTAGCTTAAGGCTTTATTGAAATGTCAAAAGTACACATTACACGGTGTTCGTTTAGAATGAACGAGCGCCTGTAAAATATATATATATACACAATACAAATAAGTGCTCGGCTCGATAAAAAATTAAGTCAAATAAAAACTGTCGGAGTGACAAAAAAATAATGTAATTACAAAAGTGTCTGTATAATAGGTTAAACTATAAATAGAATGGGAAAACGTGGTGAGCTGGCGAGTGCTAACCCATTTTTATCATGATGTGCAAACAAATGAAAGCTATTGAGTATTTCCAGTATCGAATCGAGTAAATGCACGACGGTAAAACATTAGTAGGTTCGAACCTATCGCTGTATGAGCCCTAAATGCTTAGAGTTCTTTCGCGGGCAGACGGAATACGTATAAACAACCTCATCGCCGTTAAAAAAGGAAAAAGAAAAAATCAAATCTTTTATCGCGTATAACGAATTAAATTTAGAGTAAATTATATTTTCGAAAATCTATTGTATAAATGACAATGCTCAGTAATTACAGTATTTACGAGTCGTTGGGGGGGGGGAATAAATAAATAAAAAAATAAATAAATAATCAATTGCAATGGCGGTAATCGATTTATTTGTCATATATTTGAACAAACGCGGCTGCATTTTTATTTGTAAAAGAAATTTGTTTTTCCGCTAATGTGAAAGGCGATTACGGAATTCTGAAAAAAATATAAAAAATATATAACAAAGCTCAAATACTCGAATTTTTACTGTTCAAGTAAAAAAGTATGGCCCAAGTTCAAAAGTCGAATAATTAAAATTCCTTAAGCTCAAACAAATACAGGGCATTACTGTGAAATTAATTAAATTATTTTTATTCGGCCCTAACAAGATAACTAATTTTTCGTTAACTACATATTCTTGCTATAATCTAATATTCTCTCATATAGTTTTTACAACAATAAAATAATAATTTTAATAGAACGTAAAGTTTTTTTTTTTTTGCTTAACCCTGTATTTCGTTTTTCTGAAACTTCTAACGCATTTTTGTTTAACTCGATAACAGCTGAACGGATATAATACGTAAAAAAATGTGCATATAAAGCATACGGAAAATAATAATAATAATAATAATATTAATAATAATGAGAATGAGAATGAGAATGAGAATGAGAATGAGAATGAGCACGTAAAGCGAATGAAATATTTTTCTAAGAATGTACAAAATTAAATGCCCGGCTTAAAATGCCTTTTATTTAATTTTATTTAATCTCATTTCATTTAATTGTATATAAATTTAATTATATTCTTTGATTTTCATGTTTAACTGAGGCTTTAAAAATAAAATCTTTAATGGAAGCGGCGTTCAAGAATTTACGATAACTATTGGCGTAGATAAGAATACAAAGCATGTTAAGTAAGGGTGAATTTTTATTTGAAAAGCATAATAAAGATAGAAATAATAATGAGATGATGTCGATAGTATTTGCCGTTTTAATGCGATTTCAGAATTAATTTTTTCCCTCTCCTACTCTAAATAGTAAATGGAAAATATTGGCCCGATTATCGGAAATTATGATTTACACAATGACGTGAGGTTTCGATTGATCCAGAAAATTATCTTTTGTAGCTTTTGAAAAAATTCCATGTCAAAACGTGAGGTTAAACAGCGTAGACTCGATCCTGTCAAAAAACGCGATAATGAAAAGGCTCGGTTAAACACATTTTCGGTATTTTTAGCAAAAGGCAACGAGTAAAAACAAGTAATAAATGAACGAACGGATAAATGAATATAAAAAGATAAACGTATAAAAAGGAAAGGGGTAGAATAAAATATATTTAAGCACACACACACACACGCGCGCAAAATAAACAAATAAATAAACAAAGGGAGGTAAGAAAAAATAATAACAGAAATGCTTTTGACGTGGACGGAGCTTTTGATCAATGGAAATCTATGGGAAAATTCGATTGTTGCAGAGACGGACAGACCGAGGCGAGGAGCCGATATCCTCGGCCAACCGTTCCAACGCCATTTGATTCTTGGGAACGTTTAATGGGGTAGGGGCGAGGGTAGGAGTGGGCGGTAAAGAATCAAAATTAAGGGTAAAAATAGCAGGTGGCTGGTATTAGTAAAAATCGTGGACGCGGGCAAAGGAAGTCGTTTGCGTCGTTTGCGTCGTTTGCGGGCAGAATGTGTCGTCGGTCCGGGCTCGAGGGAAGCCGTCGAACGAAGTCGTGGGGCGGAAAAGTGTTCCGCGAGGCCCAGAGCGGATAAAATCAATGGAAGATAAGTCTATTTTAGTTGACGTGACGAGCGAGCCTCTCATCCATAATAGAAGGATCGCGCAAGCGTCATTAGGGTAATGAAGTACGGGACGGTCGAGGCCAATGGCTCGTGGGTGGACGGACCGACGAGGATGGTCGACGCGACCGAGGCCGGAGTCATTCGGCGGAAAGTGTTCAAAGGAAGAGCGGCGGCCGAAGGTGTCGCGAGGGGAACAGGCGAAGAGGAAGCTCCACCGCGTCCAGTCGGGTATGAAATTCGATTATCGGCCGGCAGGTAAGGGGAAGACGAGCTCGGGTGGAAATTGGTGCTGGGGAGGGGAGGAGGGGAGGGGATGGGGGTGGGGATCGGTGGTAGGGAGCGGCAGAGAGAAGCCGGCATGATATGTCGATGAATGGAAAAGAGCCGGAAGCGAGACTTGCCTTGGGGGCTGGAAAGCCATCGGAGTTGCGCGACTGTCCGGTCAGGAACTCGTTGGAACCGATGCGTAACCTCGAGAGAAGCCCTTAAGGGACAGCCTCGTTACCCAGCAGGGTCACGGATTTTCATCGACCTAGAAATATCGAGTGCGGTCCTGGCCAATTTACGGGAACGAGCTTGTCACGCGGGCCGTGAGGGGCTGGGGGGTTGGGGGTGGATGGGCAGGAGGGATGAAGGGCTTTACGAGTCCGAAGACCGGGTGGACGACGTGTCGGGGCTAACGTCGGGAGTTTTACGACGAGGGAGATGGTGCCTGGCTTCCGATACTTCGGAATTAGTACGCTGAAAATTCCTCCTCGGATAATGAGAAAGAAACTATTGCTAAAGAATTCTATCCCACGGGGAAATTCCCTGCTTATTTGCACCTTCTTAGCTCCCCAGACTTTAAATGGAATATTATAATCAGATACGCCGAGAGTCGTCGACTGCCCCCCCTCACCCTCACCCACCCCTCTCCCCCTAACCAACGCCAACAGCATCGCTAATCTCGGCTTTTTCACTTGATCTTCCTTATTGATTTCCATTGAAACGACACAATTTCCCTTTGATCTCGGTATATCGAATAATCATACCTTTACAATCCTCTAAGAATATCCGGCGAGCGAATTTCCCGAATGTCAGCCTAGCGTTGTGAATTATTTAGGCTCGACAGGTGTGCGATACAATTATCAAATTAACTTTTCAAGCCGCTCGCCGGAACCACCGAGTCTATAAAAACATTCTGCCGCCTCTCTGATCTAATAAAGAACTCATCAATATACGATATGAAGCAGAGCTATTCTCGTCGGGACTTTGTTCGGCCAATCGAACGACGGGAGCGAATGAAAAAAAAAATTAAGTGATTCACGGGAATCTTAGAGGCGGGGAGCGGTGAGTGGGGGGGGAGCGAGGGGAGCGGGGGGGGGGGGTACAGAGGACTTGGAATGCATTAAAATTGAGATTTAGAGTGTCGCGGTGGACGTCGGATGGGATGAATTATTCGTTGGGGCTCGCGTGCTCTGTCGGAGACAACGTTTCATTAACAAGGGAGTATATAAAAATCTCGGGGTTTATGTTGCGTTTGGGAGACATTAACTTTTGAACTTTACAAGTATAATCGAATTTCTAACGAAAGCCGCCGTAAAAATGCAGGCCCGCCATGCGTGACCGAAGCTCGGGCTGCGTTTTTTTTATATTATTTTTTTTTTATTATTGTTTTTTTCTTTGTATTTTATTTATTTACTTTCAGAAAATAAATCGCTTTAATAATGGCAGAGTCCATCCTTAGCGTTGCAGGAGTTCTTATGATTATTCGCGTGCGTTATTCGCGGGGAGAGCGATCTTTCTTCCATATCACAATTTCCCGAGTAAAAGTAGCAACGGAGGCGTGTAATTTCATTTAGAGCGAGATGAGTCCAGTACAAAATGGAAAAAGAGATTACGCTGGAATTGGCCAGCAAGAAGTACCCAGATTCTTCTACATACAGACGCGCGCGCGCGCGCGCACACACACACACACACACACATACGTGTATACGTATATGCATATAACGTCAAAAGTATTTTCCTTTTAGCACACCTGCCCGAACCCTCCATAAGTACCTCGTGAAGCCTGCATTTAATAACAATGTATGCACTTAGTGTATAAATGAAACGACTTCTCCTCTATTTAAATAACTAAAATCGTTTTGACTTTGAAATATATTTTTCATCAAAAACAATTCACTTGAGATGTTTAATTTGTAAAACGATTCGAAAGCTACGTGAAAGCGCACTCTCGCGCGGTCGCAGGCTCACCTGTATTTACAGCGCTATCAACTCGAGTACTCAATGACTTTCCTCTAAAAATATGCCAATAAAGCCTTTGTTCTTAATCATTTAAAGGCTAATTGAATTTGAAAAGCTTGATAAACCGCGCTTATTCATTCGTATTGCAATTTTTTACTTGCCTAATTCATAATTCATTAAGGATTCCTTTAACACTCTTGCATATTTAATACACTTCAATACTGGAGCTGCACAATTAAAGCTACTCGATGGGGATAATCCTTATGCTTTTTAAGAAAAACGCGCTCGCGTAAAACATTTGAATATATATATATATATATATAAACAAAGCACGGAGTTACTTTGAATATTGAATAATGTGGGCATTTATTTGTAAAGAAAGGCGATTCGGAGTGTACTTTTATGCTGCGATAACGGCCGTGATTAGGATTCGTAATAGACAGGTAGGTCTGGTACATGAAGACAAGTGCGCTGATAAGATATTTGCGCTGCTACTCTAATAAGGCATAAATTTTACGGCAGAAATTAAAAGATCGTTAATGAATGCCTTAGCGTGCTTAATGTCGGCTATAAAACGAAGATATAATTCGTATAAAATAATATTGGACGTAAAATTTGTACGGCTCAGCAGAACAATGGCTTGTTAATCTGGCGAGATCGTAAATCTTGCGTTAAGAGCGCGGAGACCAAACATCGCTCCTGACCTCGAAATCAAAAAACTCTTTAAAGCCGCATTTACTTATCTACGAAGTAGCTAAAGTCCAATAATAATAAGCAGAGGAAAAATAAATATATAAATAAATAAATAAATAAATAAATAAGTAATATATGTAGGAGGGGAGTGGCCTGAATGTGTGGAACGAAGATGCATGGGATTAGCAGCTCTATTATTATCCGATGAGAGGCCAGGGAGGTGTACGTGTGCACGCGTGCACGCGTATAGGTGTATTTTGAAGTGAATTTTCGGCTGTATACATAAAATTAGGAAAAAGCCTTTGTATTTCGCGTGGAAAGATTTTGAAAGATACGACAGTGTCAAGTTGCACGAGTATACTTGTGTCAAGCGACGTCACTTTTTAAAGTCTAGCCCCTTTCCAAATAAGAGGTTTGAAAAACAGAAGAAACAAAAAAAAGAAGAGAAAAAAGAAGAAGAAGAAGAAAGAGAAAGAGAGAGTGAGAGTGAGAGAGAGAGAGAGTGAGAGAGAAGAAGAAGAGGAAGAAAAAGAAAGAAAAAGGAAGGGAAAGAAAAAACGACTCATTGACAGAAATACCAGAAGCGACGCTCGAGCGAGCAGCATCACTTGGCTGGCCAATTTCCCTAGAGATCTGCGACCCATTTTAAAGGAAAGTGTAGCACTTGAAAATTTTCGAGCAAAGTAATAAAACACGTGGGGGGGGGGCGGACAGCTGCGAGTTGGCCAGGTTGCGTTATTGAAGGCTTCGCGGTCATTGCCCCCCTGTTCTTTATATTCTTTACGTGACTGGTCTTCAAATTTGTACATTTTTCGCAGCCCCGCAGTTCTATGCGAAAAGAAAAAGAAAGAAGAAGAAGAAGAAGAAAAAAAAAAAAAAAAAAAAAAAAAAAAGGAAGGAAGGAAGGATCCCCGACAATGGACCCGATATTCCGTTTACGTTCCGATAAACTTTCTCCGATGCCTACGGATCTTCCACTCCTACGCTCATAATAATACAATAGGGTAATGGGGACTGAATTTTCAAAATTTTCTCCCTCCCCCAGCCCATCCGTACCCCTCTCTCAAGCACTGGATACCGTTATAGCTATTCTTTTATTTTCCATTTTCTTCTTCAAAAGCAACCTTAAATTATACCGAGACCCTGATACACCACTACCTATGCTAAATAGGACAAAATTCTCCACTGAAATATATTCGTAATACGTTTCTCGGGGCGGGGGTGGAGCATTATTGTAAAATATCTCTTTGAAATAGAAGTCGGAGCCTAATTTCGAGGTAGAAATGTTTAAGCAACGGCATTATTATTAATTATAATTTTATCGTACGTGCATCCAGCGAATTTGTTGTTTAATCATAACGACGCGTCTCGTGATACATTACTGAGCGGAATTTAAAAAAGAAATTCCACGTACCGAGGACACGGACGCGCCAACTTTTCGGAACAACAACAAACAAAAACAAAAGCCCAAAAAGGTACTCGCACAACAAATTGTACATTATTCCTATTCTTTTAAATTTAATATTACAGAAAGGAAAAGATAATTTCTATCTCCCTTTGTCTTTACATTCCAAGTTAATCGTTATTTAATTGATAAGTCGCAGCTAACTTCCAACTTACAGAGAAACGCTTTACATTACGAAACTCTAGGTCTCTGGAATTATAATAAAGTATTTAATTAATATCGATTAACTTGCCTATATATTTCGACAAAGACTCTGACGAAAATCTTAATTCTTCGCATGACTTCACAGGCATAAGTTACATTAAGCGTAAACGACAATTAAATGAATGATTTACTCGGTCTTCATTACGAATATCATAAATTTCAGCAATTAAAATATTAATTTCGCGTAAATTAATTGAATTGCTCCTCTTTCTTCGTGATTGAAAATACAAAACAAAACAAAACAAAAAAAAACCATTCAAGATATTTTCAATTTTACAGCATAATAAAATATTAAATATATATATATATGTAATAATAATATCAAACTATGTAAAATAAATCACGGTTAGCGTTTTTTTTTTTTTTTTTTTTTTTTTTTACGAAATAGTTTATTATCATTATAGGCGCATTAATTATTATTCTTCATAAATAAAAGCAGAAGACTTATGGATTTTATTAATGCATTTGTAAATTGAAATACATTTTTCAAAATTAGGTTAAAGTTATTTGCTTCGAAATTTTTAAATAAAAAGTAAATGGATTATACATGATTAAAAGTAAATTTGAGGGAAAATTTTTGCTCAAACTTTTTATTTAAACACACATCTATCACGCTAGTCCTACATATAATGAATAAAGAATTATGTGCTTATGCATTTAAGCGAAGCGAACTTGTATTTGTAGAAAATTGAAAAATATCAAATAGTTCTCGTTAATCCATGTAATATTTAAAAGCACTTGTAAAATAATTTAAAAAGTTTAATGACTCAAGACGTACCATCAATTCTAAAGACCGGAATTGTATAAAATATTACAAATTTAAATTTGTAATAACGTCGACGTATGTATGTATGTATATAGATATATATATATACGTGAATGTACGTATAAATCCTTTAATGGACTCTGGAATAATATATTTTTAAATTCAACTAGAATTTTGGTAAATCAGATGATATTATAGTATTAGTTTATTTTAAATTACAAATGCATTTGCATACCAAGTAAAGCTAATGTTCGTACTACTGAAAAATATAAAAGTTATTTCTTAATAGAAGCGACTTAGCGTCGCTTTGTTATAAATTTTTAAAATAATAACAAGAATTACGACTATTGTCACTATTATTATGAATATTATGAATATCATAATAATTAACAAGAGAATAAGGAATACGTTCGGGTAGAAAATTGTTTACTCGTATCATTGTCCATTCTTTGAGGTATAAAAGTTATTGAAATGAATTTTAACTGAATTTATTCGTGCTTGAACCGAGTGTAATAGAATGAAATACATACCCTTTTCGAAAAACATCTATCCGATGTTAGGGATTCCTTTTTTTATCTGCGGCCGAGGGTCTGGCGGGCTTCAAGGTGTATAAACAGTGTTTATTCGGGCGTGTGCGTGCACGGGCGGAGAATACTGTTAAGCATAATGTTAAAAAAATAAGCAAAATAGGTATTTGAATTGAAAATGTAAAAAGTTGTGGGGCCGCGGGGAGGGAGCTGGCGGGTAATCAGTTTCCATTAGAAGCAGAGTTGATTCGAAGGGCGGAAGGGCGCTGAGGTTTTGGAGAAGGCCAGTCGGAAGTAAAAATGGCCAATAACGTGTAGCGTTGTCGAGCACTGGTTTGAAATGCACGAGGCCGGCCAAATAAAAACGTGCGTCCGCAATGAATGCACAAACGTGATCTAGTAGTAATGGCGTCCGTTGTTGCGCGTGCTCGTGTACTGTACCGACGCGAAATCACAGTCAATCCTTAGATCATTGAAGGTATCGAGGATTTATTAGTCTCATGGCTAAGTCGTCGGGGATGAGAATTAAGTAGACTGAAGGTCGGTCACTCCTCGACGAGGGAAGTCTCGACGAGGGTCGCACGCGACACTTGCATCCGGGCGTCATTGTCGTTAATCAGAATCACACGTGTAAAGTGGCCGACGGCAAGGCGGCCGCGGTGTTCCCTCGTTACTTGTTTGCGTTACGGCTGAACGGGAGCGCGTGACCTTATTAGCCCGGCGAGTCGATACGATCGTGGCGGAAAGGATTGTATAACGAAGAGAGCCGGATTTCGTATGTCGTTCGTATGTCCCGGTCAACTCTGTCCCTCCTCGACCCCAAAAATTCCCCCCTACTCCCTGAATATCGGGACATTTTTACAAGGTGGAGGAGACTCGGACCCGAATGCCAACGACGGCCGAAGAATTTTAGCCGAGCTCGAGGCCAAAAGCGGACCAACTTCCCGGCGAGCGTCTTCGAATTACTCTCCCTCCGACTCTCTACGTATCCTTTGACTTACCAGGACCCGACGTTCCGCTAAATACCGAATAACCTCCCCTAGCCCCAAGCCCAAGCCGACCTAACCCCAATAACCCCAATAACCCCAATAACCAGCCAGCCAGCCAGCCTGCACAGGCAGACAGCCAATTCTAGCTGTGCCGTGTCTACGTGCTCGGAGCCGGCCTCCTCCTCCTCCTCGAGCACTCCGACGACTCGATCTGACTCCTGCCCTAATCTCCCTTAGCATCTCCTCTGTCTGTCAGGATAACCGGTTCCCCGACCCTTTCAACCCGTCTACCCGTAGACTCCGACCTGATTTATGCATCCAGCGTTATTTCCACGCGTTATTTCCACGACTAACTACTTCGTTGAAAGTACTTGAGCCATAAAGCACTGACTTTCGGATACTTTTATAGATTTATCGGGCCGACGGCGCGCAGGTATAAGCGACTGGCAATCCCCGCCGTGAACATTGATTATCCCGAACGTCTCTTAGGAGAGTCGCGTGGGGAAAAAAGCACGACCCCTTCGGTATCGCCCGCCGAATGTCCGTGTACTTCATCCCCCCCCCCGCTCCACCGCCCAACTCCCTTTAGTCTTTACGAACTCTTTACGGCCGACTCTCACGGGCTGTCAAGACAATTTAATTAATAATAAGGAAAAGTATTTCTATCGTGATTAATTGAGGGCGGAGTGGTAATCGAGAACTTTTTAGGGCCGCGTGTGTGTTTTTAAGTGGGTGGAGAGGTGGGCGCGGAGCGGGGATAAAGCTATGCGGATGCAAACGACGCGCGATATAAGCGACATAAGCGAGAGTGTGGCTCCGGGTAGTTTACCCGGGAACGTCCGGGAAGTCGCTCGAGGGAAATGGCCTGCGGCGGAGAGAGAGATTTTTTTTTTTTTTTTTTTTTTTTTTTTACCTGTTACCGGGGCAGGGAGGGGAAGCCGAGCGAGTGATTCGAATCAATTTTCGCAGCGACTGTCCAGATTGCGGCCGAAACGCGCGCGCCCCTGGCTTAATAAATGCTAATGGCTTCGTTAAGCGCCCCGCTTATTTCCCGTAAACGCTATCGGCCTGTCCCGCGCACGCGCTAAAGCAAAAAGCAATAATGAATTAATAGGGGGGCTCGGCTCGCGCTAGTTTACCCCTCGTAACTCAATTAAGCTGAAGAACGTACTCGGCTATATAAAGGCAAACAATTTCAAAGCGAAGCAATCGGAAAATCGGATTAACCAGTGACGGCCCTTCCTCGTTAATTGCAACGCGCTCTTCCTCCCGAGATCTCTCACCCCGCTCACCGCCCCCAGCCCCAGCCCCAGCCCCATCACCAACCCCAATAACCCCATCACCAACCCCCGTCCCTACTAAGTCGGCCCGCCCTTACCGTGTCGGGTCACAAAGTGCAATAGTCCAGCGGAATCAGTTAAATTGATATTTCTTGGGACCGCCCGTGAAAGGAAGTTAAGGTCGCTGTTAAGCGGCTCAGCAATCGAGCGTCCGTGGATGCTGGATGAATTCCCCTGTACTCGAGCGACTAGAGAATTATTCCTCCTCCTCCTCCTACTCCTCCTCCTCCTCCTCCTGGACATCGTGATAGTCGTTGGACTTTTCTTCTTCTCGCCTCGGCGGATTAGTGTCTTTGTCGATCGATGGGACGGGGTAGAGGGGTGGGAAGGGATCAGTTTGCCACTCACGGGCCGGGAAAATATCTCGAGGGGCGTAGCGAGCTCGTGTCGAATTCCGGCCTTGTACCCATCTCCCCCTCATCCACCGCCTTCTCCTCCTCCTCCGCGCTCTCTCCAAGGTATCCGGGCATGTGGCAAGCGAGGACGACCGAAGGAGTCCGGCGCCCCGCTGCCACCGCGGATCTCACCAGTCGACGGCCGAATTGATTTAATCCGTGCTCGAGCCTCGATACCCTGATGCGTCGATCCCCCTCTCCTTCTATCTATCTATCTATTTATTTATCTCTCTCTCTCTCTCTCTCTCTCTCTCTCTCTCTCTCTATTTCCGCCACGCGTGCCATTCGACCGAGGGAACGTTTCAAGAGATATGACAGCGAGGATTCGCGGGAGCGCACGGTTCAACAGATTCCGATCTTATGCTACTTCTCCGCGGGTTCCGAGATCGGAACCTAGGCGACCGCGAGCCCAAAAGCACTTCCGCCCTCGCGTCTCTGTTCGGTCTCTCTTTACACGATAATGCGGAGCAGCCGTGATTAAGAGTTCATATTTTGCTCGCGGACGGGATAGAAAAATTAATTGGAAACCGGATAATGATAAAGATTATTGGTAAATTAATTACGGTGGCCTGAACAACGCGTGTGTATCATCGGCAGCGGTTAACCGGATATTCCGAAGCGTATCTCTCGAGTAGAGCCGAGCCGAGCCGAGCCGAGCCGAGCCGAGCCGAACGAGCGCTTAATAAGATCCTCGAGCGATTAAGCCAAGTGGCGCTCGAACGATCGGCTCCATCGATCAGGAGAGGAGAGTAGAGGATGGCCGGCATCAGTAGTAGCAGTACTAGCGGTCGTAGCAGTCGTAGCAGTCGTCGTAGAAGGTCGATCATCGTTAAAAGCCGTTCGCGTTCGCCGGAGCCGATTTCGTAAAAACGACTCCATGTTAATTAGCCGCGCCAGGTGGTTGCGCGTGACAAATGGCCGGCAGATCTTCGAAGTCTCGGAGGCCCGCCGCTAATTAATGCCCCGCTCTGCTGAAGGGGAGGTCGAGAGGTGATCTATCTGGCCGTCGATCACGTAATCCAGCCGCGCCGCTCCCTCCGGCAAAGTAATCGGATTGTTGCCGGGGATGTCTAGGACACTAGATGACGGCCTCCGAGCATGACCTTCGATTATTCAAAGGCCGCTCTCTTGCCTCCCTTGCCCCTTTCCCGCCTTATACGACAAGGGAACGTCGAAGGTGCTGCTTACTCCGTACTTGTGGATCGAGCCACGTGGTACTTGGGCGCCCTTCCCATCCACGCCCAGCCACTTCAATCTTATTACGGAAACACGGGAAGTTATTTGCTTAAAGCAAGTTTAGCTTGGTCTCGTTATAAATCCACGGCACGCAGCACGACATCCGTTGCAGCAAATCTATCGACATAATTATAAAACGAACGCGCCCATCGATTTCGCCCCCTTTCTTCTTTACCGCTTGCTTATAAATTTTCTACTTTCAAACTTCCCAAAGTATCCTCGAGCCCAACAACATTTTACTCAGCCCGGCCAACTTCCTTACACGGCCAAAGTTTTAAAAACAATTTATAGTATCCATTAAACAATTTATGCCTCTCGGGTAGTAAACATAGTATCGCCATAAGCCCGGTATTTCGGAAAAGAAAAGCTTTGGCCATTAAGGAAAGGGAAAAGAACGAAGCGCCCGATTATTATTCCCGTACGCAATATAAATACGGACTTATAATAATAAGCCCGTACGTAAAGAGCGGTAAAGAGCGCTAATGCGTAAAGATCATAGGGGATGGGGAGGGGGAGGGGGAGACCGCTTAATTCGGAGCCCCGAATTACCGAATTACATTAGCCATTTATTTGAACCCCTTTTGCTCGTTCATTATTGCTCGCGGTATCGGAAATAAATCCTCCGCGTAAATATGCGTAAATACCGTTTTAACGTAGTGAATTTATAGCCGTATGAGAGGATGTTGTATAATAAGGTATTATTCATTTACGCGAACGTGGATGGAAAAAAGCAACGAGCCGCTGAAAATTCCCTCGCTCGACCTTTAACCTCATTGTCGAAATTTAAAGATACGCCTTGTTCCCATAACGTATTCTCTCTTTCTTCTTTATCTTCGTCTTTTTCTTCTTCGTCACCCCTTTACCCTCCAAAGCCTTTCTCCTACGCAATTCTTTTTCACCCATTGTCTGCTCGTAAATTAGATTCCTATTACAGGCCTTTCTCGAAGAACGTAGTGCATATATATATATATATATATATATATATATTACCATCAAGATAATGATGTATTAAAAACAATTTCTATGCACGTGGAGAAGAGACAAAAGCGTCTTTAAAAGCTCCCAACTGATGCATAAATTATTCATTTGTAAAATAAAATTACAAAGCGACGTATCGCTTCCGAGCAGAGCGATTCAATTATTAATTATTTTATTTTGAGATAAAAAGTCGCTTGTTAATAATAATAAAAACAAACAAAAAAAAAAAAAAAAATTTCCATTCATTGTCTGGAGCTCTCCGTCGCTGGACTGCTGTGGGAAATCAATTTTCACCATGCAAAGTCGTTACCTGAATACATGTCAAATGCTGAAAAGGGAGAATTACGATGTGTCGATGTATATGTATTCTAATTATATATTGAATACGTATGTCGAAAGAAGGAAGCGATAATCCGAAAATACTGCAATCGCGATTGTTGAATTATTAATTAAGTAGGCCGTCATCGTAAATAATGTCCGATTGCATCGGCGATTTATTTTTCTGTCAAACAAATTATAATCTCGACTAATAGGGGCGGAGGAGATAAAATTAATAATTGAAAATGTGCGCATCCGGAGATAAAGAAGTCCGGACGATATTACGATGGTTAATTATAGTTTTGGCGTTAAAACGCATGGATTACGTATTGGCGCTTTGAATATTGATTGAATTCTATGAAACGAGATCGCTGGGACGGGGAACGGGGAGCGGGGAACGGGACGGGCGGTGCGGGGTGGCGGGGTAGCGGGGGGCGAGGGGGGAGACACGGACTACTGGCAGACCACAGTATCTAATTCGTCGGCTCCGGGCGAATGTCCTTCACCCTCGGAAGCAAAGCCAAAAGTTAAATAATCGCGTCGATCACGCGAAGGGCGAAAAGGGGCTCGGCGTGAGCCTTGCACCGGGGAAGCGACGCGATAAGCCATATCGCGCATTCCTGAGACAGTGCACGTGCAGAAAAAAAAAAAAACATATAAATAAAAGTACAGGGAGAGTCGTTCACTAATTAGGCGGAAATTAGCATGTATACAAGTGTAAGCGCTGTGGATGGGTAGCGCGAGCTCGCCAGGAATAAATACGCGGAGGAGGTGGGTGGACGAGTGGGAGGTGTAGGAGAAGGAGGAGGAGGAGGCGGAGGAGGAGTCGACGTTACCCTACCGTGTAAAGTTTGTATTAATTGTTATCTGGGGGTGGTTGTGTTCGCAGACGAGGCGGCGCACCGCCGGCTGAACATGAGCGGGACGATGGAGGCCCTGGATGAGGGAAGCGAGGGCTGCAGCGCCGGGGAGGTGGACACGGGCTCGAGTCTGCCCCTCTGGGAGGCCGGACTCGCGACCCTCGTCCTCAGCTTTCTCATAATATCGACGATCCTCGGCAATGCCCTCGTCATCCTGAGCGTCTTCACGTACAGGCCGCTCCGCATCGTCCAGAACTTCTTCATCATCTCGCTGGCGGTGGCGGACCTCGCGGTCGCCATCCTCGTTATGCCCTTCAATGTCGCCTACCTGATCCTCGGCAAGTGGATATTCGGCATTCACCTGTGCAAGCTCTGGCTGACCTGTGACGTACTCTGCTGCACCGCGAGCATCCTCAACCTCTGCGCTATAGCCCTCGACCGCTTCTGGGCCATTACCGACCCGATAAACTACGCCCAGAAGCGCACGCTCAAGCGGGTCCTCGGCACCATAGCCGGGGTGTGGGTCCTCTCCGGAGCGATAAGCTCCCCACCGCTGGCCGGCTGGAACGACTGGCCGGAGGAGCTCGAGCCCGGCACGCCCTGCCAACTGACCAGGCGCAAGGGCTACGTCGTCTACTCGGCCCTCGGCTCCTTCTTCGTGCCCCTCCTCATAATGAGCCTCGTCTACCTGGAGATCTTTTTGGCGACGAGGCGGCGGCTGAGGGAGCGGGCCAAGCAGAGCAGGCTCGGGCCCGCGCCCTCGGGCCTCAAGAATCGGGACGCGGACGACATCGAGGAGTCGGTCAGCTCCGAGACCAACCACAACGAGAAGCTGACGCCCAAGTCGCAGGTCAAGCCTTCTCACCTGGACGAGGACAATCCCGAGACGCAGCTCACGGCCACAGCGACTCCCAAGACTCCAGGTAACAAAGACCCCCCACCCCATCCCCCACCCCCACGCGACTCGCTCAATTATACTTTTCGCCCGAATAAATCTGTAATAATCTCCCGTAACTAATATCCCTCCCCTCACCAACTACCGACTAGAATATCCATTTTTACCATCTTTTTACCAAAAACTCGACGCCCTTTTCCTTCGCACAATCAACAAGATAATCGTACGTACGGTATGCTCGATGTAAGCCCTTCGCCATTCCCGTACACATCTTTAGAATTTTACTATTACCTAACCAAACTCTCCTGTGTTAAATCCTCTGTTTACTGAAATCAGCTTGCGTAGTATTATTATCCTTGTTGTTGTTGTTGTTGTTGTTGTTGTTGTCGTTGTTATCATTATCATGTGATAGCAAGCGTAGACGTGTGGTATCGGACGGAGATATAATTCCTCCTTTACTCTCGTAAGGTTTAAATAATTGCTCCAGCAAGACTTTGCGGAACGGTATTTGATAAAGTGCGCGACCGCGTTGTAACGGAAAGATCTACCGACTCGTCGTATTACGATATAGTCACGAGCATCAATTTCACGAGGTCTTGAAATATAATTACTATTGAGCGGCCGATGCTGACCATCGAAACTTACGGGATAAAAATATTTTGGATACCGATAGTCGGAAGCAACTTCCTAAACCACCTCCGCTCCGCCGTCCCCCCCCCACCCATCCCACCGCCTCCCATCCGCCCACTCCCCTTTATCAAATTTTTCCTCTTCAAAACTTTCGTTTACGAAATCTCCGTCCGACCCCCTCCCGCTCTCTCTCTCTCTCTCTCTCTCTCTCTCTCTCGCTTTTATTAATTTTCCCTCCATTGCTCCCGTAGTTTTAGTCGACCAAAGTTTTGTTTTTCGTTGCCTTTTTATTCGCCTCTTGTACATCTTTCTTAGTCTTTCGTTCCTCACCCCTACTCCGTCCCACCAAGCTACTCTTTGTAAGCTCTCTCTCTCTCTCTCTCTCTCTCTCTCTCTCTCTCTCTCTCTCTCTCTCTCTATCTCCTCGAAACTCCTTTCCTATTAGATAACGAAATTTGGATTTATTAAGAAGCGGGTGGGGAAGAGGGAGAAGCGAGTGGTCACAGTGTGTCGAGAGCGTGTGTTGGATTGATCGGCGGATTGGTGGGGGCGGGACGGGGGGATGGGATGCAGGGGCTGGAGGGCGGTGAGAAGGGTAGAGCGGTAGAGTAGAAGTAGAAACGAAACTGATCTGGTGTCATTGGTGTCGCGTTGCAGGAGGCGGGAGCAGCTCGGGTTCGGGTCAGACGAGACGAGGTGGACCCGGGACCGCGACGAGCTCGACCGTCTACCAATTCATCGAGGAGCGCCAGAGGATCTCCCTTTCGAAGGAGAGGCGAGCGGCCCGCACCCTCGGCGTCATCATGGGCGTCTTCGTCGTCTGCTGGCTGCCCTTCTTCCTCATGTACGTCATCCTGCCGTTCTGCTTGAGCTGCTGCCCCTCCGAGCGGCTGGTCTACTTCATTACTTGGCTTGGATACGTAAACAGCGCCCTCAACCCCCTCATCTACACCATCTTCAATCTCGATTATCGACGAGCCTTTCGGCGGCTTTTGCACATACGCTAAAGGCTAAGTAATTGCCATATCGGCGCAACTTTTCATTCAATCTCTCTCCCTCCCTCCCTACCTCCCTCTCTCTCTCTCTCTCTCTCACACACACACACACACACTCACACTCACACTCTAAGCGAACGCATTCCTCTATTGGCTCGCTCGCTCGCTCGCTCGTTAGCACTCTTCGATCATCCGTTCGAAAGATCTTCCAAGATCGCCCGGTCCCGGCAGATCTTTGCCACTTAACGAGTCCTCCGCCCGAGGCTGCATTGCCGGAAACGATAGACATCGGCCCCTTCGATTCCGCACCGCAGGACATGAGGACGACGGGGACCGGAGCCACCAATACAACGGAGCCTGATATCGCACGTTCTCCTCATTGTTATACACTCGCGTTATTATCACAGAGTATCAAGCTCTATGAGCTATGGTTGGGTTGGGGATGGAGGTGGGGGTAGGGGGGGAAATGTTAAATTATTGAACGCTCGCTCCGCCGTCTCCGAGGGTCTCCCGCATCCAGCGGCGCATCTACGCGAAGGCGACGGTGCATGGACCTCGATAATTGCGATCAGTCGACCTACTTGCGCATTCCCAAGGTTGCCAAAACGGGGAATAATTTAGAAACTCGGATCGAGGGCTCGGAACGACGTTACTACGGCCATCTTTCACAACAAAGCACATAATTTTCCGGAAAAAAGTATTTTTCACGGAGCAGGTCCACCGGTTCCGTCCGCTACGGCGGTTCACGAAGACGATTTATTTATTATTATTATTTTTTTTTTTTGCTTTCTCTTTTTTTTCTTTCTTTCTTGTTCTTTTTTTTTCTTTTTTTCATCACTCGTACATTCGTAATACGAACGTAGCATCCGTAGAAGCTTCCTTGTCGAAAGTCAAAACGTCCATCATTTTGAGAGAACGTCGATTAAACATCAGGAAAATTCATCCAGGAAAAAGACGGTAGTCTCGATTGCTCGACTTGGAGAAATTCCCACTCTCGAGCTAAGAGCCGAGAAACTTTTATGTAGAGAGAGAGAGAGAGAGAGAGAGAGAGAGAGAAAGGGGGCACTGTGTCAAAGTGCGGAATGTAGTAGTCGTTTCACGTATGGGGGTAGAGCGGCTGAGGGGAAGCTCCGCTCGAATCAGGAAATCCAGGCAAAGAGGAGAAGGAGGAGGAAGAGAGCCGGACCGGAGATCCGGATTCCCTACCACTGCATAGTGGGACGGAAGTGATAAAGGGCTCGATCGGGCGCCACTACCTCGACTTCCGTTGTTAATTAAGAGGGACGCCGGGGACGAAAATTAGCAAGCGACCAAAGAGGTGACCCGAATTTTCGAAATATTCAGTCGCCACGTGACTGCGGACAAGTTTGCGTCGGGCGACCTGGCCGATCGATGATGGAAGGAAGCCCTTCCGGTAGACGGCTACGACGGCCACCCTTGGAGATTCGGCCAACCGCATCAAGGGACTCTGCCCCAGCACCAGAGAGTACCACTCTACCTCCCGGGGACTCCCGTCCTTTCCTTCGAGCTTCTGCTAAAAGCTACGGCGCCTTCTCACCCTCTTTGCCGAGGGGGGAATCGAGTCGGGAGCCCTGCCGTCCCGACCTTCCGCCATCTTTATCGTTATTCTCGAATTGCTGAACCAATGTGGCCACACTGTCGAGGGGAGGAGCATCAATAGGAGACAGCTCTCGTTCTACAAGGAAATAACGGCAGATCCCATAATGCTCGGGGGAGTGGATCGCGAAATGAAAAGCCTCGCGCTTCGCCGAAACTGCAGGAAGACAAAAGCTTTCGCTATTTCTTGGCTGTATCATCCCTCCTCCCCCCTCCCCCAGTTCCAACCCCTCTCTGACTCGCTCTGTGTATATCTCTATTTCAAGCTTATGCAGCAAAGTCAAAATCTCGGCGCTCACTCCTCGAGGATTACACCTTCGAGCTTCCTCGAGAACGCGCCACTTTCCCGTCCTCTCCGCCCCCATATCAACCCCCCTCTCTCCCCACCTCCATCACGTTTCACATAATACGAGAGAAGATTATTCTTGTTTCGAGGATACGGCCGTTAAGAGGACGGGGAGCAAGCCAATCGATCTCGAGATCAAGTCTCTGCTTTTCGCGATTCCGGGAAAATCGTGTTTTGCGATAGTTGGTTAAAGAGTCGTCTGTTAGTCGAGTTTGACAGTGAGATAGATAGAGAGAGATAGAGAGAGAGAGAGAGAGAGAGAAGAGGGAGGTGTTGGCTTTGACTGTCGATCTTTTTTGTAACTTCTAATCTTGGCGAAAGAGCCGTAAAAAGGACTTTGAGAATGGCATTTGATCGTTCGGCAAAACTTGTTTCTCTCCCCCCCTCCACCACCACCGCCAGTTCTTGTTGGCTCGTTAATCGAAATTAACGTTGGAATGGTCGATTATTTTTGCCTTTCTCTTCACGAGAGGGCCAATGTAATTGCCAATTGCACTTCGCGACTTTAACAATGCCCGGAAGGATACATTCGATCGAGGCTCGATACCGCCGGGCGCACCGGACGGTGGTGGCCCTGTATAATAGAGGGAGTCGGAGCGAGCGAGTCGGTGGCGAGGGCTGAGAGGTCGTCGGGTGGTCGAAAGAGGTCGCGAGACCAACCGGGTACGGAAGAGGCATGCGAGCAAGAGGAAAGAGACCAATCGCATATAAAAATATCGCGGTGTAGCTGGAAATCCAAGCCACCTTTCACCGAATTCAAGTTTATTATTATCATTATTACTGTTATATACATAACGACACGCACACGCGCATGCACGCATACGTAAGTGCATAACTACGTGTAGGCGTGAGTGCGTACAGGCGCAGGCATGCGTAGGTATGCGCGCAGCATATATACATAAATGAGTACGTAAGTGTATTATAATATAAATGTGAGATGATGACGCTTAGTAACGAGAAGGCGGCGAGTGTCGCTCGTTAACGTCACTTTACGGTTGTGAGTAACATATATAATCGCTGATTACGACAGAGAAATACAAGAAAATAATATTCATGTAATTTTATGCTGGACTATTGAAGCGATCGATCGACGCACGTTGTTGCGATTGATTATTAGTATAAACGAGTCTTGTTTTTCTTTATTGGTAAACAGGGTCCTGATATCGAAGAGCGAAACGCTGATGCTTATTCAAATATTGAAAAATACGTATTTTTTAAGGCTCAATACAATTCGTAAGGGGGGAGGGGGATGGGCAGGCGGGGCGCAGTGCCCGTCGAAAACTTCAGTTATATAGGAGGGAGCTTTTAAAAATATAGTTCCATTAGGAGCGAGTACGCCGGTCTTTATTTCCGACCCACTCTCATTTAACTTAGCCAGGCCTCGTTTTAACGATTTTCGAATGTAGAAAAAGCATCGAGAATTAGCGCCCGGACCCTCCTTCCCCCCCCCCTCCCCCTCTCTCCCCAACTTTACGGGGGAGCCATTCGACGTTAATATTGCCATTATTAAGCGAACACTCATAAGGTTGAATATCATTGAATATAATTGAATATAATTGAATATAATTGAATATAATTGAATATAATTGAATATAATTGAATATAATTGATTATAATTGATTATAATTGAATACAAATGAATACAAATGAATATAACGAAACAAAGGAATAGTGGAGTTAGCACGTTTTTCAGTATTGGGATCAGCGTCCAATTTTGACCATTGAGCCAAGTACGAGATC
Organism: Ceratosolen fusciceps; assembly: GCA_018883505.1. Classification (NCBI taxonomy): domain Eukaryota; kingdom Metazoa; phylum Arthropoda; class Insecta; order Hymenoptera; family Agaonidae; genus Ceratosolen; species Ceratosolen fusciceps. The sequence goes on along the minus strand of RCIC01000002.1, from coordinate 11,706,328 downwards.
TCACTGTGTTTCCAAACTCCAGGGGAAACAACCCTGGTTAAATAACTCATTCCCGAAATCTTACGGAAACTGAATTCCCCTCCCTTCTCCGCAGCGGGGACATTAAGAAAAGTTGGCGGAGGAAAGGCTCGTCGACTTGTCGATCGACGAGTCCCGCGAAGGCCAAATAACTTTTTAAATTTCGCCCCGGCGCTTCGACTATTTGCCGTCGTCAACTCGAGCCACGCGTCCCGAAATTTCTACATCACAAAGCCTATATAAGAAGAAATACCTTTATTACGGCGCAGGAATGGTTTCTCTCGGGGCGTTCGGGTGCAACGGATCCCAGTTCAAAAGAAGTGCGAACCCGCACCAATAGTCTAATGGAAAACGTAGTGCAACAATAATGATAAATATAGAATGAAAAATCCAAGATAAAATTGAAAAAAATATGTTATAAATAAATAAATAAATAAATAAATAAATAAATAAATAAATAAATAAATAGAAGAGAGAGAGAGAACGTAAGAGGGGGGAAGAGTCGTAGATATTATATTATAGTAAACTAATGCCGATAGGAGAGGAGCGGGCGGTGGTGGTGAGGGGTGGGTGGGGGGGCTTAGAACGTTTAGATAATTCATTGGCTACATTTGCGAGGTATATATAACGTAAGATTGTCGACCATGCAGTCGGAGCACTCTTAATTAAGGTTGTGATAAGGTTGTGAAAAATATTCGTAGCCGTGCTTCGAATGACACAAGATTTATAAAACAAAATGAAATGATAAAAATTAAAGGGAAATTTTCATTTCCTAGCTTATACATTGTCCAGCGTGCGCTTGAGTTTCTGTCCGAGCCGAGAGATGAATAATATTGGCTTGTTTACGCGCTTACACCACGTTGACGATAATCTGTGCTTAAATGTGCGACGCAGGGAGAGAATAGAGAGAGAGAGAGAGAGAGAGAGAGAGAGAGAGGGAAAGAGAGGAGTGATTTTAAAAATTCGAAGATATATTTAAACCAAAAAAAAAAGCAAACAAAAAAAATAAGTAAATCGAAAAGCAATTTTTATATAAGAAATGTTGAGAAGAGTTATCAAAGTCTATGAAGTTGTTATGTGATAGAGAAATGTTTTTCGCTTTTGTCTTTCGTTGGCATTCGTGCGAGTGACTAATTGTTTACGTTATTGCACGGCGTTACGCGCCAAGTTAACTATTACGTCGAAAGTATAATTACTTTGTTTTTGCGTTTAAATTTTAATCTGCGTCACCCTCCAATAGATGGTGGGAATCATCATATTTTATAACGCATCACTCCTTTTTGTATTGTTCCTATGTATGCGTAAATATATGTGTATGTATATATGTATATATATATATATATGTGTGTATGTATGTATATATGTATATATATATATATATATGTATATGTATGTATATATGTATATATATATATATATATATATATATATATATATATATATATATATATACATATAAACGATAAATGACGGACGCTTATGGAAAATAGAATACGGTAATGTAAATAAAATTTTATTACGAAGATGCCTGTAATTTTAATGCCAGTATGCCAAAACTATGTAGTAAAGCTAATGGGATTCTAGATTCGAAGCTACGATATATTGCAGAAACATTGCACCCTATATCGTTCTATCGTTCGCATTATACAAACTTGCATACGGGAGACTTTCTCTGACTATTTCAGTATGGCACTCGGGCAGAAATCTCAAATTGAGTGAACGTGTGAACGCTATATACTATATATATATATATATATATATATATATATAATGTATGTAAATAAATGTGTATGCGCGGGTGAATGCTGATGTGTGGGGCTGTTTGCGCACACACGTATAGGCAAATGTGTATATAATGGTGGAAAGCACTGGAGTAGGAGATGTAGATTATCGTTAATTTTCTTGTTAGTCGGGCCGTGAGGTGTGACGATGAATCTAAAAAAAAAAAAAAAAAAAAAAAAAAAAATCAATGTTTTTCGGCAATATGTAACAATCATGTGACGCGCTTTTAATGTAAAAAATGATCAGCAATCTCAGAAATGACAAACTGCATTGAACGATAGCGCATGGAAATGGCCGGCGATCGGTGCGGTGAAGGCAGATTAATCACTCGCGCCAACGTCCAAATAAAAAATCAAAAGCTAGAGCAGGATCCGCGCCTCGCTCGAGCCGACGCGTAATCATAAACAAAAACAAAAACAAAAACAAAAAAGTTAAAGGGTTGTGAAAGAAGATTCGAGAACTTATTGTTATCATCGAGGGATGGAGGGAGGGAGGTAGGTAGGGAGGGGGGTACGATATTGCTGGTAAGGGGGCGAGGTGGTGATTATCATAATTGGGTAAAAGGTATTTGATCGCGTGGATGAGTGAGTCGTGAGTCTTGGGGGTTTATTCTGCGCGCTGAGCCCGAGCCGAAGGCTGGCCGTAAGGAGGCGGAACGAGGCGGAACGAGGCGGAACGAGGTGGCGGCAGGCGACGATTCAAGGTCGGAATGCCTTTCGAATTATAATACGTCCCGTGTGCGAGTGCGGGTGGGGCTGAGGGATCAGGGGTCGGGGGTCGGGGGTCGGGGGTCGGGGGCGGGGGCGGGGAGCGGGGGGTGTGTGGTGAGGGTAAACGCAATTGGCCACCGGTAATTCCGCGCTTCGGAGGTCAGCAGGGTCGGTGGTGCGCGGGCCGAACGCGCCGCGTTCGCGTGTTTGGCGAGAAAAGCGGTTTTCCGGATAGCCAAGCAAATTAAATGGCTCACTCAGACCGACCGAAGCATTTTCCATTGAGAATTCCGCGGGGAGGTTGCATTACACTGCTGCATAATGCTCGATGTGCACACGTCAAGCCAGCTGATAATACGCTCAATTACGTTGAATCGGGAAATGCAAGGATTTCCCAGAGCGGCGGACAAATCGAGGCATCAATAACACCCGTGCAAATACCGGCTCGCGGTTAAACTTTGGCTTTCCGAATCGAATATCAGTCTTCTTTAGCCTACAATATTTGCCTTCCAATAACCTTTAAATTAATGCACAATCCATATTGCAAATATTATCCCCGGGAGCGCGAAGCCGGGACCCCGGACTTTTTCGCTCATGTCACTTTTCGACAATTTAAGTTTACGTAATGGGATGCATTATTTTTCAGAGCTTATCTAATTCAAAAAGATTCGAATGATTAAGATAATGTTGCCGAACGACGGAAGCTTTTATCACGGAGCCCCGGTAAACGGAAAGGGCCCGCTCCAATGTGCAAATAAATACTGGACGCCGTCGAAATGCAGTTTTGAAATTTAGATAAAAATAAAAAGTAGCGCGGGTCATAACGAAACTTTATTCTGCGGTAACAATGGCCTGCGGTCGGGTGCAAAATAAAATAATAATAGAGAGAGAGAGAGAGAGAGAGAGAGAGAGAGAAGAGAGGGAAAGGAAAAAAAAAGGATAGGCGCGCAATGGAGCGGTGCTACGTGTACGGCGATGGCGAGTAGTCGAGACGGTGACGGAGGTGGTGGAGGCGGACGCGGTCTAGTCGTATTGGGGGAGGGGTAGGGGGGGCGGCGGAAAGAAAAAAGAAAAAACAAAAAAAAAACGTGAGCCAAGCAGTGTAATAAAATGTGCATTCTGCCGATTCGATTGAAGATTCATCGGTGCGCGGAATTTCCAATCACGAACTGCCGGCGCGCGTCTGCTCACGTCATCGCGCGGTCCTGCCGCACCACCACCACCACCTACCACCACCGCCACCCCCGACCCCGTACCTCCGTGAACCGCGCCCGCCCCACCGCCAGCCACCGGCAATCACCACCACCACCACCACCACCACCACCACCACCTCGTGCCCCGACCGCCGCCGAGCCTCCCGTCCCGTCCCGTCCCGTCCCGTCCCGTCCCGTCCCTACTTCGCCATCTGGCTCCAGCGGCCCTCGCCCCTCCGTCACCCCCCCCTGCCGCGCGCAAGCACAATTACACGCGTGTCTCGGTATGCGCTTTCGTAGCGATGCGCCCTATCGAGGAGATAGAGAAGCCGCGCTGGGTCGAGCAATTTTCCGCGGGGGCTTCGAGCGCCAGCTGCAGCCGAGCCTAACAAAGGATATTCCCGCCTCGGCAGCCGTGCAGAATGAACAATCGCGGGGTGTGGTGTGCTGGGGTCGCGTGGGTGGCTCGGGAACAGCGCGCGGCCAGAGTAGCCGGGCGAGCGGCTGGCTGGCTGGCTATCCGAGGGAGGGGACGAAACGACTGAAATGTTCAATATGGGACAAGAGGTGGGGGTGGGAAGGTGGATTGGGTGACGTGGTGTGGGGCGAGGGGCGAGGGGAGCTTGGTTGGTTAGGGGGGGTTGGGAGGGTGGGGGGTGGGGTACGCTCGACAAGCGCGTCTAGTTAATTATTCAACTAATACTCCATTGGTTGTGATCTACAAGTATAGGAATGCGTCTGGAGCGCGGGCCGGGGCCCGCGGGCGCCGAGCCTCCACCTCCGCCCGGGTCATCGATCATCCTTCGAAACGCGCGATCCGGTCTACCTGAGCGCGCTCGGCTCCGGTTGACGCGAGTCTCGAGGCTTACGACGGGACATCTTGGATTTCGTCCCGGTTAACGAACATCGGGGTTATTGCGAGGGGTCGGGCCCACGGTTTTCGTACCGCTCGAGGCTGATTAAGGGCACGAGGACTGCCGAGACTGCTAAGGACGGCGTGGGACAAAGCACTTTCGGGGCTCCGATCGATAAGTGCCGAGCGCGGCACAGCGGGTTAACAAACGGGGAGTGTTGGACCGATCCGACGGAGAATGAAGAGTATCAACAACGACGGTGGCGGCGGTGGGAGAAGGAGTTGGGAGGAGGTGGAGGATTAAGGCAAAAACTTCATCGAGCCTCGGTGGCACATGTATATGTACGATATGTACGTCGCCACGGAGGGAAGCGACGCGCACGCGCGCGCACGTTTAGTATGTCACTTAAGAATGTAAATATCGAACAATATTCATGTACATGACTCTGTGTAGGGTTAAGGTGGGCCGTGTGAATGGAGATCGATGACGATGAGCACTAGCTATAATTAAGTATAACCCAATGTACACGAGTTTATCGCGGCATGAAAGTGGACGATTCCCGTACGTGTGAGCTCCTTTTAATATGCGATGAGAACATTAACGAAGTAAAGCTAAACAAAAAATAACATAAATAACAACTGTAATATCATTTATAACAACATTAATTATAATAATAATAATAATAATAATAATAATAATAATATAATAATAATAATATTAATAATAATAAAAGTAATAATGATTAATAACGATTAATAATAATGAATAATATAATAATAATAATAATAATAATAATAATATATTAGTAATAATAAGTAATAATAATAATAATAATAATAATAATAATAATAATAATAATAATGATGATTATGATAAAATTATGAAAAATAGTAATAATGATAATTATTAAACCGTAATAATAACAGAAATAAAAAATAATAATTACTAATAATTTATTATAATAATAATAAACGCATTGAATATTCAAAAGAAATGAAAATGAAAATGGAGAAAATCGAGTACGACACTCTTGTCATTATCATCATTATCATCGTCATTATCATTACCGACATTATTAGAAGGGGCGCCCGCACGCGCCTGTGTTTGTAATTATTATTGTTAACACATGTACTTTGACGATCGATGTTATTTTCGGCAACGTTTCGGATAATGATCTTTTTTACGATGGAAGCGTTCGTTTGATGGATTTCTAGAATTTAATGCTATTGCGAAGAAGAACAAGAAGAAGAAGAAGAAGAAGAAGAAGAAGAAGAAGACGAAGAAGAAGGAGCGGAAAAAGAGCAAGAAGGAGAAGATGTAAGTAATATTATATGCGGGAATTTGGTTGCGGAGAGCGGGGAAGGATTGCTGCCGGCAAGGAAAACAAAGGAAATTTATAAAGCCGGCCGCTTCTATAAGACACGCTCGTTATCGAATTATGAACGCCGGAACGAGAGGGAGGGAGAGGGAGGGAGGAGAGAGAGAGAGAGAGAGAGAGAGAGAGGAAGATAGAGGAAAGAAGAAGAAAGCCTCGAAGCTTCATAAAGCTCTGCAGGATTTCGAATGGATCGGAATTCCAGGAATATTTCATAAAATTAGCCCGACACATTTACGTTATATTTACAGGTACGAGGTCCAAAGTCCCGCTTATTACCACATTTAGCTGCCAAACATACAAATTATCACATCCCATTAAACAGCTAACGCCACGATGAAGCCGTATGATAAATTTAATATCCGTTTAAATGAATTATTGCAGGAGGCGCGAACAAAAAAATCATCAGACTTTATACCAACGCGCGCGAATACTTAGCTGATAATGAACCTTTTGCGCACATAAGATTTTTAGACTCCGTACAATGCTCTTATTCTGTTACCATTACTATTACTACTTATATTATTATACGAGCGATATCTGTTAATGGAAATAAAATAAAAAAAAAAAAAAAAAAAAAAAAAAAAAAAAAAAGAACTTTTGTTGTCAAACTTATTTGATAGATATATGTTAAAATAAGAATATGAAAATAAGTCTTGTTTTCCCTACCCTTTGCATGATTATTTTCATTCTTCCTCGGCTACGCTCACGAACGACGACGAATTATCGAGTATAGGCCAGTAGTACTCGATAGGACTGGCTCCTCATTCCTTTCATCCTTGCACACAAATTCCCATTATTACTATTCTTATTCTTACTCCTATTATTATTATTATTATTATTGTTGTTGTTGTTTGTTGTTGTTGTTGTTGTTGTTGTTGTTGTTGTTGTTGTTGTGCTGCTGCTGCTGCTGCTGCTACCGTTGTTATTATTTTTTATTGTTATTCATGTTGTTTATTGCTATTATTATTTTTTTTTTTTTAAATAAATTTCTCGACTCGATTAAAGATTTGGTGCAAGTCAGGACGAGCCTCGAGGGTGTTTTCAACCTAAAGACTCATTAATTCCAATTTCGCCGTTATTCCGTTGTTCCTTTATTTACATACAAATACCAGTTAATGCCTTTGACATTATTCACGTTGGAAGGCTAATAATAATAATAATAATAATAATAATAATAATAATAATAATAATAATAATAGTAATAATAAAAAGAAGAGTTTGTATGCGTTCCGTGTCGTATTACGGGTGTAGTGTCGCTGCTCCTAAGCTATAATACTCCATTCCCGAACCTATAAGTTCGATACAAGTTTTAAAATTCAAAATTTTTTAAATTACAGATGGAAGGCGACTGCCCGTTCCATTCAAAAGAAACTGCCTTAAATAAGACGTCAAAATGAAATTCTTTTACGAGACGAAATTCATGACGGCCGCGTTTTTAAGACGAGGATTCCTTTCCTACGTCAAAAGCATCTCAGTATGTAATAAAGGTTTCTTCGTTTTTACGGATAAAAAGAAACTCGGCAATTTATAACTGAATTTCACTTGATGGTTCATTTCAGTTAATCAAATTCGTTAGCGATTAATTTAACATTATTATTTCAGCCACTTCCATTCGGTATTATTATTCTTCGCCGTTAATGTTTAGTACGAGCCACGTTAATTGAACTTAACCTAATTGAATTGAATTAACCCTCTAATGTATATAATGTATATTTTGCATTACAAGGGTATAGCTTTTTTCTTTTTTTTTTTGGTTTTTATAATTTTATAAGGGAAGCATTATTTAGGAGTACATTTAAATAATATGAAAAATGTCAAAGGACGAAATATAAAATTATATATTTTCTCAAGGATAAAATTTCTTACAAAAATACATGTACTTTTAATGAATTTCAGGTAAAGAAGAAGAAGACAATGACGAAAGAGTAAATAGCTAAATTAAGTTTTACCATGTTTACAAACTTTTGTATCGACTACGAAATCCTGAATTCATATATTACCGTTTACATCATTATTTAAGTTTCTTTCATACTTGTGTGTAAAAAAATTTTTATTCTCATTGCATATTAATATTCATTTCATTATATTACAAGAAAAATATGAAATTTGTATTTTCATGTGTTATTGAAAAAGTAAAGTTTATGATTTTTATATTTATGAATACAGTTATTGTATATATTTTGAATATTTCGCATATTTCTTTCAAAAGTACTGCTTTATATTATAAATTGTATACCATAGTACAAAGCAATAACAAAATTATTTGATTAATGGTTCGAAATTTTTATAGAAATATCGACAACTGCTCGGCTCATGTAAAATAAGTTCAACATACAGTATCAATTATTTCAACATATTTAACAAATTATATTCGACAACATATTAGATTATATTATATTTTTGACATTAACTTTATTTGAAATTTTCTCATTCATACTTATATTTTTCGGGCATGTGTATAATAAATAGCGAACACGTTGTCGTTTAATATTCAAAAGTACTCGAAGAAATATAGAAAATTCGAAATACGACTTCAATAAAACTTTAAAAAAAAATAAATAAATAAATAAATAAATAAATAAATAAATGAAGAAAATGATATTTAGTCTGCAATTACAGTTTAAGAAGACATAAAATTAAATTGAAGTTGTATAGGCACGCGCGTGTACGTGTAAGATAATGGAGGAGCAAACATTCTTTGAATCACTCGGATAAATTTCTTTAAAGTACTTTCTAGTAATGAAGGCAGAGTCCAAATAATCGGGAGTCTGTCCCGGTCCAATAAGAACTCGCTCGCAAAATATTTGCCGTTTAAAACAAACATATACATTTTTTTTAACGGAGTACGAATCAAAAACGACATTAAAAATACTCAGATCGAGTTCGAGAGCAAACGCCGCTCGCAAGTTTGGAAGGGGCGAGATGGGGGTGGGGTGAGGTTAGTGGATAGGTGGTAGGGAGCGAGAGGAGGAGGATGGGGGGGGAGGGGATATTTGATTTGAAAATATGTATTTTATAAAATTAAATTAAAACGAGCCTTTTGAGAAATCGTACACTCGTTCCCGTTTTCCCCCCTTTCTTTTTCTCTTTTTTTTTTTTATTCTTGTATTATATCGAGCACGTTCAATTAAGCGGCAAATAAACCCCTTTCGTTTCATCGTGCACGTGAATCAAGACCAAAAGCCTGCCCCGTTTAAATTAATTCGTATAATTGACGCAGAGCCAATAAAGCTTGAATAATAATTATCGTAGTAATGTGACTTAATTGATTATAAATAAATATTACATTGCGATAATGAGAGAGCGAAAATGCCGGGCTCCGTGGCATCGGATCGGTACGTTCGGTCAATGCAGCCCAAGTCCCAGTCGATCCCTTTAACAATAATATTAAAATCAATTATTTCGGAGCGCGTGCACGAGGCTAAAGTATGAGCGTTACAGCTTTTAATTAGATAATTCGAAGATGCGAGAAGACACTAATTAATTACCCTTGCTGGCAGTATTCTCAATTTTATTAAAAATAAAAATGGAAAATTTTGTCGTCCGGACGTTGTAATTACTGGCCGAGGTCCACTGCCACCTGCAGCCAATGTAACCTTTTTATTATTTGTCGTGAAAGCGCCAAGGATCCCAGGAGCCGAGTTGAGCACGGGTCATCGCGAACCAGCGGAGCTCCTGTTAAAGGTTTGCGCGGGTGTGTAAACGTGAGGGCGGGCGGGGTTAAGTTCGCGCGATCCGCGCTTTCAATTTCATATGCAGGTAGTAGTAAGCTCCTCCCGACTCCTGCCGACAATATTTCACTTGGCGAAGAAGGAAGCGCGCCTCCTGAGGAGAATCGTTCCGCGGCGAGGGCGCGGGGCTGGTACGGGGGTAGGGCTCGGGGCGCAAGAGGCGCTGGTCCACCTCGAAAAGCCGCATGCGCGCATTCGACTGGCCGTCCCCGTATGGTCGATATGCCACCCGGCCTCCCACCTTCGTCCACCCCCCCCTCCCGACCACCCCATGACTCACCTGACGATAACGCGCCGCCATCCCCACCCACCCGACCAAGTTGGGGAACCCAGAGACGTCCAGCATCCGTACGCGATGCCCACCTCGAGGATCCTTCCGAGCGCTTCCATCCGTTCCTTAGTGTCCCCCGCCCCGTCGCGCCCACCCAGCGAGTCATTACACTCGGCCCGGAGATTGGAAACTGCGGGTGACGCAGCCCTTATAGACCGTCGAACCTGGACGAGGCTTTTCTTGCCGAAGGCAGTTTTTCATTACTCGTACGTGCGACGAGGAAGCGCTTTTAAGAAGACCCTTCTTCCCTGATTCTCTCTCTCTCTCTCTCTCTCTCTCTCTCTCTCTCTCTCTCTCTCTCTCCACTCTCCCAAAGATTATGAGTATTTATTAAATGGATCCTCCGCTTGCTGCTCTCTTCCGCTTTTCAAAAAATATTATAGACGCGGCCCGTCGCGGCTAAAAGTGCCACGAGAATATAAGGAATCTTGGGTAATAAAAAAAAAAAAAAAAAAGAAGAAGAAGAAAAATAAAGATGCAACCCCTTTCTCCTCGGTTTTCAGAAACGTCTCTTTTCTGGACAAGTTTTTCGACCAAGGAACTCCTAATAACGTCCACGGGATAACGACTCCCTTTTGTCTCCTGCCCTTCTTTCCCTTCTCTACCGCCACACACCACCCCCGCCTCCCCCGCCTCCCCCATCAGCGCTTCAAGAGCTCAAAGCACTTTATCATTTTCCACGTTTCTTTTCACCGCTGATATTCCTCGGCACCATAAACCTATTACCTTACTCAACCTTAACAAATTTCCGCGGTTACAGCTAACGGCCCTGTCAGCGATACTTCATCCCTTATTTCCCAAACTTTCGTACTAATTACGTCATTGAAAAATTCATAAGTAATCATTCGTCCAACCATTGTATATTCTTCACTGCGTCGCCAATAATAATAAAACAAATTTTTACAAGTTTGACACACAAGCTTTATTCGTACATATCTGTAAAATTACATTTCAACAATAACGTGGGTCCTCGTTATAAACAAATTATCATCATTCCATATCATTGGGCGATTGCGTGTTTTTATAATTAAACATAACTAACAATTTCAATCTTTAATTGCGTTCTAAATAAATTATACATCCACATGGGTTCTGACTTCAATTCATATATTATTGTTTAAATTTAAACACCCAAGTCAACTTCAATATTTACAAATTACGTATTAATGTACATAAAGGTCTCCGGCTAATTAATATTACTTTAATAATAGCCAAAATACATTCACGTTAACATTTTTAAAATTCAATTACAGAATTTTGATTTATGACAAAAATAAATGTAAATAAAATTTCCTTAGTTAAGAGTACGGGACTAATTTAATGAAAGTTAAATAATACAGGTAATGCAGTGTTTTTTTGTTTTTTTTTTGTTTTTTTTTTCTTTCTCGACTGCAAAATTCACGAGACTCGAAACATTAATTATTTACTTCTAAACGTTACCGTAATTTAAAATATTTTTTAAAAAAGCCGCTTCCCTTTTACGAGATTTTAATATACAATTTCTTTTTATTCCTCATAAAGACGTAAATATTAATTTTACGGTATAATAACGTAAAAAGTATAAAATATGTTAAAATAAAAACTAAACAATTACACTAACATACTTTACTTTTCGTCAATTTAAATACAAAATAAGGAGCGAGTTTTTTTCTCATAAAATATGGCTATAACGACTGTACAGGATTATCAGTGGCATTATCATACATTTTTACAACATAAAAGGAAGAAAAGGAAACATTAATTCATGAATAAAAGATTGTGAGTTTAATTGTGCATAGAGTAGACATAGAAGAAGGGAAGAATAAGTTAAAGGCTTATCTTCAGCAGATTAAGTTATAGTTGAGCAGACTCCGACAGCGTTTCTTAATCAAAGATCCAGTTCAAAAGTTGTGACTAATTTGATTACTTAAAGAAAAGAAAATGGAGGTGGATGACAATTGCTGGTCGAATGGCAGCTGAGAGGAGAGGGGCAGTCTACCGCACGTCAACTAATATTTCATCTAAATTTTAAATAAAGTAATAACGCTTAATGCTGAAAGCAATTTATATTCTTCAGTCCGGTTAATGCTTGGTTTTTTTGTACACTAGCCCACTTACGTATATAAGCGCATATATGCGTATAATATTTATGTATCTAGCATCTATACATTTGAATATATATCACAGATGACTAGGGAATTAATGACCGAGATAAGGTCAATAAATTGTAAATTACGAACATGAAAAGGAGATAGGAATGCAAATTTAACTTTTGTATATCGCCACATTCATTTTATGAAACCTGAATATTTTTATAAAAAAAAAAAAATAAAATAAATAAATAAATAAAATAAATAGATAGATAGATAAATAAAAATTAAATAGAGGTAGGAATACATACATACCCTGTTTTTATTATTGTACGAGCACGTGGTTTCTAACAGGACCAGGTGCCTTGCACTCGTCGACTTAATGAGTTATACATTTATTCGTCTTTTATATATATATCACAGTATATATATATATATATATATCTAAGATTTTAAGGATATACCACCACGCTAAGAGAAAATGAACTTCACACTTAGTTCTTTTTTAAATAAGTGTTTTTTAAATAATTTAAAAATAACCGAACGCCGTTGTAGTTGGCGCGCGGAGAATAATTTAGAGAAAAACAATTGAAGAAAAGGCGCGAAGAGTCCCTGGGGGGGAGGGGGGACTTCGCGTGGCGGCGCATGCAATGAATCTGATTATAGACAGGAAGTCGTACAGATCGAGGGAGAATACAGAGCATTTTGTGCTTCTTCTCACTCGTCCCGCCGAAGTCTAGTTTCTCGTATAAAGTCGATAAGAGTTGGAAAAGCGGTAGGCAGTGCGACTTGCGGAAGGTTACGAGCCGAGCTCCTGATTAGTGATTCGCGACGTAATTGTTATTATTCGAGTGGTGTCGTGGCACATGCTGGTGACAGGGGGATTCAGTGACAAGAAGCTCCTGAATCCACCCCAGGGGGAACCTTTCCTGGGAGCAGAGAAACGACTCCCGGTGACCGGTTGGTCTCCAAGACGTTGGAGACAACCCGGTGTCCGCACCCCCACACACAGATCGGCCAATCAGACGTCCGAACTGTGTGGACTGTGTCGAGACGCATCGGTGTCACGGCGTAGGGCGAAAGTCCAGCTGGAAAACAGGTACCGTACGTACATTTCTATACGAGAGCTCTCCCGCGCGCGTATCGCGAAAGCATCTTAATTAATATAATTATTGATTTTGCTATTGTAAATTTGCGTGCGTGCCTCAAAAGCCTTTTTTCCTCTTCCCGGCGAAGGAGGTTTTTTTACGCCTCGCGGCGATTAGGGCAATTTAAATTAAATAAAGAAAATTCTTTTTGGCTTTGACACTCAACCAACGACTTTTATTTTTTCCGTCTTCCTATCCTTTATTAATATCTTGCAGGACTCACAGAGATGGTAAGTAGCGTATAAATTGCTACAGACTTTATTTTACAATAATTGAGTTTATAATTATATGGAGTACGAGTAACGATTACCCCATTATAAACTCTCGGGCAAAACCATGATCGTTCATGGCTTCCGGAAATAGCTTTAAAGCAATACCTACAGCAGAGTGGCTGCAGGCACTTGAAGAGTCTTATAGCTTCATTCCCAAGTCTGGCGTATGCAGTCTCACAAATATCATATATTCGGTAAAACAGATCCTTAGTTTCAAAGAGTAAAGAATAGGCAGCTGAGATCAATATTTGTGGGCAGCGAGAGGAAAGATCAAGAGGCTCTAGCAATCGAGCTATTAAAGATCAGACCAATAAATACTGCTCTGGCATACTCACTATTCGAATGCTCACATATTGGTTCTCTCTTGGGGTCACTCTCACGGTTTAATCGGATATCCTCCATTGTCAGGATGGTTGGGATGAACGCTTTGGCGGAAGAGGAGAGTTGTTTCTCAGAGCAGGTCAGGAGGTTAGATCTGCGGAACCTAGAGTACTTCTTTGAGAGGATCCGGTACAGAGCAGCCGCGTATTTTAAATTGCATGGTGTTACAGACCACGAAATATAAATATAATTATAAACAAATGATTCCTCCACGGAGGGTGTAGAAGTGATAGAACAATGTCCCCTTGTTCTATCTGCGGAATAGATTACGAGAAATCGCCGCGCGTAATGTAAGACCGCGCGGGATTACAAGAATAACAAACGGACTACGATCCACCCGAGCCGCCAGGGGCTGTAGCCTGTGCCACCCGTACCGCCAGGGGCTGTAGCCTGTGCCACCCGTGCCGCCAGGGGCTTAGCCCGACCGAGCCGCCAGGGGCTATAGCCTGACCAAGTCGCCAGGGACTATAGCCTGTGCTCGCCGTCAGGGGCTATAGCCTGACCAAGCCACCAGGGGCTATAGCCTGGGAAAACGAGCGAAGGAGGCTCGGATCCAGGCTGAAGCCGCGCAAGGTGGTCAGCACGTGGCCGTCGCCGATTCCCTAACGATGAAAAGTAAATAAACAATCGAGGCGAGGAATAGGGCCGGATAAGCGACGACCTAATGACCTGGAGGAGTTAAAAGGCAGTACGGAGGATCAACGAGACCATTATTGTCTTGAAAAGTCCGACGCGACGACGATTGTCATAAAACTCCCAATAAAGAATTAAAAAACGAAAACTTGAATTATTAATTCCACCCTCTGAACTCGACCTACTCCTGCCCGCTTTCTATTCCAAGTAACACATGGTGCAGTGCTAAGAGATCAACATGAGGACTATGACCAGTATTGCAAGAAGCATCAACTCCACACTGACTGCGTGTTCTCCTTTCGGATCTATCTCATCAATTGGACCTACGATCTAAAGGGAAAGTTCTAAAGGGAGCCCTTACACCCCACCACCTGGAGAGCAGCTAATCTTCAGGGACAAAGTTGGGTCTAAAGTGGGGGAATCGGATCTCATGATCATTCCCAGCTACAACATACCAAGGGAGAGGGGCGAACTGGAGCTATCCAGGGGGTGCTACTCACTGTACATAGGGAGCAGGACAGCAGACCCTGTGAAGACCATCAAACTCACAGAACTTGATGGAGTTGAGATAGGGACAGCAATAAAGACTATGCTGAAGATATTAGCATGGGCCAAGGCTACAGGGAGCTCTGATACAGTTGGAGACTTCATCATGAGACAGCTGGCGATCCGAATGGTTGGGTTGGATGATATCATTGACGAGCTTGTGCCAGGGACAACTGGTGGCAATTTTGAACACAGATTTGGCAGCCCAGGTACAATTATATGGGCATTTGCTAGCTCCACCTCCATGATATCCACTTGGTATCATATAACTTCAAACAGAGCAGTTGCCTTACAACGAGGAGCTGAGGACCATTACGTCTTCTTCCAACAGCTGTTTCATCATGCCTATGCTGCTCTTCGGTTTTGTACGCCCTACAAGCACAAGCTCTTGGCCACTATAAGAATGGACCACTGCTCCTATGTTATCCCTCCGGTGCGATTATATATATATATATATGCGATATATATATATATATATATACTGTGATATATACTGCGATTGAGACAAATAAATGCACAACTCATTAAGTCGACGAGTGCAAGGCACCTGGTCTTGTTAGTAACCACGTGCTCGTACAATTATTATTTACTGTGCAATTTTACTTTTAATTAACTTATCCTGAATAAACAGAAAATTTATTTTAAAAAGAAAAAATTAAGACAACAATTATATAAAAAGGTAATTGTACCATTGAATCGATATACGAAAGAAAGTATGCAATTACATAGAAAAGCTTAATACTCAAAAGCTTCGTTTACGAACGTGTACGTGTACGTACGATCATTATTGAATGCAATCGAATATTTAAGGTATGCATTTATAAGGTGTGTTTTTGCACATAAATTATTATAATTGTTTATTAACTAAACGGACTTTTTACAATCTTATTATACATGTTATTTTCTATATGATAATTTTGAAGCTTGAGGAAATACTTATATAATACAGTTGGAAAACGAATAATACTTATAAGCTATCAGTCATTTGGATGAAATAATACGAAACCCTTGGGCTCGAGTAAACGTTAAGCTAGACGAAATTAAAATGAAAATAAACGAACGCTGGATTGATGATTGAACCGTGAGGAGATACTTCTCATCGAGACCGCGTTACTTTAATCAATGCTTGCCTGCATCTCAACAAAACAAAAATATACAATATTACACGGCTAAAAGTAAGGGGGTAGAAAGCAAGCGAGATCGCGTGCCCGTCGCGGCACTTAATCACCCGAGCGGAAAGCTTTGTTTGTGACACTTTCATGCCTGATTATTGCTGATTATAGGCAATAACGTTCAGTTAATCGGCACTTTCATTAATTCCGGGCCTTAAACGAGCCGTTCCGCACTAACGTCCCAACGAAAGCGCCGCTCGGTCTTATCCCGTGAACCGATGGCCGCACATCGTCGTTCTTTTATTTCGGCAAGCACAACTTCATCGTCGCCCGTAATATACTACAATGCAACATTATAATTTGCTTCCTTCGTTGGCTCAAGCTCACTTTACCCATTGGCGTTTCATCGAAATGTACGATTTACAGAGAAATAAATTAATCCTTTGAGTGATTTAACATCAACAACAACAATAATAATAATAATAATAATAATAATAATAGTAATAGTAATAATTATAATAATAATGATAGTAATAGTAATAGTAATAATATCTTTCGTCAGATAAAATAAATAATGTGGATGCAGATCTATATATCTCCTGTTTTAAGAAAGATAAAATGAATGCTTGTAGGTGAAAATAAAACAAAAATTAAGATATTAGTCACTTAAATTTAAATGCGCCAAGTACTGTCGCCATCCATTGGTTCATTTTATCTCTTAAGCTTCCTGGTTCAACATTGTCCATTTGAGAATTTGAAACCGTGTCCGCTAAAATTAGAAATTTTATAAGAATTTTCATATCAATCAATATTAATGTCTACGCTAAGTTCATTGTACAAGTTAATCTTCCTAGGCTATAAACATAAATTATTTGGATGTAGTACTCCTGTAAATATTTAATTAGAATCCAATCCATTTTTAAAAAATGAGAACAATAATTACAACGATACAATGGGTAATACATATAAATAACTGCTTAAGCTAGATTTTACAAAAAGAAAACATACACCCACAATAACCAGATGATAACATGCATTAAACTTTTATTAAACAACGATAACACTTAATTATTAAAGAGGTACATGATTGTAGATTAAGACAAGCAATCCTTGTTTACAACATGCAAATGAAAGAGAAAAATAAAAAAAAATCTGGGACATGTACATGCACAGAAGTCAGTTACACAGCCTTATATTAACATGCAGGATACAAACAAAATCCAGGACAAAAAGTACAAATGAAAAAAGTCAATTACATAGTCTTATTTTATCGTGCAAAGGAAAAAAGGAAATGCAAGTAATGGAGGTCAAAACATGGAAATGGACATGTTCATGTTCTAAAATGTCGAAAAGCCGTCTTGATGTCATCGTCTTTATGACACCGATCGCGAACCTTATTATCACTTCTAACGCGCGTCTTTCCTTTACTTTTGTATCTTTTACCAGATTCGGGACGATTCTCTTTGTCGACGTCCTCCATTCTAAGGGACGAGCTCGTTGTTGCCCAAAGAGTTATTCCACTGTCCTGCCACTCTTTCTTTGACTTCTCATCGACCCTTTTTATGTTTTCATTCTCGTACGTTAATTTTCGAGGCTTCAAGTCCGTTCTGCGAATTTGAAATTTGTTGACCTTCCTTGGCGCCTGCGGCGTTAGAGGCGCGGCATTACTTATCGTCGGGGTCTTGAAATTCTGCTAAAGAATAATCGCGCCTTTAAGGTTAGGTTTTCATTACAAGGCGCAAAATAATAAAAATCCCGGGCTCTCGCGTTGGTAATGGCCGAAAGCTCGGGCCCGTAGTCGAGCTCATTGCCAACGGTCGCCGATAATTGCACATAACCGGCAATGAAATACGTCCTTGCGGCCCGATCCTACGGAATATCGTTAATAAATCGCGAGACCGCGCGGGCGCGCACCCTCGACCCTCTCCGTCCGCCCGCCGCGACTCGACTCGACTCGACTCGTCGACTCACCTTAATATCGAAAACGCTTTCGATCTTCTGCCACGAAGCAATAGCGAGCTGCGTCCTATCCTCCATCTCCGAAAGCTTCTTCTCGGCCTAAAAGTCACGGGCTCTGGGACTTGAGAGGTCGGCAAGCGTAAAGGTCATGAGGGCCCCGTAAACAAAGCTGGCGCCTCGATTATCGAAAATTATGTAAAATCCCCGTGGAAAAGTGAGCTGAGGCCCGAGCGCGGAACTTGCCAAAATCTTCTTAGCGCGCAGCCGATCGCGATTTAACAGCAGATTTTTTACGACTGCATAACAATCCACAGCCGGTACGGGCTCGACACACGCACGCACACGCCTACTAAGCCGCGCATACGTGCAGGCCTCGATGCGGCCGATAGTCCGACGGCGAAGGGACCGCGGTGCGGGGAGGGTTGTGGTTGTGGGCGGGGCGGGGGCGAGGCATGGCCGCACACTAGCCCGCGCGCTTGTGTGCCCGCTGAGTCGTACGTAGCGCACGTGTCGCGAAGGTTAGTTCGACCGCTGGAGTCAAACTAAGGAACCAACCGATCGCGCTCCTTGGACTCCCCCCTCCCTCCCTCCCTCCATCCCTCCCCCTTCGCCACCCTCGTTGCCCTTTGCCAAGTCCCGTCATCTGCTGCTCTCATTATTACCGTTATTATTCCGATTCCCCTTCCTTACTTACCTACGTATTATTTATCGTATTATTATTGTTAATCGTTATTGTTATTGTTGGGGAAGGGAGGGGGAGCAATGGCCACCGACCGCCTTGGTCATTTAAATTAACGTTCGACCGATAACGGCCATCCATTGGGCATTCCATTCGGATAAAAGGACCCCCGCCCCGTCGAGCCGGTGGAGACTTTGTTCGCACGGCCGAAGCAGCATTTTGCCGAATGTTTTTCAAAATTCAAATAAGCTCGAAGGCTTGGTTTCGAACCGGCTCCTTTTACCTACGCGACAGAAATAAGGAGAAAGACTGCTCCTCCCGTCGACTGTTCCTCTCGCTCGTTAATAAATAAATTTTTATTTATTCGCCAAATCGTCGGCTCCCCCCGTATCCTAACGTACACCCGTGTCCAAGGGACGATGAATCCCCATCCTCCTCCGCCTCCTCCACCTCCTCCTCCACCTCCTTCACCCTCAGCGCCGCGGTTACGTTCACCTGTAGCAGTTGTGATTGCGCTTACGGGCTTCAACGACTAGAATTACTACCTGGAGCTTACTCGAGAAAAAAACGTAAATCCAGTAGAAGCGGTGCGACATGGCTATGATACTCAAAGTCTGTAAATACGTCAGCGCTTTGAATTTGTCAAGCGAGTCTTTTATATGTGTACAAAGCCATACGCCGGTCTAGCCGGAAAATACCATTCCCTATTGAAATTTGCACTTAAATTCGATGCAAGTCGACGACGAACCTTTCCCTAAGCCTCGACGCATAATATATTCCACGCGCTACTACTGCCGCTACAACTACCATTACCGCGCGCGCGCGCCCATCCCTATGAATTATTATACAAATAATTTTTATTACTTTTATTATCGATCGCTTCCTGACTGGCAATAACGTTACGAGTCATTGCTCTCTTTTCCCCCGCTCTGTTCTATTTTTTCTGTCATTTCCTTTCCCTTCCCTTCCCTTCTCTTCTCTTTTCTTTTCTTTTCTTTTCTTTTCTTTTCTTTTCTCTTTTGACTGGCAATCGTATAACTGCATTAGCATTCGATCCGCGCAATGCAGCCGAGGCTTTAAGCATCCTGGGCCTTAAACATATTTCTATCGGAATTCACGAAAAAATGCGAGGCTTTATTTAATACGAGCGCCGGATATGCTCACTTTTCGTTTTAAATGTAAAATAGACTTTTCCATAAACGTTCGAGGCTCCGTTACGATTTAAAATATATATATATATATATATATAACAATAGTAATAATAATATAATAAGAACCCAGAGTCTGAGACGTTAGCGGTACTTTAGTTGTTGTTGTTGTTGTTGTTGTTGTTGTAAAAAGTCCTCGGGATTCGGCTTTTCGTAACAAAGAAAGAAGAACGTTTAGGGAAAGTTTGCTTGTTATTCCTTTCGGAATTAGTCGGAGCGGCATCTTTTTATAATTATTCTCGGTAAATGTACGCTAAGTAAGCTCGGCAAGGATATTAAAGCATTGTTTTGACCAAGTACGTGCCGATAGGAAATACGTAGAGGCCCCGACACGCGATAACTTGCCAAGAATATATAACATTACGTGTACGTAATTCAAACAAGAGAAGGCTTGTGTAAATAATAATAATAATAATCATAATAATAATATTTTATTATCATTATATTGAATGTTATTATTAAAATGACCTCGAGGGAGTCGGGGTAATTACGGTGCGCGGCAGTTAATGCGGCGTGGACATAAGACATTGTTTTGTTCTATAATATGTCCAGCACTAACTTGGCCGTAAAAACATTGCGGATTACATTGAGCTCGTGTGTAGCGGGGGAAGGGAAGCGAAGGCTCGATGCTTAACTTATGCTGCCCACGGCCGGAACGATACATTATAAATAAATTCATACGTGGCCGTGGGACCGGTGGGTGGGGGTCGGGGGGGGTCAGGAGGGTGCGGGAAAACGAGATCGAGAAAAGTAGGGGATGGCCGTAAACAACTACTGCTTAATACGAAACGTAATAAATAGCTCGGCTGATCCGAATGGCCGAATTTCCGGGTCCTTCGGGGGCCATTGTTCCTGCCTGCCGTCCGGTCAAGACAAGCCAAATCCGAATCGTAAAATTCAGTGGAGCTCTGAGAGAAAATTGCTTCATCGGTCGCTCGGAATCGATTCTTCCGCGGCTCCTGCGATTTCGCAAGCTCTGACCGAGCACACGACCGGGGCGGGGGAATGGGGAGTAGAAGATTTGAGCCCAGAGCTCCATTACCATTTAATGAAGATATTCGTCCGAGGTGAGGTTCCTGCGAGGGCGGGGACGCGATCCGCGCTATTATTTAGCACTAATCAGCGCTTATCAGAGTGAAATATCGTCGAGGCTAGAGAGAGAGAGAGAGAGAGAGAGAGAGACTTAGACGTGGGCTCGAGGGTAATTCGATTGGAAGGCGCTTACCTTGAATCGGCAATAATACCCTTTAAAAAATAGCTCGTTGTCCTTGTCTCGAGTACGTACGAGAGAGCCCTTTATCCTCCACCTCCTCCTCCTCCTCCTCCTCCTCCTCCTCCACCGCCACGACCACGACCACCACCACCACCACCACCACCGCCATCACCTCCCCACCCCGCCCTCTGCGTCTTACGGGTGCATATTACGCTCAGCCGGTGTATTTTCGGCTCCGCTTTGTCTGCCCCGTCCCCCGTCTAATCACGTGCAGATTAAAAGTCCGGTATCGTTAAATGCAACGTGTAACTGCGGCTATGCAAGAAGAGCCACAAAGAAGCGAAGACAAGCTTGGCAACTCGTCGTTTTCTTTGTGACTTGGCTCTTTTCTGTTTCATCTTGAAATTTATGTCACGACTTTTAGACTAACTCTTTAATTATTGTATACTCTGCCACTGCTTAATAATGTACGTGAGTCAACCTTAATAAAGAGCATGCGGAAAATGATGCACTCAAAAGTTATTTATACGTGTGCGCGGCTGCGCCCGCGCCTCCGTCACTCCGTCTCTACGTGCTCGCGCCCCCGCACGCGCGCGTATAATATCATATAATGTCGTAGATAGACGCGAACGCGTCAAAGACAAGAATTCCTACGTTCTCGAGCTCCTGCTCCCTACTCGACGAGGGAAAGAGGGAGAGAGATAGAGAGAGAGAGAGAGAGAGAGAGAGAGGGCTCGTTTTTTTTTCTAACCTGCTAACCACTGTCGCCAATGAATAAATGGCTCAAAGTAATTGCTTTGTTCGGAAGCTCCGACTTCGATAAGAGCGACTCTACTAGTTAAATTTAGCAACTTCGCACGCATGGATCCCTTATCCCTTTTCTTCACAAGTGCTCGGCTTGGCTAACCCGGTCTAGCTTGATAAGTTATCATATATACATATATACATATACACGCATAACGTTTAATAAAGATGCGCTTAAAAGAATATTCATTAAAATTTTAATTAAAACACTTTTTAAAATGCCCTTTTAAAATGCTGCTTTGCTCTGATAATTAAGGATTTCTCCGCTCTTAATTATCCAAAATAAAATAATTTGCAAATTAAAGCATTTGAAGGATTAATGCAGGAATCGCGTTCGTAACGTAGGCGTGCATGCGTACGCGTACGTATGTAGCGACCGGGGGGAGGGGGAGGGGGGCACGCACGGGCACGCACGCACAGGCACGAGCGGCCACGCAGGGGCACACACATCGTCAGTCTGAAATATTAAAATACATTTAATTTAGCCGAACGCCGTTGTATAACAACAAGCCAAATGCGATTTTTGACCGACCCCCCCCCCCGTTAATACAGCGGGACAATAAATAATTCAAACGTTGCATTTAACGCGTATAATATAACGGCACTTTGGATGTTCTGAAAATTAAAATATTTAAAATGACACTGTAAAAAGTGATTAATAATTCTCTCGGCACACGTGGGAGCTTAAAAAAATCTAATGATGGATGACGTGAGGTCGGCTCGTAAATAAACAAAAAAAAAAAAATAGACGAGGAGGAGGAGGAGGAGGAGGAGGAGGAAGAGGACTCGGTCCTTGATAATAATTATATTAATGATAATAAAGAAGAAGGAACGGAGGAGAATACGAAATAGAAAGTAAAATAGGATTTGGAGACAAGTGAGCAGTGGTGACGAGTAAAAGTGCTTGACTCCGAGCTCCGGGGGATATAGACTTGGCGGAGTTATGTTAACAGTCGAAACCGGAGAGGCGAAGACGCGAGGAGAGCGTTCAGTATCCAAAAATCTCTTTCCGCATTGTATCGATCGGTCGAATGAGACGAGAGAATTCGAGCCGCTCGAGTGGCGAAGTCTAGATATACTCGGGGCCAAAGTAATAAATTGAAGGAAAAAGATTTTCTGTATACTTTAGCAATATGATATTCAATACACACACACGCGTACGCGCTCGCGGGCTTTGAGCCACCGAAAATGCAAGCGGATTCCCTCGCTCTGTCCGCCCCCCCCCTTTCTCGCACACTCTCTCTCTCTCTCTCTCTCTCTCTTATCCGCCCGTCACCCGTCACGGACACGCACGCACGCACACGCACACACACACTCACAGTTGGCCATGCTATCTTTAGCCGAGTCTATCAATCGTGCTTACAATATTTCCGCCTTAGCTGTCCCTCCTTCCCACCCCGTCCCCTCTAATAAAAACTCTCGGCAACCGTTATTTTTATCGTGCCAGGGTATCGACGATGCGCGCGCAAACGCTCGCTCAACAAAGCTCCACGTCTTCGTCGTTCACTCGGCCCTCTCGGTGCAATTTCATTCTCCAGCCCCCTGCTCCCCTGCCCCCCTGCCCCCCACCGAGGCCGGCTCCCACGAGCGCGACACTCGCCGCTTTCATCCAGTGCCGCGCCAATACGTTTATCCTTTAGCCCACGGGCCATCGCTTTAAAGGGTCAAAAACAAAGTTGACGAGGAGACGGCATCGGGACGCGCAAAAGCCATTAGCCGAACGGTCTTTGGCCTCACGCCCCCCCGCAGCTCGTCTCCGTGGCTAGTTCGGGGCTTATAGTCGGCGGTTTATAGTCGGCGACACCTTCGCCGCCCGGCGCCCGATTTTCATTGGGATTCGTGTTCGGGCGGGCGCAACGAGTTCTTAACCACTTGAATTATTCATCGCGCCGGATAATCAAGCGGCGAGTACTCGTTATCGTCACTTTAAATATGCTATGTAAATGCGGCCGTCGTTCCAGCAGATGATGCCTCACGGGAAAACAATTAGCCGTACGGATCTGGCGATCCTATAGGCCGCCCGGGGATTACCGGACCTCCCCCCCCCCGGCCATCGGAGCCTCTTCGGCCAGGAGCCTAATCCGCGGCTAATTCGAGGCTAATGACCCAGATAAGCATCCTGAGAGGGTATATATACTCAACAGCTGGCCCTCGACACGATAAATAAGCCGCTGGCTCGCGGCGGATCACGTATTTTTCCCGTCCCCACCCCCGACAAGTCAAAGCAACGCATAGCATCCACGACGATCCTGTAAGAATTCCCTGCGGCGCCGGTCTCCTTGCCCTCTCGCGCACCGCGTTCACGTTTCCAGGGACGGTGTTCGGCTAAGGAAGACGAAGGGCTGAGAATTTCGTGCCGCCGGGCTTTGCCGTGATTGGCCGTACGCTCGTAGGTCCCGAGGACGCGGAAGGGCTCGTCTTGCCCGACGAGCCCGATGCGGATAAAGCGCCAGGATGGCTATGGGAATAGGCGATTGACCACCTCGTTTGCTTTTTTGGTTTTTCTTCTTGCAGGGCGAGCGCGGCGCCTCGATCGAACGAACCAGCCGCGCGCGCGGTGCATTATCATAAAATTTCGTAATGGGGTGGGGGGATCCGAGGCGAATGTAAACGACTCCCGGTGCCGTTAAGTCTCATTTTACTGCCTCGCCGTGAGCGCGAATACGCCCCTGGAGCAGCGACTCACCTGCCGGCAGACCTAATCACCCCAGGAGCTGCTTCAATTACCCCCGGTAATCTATCCCTATACGTACACTCTCCTAGGGGGATGTCGTAGACGTAAACAAAAGGCCGTGTGGTTTCTATTAATTCCTAGATTGTCGTTGCCCGTTCATGTCGGTCCTATTGCGCGGCATTATTTATAACCGGTAAATAAACTTAAAGGCGCCCCTTGCCTTTTTCAAAATCACTCATGCGATTTTTCACTGTCCGCGCCCCCTTCGCACGGAACCCATTTTACATTTGATTTTTATTTTTATTAACTGTCCCCCCCCGCCCCCGCTTAACCTTTTAAACAAACAACGCCCTGATAAATTATCTAGCATCTTATTGCTCTTCTTGTCCAGCGCAATTGCTGATAAAAAGCGTTATCAAGTACACGCGGCCATGTGTATTTAGAAGAAGGTCGCAATTAAGCTTTAACGCGCTTCCTTAGATAAATGTTTGCACTTTTTGCTTGAAAACGAATAACAAAAATAATCACTGGCTCCTCCTATTTGTAAGCGTAATGACAATAAGCTACTTACTCCGAATTTTTCAGTTTAAACCTACGTATTATATCTTGTACTCGTTATTACACAATATTAATGATTAATGATTCGAGCATCGACGGCTTTTAACTCTCGGTAAAATCAATTATATAAATTGAAATTAAAAACCGAATAATTCCGGGGCTTTAAAGGAATAAGCGTTCCTCGAGTGTCGGTAAACCTAATTATTGTTTATTCTCCCGTAAAATTAAATTATTGCTTGTATTCTCCTGAGATATAATTACTTTGATTTTAAATTAGATGATTATTGAATATATACTATAATAACTCTACAAGAGTTTGAGTAAGTTTTTATAAAAAGTATAAAAAAAAAAGAAAGGAAAAAGAGTACATTAAATAATGAACGAGAATGGGAAGGAGAAAAATTTCCGGATGAAACGTAGATTCTATCATAAAAATAAACTTAGCCATAATATTTGATGTGAAAAGAAATAATATCGGATATACGAGAAGTGGCAGAGATCTTAAAAATACTGGAAATAATAATCGGAAAAGGATTTGTTCCAATATTAATAATAATAATAACAATAATGCTGATGCTGATGACGATGAGGACGATGACGATGGTAATAAGATCTAAATTTCATCCGAATTAAGTATTTGATCTAAAATCTGTTGGGAGCAAGCAGTATATTATACATGGTACTGGATTTTGCAAGGCGAAATCATTCGTAAAATATTTCATCTACATAGAATAAAAGTACTTCACGCGATAAAAAAAAAAAAAAAAAACGTTAATAAAAGATCGAGAAAAGGCGTGTCCTTTTATAACTTGCCTCAGAGCGTAGGGGAAAACACTTGAAGTAAGGACGTTTTTAGGTTTTAATAATAAACCGAAGATGATAGAAAATATTAAAAACTCGATTGCAGGTACACTTTTATATTTGAAGCACGTGTGCGTGCAGGTATAGGTGAAATGAACGGGTGTGCAATGCTGTAAGGTAAAAATTCCTGATACTAAGGCAATCTGAATAAACGAAGGCTTTACACGTTCATAGAAATTATTAAGCTAACAACATCTTTTCGCTTTTAATTCACATAAGTCTAAGCTGCACTTGAATGAAAAAATCATCCCTTTGATCATTCGAACTCGGGACTTCTTCCGGAACAGAACTTTAAAACTGGCTCTTCAATTATTTCATTCGAAAGACACATTATATCCAATGTCATTTTCTCTACGACCGCGTAGATGCTCGAAGCTTTATCGTAAAATGGCCGATTCTATAGGAGGGAGGGAGGGTAGGAGAGAGAGAGAGAGAGAGAGAGAGACGGGGGGAGAGGGGCGGAGGGGAAGTATTTTTTCAATTAACATCATTTATTGATGGAAAGCCGACGTGGAAGGTACGATACGATTATTGAGGTTACAAATGGGAAAATGGCTAACGAGTTGTACTCTTTCGATCGAAATGAAATTATTTCATTTCCCGTCCATTAGCGTGAAAAGCAAAGTCTTTAAAGTTTGCTTAAACTTAAATAAAAAATAAAGCTCCTAAATAAATTCGCTTATTAGTTTTCCATTACTCATTACGTAGCGCTGGCTCCAATAAAATGTACGTCTGCTAGAGAGTATAAACTAATTTATTTGACCTCGACGGGAGCATCCTTACCCTCGTCAACTCGCTTCAAAATATTACTCGCGATACTATTAAAATTGGCCAATCGCAGCCTGATGTACTTTGTACATTGTATATTACGGATAAAATACGTTTTAACGCACTTAACGCGGCTAATGGGCTAGTTAGGGGCCGTGTGTAATGGGGGGGGGGTGGGAGTGGAGGGGTAAAGAGGCGTTTCTTCGGAGAATGGAAAAACGGAGCTCGTTAAAGTATCGGGATGGAAGAGGAGGAGGAGGAGAAGGAGGTGGTGGATGGGGGAAGGGGGAGGGGGGAAGAGATTAATTTGACGAAATTTATCCACGCCAAGGAGTTATTAAGCGTAAGTAATGTCTGATATTCAATGAAAGCCAACAATTATGGTTTATAGGTATTTTTCAAGAACAAAGGGTCGTTATCGCGCGCGAATTTCCGTCCTCGGCGTTATTATTAAGGGCGGCGTGGACTAGGTGCGGGGTGTGCGGGGGCAGTGGGGAATCAACGGAGCTAAGACAAAAGCAGCTCGGAGACTCGCCGTACTCGCCGGGTTACGTCCTGACTATAAGATAAGCAATTTGAAAAACCAAGTTGTCGGCTCATCGCGTGCGGATCTACGAGGGCGTCGACGTGCCTCGTCATCGTCGCGCGAGTAAATATAAACTTGCCGAACAAGGCCGACCGCGCGACACTCTTTCCCCGTTTTGCACTTTCTACTCGGAAAGCTTCTACTCGCCACTCCTTCAACCCCCCACCCCTCTAGCCCCCCCCCCAACCCCAACCCCATCGCCACCCCCAGTCGCCAGTCACCCTCAAAACAATGATTTGCCAAGGGTGTCCCCCCGCCCCCTCCATTTTTTTTTTTTTTACCCCCAGCGAGTCTGAATTTTTTATTCAGTCGCTGCGACCGAGGCCAATTGCATTCCGCTTCTCCTTCGCTGATCAAAAGCTACCCCCTCCACGCCGTCGCCAACCACGACCACGGACCACGACCACGACCACGACCACGACCACGACCACGACAGGGACCGGGACCAGGACGACCACCGCTGGCGAGGGGACAGGGGACACGCGACTCCTGAATAAAAGATCCCTTGGCAATCGGCAACTCGGGAGCAAATGGAAATCAAAGTACTGGCTCGAGCCAGATTTTTCACTTCCATCAATAGCTTCCTCAATACTCCACTGTTTACCGAAATATTTAATGCTAATATGCCAATATTAGCTGCGCACAACTTATTTACCCCAATTTGCTAACGTTTACCCACGATGATTGCTAACCTTTTATCTCGTCCATCATTAACGCTGCCAACTGCATCATCGTTTTAGGCTCAGCGTCTGTCTCCCTTATTGCTCTTAGCCTGGCAAATATTCCTCTTAACTTATTGAAATTGGAATTGCTGAAACCTGTATTATCCGTACAAGAATTTCTACAATTACATCATTCAATTCCCGTGGCTCGGGAATTGAAATTATTATTATTTCACTCTGCTCCGTAATTGATGATTTGGGTAACACTGTTAAAACAGTGCATTAATTGTAAGGACACAAAGACTCGGCGGTCCTGAGCTCCCTACGTAGCCTTACTGACCTATTCAACTACTATAAATCAAGTTATATAAATACTTAATTGCTCGAAGGCAAGAGAATTTTTAATGATAAAAGAAACTTGATATTACAAGAGTAATTGATCTTTGCTGTAATTACTCGTATTCCGGTATGGTGAATATTCTAATACCGGCGAACGAAAGAATATTAAATTCCTGGATTAATATTTACAAGAATAATAATATTCACTTACGGGTGAAGGAGAGGGGAGCTCTAAGGGTGGCGATAACTTACGTTTCATTCAACGAAAATTGGGTCCTGATTGAATTAGTTAGAAGATTATAATGATGGATGACGATGAAACGTTAAATGAGACATTATTTAGTAACGGGACGGCAGCAATTGATTTTTGTCTGCCTCTTCTGCCCCGTGGACTTTCATCAAACAGAATAATTAAATAAATATATAAATAAATAAATAAATAAATAAATAAAGAGTACCGGGTACTCTTATAAATTATAAAATGAGGAACGCTAGGGAGGAGAATGATTTGTCGTATTGTACACTGTAGCGATCTATTTATGCAAAAGGCATGAATAGGAGATAATTAAATATCTTCCAAGATAAGTATTGACTTACGTTATTGAACTTGAGAGTCTAACAAGATGTTTGACTTATCCGATTATGAGCGCGTACAGAGAGAGAGAGAGAGAGAGAGAGAGAGAGAGAGAGAGAGAGAACGAACTCGGGCAGGTTTTCAATTTCTTTTACCCAACAAATGCTTTTCCAACTCAATTCTCAAACTTGATATTTTCCTGTCCCGCCCCGAGATTCCTGCGAATTCCTGGAGCGTAATTTGAAATACTTGAACCTGGATGGGGACGGTGCAGTTTGCGGTTAATCCAGCGCCAGGGGCTTTTGCGAGTTTGACCGCAAGCCTCCGAGAGCACGAGACAAAGTGTATAAGAGCGTATAAGAGCGTATAAGAGCATTTTAAAGCCACGAACGTATCGACGTAAATATATTATGAATCGAGGGAGGCTGCTCCCTATGTTTGTCTTCTCCCTAAATTCCCGTCCCCTTTCAATCCCTTCCCGTTCGTATCATCATCTCCACTCGTCCTACACAGGACTTAATGTTCTTTTTGTTTTTTAAAAAGTTTTCTAAATTTATCGCAGTCGGATGGATTTTTAATCGAGGGACATACTAACCTTGTATTGTTATTATCAGAATAATAGCTTCGACGCAGACCGCTCTTCCCAAGGCCTCCTTTCCCGAGATTTTCATTCGCCCCCCCGCCCCCGGCCCTTTAAACAGCCAGAGTATTTGTTTGGCTGAATAAAAACGTGTCTGGATTTTTCTCCAGCTTTGGCTGGCGGCTGGTATTATTCGGGTCAAAAGGGAGAGAGGCTTGAAGAAAAGTGATCGGATCGCGGTACCCGCGACTCTGGGCTAAACAACTACAGAAACGACGGTTACGAGAGTCGGAAAATGTCGCTGGCGCGTCCGTGCCCTTGTAAAAGGCGCGCTTATCCGCTACTCCGCGAGTGCATACGCGCTGAGCGTAAAGTTCCTCCACGCGATAAGCGAAACTCGATGATGGCTCGTCGATCTAGCGGATCTTCGCCGATATTTAAGACTCGTTGCCCGCGCGTCCCGGATGCCCGGACGCTGAAATTACTCTCGTTCCCCGGAGCCGGGAGCGAGATGCGCTACATCGGACCGTTGTAACAACAACAACAACAACAACAACAACAACAACAACAACGATAATGACGACGACGACGACGACGATGATGACAACGAAGATGGAGGGAGGGGCCAGGTCGGGCACTCGGGCTCTAAAAATCGATAGAGCCAGCTCGGAGGGGGAGGGGGATGAGGTGGAGGCTAGCGATCGGGTGGGTCATCCCCGAGGCAACCGTTGGACAAACACAAATGTCACAAATAGGACGAGGCATGTTCGTCAGGATGTCGAGTCTCTCTCCGGCTCCAGTCGAGGAGGAGCATGTCGCCGCTGCTGCCGCTACTCCTGCTGACGGTGACGACGGTCACGCGGGAAGTCGCCTCCAGGCCCGTCAATGTCTGTACGTCCTTGCGAATATCGAGCGCTCAGTACGGGCTTCCTGGCCTACATCGTCGTAGTCCGCGAGTGCCAAAGTGTCCCATTCATCGCTCGCTCGTTCATCAGGCCCGATAACGACGAATGACGGCCGATTAAAGTTCCACCTCCTCAGGGCCGGCCAGCCGTTTGCATGGGCTACTTTTCCTTGCCGTCCTCCCCCCCCCACCTCAATCCCCGCCTCCTCCTCCTCCTCCTCCTCCTCCTCCTCCTGCTCGTCTCGACCCCGCGACGATATCGCCGTTCGGACTTTGGATCTGATCTCGATTGCCGAGCGCTTACCAACGACCCTTGCCGTAAGCTTATCGAGTCCAGTGGATTTTTGTTGGCACCGGTCGATGGCGACGAGTTGGGCGGAAACGTGTTGGGTCGCGGCGGACGGTGGGACTCCCGGAGGTAAAATGGGTTGCGCTACTCTCGAAGCCCTTCTTTTGACAAAAGCTCGCTCTCCTCGTTCAAAGCTTTTAAATTCTTATAGATAAGAACTTGCAGACCCGGTGACAGCCGGAACGTTCCTGGCCACGAAGCCCTCCTGTACGCTCAATTAATTTTAATAATAATGGTAATGAATTCTATAAGACGTCCGATCGAGAAAAACAAAAAACGCGCACGCCTACACACACACACACACACACACACACACTTTCCCGCGCTCTTCTCACTCGAGCCTCCTCACACTCACTCGCTATCTTCACAATATAAAAACGAAAGCTCGAGTAGCCGTCGTACGAAAGTATTTTCCACGCTCTTAGCTTTCCTCGAGAAAATAATTAATCAAACCGCTGTTGCGTCATCGATTCATTCATAAAAATCAACTTACTCACCTCATGTCGCATAAAGCGCTTTCAGCAATCGTCCATTACATTAATTACCTAACGTTACGTATTATTAATTCAAATTAAAGCGACGGCCCCTTTAAATATTCCACTTCATCGGGTCCCGAACGCATTTAACGGATAATTTATACAAAACGAAAAAGAATCGATACTTTTTTTTGCATTCAATTCAAGTTATTTTGTCAAGTACAGGCTCTTTTAATATTTCACTGCAAATGCTAAACTGTCAATAATGGATTGTATTGGCCCCATTTAATATTATCTCTTATTAATCTTATTTAATAAAAATATCTTATTATTAAATAAAAATAAAATAAAAATAAAAATAAAATAAAATAAAATACGCGAGCCTCTCGGAATTCAGAAAATCTGTAACTTAATAAATTATTGGGTAAATTGGAAATTAAAAAGTATAAGGATAGCCCACGTATAGAGAAAATCGATCGAGTTACACAAAATTTTTTTATTCACTCGCCGTAATATGCAAGATATTTTTACCTTTACAGCTGCAAGCTCGGAAAATATAATAATCTCGTAGTATGTGGGGGGAGTAAGCATTGATCTTTCCAAAGTGCCAAGACACGACCTCCGATCATATTAAATATCCGAAATATCTTAATCCTTCCGATACATCGACAATAAGAATATGAAAAATAATTATGTAATATCGAGTAGGGCAGTGCGGGTGGAAGGTAAATAATATGAGATAACGTATTTACGTGGCATCCGGAATACGTTGCTGCTTAGTTGCTTAATAAAACGAAGGTAGTCAGAGATAAATGCCCAATAAAGTCGCCGGCCGTGCAGAAAATAAGTAACAAAGGCAAAAAAAAAAAAACAATATTTACCGAAACGGACGCGTTATTAATTTCTATAAGATAGCCATCCTAATTACATGTTGTGATTAAGGAACATCAAGAGTATTTCAAGTTGCTAAGTAATAAAGTACATTCCTATCGTTGTTTTACAACGCAAGTAAAAGAAGAAGAATGCGACTACTCGTACATAAAATCGATAATAAAAAATACTTCCTCCCCAAGTCCAGCGGCAATTCCACCCTACACTTTAGCTGTAGTAAGAATGTCAACGTTCGACATAAAAAAGCAAAAAAAAAAAAAAAAAAAAAAACTAACAAAAACTAACAAAAAGGGTAATTAACATAATTTGAAGGATATTACAGCAGGGTCGACGACGCCGTTAATACCCCATAGTATTAATATTTCCTGTATTTCCTGGTATCCACCCTCCTGGCACCCCTCACTCGCTCATTATACACGGACGATAATTGTTTTCCCTGCTTTCGCACCCGTTGTAAACGACGATTCAATAGTCGTGGCCGATCGAAGGTGGCATTACATACATGCATATACATACATATATATATATATATATATTTTTTTTTCTTCTTCCAAAGCGATGTCGAGTGGACGCGGCGCGCCGTCATTCATTCATGACACCTTTCGGGACGTCGCCTCGTTCGGCAGGGCGCGCATAATTTAACGCGGACAGTGAGCGATTCGCTGAAACTTGCGCGCGACTCGTACATTATTCAGAGCCTTCGCCGGTCGGGCCGGTAAAAATTATTCACGACTCTCGGTACGCTAAAAACTTTTCGTCATTAGCGCGTACCACAAGCGCACGCGGCCGCACCGGAGACTCGGCGGTCCAGCTCGGCTCGGCGGTCCAGCTCGGCTCGGCGGTCCAGCTCGACGGAGGATAGCGGCAAAGGGTGGCCAAGGGGATTTATTTGCGTGTGCATCGGCGTCGTTGTCGGGTTGTCGAACGACGAGAATACACACCCGTGGCAAGGTCAATCTTGGCAAACGCGAAAACCTGGCTCACCTTCCTTCTCTCTCCTCAAGTGTCTCGGCAACTCGGAAATCGATTAATCGATAGGGGGTCACCTTCCCTACCTCCGCACCAGGAAGCTTTTACCTTTTCTCTGTAAATTCATTGTATCCGCGGCCGCTCTCTCTCTCTCTCTCTCTCTCTCTCTCTCTCTCTGTCTCCATGTCCGGGTCGCCTATAATCGTTTTAAGGTCCTTAAGCTCTATTACCTTTATCGCTGACTTGCAGAACGGCTCAAAGACCCATTCGAGTTTACTTTTCCGTTTCGACGAGGGTGAACTGCAAGCAGAACGAATTATGAAAGAGCGAGGCCGCTTCTGGCGTCGGCTTTGTTTTATAATTACAATTCCCCAATAATCTGACCTTATAAACCTTATATCACAATACGCTCACTGCAGCCTAGAGTTTTTATTTCCTAATTTGTCAGATTGCGCGCAGATGGTAAACAATGGCATTACAGGAAAGCCAGAAAGAAATTCCTCGCCAATTGACTGGCCGTTAATTATTATTACTTAAAGCACCCCCGTCACCCCCGTCGCCGACGCCCCCACCGCCGTCGCCATAATGAAAAAGTGTAGAAGAGGAAGAAGGGAGAAATTTACTTTTGCAGGATCTCAAATTAGTCGTTCGCTCGTTGATAAATAGCATCGGAGAATAGCTTAAGTGCTCCAACTTATTTATATCGGCTTGATTAAGCTATAAAAGTTTACAGAGTCTGCATAGGCCATTACTCAAAAAAAAAAAAAAAAAAAAAATTCACGTCCAAAGTTCCCGTATGTATAAGTGGAAGAAAATGCGGGATTTTCTCAAGCCCGTGGGGGTCGGGGGCGGGGGAGGGCTCGCGTGTCGCCTGCGTGAGTGAATATCGGGGAATCGGATAAATAACGAGCGGGTAATTCGTTACCCTGAGCAATCAGTCAAGAAACGGCGGCGGGGCGCGCGGGTATCCTGCCGATGGGTAAATAATATGGCACGGTAGACCAGCGTGGAAGGGCGTAGGGGCGGAGGGGCGGAGGGACGGAGGTGGAGACGGATGCGGGGAGCCGTGTCCAAGTAAACTTATTCGAGGCATTAGCCGGCAGTTAGCGGCGCGGGCCGCAAATAATCCAAAGTTTAATTGTCCTTGATTCGCAGTGTTTGATAGAGCTCCGGAGGCAACGGCTGGCAGGAGGGGCAAAGGGGGGTACGAGGTTTGGCCCTTAATTAAAACAACGGCCTTGACACGCTCGACAAACGTTTGCCCGGCCGCCACGCTGCCCCTCCGTAATACCACCAAGAATTCAGCCTAAAAAATTAAACGGCGTGCCCTCACCATCCACCTCGACTCGACCTTGTATGCCCTCGCCGACTGGGGTACGGACGGCCGTCCCCGATAAAACCCCTTCGGCCGGACGCGCTTCGACAACTGATACGGACCCCGAGCCCGAGTTAATTGCTTCGGGAATTTAAGCTTTTAATATCTTGTCATCGACACCCGCCCGC
Organism: Ceratosolen fusciceps; assembly: GCA_018883505.1. Lineage (NCBI taxonomy): Eukaryota > Metazoa > Arthropoda > Insecta > Hymenoptera > Agaonidae > Ceratosolen > Ceratosolen fusciceps. The sequence goes on along the minus strand of RCIC01000002.1, from coordinate 11,671,613 downwards.
GCGCTCCGTATTATTCTCCAAACTTCCTTCTCGCGTTTACCATCACTTTTTACGCACACCAGCAATTTAAGTACTCGTCATCGAATAGCAGCCTAGTTAGCAATTTCCTTCTTACTCCGCTCCGAATATCTCCTGGGCTTACAATTACTCCGGATTCTCTTATTACTTGGCCGCTAAGCAAGACTGTGCATTCTTCTAATTAAACAAGTTCTGCCGATATTTTCCCTCTTACTTTATCCTTGCCACCCCCGCCTCCACCCCCTTTCTTCGACATATATTTGTAATTTAAAAAGTTTTCCTTTTAACGAAAAGCTCGCGCTCTAAAATTCTCAGATATACGGCCGTAACGTTCTATTGATAATCCGAGCCCAGTCATAGAAATTATTCGCAGTTGTTTACATAGATATTGCAAAAATATTCTTACTCCCGCAGTGTGGAATGAATATCAGATCATTGTGCACGCTCCGCCGAACAAGTAAATCAAACTATTAAATAAGCAATATTTTTAAATAAATCGTAATAATAACGCGGCTTTCTTTCTCCCTTGTATTTCATAATATAAAAAATTAAAGTAAATCAATATTTTGGAAATCGTCACGAGTATTAAAATAATACACCTACGCATTTACAAACTAAAGTGCTCCCTCCTATTAATCACATTTATCATTTAAGTATATTAATTTCCAACGATGCTTTACCCGATAAAATACTTGTCTATTTGTATATTTAATTCTCGGTGAATACTACTTTGGTAAATAAGTTTACGTATCGTATTAAAAAATAAATAAATAAATAAATAAATAAAATAATTAAAAACGTCGTTTCAATCAAATTATTTCGGCGTTTCATATAATATTCTGGTATTTTTAAGCACGTAGAGGGAAAATTTATAAAATAATAAAAATTATCCTTCAAAATTTCAGACATGAATTGAAAAAATTTATCCAATAATACATTCAATAGAGAAGTCAGAATTATTCCTGTCAAAAGACATATGAAATTGAATTCGAAAATGACATTCTATTCTTAAAAAAAAAAAAAAAAAAAAAAAAATAAAAGAAAGAAAGAAAAGGGTCGTATTTGTTCTAAATGAAGAAATAGTATGACAGCAAATATGAAATTTATAAACAATTCGGGAAATATCTTTCCATTAGGCAATAGAAAAATAACTTGGAGAGATACATTTTATTATGTAAATAAATAAATATAGTCATTTTGATTTGCTGAAGAAACGTAGACCATTATTTCACATGTAAATATATTGAGAAAATATAGTTAAAATACGAGATTCATCCTAACGAACGTTGGAAGCGTTTAGTTTATTTTTTTAATTATTATTATTTCGTAATTTATGAAATCGTCTATGACTTGTTTTCTCGTGTAAAAATTTAAATAAATCTCTCTCTCTCTCTCTCTCTCTCTCTCTCTGTCTCTTACATTAATAAAATTTCGAAGGAGGCTGCCCCTTCTACTTTACTACGATTTTCCACTTAATCTTAGATCAAGGTAAAAAATATAACCCTTTCGGGTTCACCATACTCTCGACCGAGTCTCCATGTCAAGCTCGAGACATGATTATAGTACTTGGCTTTCACAAACCTTCCAGAGTATCATCCCCGAAATATCATATGAAAAAGTGACTAAAGCGATAACGAAAGAATTCGTACGCGATTGGCCCAATGAAAACGTTTCCAAATTAACAGACGCTCCCCTATTAAGAATTTTTATCTGATTTTCCTAGGATACGAGCCTGCCGTTTTTAATTACCGACGTATCTATAGACATAAAAGCTTTCAACGTACTTACAAACTTTTTGCCGATAAAAACTAAAATATATTTTAATACTTCATCATATAATTTAGAGACAATGTTCGTAAAAAGAAGAAGAAGAAGAAGAAGAAGAATAAGAAGAAGAAAATAACTTAAAGCGGCAAGTTCTGTTTAATACTGTACTGATGAGGAATAAGAAAAAAAATTTCAAAATATTCAAAGGGATGATAGATTTTGAATACATAATGAAGAAACTAGTGCAATTCAAACAAAACAGAACAAAACAAAACAAAGCAAAACAAACAAAAAAATCGGAGACTCAAGAGGAGTCCTACAAGATCAAGAAATACGGAGAAATAAGATTGCAATATTGAAGCGCTATTATAAGCAGAGAAACAGAGAATTGAAAGGGAAATGCAGATTTTGCATGGATAGCAATAAAATTTCAAGCATATCCGTCTTCACGAGGTGTCAAAGTGAGTAATGAATAAATAAGTTGCCAAAGAAAATGACTAATGAAAAATAGTTGTAAAAAGGGAGAATTTAATTAAGAAGCTAATTTACAGTCTTCGAGGTAATGTGAATAAAGAGTTTTGCAAATACGGGGGAACGTTTTGAAAGGGATGGAGAGCTAGAGCTCCTTAAAATAACGCGAGCAAGCATTAATATCTGCGAAAATCTTAGATTAAATTTCAGATCGTATTTAAATAAAATTATCAAGTGCATACGCACCTTAAGGTTAGTCGAATCAATGAAACTGACATTTAAGAAGGGAATTTTCAATACTCCGTAGTATTAAATTTGTTAACTGATTACAAGTACAGAGAGAGAGAGAGAGAGAGAGAGAGAGAGAGTGTGTGTGTGTGTGACGGGGGAGAGAGCGTAAGTGGAAAAGTATAGCGAGGGCGTAGCTCGTTAAGTATAAAAAATTTGTTGAATACGAGGACTGATACGAGAGAGAGAAAATTATTTTCCCCTAATAATTCATATTTAAAATTCATTTGGGATGTGAAATATAAAATTTTTACAAAAATGCCTGATTCGCTTGCTTTCGGCTGTAATTTAATATGAAAATTTGCTTATCGTAGGAAAACTTATTTAAACACAAGGCGTAATAAAAATAAGGCACCTTATTTTAGTTTAGATTGAAAATAAAAGGTCAAGATAATGTCGTGCAGAAAAGTTTTTTCTTCTTTAATAATCTAATGTAATAAACTTCAAAGCTGACATTTTAAAAATTACTATAATAAAATATAACGTTTTATACTTTAATTAGTAGGTGGCGGGATGGGAGGGGGAGGGGGAGGGGCTGCCTCGCAACTGTAGGTTTAACTCTGCAACTGCTGTAAGGAAAAAGAAGAAGAAAAAAGAAGAAATAAAAGAAGAAGAAGAAGAATAAGAAGAAGAAGAAGAAGAAGAAGAAGAAGATGATGATGAAAAGGAAAAGAAAAATCATAGATATCCAATATTAGCTTTTCTGCATGTACACTTTTATTAGGCGAGTTGGATGTTGGCAACTGACTCGATAGCTCTATAACTTGTCAGATCGTAAAATCAAGAGTAACGTCCTGTTCGCTGACCTCAAAAACACCTACATAAAGACATATTCCTTCGCGTGAAAAACTTAAAGTTCTAACAAACTGATTTCTAAGCAGAAATACCGCTTAACAGCCCCGCATTATTTATTGACCATAAAAATTACAAATCCCTATATGATAAATACGCTTTTTTTCCCCTCCAACTTTATCGAGCTATAAAATTTAATCACAATGCTTTTACTGCGTAAACTGGACTTTTTTTTTCTTTTTTTTTTTTTTTTTTTTGTTATTATTCGACTCGTGGCATCGCTTATATTGTTAATGTTTTTAAAGGCTTCGTAACAAAACTGAATTAAATTAAAATCATTACAGCTGAATAGAGAATCAATGGATCCTGTCAGATGATGCGGAGTCTAGCTAGGGTAATCTGAACCTACTTTACCAACTATCCAGATGATCTTAGAAAAAAAAAAAAAAAAAAAAAAAATTTTTGCGATCCCATGAATCTTTGAGCATTCGGAATCGTATTCGTATTATAAAATTTTCAGCTTAAAGCACGACATTATCAGTCGCATAAAAATAGTATTTAATGCATTTTTTTTTTTTTTTTTTTTTTTTTTTTTTTATAAGAAAACGGAAATGATGGAGTTAAAAAGAGATTTACGGCATTATTAAAATATTTAGTCCATTTAAAAGTGAAGAAGTTGGAGGGTTGCCATGCTTATCGGGCCCAAATGATAATCTTAATTGCTAATAACATAAATTCCGGTAATTAATGAGATCGTCTGTAACTCATTGGTTTTAACAGATATAAAATTCAAATGCGTGCATTACTACTTAATTTAATAAATTATAAGTGATTACGGTAATTGGAAGGCACGCGATATCTTCCGAACGAAGAGCACGCACGACGCACATGTGCACCAAACGCATTTACACGTAGTTTACGTGGGCACGAGTAAGGGTAGTTTGCGGGTAGTTTTATATGATCAAAGTGAAATCTGGAAAGAACGAACATTCATTTTTATAAGCACGATTTATCGATAATAAAAAGATTATTTAATTTGGCATTAAATCTTAAGGTTGGAAAGAAGATTGAAATTTTGAAATTCGGGTGATATAACGAACGAAAAAAGTGCCGCACTTTCTTTTAAATTAATCGAAAGAAAATATCTCGTGCCGTTTGGTATTGTAAGGACGGTATTGAGTGCGTATCGACATAAATTGAAAAGCTAATAAACTCGTTGCGTCGTGTCGAGAAGCTACGGTTAGTGCATTGTTAAGAAGAGAAAAAAGAAGAAGAGGAAGAAAACAGAAAGAAAGAGAGAAAAAAACGCAGAATGAAGTCAGGATTTCATGATCCTCGATTTTCTTTGGAAATACGTATCTGTCAAAATTGAAATGGGAGATTTTTGATATTCGCAAAAATACTTGGATAAACCGCTACGTGCGTTACAATTTATTAAATCAATTAGATAGGATATTTGAGTTTTTCCGAGTCCCAGGCCGAGTCCCCGTAGCCGAGGCTGCGAAATAAACGAGAGAAATGGAGGAAAATGATTGCTTTCGGACAGGTGACACTTGCGTTCCGTGGCATGTTCCGTGGCATGTTCCGTGGCATGTTCCGTGGCATTTTCCGTGGCATTTCCCGAGGATTCGGTCCTCTTTTGTAAGGGAGACGGAGACCGATAGCTTCGGGAACAACGACGTCCCCGTCCCTGTCCCCCTCCCCGTCCCCGTTTCCTTTGGGCGAGCATCCGCTCGGATAAAATAACGGAAATACCTCTTTAGGTTAATGGAGGCCATTCCTAAGGGGCTTTTATTAGCCGAAAAACAGCCTTGGGAAATTCCGAGCGCCGCTTAAAATTAGAATATTAATGCCGTAATAAGAGGGAGCGACGTAAAAGCGAATCCTCCTCGAAGGGATTAAAAAGCAGAGCTTCTATTTTTCTACGGCTCGACGTCCCGAGAACCCAATCAGCTATACGACGGTTATGAGGGAGGGATAGTCCCCATAGGGGAGGGAGCAGGTGGTGGAATAGGATGGGGAAGGAGAGAAGGGCGTTCTTGTCGTGATAATGGCCGGCTAAATGAGACGATAGGACTATTAGCCGGGAAAGGATGGCGTCCGGGTTACGGTCGGGAAATTGCGCTTATCTCCCGATGCGTAAAGTCGCTTCCGTGTAAATTTATCGCGGATCGCGTCACTGTCAGGCTGCGGAGGAGCTTCCTCCGATAGAACGGCCGAAAATCCCGAGCCCACTACCACGTTTTCGTTGCCCTCGCCACAGAACAGTGACGACTTGACGCTCGACTACCTCATTATACCCGATACAGGTGCTCCTACGCGTCATTGATCGTATTCTCCTGCCCATCTCTCTCTCTCTCTCTCTCTCTCTCTCTCTCTCACTCTCTACCCCTTAGCGCGTAATGTCGATGTCGAGGCTCGTCAGGCCTGCTAACGACAGCCGTTCAATGACTAAAAGACTTCCCCCTCACGCGCGGTTAACTTATTTTGTGCCGCTTTTTCGCCGGTCTCTTGCCGCTTTTTTGCAAGTTCAAGGCTCAAATCCTCCCTCTTGCTCGCGAGAACGACCGCCGGGTTTTCGTATAATGATCGATCGGCGATTTTATTAAGAAAAAAATTCTAAAAACACGGCCTCGTTTATGTAGGGTCGTCGTAAGCGAGACTGGAAAAAAAAAAAAAAAAAAAAAAAAAATAAAAAATGTGTAAGAAAAAAAAAACAAAAAGAGGAGAATAAAAAAAATTATTACCCGAGCACTTCTCCAATTTTGCAATAAAATTCTCAATTTTCACTATTTCATGATTTTCAAACTTAATATAGCCTTCGCTGCTCCGGAACGAAGCAAAACTTTAGCGCATTCCGTATTTATACCATACGCCGGCTCGACTTTTCAAATTGCATTCGAATAAAACTCTGGGAATACATGTTTTGGCCGGGCGAACGAGAGTGCACGCGCGCGCCTATAATAAGCAGACGCGTGCCCGCACGTACGTAGGGTCAAAACATGTAAAAAGCCCGAGAACCGCCAACGGGTCCTAAATGCAATATTTAATGACTCGCAAAATTGCAGTGGCAAAAATGCTCAAAGGGGGGGGGGGCTCGCGAGCCAAAGGACGAGATAGGCCCTCGAATGACGGCGCCGGGGCAAAAAGTATCTTGAACACCGCACTCGGGGCTGACGTAGAATATGTGAAAAACGAGGGGGACAAAGTTGTTCATGGTGCCAAGACGGTATACATTGAGGCGGATAGGTGGTGGCAGGGGGGAGGAGGGGACGGTACCGTTCACCGCTACTAATTTCGTCCGTACGTCTCCGCGAGCACGAATGTGTCCCTCTGATACCGCTGATTCCCCTCGCCGCTCGCCGCCTGCGTGTGTATTTTATTACATCGCGCATGACTGGCTCGCTTACTTTTTAGGACTCCTTTAATGAATTTCATCTCGGAGCGCATTTTCGCATTTGCTCCCCTAGATTTGCCGCATATCGGGTGAAGCCGTGCATAAATTACGAGTCCGGGATATCATGCCGAAATGTAAAGAGCACGTCGACTGGTATTTTCAAAATCATTTACCTCGAGGCCGAGTATCAGACTCGGTACCATTGCGTACCTTATGCCCAAGCTCCCCCTCTCTCCATTCTACTTTCCACTTTCGATAAACGTTTTTATCGAACTCCTCCTCCTCCTCCTCCTCCTACTTTTTGACAATTATCCTAATTAAATATTTCAATAATTAAGCGTCCGTGTACGGGGAGTGCATTTGCATCGGGGCTCGCACACCGACACTGCGCGTGAAAGCCATCGTCGCTCCTTCCCCGTATGACACAATTCGTAATTACATTATTTGCCTAAATACATTGTACAGGTTTTTTACCTGCCCCATAGCTACGACCGCATTCTCGGCAAAAATTACTTTAATTATGCGAATGCTTTACAAAAATATAATTATTTTCGTAATAGAATATGCAAATCTCTCGGAGGCTCTCTATGCCGATGGAAATATAATTTTGTTAATTATTCCCCTCTTTGCAAGAGTTGTAGTTATATAAAAAATTTCGTAGAAATATTTCCCACTCCAGTTTCATTAACACAAATTAATATTCTAACCTAGATAATATTTCATACGTATACACGACCCTCTGCGATGCGTGCGCGTGTGCGCGTGTGCGTATTAAAAGCTTCATAACTAAATTTTTAATTAATTAAATACGCTCGCGCCTTTCAATGTCCACGGAATAAATAAAATGTACAAAAAAAAAAATAATAATAATAATAATAAAATAAAATAAAATAAAAATGCAAGCACAAATCGAAGAGTAATTACTCTATTTTCAATACCTTTGAAGGTATTGAAAGTAAAGCCAAGTGCTCGAAGGAAAAGGAGCATAGTAAGGGATGCACGATGCGAGTTATGATACGAGGAAGCGCGTAAAGGGGTATAGCGAAGGAGATAATGTCGATCCATGAGTATGATGAATTTTCGATCAAGTTGTGTGAGAATGTCAGGAGGCGATCGGTCACTCATTGTCACAGTCAGCCACTTCATGAACATTCATAGCGAACATTAATTCCTATTAATTGAGTCTCTCTCTCTCTCTCTCTCTCTCTCTCTCTCCCTCTCCCTCTCCCTCTCCCTCTCTCACTCGCCTCTATATAAAACCTGTCATTTGAATTAGCATCGGTCCGAAGGAAGCCCCGCCCCCCCCCGCATTTCAAAAAGATATTTATACAACTTTTAATCCGTGCGTCAAGCCAATAGCTTCGGGGTTAGCCCTCGGCTCATTATCCACCCCCAATACCTTCCCTAAATACTAATTTCCAATAAAGAAAAAAAAAAAAAGAAAACAGTAGCCATTTCACTCCGTGCATTTCACGCGAGTCCATTTTCGTCCATAGTTGCAAGTAATATGACGCCCTTAGGCAAGGGCATCATCCCTTTTAAAGGTACTCACTCTTCGATAGAGGGATACCTTAAAATAAGATTACTAAAATAACCCTGTCTTTGAATCTGACAAGTAGCACCGAATGCTTTTGGAATTATCAAGAAAAAAAAAGAAAAAAAAGAAAAAAAAAGAAGTTCCCTCCTCTCAATCGTGGGTGAAAATGGATTTTGCTGAATTACCATTTTTTTTCTCAGTTCTCGTTATAAATCTATTATATAAAATAAATCTCGGTTGTAAATTAAAAAGAAAGCATTTGCAAAAATATCAAATCGTAAAATGGATTATAATTTTCTTTAGCTATTCTACGTGTAGAATATGCGTGCAAGCATTGCGCAAACGTCGTCATGTAGGCTAATAAATCATTGAGTGGCAAACAACTGAAAATTATATATTTTTTTCTTGCAAAAGTCTAGTTTTACGGCAATCTGTCATCCCATTTTCATAGATTTCTTTTTTCCTCTCTCTCTCTCTCTTTTTTTTTCAAGCGCCAAACGTCTAATCTCAAATCTTGAAAAGTCCTATTTTTAGCCATTTTTTAAAATCAATGTCTAAATCAACCCTCATTCGGGGAAAGTATTATTTCCCTTCATAATGCATTGCGCTCGCAAAATCACAGTAAATCTGAACTATGTAATGCGAAAGTTAATGGAATCATAAACCATAAATACCCTTAAAGCTTTTAGAACAGGACGGGGCATGCTAATGATTGATATTCACGTTCCCATAATATCTGCAATTGCATTGAAATTTATATCAAATCTTCAAATAATTATCGGAATATACGCGTACTAATAGTTTCCCAAATTAATTCGCAAATAATTCATCCGAGTTTTTCAATCGCTATCCCAGCATCATTAATTATTAAGTAATGTTTGTAAACTTAACGGAAATAAATAATTAAAAAAAAAATATATATATATATATATTAATTTCACTAACAGCTAAAGTAATTTACAGTATTGAAGGGGCACAATTACTTTCTAAATTATTCTTTTACTCAGATACGAATCGCTTAATACGATACTGGCTACAGTATTTGGGTTATATATATATATATACACACATATACTTTCATTGTATACTGTATTCTTTCAATATTTCGATTAAAATTACTTTTTCACGCTCAAGAGATTCTCATCTCAGACCTGAGAATTAAAATCGTCAATTGTAAATGAAAATACCATTAAACATACTTTATAAGTTGTATAGTGGATGTACTTATACAAACAATAACAATTGAAAAACAAAACGCTTTAATTTTCCAACTGAATAACGTATTATTTATATATACGTATATTTACTTATCTGAGAGTCCATTGTAAATTCTTAGAAGTCATATACAATAGAGTCCGGAATTGTTCAAGAATATAATTAACAACTCAACTTGAAAGAAAAGAGTAAAATAAAATACCTGATAATTGCAAAAAAGGGGGGGGGCGAGGGAATGAATTTGTGTAGACGGTGTAAAAAAAAAAAAAAATTGATTGATCAAAACTTTAGAAACAAATTCTGAGTCTCTCGAAATCGCTGTATCGCCAATTAATTAATGATAATAATTATTTTTGCAAAAATAAGTTACGGAAAGAGTTACGAAAAGTTACGGAGTTACGGAAAATTATATTATTTATAATTTAAATACTTTATTTTACTATTTTTTTTCCTTTTAACGTATAAAATATTTTCTCTTACCAATTATTTTACGTATTAGTCGATTTCGATGAATAATTTAGTACTTTGAATAAATAAATATATATATATATATTATTTGGCGCTGGATGCAAATAGTTTTGAGGTAACTTTAATTTTTAATTAAATAAGTGAATATAAACTTTTCAACTGATTTTCTTGAAAAGAACTAAAAATAAAAATTTCTGATTATGCTATGAGGTGAATTTAACGAGCTCGAAAAATCCGACAGATTTTGAAGCCAATTTATTCGAAAATTATACATTTTCAGAATAACCGAATCAATATTATCAATATTAAAAATTGCCTTTAAACTTGCATTACCAAAAAAAAAAAAAAAAAAAAAAAATTCAAAAGAAAACTAAGGAAAAGTAAAGAATACTTAAAAATGATAATCTTTAGTCGTCGGAATAAAGTTTCGTCTTGGTGATTTCGCCATTACTTGGATTAATTAAACTTTCAAAAGGAGACAGAGTGAGTGAGTGACGGAGAGAGACAGAGAGTGGGAGAGGAGAGAGAGAGAGAGAGAGAGAGAGATAAATCTCTTGCTCTTATTCAGAGCAGCTTTTGTTTGATAATCCATTAAGTATTGTTGGTCGTATTCGCTTTAATGCGTAAGCCCGTCGAGTTCTTTAATTTCTGGTAGTTTTGTTAGCGAAGTGGTCAGTAAACGCGAATAATAAGCAGGGGAGGTTTAAAGGGAAACTTTTTTTCAACGTACTGAGCTCGTAGAGTTGCCCGCCTCTCGAAACAATTAATATACCCGCGGGTGGCGGGGGAGGGGCTGGCGCGATGCGGCTCTTACAGCTCTCTTTGTTGCAGTCGTGATAAACGATTTGGACAACGACGTAGCGAACAAGAGCGTGACGAATTCGTTCAAGGCGCTGAGGAGCAAAGGCCCGGGCATACTTGGGCAAGTGTACGTCTCCGTGGTGAACATCACCGACTCGAAGGACACGATCGACAAGATCTGCGAACAATGGAACGATGCTTTGACGCGCAACGAGAACGATATTCCGGACTTCATTTTGGACACAACAACTTATGGGATCGGAGCAGAGGCCGTAAATCATTTCACGGATGTCTACCGCGTACCGACCCTTTCCGCCCAATTCGGCCAGGAAGGCGATCTGCTCGGCTGGAGAGATATCACCGACGAACAAAAGAGTAACGTATTCCACCAACCTAACTAGATAAATATTAATAAGAATAATTGCAACGGGCTCATTGTTAAGTACGACGTAGTCGATGCTCTCTGTCGATCGATAGATAGATATCGGATCGGGATTCCAAAGCCGTGCGTCCCCATTACATCTATCAAACTATTAGAGGCTATTAAGTTTTTCTAATGCCATGTAATCCCTTGTCGAAGATAATAGCTTGGGCAAGGGCTTGAGGCATGGGAGGAGTTGGTCGAGTGCCCGAAGTAGGAAAAGGCCCTTATACAACGTGGGTGGGGGCGGAGGAGGGCGATAGTTTACCGAAATTAGCTCTGGGCTAATAAATAAATGGCCGTAGAGTACCTGGTGCAAGTTATGAACCCGGCGGATCTCATGCCTGAGGTCATCCGGCAGCAATGCTTGACCTTTAACATCAACAACGCCGCGATACTGTTCGACGGGAACTTCGTTATGGACCACAAGTACAAGAGCCTCCTATTGAACGTGCCGACCCGGCACGTAATAGTCCGGGCAAAGGATCCGGGTGCTCCTCTCCAGCGTCAGATCTCCATGCTGCGCGACCTCGACATTGTCAATTTCTTCGTCCTCGGGAGCGAGGCGACCGTCTCCGCGGCCCTCGAAGCCGCCAACAATCTCAACTTCACCGGTCACAAGTACGGCTGGTTCGCCCTCACCCTCGACGAGGACTTCACCGTACATTGTACCAACTGCAGGAACGTCTCGGTCATGGTCTTCAAGCCCCAGATGTCCCAGAGCCAACAGCAGCTCAACGAGCTCACCAGCAAAGGTTAGCTACTGACGACCCTCCCTCCCTCCCTCCTCCACCTCCTCCTCCTCCTCATACTCCTCGTCGCACCCCACCCCCTCTAACCCTATTACGCCTCCTACCCCGCCGCCAACGCCAACGCCACGCCAACGCCACCGCAGCCGTTCACGATTAGCTCATTATCGGGAATTAAGAGCTCGTAAGGTGAATCGGCTGCTCGGCTGAATTAAATTTTTTTTAAACAATCCCGGGCTCCGACCCCGAGCGATTCCAACCACCCCCTATTCCCTCCCACCTATCCACTTTCCAAGCACAAACGCTGCTTTAATTGCCTGCTTTTAGCCTGGCAGCTTTAATACTCTTGAGTGCCGCTCTTGAACACACAAAAAAAAAAAAAAAAAAAAAAAAAAGAGGGAGAAAGGAAAGAGGAAGAAAGAAAGAAAAAGAAAAGGGGAAAAAAATGCGTAAAACAATAAGCGGGAAATACAGAGAGGAGAAGTAGGAAAAGACAAGTGGGCATTGTGCGTGCCTCCGAGTGGGTGAACTCGTGCACCCGAGTGCGGGCTTTGCACAAGCGCAACACTCCACGGGTACGATCGAAGCCACCGAGACTTATCTGAAATTAGCCGGATAAACGTGTTGGAACAGGTTCGCTCCCGAAGCCGTTGATCAGCTCGGCCTTCTACTACGACCTGGCCAGGATCGGCGTCCTGGCGATGAAGTCGGCCATCGACGCCGGCGAGTGGAAGCCTCGGTTCGACAATTGCGACTTTTACGACGATAACCTGAGCACGGATTCGAGGAACCTCGACCTGCGCAAGAGACTGGAGCAGGTGACCGGAGCCAAAGACTTCGTCCCGAGCTACGCGAGCTTCGTCTGGGGCAAGAACGGGGAGAGCCGAGCGAAATTCGAGGTCAATGCCATCCTCGTACGGATAAAGGACTCGAGGCTCATCAACGAGGAGACGGTCGCCAAGTGGCAGGCCGGCATCGATTCAACCTTGAACGTTCGTATTACCTCTTCTGCTGGCACTTTGTTGCCGGCGGGCCAGTAGACCAACGTTGACTTACGTGGAAATACAGGCGGGTGGGTCGGTTAATGGGTGGGATGAGGGTGGAGGGGGGAGGGAGGGAGAATATCGATCCCAGGAACTAGAGCGGATCGGATTTCATTGGCTCTGTACCCTTTGTTCGAGTTCGCTTTTTCCGACGGGGATTCGATCGAAGATCCAAGTCCCGATCCGGCGGGCTCGGTTACCTGGAATCGTTCATGCTCGACGGATGCTGTTGCCGCTGCTGGTAGTAACACGTCGAGGAGGATCCGGAGGTCGACAAGGTGCACGGATCATTTTAATTGCCGGATATTATGTCCGAGGTTGACTCTGGTACGACGAGAGGATTCGAGATGATCGAGATTAACGTAGTCGCGTGCCGAGCCCTCTGACCGCTGCCCCAGCCTGTCGTACCCTCGACGCGCCTCCACCGCGTCACCGACGCCTAATAACGGACGATGGATTTCGCTCGGCGAACGTGAAATAGCACCTCGACTGCCCTCGATACAATTCGCCCGGATTCTCTCTCTCTCTCTCTCTCTCACTCTCTCACTCGTATCCGTGACTCCTCGTGGATTAAAATTCAATTCTGCCGTCCGGGGCCAAGCCCATTGATTATCCTTTATTATTCTATTACTGCGCGGCTTCGGACAAAAGCTCGATAGTACCGTATACATAACATTTCTCCCCCCCCCTCTCTCTCTCTCTCTCTCTGTCTATGTCCATGTGTCCCTCTCTCAACGAAATCCAGCTTTTCCATCGTTAAAACTCATCCCTCAACGTACATTACGACTTTCATCCTCATCGCCATCGTCATCGTTATCAGCATTATCGTAATAATAATTACGATTGAGTGAAAATTATAACGGAACCGGACTTATTCGGACTTATAATATTTTCATAAATATTACCTGCATGAATCGCCAGCAATTTTATCTTTTCTCTTTTTTTATTTTAGCCGGCGCAATACCGGAACACGACGGAGCCGCCCATCGAAATGCCAATTTATTTGATAATGCGAGAAAGATTATTATTTAGCCGTATCGATTCGACTTTTCCTTTCGACTCCCTCTAATACGAGCGACGCGGGCTTCCCTTATTTTTTTTTCTTCTTCTTCCTCTTCTTCTTCTTCTTCTTCTTCTTCTTCCTTTTTATCATCCTTTTTATCATCCTTTTTGTTCGGCCGCAATCTCTGTTGGCCTATAATTTTTATAATTCGATACGAATGCATATGAAATCGATTATACGAAGTAGATTTTTCCGCTCAGGGCTACGGACTAATTTACATGCCAATTTTGTTATTCAATAATGTATTTAATAATTAACGGCTCGTAGAAATTCAAGTGCTATTCGCTGCATTCGTTAAAATCTCGATCAATAGTGGCCGCGCATTCCGATGAGCACGATGAGCACGATGAGCTCAAAATGTTATTGACGTCATTTGAAACCATATGATATCCTATTAGCGATTCATAATACAAAGGAGATGCACTTTTACAGTAGTTTGCCTTTATCCCCATTATAAAGTTATCGGGACGTCTTTACTGAGGAAAACTCGGCGCGGATGAATAATCAGAGACAGGGGGAGAGAGAGAGAGAGAGAGAGAGAGAGAGAGTAAAATTATGTAAAAAATTGAATTAAACCGAAAGTTTTCAAGTAACGGCGAAAGCTCAAGACACGCCAGAACTATTTTTAGTAACATAAAAGCATAGATCCACGTCCACGTAGATTTACGAGGAGCTTAAAAGTCCTCGTATTTAAAACTCAACGAGTTAATGCTTTTACGCGTAAGTTCAGCCGGTCAAAGATCGTCCACGTATTACGGTGAATACCGTATAAAAGTAGCCCTTAAAAGAGAACTTTACAACGTTTCTCTTATATAAAAAAAAAAAAAAAAAAAAAAGAAAAAAAGTAGAATAAAAATTAAGATCTTCTTATAAATAAAATGAAAAATAAATAAAAAAACAGATAGTGGACGAGCCGAAAGCCAACAACCATACGGCGGTGACGAGCTACCGGGTGGTGACGGTCATAAAACCGCCGTTCATCATGTACGATAACGTTAGTGACAAGTGGAGCGGCTACTGCATCGACCTCCTCGACGAGATCCGCGAGCAGATGAGCTTCGAGTACGAGATTCGGCAAGTCGAGGACATGCGGTACGGCCACATAGACGAGGACGGCAATTGGAACGGCATGGTGAAGGAGCTCAAGGAGAAGAAGGCGGACATCGGATTGGGTGCCCTGTCGGTCACCGCCGAGCGCGAGAACGTCATCGATTACACGGTCCCTTATTACGACCTCGTCGGTATATCCATCCTTAGGAAGAAGCCCAAGACGTCGACGTCCCTCTTCAAGTTCCTCACGGTACTCGAGACCGACGTCTGGCTCTGCATCCTCGGTGCGTACTTCTTCACGAGTCTGCTCATGTGGGTCTTCGACAAGTTCTCCCCCTACAGCTACCAGAACAACCGGGAGAAGTACAAGGACGACGACGAGAAGCGCGAGTTCACCCTGAAGGAGTGCCTCTGGTTCTGCATGACCTCCCTGACACCCCAGGGTGGTGGCGAGGCGCCCAAGAACCTCTCCGGTCGGCTGGTCGCAGCGACCTGGTGGCTGTTCGGCTTCATCATCATCGCCTCCTACACGGCCAATCTCGCGGCCTTCCTCACGGTCTCGAGGCTCGACGCCCCGGTCGAGTCCCTCGAGGATCTCAGCAAGCAGTACAAGATCCAGTACGCGCCCATCATGAACTCCTCCGAGTACAACTACTTCGACCGGATGGCCAACATCGAAAAGAAGTTTTACGAGTCAGTCCTCTCGCCTCTAATCCCTCCTTATGAATTTTCCCTTACGTACCGCTCGAGCTACCTTTAGCCGACCTCGCGACCCGAGCACAACCCTCCCCCCACCCCCCCACCCTGCATTCAAAGTACTCGAGTGCTTTTGCAATTAGTTCCGGAGTCGAGAAGTTTCCCCCGGTGAAATTGACATCCAATTAGACACGCGAGCCCCTCCATCGGCAGAGCCGTCTTCGCTTAATTCCATTAATCCCCACCCCTCCCCACCCCGCTCCTAAACATGACAAAGCTCCCCTCCCCCTCTCACTCTCTCTCGCAACTCTTTCTCTCTCACACACGGACACGGACACGTACACGGACACGGACACGGACACACGCTACTCCCTTTGAACGTCGAAATATTCGAAAGGGACGTTTTTTTCTGGCAACCCGGAAAGCCGGGATGGTATTTTAGGACGCGCGAGGGCGTCCGGGGTGACCCGGGGCGGTTTAATTAGTAACGTAATAAAGCTTTGACAATGTGGCCACGCGCTCGTTAACTGCCCGGGTGAATCGCACCGCGGCTTTTTAAAACGATTTAGAGCCGGCCCCGTACCCGCTTGACCCCCCCCCCCCCCTCCCCTCACCCCGGCCGTCCCGCTTCGCGGAACATCATAGCCCGCAAACAAAGTCGACGAGGAATCGTAAATTGTCCGCAGGATATGGAAGGACATGAGCTTGAACGATAGCCTATCGGACGTCGAGCGGGCGAAACTGGCCGTCTGGGACTACCCGGTGAGCGACAAGTACACCAAGATCTTCCAGACGATGCAGGACACGGGCTTCCCGAGGGACATCGAGGAGGCGCTCGCGAGGGTGCGCAAGGACGGGCCGACCGAGTTCGCCTTTATCGGCGATGCCTCGGACATCAAGTACCTGGCCATGACTAACTGCGAGTTCATGCAGGTCGGCGAGGAATTCTCCAGGAAGCCCTATGCCATTGCCGTACAACAGGGCTCTCCACTTAAAGACCAATTTAACAACGCGTAAGTTCCATTTAATTCCCACGAGCGTACTCGAGAGCTCCCCCCCCTCTCCCCTCTCGCCCCTCTCCCATCCCCTCGCCCACTAACCCGCCGACTCTTTTTCCGTGGACCCTATAAACCCTATAAACTTAAGAATCGCTCAATGCCGCCCGAATAGCAGAGTACACGATTTTATTTTTTATTTCTTTTTTTTTTTTCCTTCTCCCCCTCCTCGCCCCTTCCTACCCCGTCGCGCCCAGCACCGACTCTTTTTTAAACCTCTCCGTAATCTTTTATTCCCGGTATAATTAATTAACGATACTTATCGGTGGCTATTTAACCGACCGAGCCATTAAAATCTACATTAAGTTTATTTTTACCGAACGCTTTTAATGCCGAGCCAGTAATAACTGCCCGGAAATGAATAAAGTCCTATTGATCATTCGCCCCATTATTGATATACACAAAGCCGGAGCTTTCGAGTAAAATGGATTCCCTACAGCTTCCTAAGTTCCCAGCCGCTTAAACTTCTTTCTAAGAGAACATCTGGATCTTATACAGATTCCTTACCGCGATTAATTATAAATATTTTTGAAAAAGCTCAAGGATCCATAAGCTCATACATATATATCTATATGTCGCATCGATAAACCCCTTTCGCTTAAAGCGTCAATTATTTATTTATAATATCACTGACGGCTCTCCCTCCTCCCCTCCCCCCCAAATTAATAATAAAGAATAACAGTAAAAGCCGAGAATGCCGGATGCCGATGTTAAATGAAAGTAATAAGGGAGAGGAACGCGTGTCTGTGTGCGGGTAAGATATCTATCCAAAGGGCACATCCAAAGTCCGGATGTTTGAATCTCTCTCGTTTTTTTCTCTTTCAGGATTTTGATAATGCTGAACAAACGAAAATTAGAGAAGCTGAAAAACAAATGGTGGAATAAAAACCCGGAGAGGAAAAAGTGCGAAAAGGCAGACGATCAGAGCGACGGGATCAGTATACAAAACATCGGGGGAGTTTTCATTGTGATCTTTGTGGGCATTGGCCTCGCTTGCATTACTCTCGTGTTCGAATATTACTATTACCGCTATCGGCCCCAAGGAAAGCAACGTAAACAGCCCCGAAGCTCCAAAGTAAAATTGGACGAGAACCTAAAGTCCATGAGGTTCAAATTCCGTCCCGCGCCCACGCAGCCGCTCGACTCGCTCAACTATAGATCTAGATTTTGATTCGATATCGACAATAAAGCCATTAAAGCGAATCAAAATGCGACGCTTCGCCCGCTAACTGAACGATCCCTGCCCCGCCCCGGACTCCTTCCTAACCCTATAAAAATGCAAATTACTCACAAATACCGAGCAGAGACAGAGAGAGAGAGTTACAGCTGTGGTCGAGCTGTATTCCCGTGATAAAAAAAAAAAAAAAAAAAAAAAAAAAAAAAAAAAAGGGAATACAATTGGCGAATGCTAAAGATCGTGCCCGGCTGAGCTCGGTCCACCTTCAAGGTCCAATTCAAGGAATCTTTTATCAACGAATTATTGTATTACAGCAATATAATATACAATCAGTTACGGAGGGGGGGGGCATACGCTAATAGCATTATTCGGGAAAGGCTGCAGCAGCTTTCGATCATCCGCAGATTACTGCCTATTATAATATTATTGTTACCTTTCGGTGCACAAAGCTAGATTGGCATGCCTTTGTTCTATACGCTCATTCGGTCTATCTCTATTCCGGGGTCGGCATTACGCCAACGAAATATGTAAGTAATGCGAAATTTCTTTTACGCCCAAGTGTCATTGGTCTATGTAAATCCAAAATCACCCTATGTAAATAAACAACAGGCTGAATATTGATGATGGCTCCTTCTTTTTACTGACTTTGGATCTGAAAGCCCCGATTTATGCATGAAACCCTTTATTATTTATGCGATCGAAAAATGAGTTGCAAAAAATAGATGAGCTTCGAGTCATAAATAATTTACAAAGCTTCCTTATGGATCTCGATAATCCGGGCAAACATTTTTCGACGTACATAACGAAATTGAAAATCCTAATAATCCCGGTTCTTTTTTCTTTCCTCTTTTTCTTTCGTTTTTTTTTTTTTTTTTTTTTTTTTTTTTTTATTACTTTCTTTTTTTATTCGTTTCGTTCGATTCAATAGAACGTCAATGTATACTTTGACTTCGTTAAAATACCTTCCTTCCTGCCACTACTTCCATTTTCTAATTCGACCCATATTATATTACATATACGTAAACTTTGAAATATGCACTTTAATTTGGAAATCGCAGAATTCAGACGAAATCAAATGCGTTATTCTAACACAATAAGAAATTTATATAAAGGCCAAACACGCCTATTCTGTATAAGTTTTATATTGGCTAAAGATACATTCAATTATCGAGCATTTCTATGTCGTGATATACGAGATTACAATCGCAATATAAATAAGATCGATATAAATATGTTTATAAAAGCGAAGCTGATCGTAATACTAATAAATTTATCTGCATTGCAGAACGAGGAAATTTTTTCCTCTCGCCCGTTAATAAATTTAATGATCAAAGGAAGGACTATAATACCACATCGATCGCATACATGCATCCCATACGTATATATATATATATATATATGTACATACATACATACATACATAGTGGTTTAATGTTTTAAAGTCTGAATTATTAACTCTAATATCCAACGAACGAATCTGTTAATTTACGATTCAATTTTGAAAACTTTATGTTTACTTCAATTTACGAGATTTCGTAAGGATCTGTACGCTGTACTTTGAAATTATACTTGGAAAATTATAAAAAATATCATTCCCAACGGTAATGCACAATTAATTTTTATTACGATAATCCCTCGCGATTTTACATGAA
Organism: Ceratosolen fusciceps; assembly: GCA_018883505.1. Classification (NCBI taxonomy): domain Eukaryota; kingdom Metazoa; phylum Arthropoda; class Insecta; order Hymenoptera; family Agaonidae; genus Ceratosolen; species Ceratosolen fusciceps. The sequence continues at coordinate 11,651,953 of RCIC01000002.1, read as the reverse complement.
TTTAAGAACATTAATCACGTATTAATTCTACATTTAAATAGGTCATTACTACCGGCAAAGCCTAAAAACGATTATTACGCCCTGCGTGAACATATTTTTTACAAAAAATAAATATGTATAATAAATATGTAATTAATGTATTCATATATAATCAGTATAAATTATAATACCTCGAAAGTACGTAATTTATCGTATAAAAGTAATTTTATGTTAAAGAACTCTTGACCGACCGATGCGCCCCTTTTAAGCAATAAATTATTTATTTAAAATAATGCAAAGTAATAAATTTTAATAAATTTGTATTTTAAAATTACAAAGATGATAATGAGTTTCGCGTAAAGCCATTACAAATACGTATTTGTATTAAAAATATTCATCGATTCGAAATTCATTTCACAGATGAAATAATGAAAATATAGATTTAAAGCTCCTTGAATAACCTAAATAATAAAAGAAAACCTTTAATTAAAAAAATTAATGAAGGAGTATCCATTATAGCCCATTCATTCATTTTCATTCAATAGCCTAATTGCCGTGTTATATCAGGCCATGTGATATCATGGTCCTCAAAGAAAAAATTCCATTAGAACATTTTTATTTGTTTGATGAAACTGATTTTTTTTCCTTTGATCTTTTTTTTAAGATTTTGAACGTAACCGCTTCTTATGAATATACAGTTAAAGGTAATACACAATATCCGTAGCAAATTCAACGAGCATTATTTTAATTCGTAAAAAATGACTATTGCACGCATATGACGTAATAAATATTAAATTTACATTTTAATAAAATTGTATTGGAAAATTTTTCTCATAAAATATATATTACATGGCGGAATAGATTGAATTCAAATACATACGTACGTACGTACGTACGTACATACGTACATACGTATGTATTAGACATCATATTTTTATGGAAGAGTACATATTAGTAAAGATTCATACCGCAATAACTGATTTAGATTATGTTGATATAATGAGCTTTGCGAATAATGGTAATAAAATTAAAATAAATAGATAACGGAAATTGTGCACTTGATAATTCATATCGTTATTCTAGGAATAATGATTTTTCGTATCATTATGATTTTACAAAGAATGACAGTGATGCAATTAAAGTTGAATACTTGTTTGGGGTAATGAAATGTGTGTATTTTGCTTTTAGTCAAATTCTTCTTGTGTGACATGTAAAATCACGGATAAACTAACAACGTTTTAAAATTAAAAAGATAAATATTTGAATTTCCAAACATGTCAAATTAAGAATCGGTATTTCCGATTATATAAAAGCGCGATTCAACGTTAATGTATAATATTAATTCATCCAGTGTCAGTAAAACGAGCGGAACATTTGTTAGCCAGTAATTAAACTGGGATAACAACTGGTTTCGAAATTCATCCGAAACGTAGTTCCCGATTGTTATAGGAGAATGAAAAAACAACAACAAGAACCGACGAAATAAAAACGCGCAACGAGAGAGAGAGAGAGAGAGAGAGAGAGAGAAAAGCGGAGGAAAAAAATGAAAAAGCGACAAGAAGCCCAGTGGCTGATGACAATATCGGATTTATGACACCCCCTCTGTCATATATGACTCAGCGAAAAGGTGAAAGCACCGGGGCTGATTGACATTTCGAGCCAGATAGAGAAACGTATAAATATCAAGCAAAAGATCTCTCTGATAAATGGCATTGAATAAGATTGCATGGACAATGAGAGAATTGCAATAAGAAAAAGCAGATATCGGCTCGTCGGTCCTCGGTCCTCGGTCCTCGGTTATCCGACCACGTGACGTGATGTCTGAACAAACGCGGACTGTCGATTCGTTCTCGGCTGGTACATCGACCAGGTCCGACCTCCGGGACCCGAGCCCACACACGAAAAGCAATTACGAATGCGTCAATTTTTATTTGAGCCATTTATATCACTGTTTTCATAAAACTTCCATTTGCCCTCCGCTGACGATCAAGACATTTTATTTTCCAGGGAGGCTGCGCACAATTACTTGCTTCGGCAGAACTCTGAGAATTTCTAACGACTTCGTGAAAATAACTTATCCGACACTGGCAACGATACTGGCAACGACCCCTCCCCCCACCTATTATCTCCATCTAATTTATTTTAAGTGTACGCACTTTGCAACATTACATGACGATTACAATCGAATTATTTATTATACCGCACTCGACGGCCTAAAATAATATAAAATAATGATCCTCGTCCTTTAGAACTATTTAGCACAATTTAACATACGTACGTACGTACACGCACAGAGTATACCTACCTTCCCAACTATTTCATACTATGAAATTAGCTAGATTTGCCGAAAAGTTATAGTACGGCGAATAAGGCCTTTACCGGAGCATAAGTATTATATTAGGGGAAAATTATCATTTATTAGGCCAGAGGGTTTACTACACTACATTGTGAGCCGAACATTTATTTATTACTACTGACTTCGCTCCTGACTCTGTCTTATTATACAATCTATTTAATTCAATCAAAATCTGAGGTCAATAAATTTGGAATTTCACATTATTCATTACTACGAATATAAACGCAGACGACGCACCTCTCAATTCCATTTATGATTATTTATTATTTAAATAAACACCTTTTTATAATTCAATGCATTATTATTTTTATTATATTATTAAGATAATTATTATCATTATTATTATTATTATTATTATTATTATTAATTACTATTTAAATATGGAAAACAATTTTATAAAATATATATATATATATATATAGCCGTTATTTTTCAAATATAAAGTATGTAGCCCGGCATACTGTTTAGATATACTTGATGAAATAATTCGTGTAACGTAAAGCACTTTCGTGCCGTTGAGCTAAGCCTTTACTCATTAGTCAATAATGCATCTTAAAGATTAGTATTAAATTGTAAAATAACTTTAATTTTCTTACAAAGCTTAAACTTCTTACTCTTGAATAATGTAAAGTTATTTAAGTTGTTGCAGAAGTTATTTAATAATAAATTCAACAAAGTTTGTTATTACTATTGCAGACAATGAATACTAAAAGATAAAATTTTCATTTATAAAGGGAACTGTGTATTAACAAATAATTATTGATCAAGATATTCACGCGTACATACAGTTTCGTTAGGCTGCCTTTTAAAATAAGAAGAAGAAGAAGAAGAAGAAGACATCGTTCGTAAGGAAATGTAGGGATTATAGAAAAACTCATCGATAACGATTAACAAAATTGTCTATTATTTTGTATTTACATTAACAAACTGCTTATAACTTTAAATTTCGCGATGGTTAGCTGTTGTAACACAAATAAGGAATAAGTATTAATCAGATATAATAATACTTGGGTCATTGTAACACCGAATACGTTATGCTATTATACATGTCCACGCACTACTACACGTACTATCGAATAATTGCAAAAACGAATATACTTACTATTGGCCAAGCGGAATCAATCAAATGCAATACTACTTTTAATTGTAAATTTCGAGCATATTCTTAAAAATTTGAATGTAATAAAAAATTTATTTCGTATGCCAAAACTGATGGTAATATCTCGACTGCATTTCTTTTAAATCGTTCGTTTTATTTATAAAAGATCCGAAATTGTGTTAAAATGTTGATTAACAAAAAAAAAAAAAAAAAAAAGGTTTTAAATTAATAAAGTTAAATTATAAATTAAGAAGTGATTGAGTTAATAATAAAGTTGAGTGTTGCCGTTATGTTTATAGCGAGAGCGACTGATTATGTGATGCGGCCAAAGTAAATCGAAATTCTGTTTTGAAAATGATTTTTATTTACATTGTGTATTTACATTTTTCCATCCTCCCATACAATTAACAGAGTAAAAATTTGTTTGAAATTCATTTAAATTTCATATTTTAATGAATACATCAATTTTTTCATCCGTTACTTTAGATCTTTCAGGCCTTTTTTAATTTTTCCTGTCCCGTATTTAAATATTAAATTTATCGTACCTTAACCAGTGCTGCCAATTAATTATTCAGAAAATGAAGGAAACTAAATTTTTTAATAAAACCAGTGTTACGATCTGCTTGCTTTTATTATATACATATTTATATGTATGCATATATAATTTATTGTAAATGCAGAGTATTACAAAAGTTTATCGTATTAACGCATTGTGATTTATTTGTAAATAAATATTATCTGTCCTTGTCTGAAAATACTTCAAATTACGTATACTTTGTATACTAAAAAAATTATTTAAATTCCGTTAAATTTGTTGAATTAATTAAATTCAATATTCTTTAAAATTAATAGCACATACTGCATAAGCAATAACTTTTTTTATACATATGATTAACTTTTTCTTTTTCTTTTTTTTAATAAAATAATACATTCGTATATATTATTATTGTGTGTAACGATAATAATTATTGTACTACTTAATTATGCCAATATTTAATAATACGTGATAATTGTCTTTTGAGAACTAATAAATTTCCTGAAATACTGAAAATTATTAATCTGCATATTATCATGTACGCTGTTTAAAAAATTATAATTAAAAAAATAACCAACATAATATGTAATTATTAATTATTTTTAATTGTCGTAAATAATAAATAATCAACCAGATCTCGTGTGGATATGTTATCCTTTACAAAAGTTTATTATTATTATTATTATTATTGTTGTTGTTGTTGTTGTTGTTGTTGTTGTTGTTGTTGTTGTTATGTCGAATGTAGTTTTCTTTAGAAAAGTCAATCTATCTTCGTCATTCGGCTAATTTAAAAAAAGTCAAGGGAAACAGCCTGGCATTTGTTTTAGTCATTATGATTAAGGTTATGATTATTTAATGTATCGAATGCCCGCAGATTATTTTCTGCACTATTGAAGACTTTGATAATTATTATAAAATGAAAATTGTTATCAAGCATATGAATATTGCTTTTAATTAATAAATGAAATATTTCTCAATGAAGTTAATTATAAATGTAAGTTAAATAATCTTTTCTTTTAAAAAAAAAAAAAAAAAATTATTGTTACAAAAGTCGTAACATTATTATTTCAGACTATAAATAATTTTGTCCATTATTACACTTTACATTACTGCAAAAGTACGATATTGAATAGAGTTGAATTTGTAAATATTAATTTTTATGATTAAATGGATGAAATGTTTATTCCATTTCTTTTTATTATTACATTAAAATGTCGGTAATTTTTAGAATAGTTTACCGACTTAAAAGCAAAACATTTTTTTTTTTTTTTTTAATTTATTTCAACATTTTCCTTTAGAAATGTAAAATAATTCGTTTTTTATTGTTCATGTTATTTCCGAAATGAATTGAACTAATAATATTTCAAATTAAATAAATGGTGATTGAAAGGCATGTTAAAAAATTGTTTCCATTGAAAAAATAAAAATCGATACTCACATGTTCGCGGAACATATATATATATATATATGTATGTGTGTATATATGTATATTTATTTGTTTAATATAATACGAAGAAAGGAATTCATATTTTACTTCAACTACTTCAAATAAAAGTAACATTTCTCTTTAAATCGAAATAAAATGTATTATTCTTATTGTAAAAAAAAAAAAAAAAAAAAAAAAAAAAAAAAAAATAAGAATAAACAATTAAATCAATTAAAGCATTCTGCCGATAAGTATGTTAAATAAATGTACATGCATATGTGTGAATGCACGAAAATGAAAGAGAAGGGGCGAGTAAGTAGACAAAAACAAAAAATATTAAGTCTGCATTAACTTTATTTTATCATTTCCATCTTTTACATTCTATCGAATTTTTACATTTCATTGTAAGTAAATTTATAAGTTTTCAATTGTCTTTTGTAAGAAAGGAGGATCCAAAAAATACAATGCAATTTTTAAAAACAAGAAATTTTCAATCCAATATTTGTTTTTCGTGAATTGATAAAAATATCATTTTCCAACATAAATGATGGAATGTACAATACCAATATAGAATTTGAGATCTGATGCACCGATCGTAAGATCATATCGTTTGAAAAAAAAAAAAATACTTTAAAGTGAAACCTAAATTTACAATGATCTTATATCACAATACATAATTTTGTATGCTTTTGTAACATTACGTTAACATTCGTATGTATATTCATATATCTATCTATCTATCTATTTATCTATTTATCTATCTATCTATCTATCCATTTCGTTATTATTTTCACAAAATAAACTTTTTTTTATCCCAATCAATAGCTTTTAAGTGACGGTGGATTTTTATATACGTATATTAAAGCTTTATTTTTCGATTAAATAAATATTGATACTGTACATTCTTTTCATATGTTCCCTTTCTGTAAAACAGATTGAAATAAACAAATAAGATCTGTTGGCAGATTATAGAATATTAGCATAGATTAGATTTATTTCATTTAAAACATAAAAATGTTTTTAGTGATTTTAATTAAAAGAAAAATATATACGTGTGAGTACACATATATGCATAAGCATACATATATATACATATATATATATATATATATATGTATATGTATGCGTGTAGATTATAACGAACTTTTTTGAAAAGCTGGTTCAAGATCCAATAATTTATTTAATTTTTAATGCTGTAAAAATATTGACGGTTTTTTTTTATTATTTAAGACATGGTATGTTTAACGTCCAATAAGTAAAATAACAGAGGTCAAATTGACATTTAAAAAAAAAAAGAAAAAAAAAAAAAAAAATTGAATAATCAACCATAATTAGAATATCAACAAGACAATGAAATAAAATTTTTGTACCTATTTATTTGCTATTACATTTCTTCAACAATTTTTAAAACAAAAATTGTTAAAGAAAAGTGTTTTTATTGCAGTATTTGCATTGATTTCGTATTCCCTTCATTTTAAATCTCATTGTTTTGATAATACGACACTCCTCGTTTAATTTTTTTACATCTCTTTATAAATTTCCATGTGTGCCTCCTTTATAATTTGACATACCCATTGATACATCCAATACATACTGCCACCACAAATGACATTCCTGTCGAAGGCGTTGAATTTTCTTATTTGACTCGATACGCACTCCTTTTTTTTAATTTTTTTTTTTTTTTTAACCAGCATCTCCTTTAAGCGAGATACTAAACTTTTACAAATACATATTCATACATGTACTTTTTTTTTGTTTTTCATGTTACTTTGCTTTCGTTTTAGGTATAGGGCCTAGAGGTAAGGGAGCCAGGATAAGGTAAGGGAGAGAAGGATGTGTTAAGAAGTACTGAGGAGAGAAGGTTTTAGGATTTGGAAATTAGTTAAAGTTCTAGGGAATTAAATTATAATTAGGAAATACGATAATGGTAAATTCGTTAGTAATTAAGGAAAACAACAATAAAACTTAATAGCATTTTCATTGCTTTCCTTTAATCAACGTGCCGCTTTTTGATAAAGACTTTTCCTCAAATATTCAAATATTAAGTCCTACTTGTTTTTTTTCTTTTTTGTATATTCGCTAATATCTGATTCTTGTTATTTTATTTATTTTCCTTTCCTTCGTTAATTCGTTTTCCTATATTTACTTTTATTTTATCAATTAGCATTATATAAGTTGGTTCTCTGCATATTTTTAAACATTATTATTAATTGGAGCATTAAGTTGAAAACGAAAAGTAAAACAGATTTTGGGCATGTAGTCGTAATTTTTTTTTTTTTTTTATCACCACAAACTGTGGAACGTTATATATGCGTGTGCGTGCATATATATACGTATACACATATGCATGTACACGTGAATACATACATACATACATACATACATACATGTATATATATATATATATACACAGGACAAACAAACAAACAAACAAACAAACATATATGCATATATATACATAAATATATCGTATATGTTTATATATGTATGCTTTGTCTTGCTTTCTTTGAGGGGAGAAACGAAAAACCTTGAAAAGGAAAGACAAATCTTCATCAATAACTAAAAAATCGGAAACCACTCTTACTACGATTTTTCGGGAAAAAAAAAAATCCCGTAAATTTCTCGCAATAAACGAGATATGAGGTATCATATACACATGGTCAGTAATTTTTTTTTTTTCTATCTTTTCTTCATTTTTTACCACGTGAGGGATTCGGGTTAACAGTAATTGAATTATCTAAATAAATTGATATTTATCCATCTCGACGTCGCATTGCATATGTTTGCTTATTGGCAAGGGGCTAACCATGCCGTCTTGGGTTCATGCATAACAAATTCCACATGCCAAGAGGACCCCTATGCCTATTTCTCTTAACAATTTATTTACCCATCCTGCGACGAATTACTAGACTAAAACACAACGTGATGCTGCTTATTTATGAATTACACCATCGATAGGTATATTCTATTTATCGACCTCACAGTGTCAGTGGACGTAACACAGTAAGTGGTCGAGACTTGAAGCTGCTACTATGCCTTCTAAATTTACATAAAAGAATAAGGTATTTTATATTATCCTGGTGATGCCCAAGCTGCAATTAATAGATAGCGAGCATTTGATAAATATTAATACCAGCTAACCTTTTTCTCTCGTTTCGTAAGAGCGTCATAGGTTGATCCCAGCCGACTTGTTCTATATCAAAGGAATCCTTTTCGATCTCATCATTATCATTTATATTGGATTCCTCAGCAGCGTTTGATGAAAAATACAAACGATCCTTTTCAGACAGAATTCTACGTTTGACTGGTGATCGAAGAGGCTCTGTTTGTATACTTTTATCACATTGCCGTACCCTAAATTTCAAAGTGAGATTTGAAGGTACAGCAATCGATGTATTAAGACTCTCCCGATATTCCATATATGGACTATCTCCATCGGGAAGGTATAACAAGTTTCCAGATTCAGACCTATAGACATAAACGTATTTTACATTAGCATAAATGTACAAGGCTCTGAATATTTATCATACTTAACCACATACCTGCGATATGTAACTCGTTCAAGAGTATTGTTTACCGGAAATGTTGTTCCATCCGCCCAATGTCCATCTTCTTTAATTGGCCGAAAATGAGTACGAGCGGAAGTCAGCAGGTCTTCATCAGGTTCTGGTGCACAAGTTACTTTTTGTTGCAAACAGGATTCCTTACCAATGATAACAGGACTCTTACATGGAACGACTGGAAAGAAGCAGCTGCCCGTACAAGGACTATGACCTAGAGTTGCAATATTGCCAATACCACCCCAGCACCAAAGACCATCGCCAGCTGAACCTGACCATGACACATTGCCATCTAAAAAACAATTACATTTATTAACTGTATAATTAAGAACTCTTTGTTTGCCCACGCTCAATTTGGCATCTAAGATTCCTTTAAATTACCTATTTTGTTCTCTTTAGTTCTAGATTCATTTGTATAATCTTCGATGCTAAATAAATCAACGTCCCATGGGATCAGTGGTGAATCATTGATATTCGATTCTTGATAAATTGGAGTATTTGCTGTAATTTTATCATCTTTAATTCCAGAATAAGTTGCATCGATATTATCTGCTGGCCACAGAGGTCCTGATGGAATAGAAAGGGATGGAGCTGCCCATATAGAATCAGTGCCCTGAGAAATTCCTGAACCCGTATCCCACAATGCCTCAAGGCTTTGATCAAATTTTGCTTGCAACTGTGCCAATCTTAACTGATCCAATGCGAGCTCTTGCTCCTTTTCTCTCTCTCGCTCTATTGATTTGGAAAATCCATAAACTTCTTTTTCTTCCGACATTTGTGATTCAGTGGCCTGCTAAAAAATATCAATCATTTGAGTGACTAAGCTTTGGTGCACCTACCGATGACGAATTGTAGAATTCTATTAAAACGAAACTTACGATGGTTATCTTATTTTTCTTCTGTCGAGTCCTGTTATTATTGTTTCTATTGTTACTGTTGCTGATGCCGTTACTCTTATTATTATTATTATTATAACTATTATTATTATTGTTATTATTACTACTGCTATTGTTATTGTTATTATAATAATTATTATTGTTGTTGTTGTAGTTGCCGCCGCCGCCGCCGTCGTTGCTGCTGCCGCCGCCGCCGCTATTGTTGTTGTTGTTACTGTTGTTACTGTTGTTATTATTATTATAATTATTATGGTTGTTATTGTTGTTGTTGCTCCCGCTGCTGCTGTTACTTAAGTTTCGTTCTTTTCGGTAAGGAAACTTCTTTGGGGTGATAGGCTGCAGGGCCGGGAATGCCGCGTAGTATCTCAAGGCTCGATCACGAGGAGTGAGCGTCTCGAAGGAAACTTTTGCCTCGGCATCAGTGGCAGTACTGAATTCTTCTTGTTCGTCCTTTGGATCACCACCTTCTAGATCTCGTAACTTGGCGCACAATTCATCGACTAATGTCTCGACTCCGCACTTCTAAAGAGACAGAGAGACAGAGAGAGAGAGAGAGAGAGAGAGAGAGAGAGAGAGAGAGAGAGAGAGAAGACAGAAAAAAAAAGGAGCGCTTTAATAAAAATCGGGAATAATAGTGGAATGGCACGCGGCTGGGGAGAGTTTTATACGTACTTGATCAGCAGCACTTGTAAGGCATTGTACGACAGCTCGGCGTTGCTCCCTATCACCCTGGAGTGGCAGTTTTGACCGAGGCCTGGTCTTCGAGCGACGTCCACCTCCATTCCTGCCAGTGCCGGATACCTCGAGGGGAGGAGTGAAGGCCGAGTCAGGTTGACGCAAAAGGCTGAGTACGAAGCGCGAGTAGGCGACTGGATCTATACCCAGTGCATCCAGGCGCTGCTCCAACCACTGGCGCAACTCCTCCTCGGCCCTGGTGCCGAACACCCCCCCGCCGCCGGGGGACGCCGCTATCCCGACCAGGTGCAACGCCGGGTTCCTCATTCCTCCAAGCCGGAGAGTTTCCTCCTGAACCCACAATTTCTCCAGAGCTCCTGAGCTCCCGGGGTGATCATCCTCTCTCTTTTATTCTGATACCATTGTGTCTCTGTAAAAGTAATGACTCACTTTGGCACCTCAAAGCATTCGAAACTGTCTAAACAAGAACATCGAGTCATGCCCAGTTACATTGATAAGCACCAATTAATTATACACAAATAGCTCTGGCCCCACTGTTTTATATTAAATTACAATTAAATATACTAGTTAAATTTGAAATGACCATATGCTTGCCTCTTACTTACATGTAAAGCAGTGTTGTCTGTCCTTTTGTTTCTTGACTTTATTTAGTTCCACCACCGAAATGATTCTTTAATGTGAGTTTGACTTTATGGAAATGCTTAGTATTGCTAATTTTATTTTTGATTAGGGTTGTTGCAACTTATTTATGGTATAATTTGGCTACCGTTGCTCAGTTTTGGGCCCTTTTTTCGAGTAAGCATGTGGTGGATGTTTTGTCGTCAAAGGGATGACAGACCTTAATCCAAAATGAGAAGTACTGTCCCCTTCCCATTTTGACTCTAAAAACAAAATAAAAAACATTTAATTTTACAAACTTATACGAATAATGTCCGCGCGTGGGTGGGTTGCTATGAGCATGTGCACCTATGCACAGAAATCTATTTTACATATGCGTGTATGTACATGTTCATGTTCATGTATATGTATATGTATATGTATACGTATATATACATATATTTATGTAGATGCGTGCATGCGTATAAATGTATGCGTCTTAATGTCTCACTAATAAGAAAATTTAGTACCCTAACGTTAATATTCGTAATAATATCTCGATTTTGCTTGTAACGGACCTGAAGCCCACGTAACGAACGTGCTCGATGACTACTGAACGACTAAGTCATACCGACTCGTAACAGAATTTTTCACTAAATACTCGAGTTGTCATTTTCTACGGATAGGGCTCAGTTATACTAATGGGCAAAGAAAATTTCAGAAATGTAATAGAAACAGATAAAGAGGCAGATAAAACGAGATAAAGAGAGATAAAAGAGAGAGAGAGAGAGAGAGAGAGAGAGTGTGTGTGTGTGTGAGAGAGAGAGAGAGAACGCGGTAGGCGTAACTGTCATTCACGCCCCGTAATCGACTATCGTTTAACTCTTGAAGAGACAGAGAGAGAGAGAGAGAGAGAGAGAGAGAGAGCACTAATAATAAAATAAGTACTTCGAAGTATGAATAAAACAAGGTTTTTAACAAATCAGTTTAAATGAAAAGTAATTTGTATGACGGGAGGCGTTGCAGCAGCATTTATAAAAACAAATGCGATGGTAAAAGACATTTGCTGATTTTGAATATTAATTGAATAGACACATAACTCTTTTGGTCATGAATATCATTTAAATAATTTTAATTCAAATTGTCTATAATTGGTTGTGACATAGGAGCGCGCGTGCGCGTATCGCATGAACGTGACGCATTCATGTATACAACACAAAATATCTAATGGTTTTTAAAACGTAAAGGCAACGAACAAAAAAAAAAAAAAAAAAAAAAAAGCTTCGTAATTGGGACAATCGGAGTTTTGACGTAAAATCAAGCGGCCGTGATTATAGAAAAATCTGAGAAATTGACTTATTTCTTTACTGTTACTTTTCAAGCTCGAAACTGATCAGCTATTTATTATTATTGATTTGATACAGAGGCACGAAGTTGGAGGTTATAATGATTTTATTAAAAAATCTTGTCGACTCGAGGGTTATTTCCTTAATAAACGTTAAGATTTTCTCTTTCGCGGAAGCAATGTTTAAGATAGCGCTTAGCTTTGGCATAAAAGCAAGACATTGTATGAATGTGATGATGGTCGTGAGCGGATATTCTTGGTAAAACCAACAAGCAGCATTTCGTATTAATTTCATGAGGCCAAATTCTAATGTAAATAACGATAGAAAAATAAGACAAGGTTTTGATTACTTTCGAAGATTATGTATTATCCGGGCGATGTAATAAATAGGTTTAGGTTCACGAAAATGTCCCCGCATTTGGAGGAACAAAAATTAGGCCAAAGTGAAAGTGTGACGACACCCACTGTGTATTGTAAACGTAACGACATAGATATTATAAGCGTAATGACATAGATATCGTAAACACATCTAACGACTAAATACGGAATGTTCACAAACAAAATATAAATAGACGATAAGGAAATCGTGGTGTTTGTCAAAAATTCTATTTTTCTTTCACGACAGCTTAGGCTCGATGGACTCGACTTACACAACGAAAACTCGAATAATATACGGATAACCAACTATACATATACGTATACATACATACATATACATACATATATATATATATATATATTGTGAATAGAAGGGTATATTGTGAATTGGCAAGGAAGGAGGAGCCTTGATTTAAGACGGAATTAAGAGAGCAGCGAGGAATCGGTGATCTTAGATGGAAGGAGCCATGATAACGATATTGGGAATAAATTCAAGATAAAATAGCGCGCAATCCAAGTTATAGATTGTGTTGACTAAGTGGTGGAGAAGAGGACGACGTGTGCCAAAGAAAATGCAAAAACAGAATATGTATGGCCGTCGTCGTATTAGATAAAAGGTTAAAAGAAGAAGAAGAAGAAGAAGAAGAAGAAGAAGAGAATGAGGCGAGTCGTAAAGTCGGGCGGGAAATAAACATTGAAGTAAATTGAAAGCTGGAGGAGTAATAGGGAAGCGTTAGATGTAGAGGCCGAGCGTAGATGGAAAGAAGAAGAGACGATGCGTGGAGGGGAGGGCGGAGAGATAGAGATAGAGATAGAGAGAGAGAGAGACGATGACGACGACGACGACGACGACGACGACGACGACGACGTATGAGGATACGATGATAATATATAAATAGAAGAAATATAAAATAGAAACGAGTGTAGGGTAAGGAGGATGACGGAGCGGGAGCGGGAACGGGAACGGGAGCGCGCGCGCGCGCGCTCGTACGAGAGAGACAGAGAGCGGTCAATCACGTCAGCTAAGGAAGGAAACGTCGAAAACGGGCATTGCACTTGTGTCAAAACTTCAAACACGACACGCACAAGCGGATAGATAATTTGCACAAGAGCCTTGTGCTTTTGCACACGGGCAGCAGCAACAGCAGCGCCTACGTTTTCCTCTCCGTAGCCGTCGTCTTACTCTTTCTCTCACGCACTATCGTTTATTCGCTATTCTTATTAAACACTCACACGCTGATTCGCTGACACGCATGAGCGTACAGAGCGAACGCACGCACGCACGCACGGACGCACGCACGCACGCACGCACGCCGCACGCACGATCGAAGGGCGGACCGAAGGATGGTCGAACGAACGAACGTACGAACGTACGGACGAACGAACGAATGGACGAACGAACGGACGAACGAACGGACGAACGGACGTACGGACGAACCAACGAACGAACGCACTACGCACGGACGCACATGGACGCGCGCGCGCGCCAAAAATCCATCGGTGCGGGGCGGCTCTCCGTGAGTCAGGAAGTCCCGCGTGTGCGTGCGCGCGAATGCGTGCGTGTGCGCTGAGAGCGTAAGAGCGTACGTGCATCGAGGAGAAAAGCAGGCGAAATGCACGATGACATTGCGATAGGGAGGGCCGAAAACGCGGCAGAGGCGGGGGAGGGGCTGTTAATCGACGACGCGGGGCTTGTAAATCGAAAGCCCGCTCACCGTACTAACGATATTAACCGGCAAACAAATAAATCGACGTACCTGCATGTCCCGAGAGATGATTTTCACCCCGGCCTTCTCTACACACCCCACTTGGTGAAAAACATGGCGGGTCACTAAGTCCGAGCCTCGACGACTCCCTTCCTTCTTCCAGATCTACGCGCAGTGACGTATCGAGCGGAGCCCCGAGGGCCCCCTCCCCACCACCACTCGACACTCGCAACGCAACCCGCCACCTTTACGCCGATCGCGTGCGGCCGCTCTCGGCGGCTCCGACCGATCACTCGCATCCTCGTCATCCGTTCGATCATCGGCCGCCCGACTCGCTCCCCACGTCTCCGACGCCTCCCGACAATCCAACGATCCTTAAATTCATCCCATCGCTGGATCGATCATCCTTTCCCGAGCCCATCAATTACTAACAATAGCCATTAATTAATTAATTAGTTAATTAATTAATTGATTAATTAATTGATTGGTTCTCTACTAATCGCCGCGAGGGTGACGTTTTTTCGTTTCCTTATTTCTCCGAGGAGCCCCCCCCCTCCTCCTCATCCTCATTCTCATCCTCATTCTCATCCTCTTCCTCCTCCTCCTCGATCCACCCCCACCCCCCCACCGTGCCACCAACAACACAGAGGAGATAAGGAGACGGAGATAAAAATACGATGATAACCAAGTGATCGAATGGATGTCGGCGGGGTATGGTTATTGGCGGAGGGAGGGGGGAGGGGGAGCGCAGGCTACGGCCCTGCTATTGGAAACGCCGTGCATCGGCGCAATCGGCGGCCGCGCATCGCGCCTTTCTCGATGCGACAATGCACTTGCAACATGGCGCTCCTTCAAAAGCAAATATCGAAATCGACCAGTAGTGGGACGTGGGCGTAATTCCCGTCTGCCCATCGGACAAGGACGGACACCTCTCCTTTCGATCCAACTCTCGAGATCCAATCTCCGGCGCTCGCTCTCTCTCTCTCTCTCTCTCTCTCTCTCTCAATATATACATATATATACATATACTTATATGCATATATTATATATATATATATATATATATGGATATGTATACACATATCCATCCGAACAATCTCCTATCCCAACATGGATATTACGTGATTGTTTGCTCCGGTAGCGCCGCTTCTTCTTTGACCGTCTGTCTGACTCGAGCGGCTGCTGGAGTTCGATCATGAAGCGCCATCTTTTTTCCTCGCGCTGCCTATGTGGAGACAAGACGAGAGAGAGAGAGAGAGAGAGAGTGAGACTCCTCCTCGCCGTAGCCACCCGACCACCGCCCGGTTGCCTCCCAACGGCCTCGGTCGCGCATAGGGGCGACATCTCTCGGCCAGAGGCGACTCCCGCGTCTTATTTCTCTTTTTTCGTCCGCCAGGTTGGCCAGACTAGCGGCTACGCGTTCGATTCCCTATCTGCGTCCTTGTCTCTCGTGGCCTACAAGCTTCACACGACTTTTTCAAAATTATCTAACCGCCTCGTCCTCATCCTCGAATCCGCCCCCCCTCCCGGCCCCCTGCCGTCATTCAAGCCTCTTCAAGCCTCTTCGTCATTATCATCATCTTCTTCTCCTTCTTCTTCTTCTTCTTCTTCTTCTTCTTGTACGTCAAGGCCACAGCCCACCCTCTCGTATTCGATCGATAACATGGACAATAATGCTAATAATGAGAATAATCACGATAAGGTCCTGCAGGACTTAAAGGACGTTATTAATGACACCACGCAACTCCTTCATAAAGTTTTAAAAATGCGTAGTGAGTATTTATCTATTCTCTCCCTCTCTCTCTCTCTCTCTCTCTCTCTCTTTATATATATATATATATATATATATATATATATTGTATCTCTACCAGTCGAATGCAAGGAAGCTCAAATGAATATGCTCCGACTATTTCATCCGAAATGCATTAAGATACTCGAAATTTCAAATGAGCTGACTGCCAAAAACACCAATCAGGCGAATAAGAATTTCAAAGCAGCTTGGATGAACGTGAAAAAAAAAACCGAAGGCTTGGATAAAAAAGTAATCAAGAACTGAGTAATTAAAACACAACGATGGACTACCACCAACACAATTATTATACGTATCAATCAATTAATATATATATATACATACACGAATTTTCATAGTTTTTATGTTTAAATAGATTTATTTGACGACAGTATACTCGCACAGTATGAGTCTGATATACATACAATTATTTTTCAACATAAACATATATATATATACATATATATATATATATATTTGTTATACTTTTATCATACATATAGCGTTATATAGAATAAATTAACAGTATCCTGAGCCACTTAATCAATGTACTGTAACTATATTTTTCCCACGTCTTACAAGTCTTTGGTAAAATGAAGAGTAAACGAGAAGGCCTTAAAAATATAGTTAAAGTCTTTGAAAACCGTACTCTGACTTTAAAAGTGTATAATAATATAATATAATATAATATAATATAATATAATATAATATAATGTATACATATATATATTTTTTTTATTTTTTTACTTTTTTATTTTATATATATATACTTCTTTAAAATTTTGTACGTCATTACTTCAACTCACAAAGATTCAATGTGTAAAGATAACTTTCGATTAGGAAACTTGTGTTTCTCCTCTTTATTGATAACAAAAATACGAAAACTTTTCTTATAGGATTTGGATGTTTGAGAATATTCAAATCACATATGATTATCGGTCGATAAAATTTATAATACCACAGCTCTCAGAGCTTTTTCATGACTTTCTTTGTAAAGTAGTAATTTCTTTCATGATCAAGCTCGGGCAATGACGATGTCACAATAAAAAGATAATAGCCTCTAGATAGTATGCTTTCACTACGACATTCAACGAGTTAAACACCTATGGTTTATATTGTACGTACCTCATTACCACATGTATCACTCATTGTGGGAGAGCATAAAATAAATTCTTTCAATGTAAATGCCATCTCTTACGTAACATTGACCTTTAGTGATTAATTTTTGTTGTTGTTTATTTATTTATTTATTTTGTTTTTATTTTTCTTAACACTGAAAGTAATCTTAGGCAAATTGAATAAAAATGTCATTACGTTACATTTTGTCAATTATTGTCCTTTAATTGTAAACGAATCCACAATGAGTTTTGATCGTCGGGTAGAAGGTTTGGCAATCGAGTCTCTCTCTCCATGTTCTTTTGCTTTATCTGCAGGTGCTTTATCGTGCACAGAATACGTAGCATAGAATATTTTAAACGTGTACATATATATATATATATATATATATATATACGCGCAACTATTCCCAATGAGATAGATATCCATAATTATCAGTGGGAGAAGCCAATTTAAACAGTATTAGGCATTTATTCGTAAGCGTGAGGCTGCATTTGGTTCTTGGCCCGCAATTTCTGCAGCTAACTAAACATGTTCTGATATCGCGATCCTTTGTAAATCAATCAATTATAAATCCATCATAAAAATATATTATTTCCAGTTTAAATATAACTCCTCGTTTGTATGCTAGATTTCATAATTGCGATAATTATTTAAAAACATTATATATATATATATATATTTTTTTTTTAATATAAAATATGTATCACAACGTAAACGTGCAGTGTACTTCTTTAAACACCTTTTAAAGTACTTGACAAAAACAAGGAAACGTTATTTATCTCATAATCCGTTGTAACATTATTACTATTACTATTATTATTATTATTATTATTATTATTATTATTATTATTATATGAAACATTTAATAGACGATTATACCCGCGAATATACTCCCTTAAAAATGATCATTCGAGCTCGCATGCGTAACGGATAGGTCGTACAAGTGTCGTTCGTGTTTGCGTTTGCGTGTGAACATAGACAGACAGGACAGAGATTCGTGGAAGTAAGTAGGAGTGCACATGAAGAAAATCGGTTTTCGCCGACCGTCGCGATAAAGCGGCTAAAAGACTTGCCTGTATAAGCCAATCGAATATCCGAATGTGCGATCTGCCTGTTAAGTAGAGTACGCGACGGAAGATTGTGATATGGGTCATCGTCGCGAGGCCGTATCAACGCCCAACGCGTGAAAAAAAAAAAAAAAATAAATAAAAAATAAAAATAAAATCATCTTATCGCTTGGAAGTTACGAGATTATAAAGTGGACGATGACGTTGCGAAGATGCGTCGTAAGAATCATCGTAAGTGTAACGCTGGCGATAACGATTCTGCTGCATAAGGCATGAATTGATGCTGCTGCTGGTGCTGCTGGTGCTGCTGCTGCTGCTGCCGTCGACGCCGTCGCCTCCGGCGCTACCTTCCCGGCGACAGACAGAAGACTTGGAAAGCGCTGGAGAGTGATATGGGATTAGCGTGGCCCCTTTCAGGCAATACTTTAACAACGACGTGTCGTACATGTATTTTTCTTGGCATATTTTTTCAGCCTCGAACGTGAACTTCTCGAGGCAGTCGCCTTGGTCCTGAAACAGGGGTGCGTTTCTTCATACGTTCAGTCAGTCTTAGGCTCGGCCCGCGTCAACCCCCTTCGACACCCCCGTAAGAATCCCCGTAGGAATCCCCGTAAATCGTAGGTCAAATAGGCCAATAATCAATTGTCCGAGTCGACGAGACATTGCAATGTAATTTTATTGATTTTTTGTTTTTTTTCTTTGTTTTGTTTTGTTTTGTTTTTCTTTGTTTTGTTTTGTTTGGTTAATAACACGCGAGACCGAGGACGATTTGAGAAAGGCTTTCTTCCGTCTATCAAGCGAAAGCTTACGTTGGCTATCAATAACTGCTAAGGGTACCGGTAACGAATACGTGAAATACTTACACAGGAATTACAAATATTATAGAGGACGCAAGGAACGAGCAACGATTGTCTAACGTCAACAATAAGAGCTCCAATCATCTTGCAACGCCTTTCGATCAAGTTTATTTGCAGGCAACTTGTTTCGTCATCAACACCTATTATCACAAATACAGCAATGCTTACAAAGTTATCAATGACATCTAAGGAATGTTTTTTCTTTTCTTTTCTTTTCTTTTCTGTTCCTCTATTTTCATCGACTCGTTAGTCTTTCAAGCTGTTATAATAATTATATTGATTGTAATTGTAATCATATTATTAATTATTAATTATTAATTATTAATTATTATATAAGAAGCGAAATGGTTGAATGGAATGAAGGGACGATTTAGTTGCGCGATGCGTCTTTGAAAATACTACCCTGCAGCTCGTCTACATTATTTCTGGTGCGCTTGTCGTCGTTGTTATTATTGACAATGGCGCCGCCGACGCCGTCGCCGCCCCCGCCACCGCCACCGCCACCGCCACCGCCGGAATGATGATTGGACGTGAAATTATTTTGAGCCTGAGCGGCTTTCTGAGTCTCGCGCTGCGCGGCCGCGTTGCTGTTCAACTGATTGAGGGCTCGTCGAAGCTTTTCAAGGGAGTACGCGGCCGACAGCCGCGAGAGTATTTCATCCTTCACTTCTTGACTGTCCATGTTGTTTTTCAGGCCGACCTGCATCGCCTCCTCGATCATCTGGTTCTTCATGTTCTTCAGCTTAGAGTCCATCTGCTGTAGCTTGCCCCGCTTTTCGCTCCCCCCCTCCTTGTCGATCAAGTTCAGGTTGTCGGCCATTATCTGCGCCCCAGAGATTATACGCATATTTATACATATACATATGTAAGTCGAGCCCTTAAGCGTCGTCATTCGTAACTATTACCTCGTAATACTTTTGTAAAAGGTATTCCTCGTCCTGATCCTGGGTCTCGGGCCTGCCCGTGTAAACGGCCTTCTTCTTCCTACGATCGATTCCAAAGTACTGCGACCAATCGACGCTCTTCTTCTTAACGTTGATCGGACGCTCCTTATACTCTTTACTTTTGCTTACATTTCTACTCAAATTCTCCTTGGTAATTTTGGACTTTGAAGCCGTTGAATTCGTGGCCTCCGCCTCGGGACGACGGCCGTCGCTCTTTACAACGTGATTGTAGCTTTGCTCGTGATCGTGCTCGTGATCGTGCTCGTGATCGTGCTCGTGATCGTGCTCGTGATCGTGGGGATGATCGTGGGGATGATCGTGGGGATGATCGTGGCCGTGGTCACGCGCATGCTCCTCACTACGATTTAGAGTCTTTGTGGTTTGAGTACCGAAAAGCGAGCCGAGATCTTGGGCGACCTGATCGATTAGATAAAAAATATACTTTTAAACTCTGACTGGAAAGTTACGGGCATTGACAGAGGTAGATCAAACGGGCATACCTTTGGGTCAGTGGCCTGTCTCTTTCTGTTAATCGTTTGAGCGCTTCGCTTGGATACCGGGAACCGCTTAGACAAATCCCGGTAAGCCTTGTAATCTCGATTGAATAGCGGATACCTGGCGTTCACGTTCCTCCGCTCGGCCGATGGTATCTGGACGAATCGGGGATCCTGCTCGTCGGCAAGGAGATCCCTCAGCAACAACTGATCCTCGCTAAACGCATACTCAAGAAATGTCAAATTACAGGGAGAAATATAACGAATGGGAATGAGCCGTGGGAGGGGTTTGGTGGGCGGTGGGGGGTGGGGGGTAGAGGGTGTGGCGGCGGCAATGCTCGGGAAGGTACACGTTCGCTCGTCTGCCGTCGCAATGTAAGCCGTTAATTGAAATCGACTCACCCGTAAGCGCCGTTAACCGGCTGATTCTTATACTTCTCGTAGATCATTTCCAGAGCCCTTTGGTAGTCCTGATCGTCGAGCTCCTCCTGCTCCTCGGCCAGGTCGTTCTCTACGCCGTCGAGCAATATTCTGTTGAGCTCCTTCTCGGTCAGTCGATCGCGACTGTTGAAATTAGCGCCTCTTTTGTCACCGTTACCTCGCTCGCGTTCACGGAACGCCGACTGGGACGGCGCCTCCTAACGTATCAACAGTACCATCATCACTGAACGCCACCGGCTCCCCATTTCGTTAATCCTTAATTACATCCATTATCATCATCATCATTATAATACGTGCCTGATCTGTGATGTACTGCAAGTAATCCATTAGGGCCCGACTCAATTGCTTGTTATTTAAGTGCTGATAACCATCTCCGATGGTTTCCAGTTGACCCGTACCCTCTGACGAAAAAAAAAAAAAAAAAAAAAAAAAAAAAAAAAAGGAAAATAATCATCCTTATGTCTCACCCTCGTTTCGCTTATTATTATTATTATTATTACGCCAGGGAAGGAGATCGCGCGATCTAACGAAGCGATCATTCTTGGGCACGTGGCGAGGAAATTACAACATCGACAATTTTGTATAAATAATTACCAGATGGAATGAAAGCGAGGCTGTCCTCGGTGTCGTCGATTCCCTCGTCTCCGACCTGTCGCCGCCGGAACTGTCGCTCCCCATCACCTTCTCGGTATTTCACTAACGGTAAGTCGTCGTAATACGCCTGAGAATTCGAATTCAGAGATCTTTGCTTCCTCGTGACCGCGTTCAAGGCGCTCCTCAGCGACTCCTCGCTCATCTGGTGCGGCACGGGGCTCAAGCCGGCAACCAGGCCCAGACCCACCAGGAACACGCACGTCTTCGCCGCCATAATCTGCTCCCGTTTTTCGTTAAGCTTCGCTCGGCCCCTTAGACCTGCAAGATTTTTTTTTAAGAACGTGATCGCCAAAGCTCGGCAAATTGCCTAATTCCTCCTACGTACAATCCCCTGGAAAAGGTGGACGGCTATGATCCCATGATTTTTATAATATAGATATTACACATCCGATACGGAGCATTTATCGATTGAGAATTCTTCTAAAGCTATGCGTTGCCGTTATTAAACTGTTTTTTTTTTTTTTTTTTTTTTTTTTTTTTTATATATTTTCCGTTCCTATAGCGCTCGCTTCCGAGGAAATTGTACATAAAAGAATTCTTTTTAAAGTCTCTCTCTCTCTCTCTCTCTCACTCTCTCACTCTCGCGTAAGTATTGGATTGGCCATTTAAACGCTGAATTCCTATAAATATAAGCGAGCTCGCGCCAAATTAAATGCCGCGGTATAAATTAAAATAATCTTACATTTATATATTGGCTTATGAATAATTCCGTATTGTGATCAAGGCCAATTGATCTCTTGAACTCCCTGCAAAGATTTTCAACAACTTCTCTGCCCGAATATTAAAAATCTACACGCGTTTACAAAAAGTAAAGTCAAAGTCCTCCTCGCAGTACGAAAGCTCGGCTTTGAATTATTACGCTTCCCTTTCAATTTTCCCGTCCTTTATAACGATACTTGGTGGCTGGGGAGAGAGGGGGGGGGCCGCTTCGTCACAATAAAGCGTCAAAAGTATTATTGTGCCGAGGAAGGGGAAGGGGTTCCATGGCTTCGTAAATAATTAATCGTAGTCGGAACGTAACGTCTTCGATGACTGTGAAGGTACTTATTTAATAAGTAAGAAATAATTTAATAAAATAGAGCATCGACAATTATGAATCGCACGATCTCTTGATGCGCGTGGAATCGAATTATAAAATAATCCTTCCTTCGACTTGACTTGCTCTACGCGAATACGTGAATCCAAATGACGCTATTAATACCGAGAGGCAAAAGGACGAATATAAGCGCTTACGTGCTTTCACATACGCAACGGAAGAAACCGAGGCTTTAATAGCATTTTCATTACAACATCCATCCGTCCCGTACTTTTATATTCGATAGTTTTTTTTTTTTTTTTTTTCTTTATTTCTTTATTTCTTCCTTTTCTATTTTTATGTAAAATCGATAGGTTTTTTTATATATATATATATATCGCTACGACGTGTACACGTTACGACGTGCGTTAAATCCACACCAATAAAGGAAATAAAAATCATTACAATATCCAATGGCAAAGAAGCATAAGAGCATAGAGGAGATCGTCGAGGAAGAGAAAGAGAGAAAAAAAAATTTCAACTTTACATCAAAGGTTATTTGGAGAGCATTTCCAATAATGTCCTCTTTCCTTTAATTTTTCCAAGTATGTGAGTGATTTTAGTTTTCTTTATGGGATAGGACGCGATCGACGCTATTTAAATAAATAAGGGAGGAAGAGAGCCGAGCCGTGACGAGCCGAGCCGAGCCGAGCCGAGCCGAGCCGTGACGAGCCGAGAGCGGAGCCGTGTAAGGGACGAAGGATACTCGTACGAACTTGTATTACAAATTATAGATTTATTGACGCCATCTTTGATAAGTAAATGACGCCAGAAGCGTGATTATTGTACCCCCAGGTTACTCGGCTGGATACCGGGGAGAGGCTCCTGCCGTTCGAGCGGTCATACGTCATAGGAGGCCATACATCCTTTCGGCTGCTCTTGTCAACCCCACCCCGAGCCTCTTCCAATGCGCATACATCCGGCGAATTTCGCCCGAAAGCTCGGAAATTGATCGGATTAACCTTACTGGAGCGTTACAAGTGGGCTCGTGGGTGGCGGTTCGCGGCTCGTGGCATATGCAGGAATAGACAAATAGAGAAAGACACAGAGATGTATAGAGTCTATATATAGAGCGCAGGCGGCTACTTATAGGACGTGCGTGCGTACATATACTTATAGGAGGTGTACAGGTAAGTAGGTAACTGTGTATTAAAAGAATACTCACTCGGCTTGAAATATGCATTGGCCAGATAGCGATAGGGCGATAAGGCGATAGGGCGAGCGAGGTAGCGAGGTAGCGAGCGAGCGAGCGGAGTCGAGCGGAGTCGAACGGAGTCGAGCGGAGTCGAGCGGAGCCGAGAGTCAATGGAAGCTCGAGCGAGGTAACGGCTGCTTCTGGCATCGGCGAGCGCGGAATTCTTGAATTTATATCGAAAAGCCCAGGATCGATAAAAGCGCGCATGCCGCTTGGTCCGGCCCAGCAACAAGTTACGTTAGGCGTGTGAGCAAGGGTGCCACTCAACGGACGATCCCGTCCGAGACGAAGCGACGAAGAGCGAGCCTTACCCGACCACGACGACGACGACGACCACGACGACGACGACGACCACGACGACGACGACGACGACGCCTTACACGGCCCCGCCCGAGTCCGAAAGCTCGGGCTGATTACGGGGTTACGGCGAGGGGTCGGGAGAGGGGCAGGGGGAGGGTAGGCGGTAGGGGAGGGGGCGATTTGCCACCGAGTCGCCAGGACGTTTTAATCAGCGCCCGTCGACGTGCCCGTCAACTGGACACCCTCCGAGACCTTGACTGGCCAAACACACTCGTCCGGCTTCTAACGATGAGTTTGCGTAATAAGCGCGGCCCGCGGAACTTCCTCCCGCGAATCCCCCCCTCACCCTCTGACGTAAAAGAGCCCCAATAACAAGGCGTTCGTACCCTAGGCATTTTTATAATTAAAATTCTGCGATACGCGCCCGGGGATAAGAGAATAATAATAATAATTCCTCGGGGCCCGTTACACTTTTAATTAATTTCCCCGGCTCGTCGGTTACGCGACGAGGAAGCTCCGCTCGGTGTGAATTCGCCGTCCCGCCGCTTCGCCAGGATTGCGTGGTTACGGATGATTTATCGGGCCGGCGCTATCGATCGAATTCCACTTTATCCGAAGCTCGACGATAGTGCTTATCTCGGGCTCCGATAAGCAGATAAAACGGCCAAATAATAACAATCGTTATTGCCGCCGAGCAGTTCTCGTAGGAGGATCGTATGAAAATGACACGACAAAGCTGCCGCTCGAAACTCCATTGTCTTACATCCTCGGCAGCTCCTAATCCATCCGGTATTTAGCACAACAAGTCCACGTGAATACATTGTGATTCGTTGATTGATTGTTGGTTGTCTTGGGCGAACCTTACGTCCAGACAGAGACACAGACAGAGACACCGGCAGAGACACAGAGACACACAGACAGACACAGGCAGGGACACAGGCAGAGACACAGAGACACAGAGACACACAGACAGAGACACAGGCAGAGACACAGAGACACAGAGACACACAGACAGAGAGAGGAGCTCTCGTCTATTTTTTTTTTTTTTTTTTTTTTATTTCTTTATTTAAGATTTAATCATGCCTGAAACGTCTTTCTTTTAGGGCATCCAAGTACGTCAGCGAATCTTCCAGACGACGAGCTCTCGCTGCCGCCGATACACACGAGTCCTTCGATTATCACGGTTCAGCCGTCCAGCTTCAATGGTTATTCTTGTCATTGTCGTTACCCTTCCTATTGTTACGTTCAATCGCATATCAATGTATGAGTAAGAAGACAGAGAGCGTAAAAAGGCGGGATTGGTGGGCGGGGTTATTGGGGTTATTGGGGTTATTAAATAGGACGAGAGTAATTTCATTTTACCATTTTACATTCGAGCTCTGAAAGACACATTTCTTTTTCTCACAGGAGAACGTCATCGATCATCTCGGCAGCCAATGCCAATAGCCGCCACCCTCGACTGGATTTCGTCCCCTCGATCACATCTCAGCGTTTTCTCTGGCATATATTTCCTATCGAATGTAGAACAATTAGAGATTCAACAAGTCGTCGACTTGAATACGCGTACGTAACCTACGGATCCTTATTGCCAACGTATTATCTTTATTAAAAAAAAAAAAAAAAAAAGAAAAAAAAACTCCCCCGAGCTTTATAAATGTTACAGTACTGGGTCGGTCGCAAAATAGATCGCAGTACCGAGTCAAGGTGCCGAGAGGGGAGACGATATTTTTGGTAATCGAAGACTCAAAAGCTTATAGACCCGGACTTTTACGATCATCCAGGGAATTAATTCTTAATGTTATGGATCCCTCTGGAGAAACTGCATTTATAATTAAAAAAAATTGGAGCTGCGGATACGTTCCGGGATTTCTCCACGTAAGTAGTATTTTAATATAAAGCTGCTCTCCTCGTACCTTCGGAGAAGAAGATAAAATGATTTTTCATTTGGATCATTGAAAATTTACAGATCACTGTTAATACTTACTTATTAAATATATATATATACATATACATATAAGGCTTTTCATTAGCTGCACAATGATGAAACTCATCAAGATCTTCGGAAATCTTGATTCTTCGTTGATTTTTTTTTTCTTTCTTTCTTTCTTTTGCTCGTTATTTCGTTAGTAAATTTATATTCGTATTTTTCTTTACGAAGGAAAGGCATTGATCGACGTAGAATTTAAGGCAAGCAAATGCTTTGAATGTAAATACTTCTTTAATGTATAAATATATTTACTTAAAAATACAAAAACTACTTCAACTGCTATGCCGTAGATGTCATGTTATATATATATACACACACACACACACACACACACGATATATACACGTATATATCCAACGACTGAATTTCATCAGCGAAGTGATTACTTGGATAAGGTTAGTTCTTTTTTTCTCGGTCTTTTTCAAACGACTAATTGTACTTAATGTAATTAGAATTTCCTAACAATTTCCAAAACAAAATAAAATATTGTGCTCGTTGCAACAAAGAAAAAAAAAAAAAAAAAACAATTTAACTCATACGTTCGCGGATTATTAAATATCAATTATACTATAAATCGCCGAAATATTATACCGTTAATGCTTTCTTACGTAATACGTTTTGTAAAATGTACACGAAAATGTATTTAATGCTTTTATTTATATTTATTTTCAAGCGCAGATGGAGATGTAGGTCAAGTGAATTTTCGAAAATTTACTAAATTGTTGGGATGCAAGTTTATTATACTTATGGTATCGAATTCAGTGAATGTCTGCAGTGAAAATTACAGTCCGCAAGCGGCTTATTAATAATAGTCATCTTCGCGATGCAGTTATCCTTATTATTTTAATAATCGACCGCTGGGCCGAAGCTCAGAAATCTATTTTATCATTACATTGGAATCCGAACTCGAAACAAATTTTAATATAAATTCAACGCAACTCTGCGTTTATCAACACTATCTGCCGATTCTATTTATATTGAAATATTCAGCATTACATCTTAATTTATACGGTATCGATTTTTCAACTGTGCGCGTGTGCGCGCTCGCGTATGTGCCCGTGCGTTTTCGTATTATTATAATTCTTATAATATTGACCCGCGTAATTTGCGTTCATACAAGAACGCCGTCCAAATGGATCAAGTACGCGCTTTACAACAAAAAACGTAGAACATGTAGCTTTTATTTGGAATTTCATAATTAGCGTATAATTAAAGCGTAGGGCTGGCAATCGCAGGACGAAGATTTTATTGAATGTATTAACGGGTCGGGTCCGAAAACACAAGTTATTGTATAATTTTTCATGAAGGTGTTGAGGCTCCGTTTAAATGGTAACGTAAGTTTACGTTAGATTCGCGTCCCCGAGCCATGCGATCGCCGCTCTAAATTATTTTATTTTCGCCCAACTGTTGGGTAAAGTGCCCTAAGGGCAATTGGATTGGATTTAACTGGATTTCACTGGATTTAACTGGATTTAACCGTACTTAACTGGATTTTAATTTAAAGTGAAATATCGACGGGGAGCAATTTCACGATCCTCTGGATTAAAACGTTTATTATTTAAATAACGTTCGAGTGCAGTCGAGGGAGTCGTTCCCGATAGAGATCAGATCCTACGGTTGCTTAGCAGTTTTTTTTTTTTTTTTTTTTTTACAGCCTCGTCGTCGACGAGTCGTCCTGGATACAAATGCACATTTGATACGATCAAGATACCCGGCGAATCTTTTATTACGAGCGCGCACGAGTTCACGCGGATGTCGTTACGGGGGAGTCTCGCGTAAGGGGCCGCTTAGGGTTATATCTAATTAAGCACCATAGCTAAGTAAATATCTTCCCCCCCCCCTTGCGGGGGTTTGAGTGCGGGGAGCTTGAGGCACGGGAGAGAAGGTACAGGGTTGGCAGATTGCGTAAGATATTATTATTCTGACAATATTGGCCGTTGATGTTGATGTTGACGTTGACGTTGACGTTGATGTTGACGTTGTCGTTGGCCGGCAAAAGTGAAAGAGCCGAGCCGCGTACGTGGACGCGCGCCTGACGGCTTTTATCTGATGAAGCCGTTCTTACGTTGCAGAAGGTCACGGTCGAGTCCGCGGATTTTATTGGCAGCGTAGAGCAGAATTTCACGGTTATCGGCACGAGCTTCACCGTCTACAACGACTCGGGGGCGGCTGTTTGCCACCTGAACGGGCCCAACCTCTACTCCTGCTGCATGTCCGACGAGACACACTTTCAGGTAAATCTGAATCCTTAAATCCTTAAATCCTCCGACTATCATCCTATTGGCGATAAGGTAACGAAGGGGGAAATTCGGTAACTCCCGTGAGCTCTTGTTCTGTTGACCCCCGGCAGATAGTGACTGCGGATAAGAGCCGACAAGTGGCGTCCCTGATCCGCCAGTGGGACAAAATCCTGGTGGATTATTCGCTCCTGCTCACCTTCACCTCGGGGACGAGCGTCAAGCTGAAGGGATTACTCCTCGGAGCCGCGTTGCTTCTGGTAAGGGAAGGACGAGTCCGAGTTAGCCGGGAGGGCTCGTCGCCGTAGAGCGTGTTTATTAAGGTCGACTAATGCCCTGCAGGAGTTGCTGTTCTTCGAGCGCCGGGGACGATGAGGCGACACGACAACGACGTCGACGAGCTCGGAAAGTTTCATATTATCCCTGTTATTGTTGTTGTTGTTGTGCTGCTGCTGCTGCTGCTGCTGCTGCTGTTGTTGTTCGTGGTGGTAGTGGTGGCCAAGCTGTAAGGGAACAATGTCACGAGC
Organism: Ceratosolen fusciceps; assembly: GCA_018883505.1. Taxonomy (NCBI): domain Eukaryota; kingdom Metazoa; phylum Arthropoda; class Insecta; order Hymenoptera; family Agaonidae; genus Ceratosolen; species Ceratosolen fusciceps. The sequence goes on along the minus strand of RCIC01000002.1, from coordinate 11,622,694 downwards.
CCTAAGTTTGAATAATAAATGCTTATTGAGAGTAACGGCTCGGAGCGTCTTAATCTCCTTCACCCTGCATCGGCTTCCCAGGACAAGCGACGACCCCGGACACCCGGCTGTCGTAATCCCGGCTCGAGGTCCGCCCTCGTATCCCCGTAAATGAGGAAGAAGAGCTGTAACGACGTACGCAGGCGCGAGCTCCCGTCGTTCGACGTTGGCTGGACGCGCCAATAAAAATCCGCCGGGGGCAGCGGGGAGCATCCCGGGAGTGCGAAGAAGCAACAAGCGGCTCATCGTGGCCACGTACATCTGTATACCCGTCTATATATATGTGTATAGATGTGTGTGTGTGTGTGCGCGAGCGCGTGTGCGTGACTCGAGAGCTCCGTTTTTCTCCTATATACGCGCGTATCTCTTCCCCCTCTCGTCGCGTATGTGAGAGATAGATAGATAGATAGATAGAGAGAGGGAGAGAGAGAGAGAGAGAGAGAGAGGAGAGAGAGAGGAGAGAGAGAGAGAGAGAGAGGGAGGGAGAGACTCGCCTTGCCTCGGGGTACCGTGCGCGCGTTTACAGGAGCCCGGGATTGCCCGGGTCGAAGCGCGGAATACGGCCGGTCACGCGGAGTCGGGAACACCTGTTAATGAGCACCGCCCGCGCCTTCTCTTCCCCACTACGTTTTAATTCATAACTCGTCCCGTATTATCTCATCTGCTCGGAACCGCCACTCACACCGAGCCAATAACTTATCAATCGGGCCGCGCTCACTTCGTTACGCGCCTCAGCGATGGTCATACTCGCAGTTATTGGCACTTGTTTACTCATCTACCACCTCGTTTATCTTCTGCTACTTAGGTTTATCGACTGCGACTTTAAGCTGTTTATCTGCGACAAATTTGGAAAGTCCGTAGGTAATCATTCTTTCCTCTTTCATTCTTATTACTCCCTCGACTCTTATCAATAATAACAATAACGACCCTCCGACTATTATTATTTATTATTATTATTATTGAAATTATTATTATAGAAAATTATTCTACGCAGCTCGAGCATTATTACAAAATTATTATTATTATTATTATTATTATTATTATTATTACAAAATGACTAAATTCCCTACCAAATGTCCGTCCCAGCAACCGACTACTACTAATTATATCTTTGAGCCAGATACGTTTGCATTGTACTGCGTTCGCGTGTGCGCGTTACGCGTATTCAAAAGGTCGGTATCATTATTATTATTATTATTATTATTATTGATGAAAGAAAATTATAAGAAGCTCTCTTTTGAAATAAATGCGAGCGCTAATCGTTTACCAAATCGTTTCAATAGAGACTGCAAATATTTTATAGGTACTCTAAGTGGAAAAGTTGTATGGATAACTGGAGCATCCAGTGGTATTGGTGAGCACTTGGCTTACAATTTAGCCAAGGCTGGTTGTAAGCTTGTATTGTCAGCAAGAAGGGTGGATGAACTGCAGAAAGTTAAAACTAATTGCCTATTGGGTAAGCTGATTATTATAAATAATTCATTTATGCACTATGGGAGCTTATGCAGGTCAATAAATGTACCTTTATTTATTTATTTATTTATTTATTTTTTCTAGCTAATCCAGAATTACAAGACCATGAAATACAAGTATTGGGCTTTGACGTGAACCTTATAGAAACTCATGAGAGAATATTCGATAATGTGATGTCCATGTTTGGAAGAGTAAGTCGTATAATAATTATCCGTTCGAGTGCTTTTTTTTCCTTCTTACCAATCCTGACACTTCATTCACCTCTTCAGCTTGACATACTTGTAAACAATGCTGGTAGGAGTCAGCGAGCTTGCTGGGAGAGAATTGACATTGCAGTCGACAAAGAAGTTTTTGAATTAAATACCTTTTCAGTCGTATCCTTGACTAGATTAGCCATTAAACAATTTAAGCGCCAAGGAGGTGGTCATATTGCAGTTACATCAAGCTTGGCTGGCATATTGGGTATCCCATTTTCTGCATCATATACAGGATCAAAGCATGCAATCCATGTAAAGTTACATTCTTTTCCTTAATAATGCCACTGATAATAAGAAAAAATATATATATTCCTTTTCTTACTTTCTTAGGGATACTTTGATTCACTGCGAATAGAAAAGTTAACTGAAAACATAAACGTCACTCTTGTCTGTCCTGGACCAATACAAACAGATTTTCTAGCTGAAAGCTTTACAGAAAATATTGGCGAGGTGAGGGTTTCAATTCAATAAAATATTATTCTAATTCATTCGATTTATTTCAATAAATAATTCTTTCTATTTTTTTTTTTTGTTTTTTTTCTTTCCTTTTGTTCCCTTAGAAATATGGAGTACAAACCGAAGTTTCATCAAGTAAATTATCTGCTGCACGCTGTGGAAAATTATTCGCAGTGGCTTTAGCTAACAAACTAGATGAGGTCTGGATTAGTAAAGCTAATCCTTTGCAATTAACATACTTATTAAGATATTATCCTAATATAAGCTCGCTGTAAGTACTTCCTTTTGTTTCTTTTTTTATAAAAATTTTATAAATCTCTTCAATTCTACTAGTCTATATGTTTCATCAATAGGTTTCTACCGTATATTGGGTCTACTGTCTTTCACCGAATGAGAGATGGAAAAGTATCGATGGTTGCACAAGAAGAATAAAATACATTGATGGAAATGGCATTGACAAATTAACAATGAAAAGTATGCTACAGATTACGTCCCAATGCTACAAGTTCATTTCAATACAAATTTCAATGATACTTGATTCCAGTCATATATGTATATTATATAAATTTTTTATTTGTAAAAGCTTTATCGTTTGTTCTTTTGTAAATTAAATGTTATTTATTTGCTTACGTAACTTTATTTTTCATTCTAGCTTCTTTACCTAATAATATAGCTTGTTTAAATAATTTACAATAAAGTTCAATTGCACAGGGAGTATCGTCGTTACCAGGTACAGGATAAGTGATTAAATTGGGGTTACAATTGGTATCGACAATTCCTACTGTTGGTATACACATTTTAGCAGCATGAGCGACTGCTAAGTGTTCTTCCGTAGTGCTGGACATGGTATTTAAAATAATACAAAGATCTGGCAATCTGGTTTCTATTCCAAATTCATTTTGAGCATTTGTAAATGTGCCCTTTTTCCACCTCCTTGTATGAGAGTACTCTTTACATTCCATAGCGGTTTTATCAACCAAGTGAGCAGTCTGTGGGTTCTTTGAAATAAATAATATGATTCCACCTCTGTAAGCGATGTGTGCAGTAAAATTCAATGCGTCCCTTAAGAGCTCAGCCGTTTGATCAAGATCTATGATCAAGTGTCCCAGTCGCGATCCAAAAAGAAAGACTTTCATTTCATCTTTGAGCGATCCCTCCATGTGACCAAAATGCACTCTTGCATCGAAAAGATCTTTTATCGTGAATAGTTTGTGTACGCCAAAGTAGTCTGGATGTTGTAATGGGTCGATGCTTTCATCAATACCTTCTCCTTAAGTAAATGTCACAATGATGAATGTATGCATGTTAATACGACCTTTTGTAAATCTTATGTAAAGAGCTGATGATTTACCATTGTTTATTTGAGGTTGTGTTTCAGTAGAGAATCTAGACAGGGTTGCATTGCCGGGAGCGACACGCCTCAAGAGACACACTTTCCTTAAAACTGCAAAGGCAAGAATTAAAGAAGCTGCATTAATTGTTAAAGAGTTGATTATTAATGAATATTAATCTGGAAAGGACGTAATTACGCTTGTTTATAAAGAATCTGGATATAACCGCAGTCATAGCTGTAGTTATCAGTCCATAGGATAAGAGTTTGTGGAACAACGGTGAGCGTTCCGTAGAGAGGGATTCCTGTGTTTACGGAACGTAGACAGCAGGAACGGAATTTTGTCCAAATCCAAATCCCGGATGACTTTGAATCGGGCTTCGCAGCAGGTGAATAATGAAGACTAAACGTGGATGCGGCACGGGAATGCCTTAAATAATCAATTACCGGGGGATGATGGGAGCGACGGTAAAGTAAATTCTGGATTCCGATTAGTGAGGGACGGAGCGCGTCAGAACGTATTTATGAAATCGAACGGGGGATAATACGTATAAGTATGAGGGATAATTTATTCATGAGCATACGATGCACGTAATATCGGGAAGCTTGAAGGCAGACTGGGAAAGTCCGAAGGCAGGAAGGCAGGAAGGCAGGAAGGAAGGATGAGGGGTAAGTAAGGTGGGTGGGAGGTAAATTTAAAGGACAAATGCTGAGGAGGAATGGGCGGCGAAGATGGTGGGTGATACGGCGGCGGCGGGTGAAGTTGGCCGCGGTTGATGGGAAATGGGAAAAATTAAAAGCCCGAATGGGAAGGCGCGGCGATCGGCGGTCGGCGGCGTGCGGTTGGGTAGGCGCAGGGTCGGGCGGATTGGCCGTGAGGCGGACGGGCGGGCTTGCGGGGCGGGGGAGGGAGTGAGGCAGCAGTAGGAAGAGACGGGGATCGAACGACAAGTGGAAGGGGCAAGCGGAGCGGGGAAAAGGTGCGTGATGCCGTGAGGGGAGGGGCGGCCATTTTTGGGTCGAGTGGAGCGAGCGGTAATAGTTGTAGTGTAGTAGTAGTACGAGTACGACGACGGGGACGAGGTTGATAGAGAAAGGTGAGGACGACGGGAACGAGGACGGCGATCGAGGAGCGCGAGGACTGCGGCGGCTCCTTTCCGGCTGACAGCAGCACGACATATCGTAACCGCTGGGAAGATGCACAAGCGACGAGTCGTGGCGAGTGCGGGCCGCGATTAAGGAAGTCCACGGGTCTGTTGGTCCGTGACCGGGCGCGCATCCTCGGCGCGGATGCACCGCGCCATCCCGACCCTCGGACCCCGACTCCCTCAACTCCCAGAGCAGGAGTAGCATCAGCCGAGTACTACTAGTGCTGGTAGCGCTAGCGGTAGTAGTAGTAGTACTAGTACTAGTACTAGTACTAGCAGCAGTAGTAGTAGTAGTAGTAGTAGTAGTAGTAATACCAGCAGCAGCAGCAGCAGCAGCAGCAGCAGTAGCAGTCAAGCAACGTAGTCTCGGGTAGTGTCGAGCGACCGAGGCTCTCTCCTCTCCCGACGTGCCGCGGCGACTCCCTCGCCAGCGGTTGAGAGCCCCTGCCCACGGCGTTGTAGGGGCGTCGTAGTTACTGCGTGCAATGTGTATCGGCGCGTAGGCGTTGCCGAGCTTAGGTCGACGAGAGAGTCAGTTCTCCAAGCCGAGCTCCGACGGCGAGGACAGCGGTGGACGCGCCCGGGCCATTCGGTCAATCAAGTGAGAGAGACAGAGATCGAGAGAGAGAGAGAGAGAGAGAGAGAGTGAGAGAGTAAAGGAGAGATCCAGTCTCCCGGGTGTTCGGGTGCGGGTCTCGCGCGTCTTCCTCGAGCGGCGGCCACGTCCCGGCACGCGCCGACGACGGCCCAGAGGACCGCGATGCCGCTGGGGCCGAAGTGCCAGGCCGGGAACCTCCTGCGAACCGATCAGTCGGGGAAGTCGATGGCCAGTCCGGGCCCGGCTCTCAAAAAACGCGACGACGACTGAGCGATCGACCAAGGAACGAACGAGCCAACGTCGCTCAAACGTCCTTTACACGCAGAGAGAGAGAGAGTCAGCGAGAGAGAGAGAGACAGCGAGAGACAGAGAGAGAGAGAGAAAGAAGGAGAAGGACTTTGGCGAGCAAGGACGGATCCTGGTGGACACGCCAGCACACACAGGGTACGTATGAGTTCTTATCCTACCTTGCATTCTTATTAGTACGGAGGGGTGGGGGAGCGGGCGGGGCGGGGGCTCGGGACCTTTGCGTCAAGCGGTCCCGGGGCTCGGATTCCTCGTGGACGCTCGGTAGGTAGTCCGAGGTACCGTAGCCCGTGCTCGGCGCGAGCCAAAGCCATGTGCGAGCGCGGATGGCGTCGCGCCGGGGCGCTGCCCTTGCATCCGCCGTCTGTCAAATCCGGCGCTCGGTACCAGCGTCTGCTGGGTTATCGGTGCTTAGTAGGTTGCGGTGAGCGGGGTAAGAATGAAGGATGGGGAAGGACAGCGAGTGCCCCGATAGGGGAAACAACCATGTACCAGAAGAAGTGGGATGCCAATCGGGCAGGAAACACTACGGAGCAGACGGGACACGGGCTAGCGGCTCTGCTCTACGGAGCTGGAAAAGCGTGGCAGGGAAAGGTAGGATGGCGAGCTCGAGTATACTGACATCTCGAAAATACGTGCCTCTACCTTCTGGACTAATGGGCAAGAGAGAGAGAGAGAGAGAGAGAGAGCGCGGTCCGTGAGTCGGCGAGGGGGTGCGGTGGGCGGGGGATGGACTCGGTGGTCGGGGGGCGGGATGGGAGGGAGGGAGGGAGGGCGGAGAGGTAGAAGGAGCACGGGCGAGCGAGCGCGCGCGCGCGCGCTCGCTCGCTCGCTCACCTAAGAGCGAGGAGTGCGAGGCAGGGAGGAGGATGGGATTGAGGTGGACGAGGAGGAGGAAGGAGGCGGCCGCTCGCCCGCCCTCCTGGCTATCCCTCCTGAATATTTTATTGGCCGCTAGGTATTCGGTAATTATGCGGAAAGATGTGTCCCGGCGAGTCCGGACAAGTGCGTTGCCCCCGGGAGGAGACTCGTCCTTTTTTCCTCTTCGCATCGCCGCCGAGATTCTTGCCATTCTTTCAACGCGGACGCGGACGCGGCGGCGACGGCGACGGCGACGGCTACGGTTACGGCTACGGTGACGGCTACGGTGACGGCGGCTCCTCCGTGCCCGGCCTTTTATTTTGGTTGACTCCGAGGCTGGAGGTTAGCCAAGAAGAGCCCGAGGTGCCCGCAGCAGACGTCCCTCCGCACCCCACCCACTCTTTAGGGGCTAAAATTGAAAAGAAAGGAAAGGGAAGGAATGGAATGGAATGGAATGGAATGGAATGGAAGGGAATGGAAAGGAAAGGAAAAGAAGAGAAAAATATCGTAAGAGTCATTTGAAATGCGTACGAATTTTTTCGCCTGCCCTTTACCAACTTTGCGTTAAAGTCGTTGTGGTTAAACGGCTCGACGGAGCTCGTCATCGTCCTTTCTCAATCCCTTTCGGCCTTCTCGCCGATCTCTTAAATATCGCCGGGGAGGTTGGCACGTCGTTCGCGAATCGACGATATCACCGGGACACCGTTCCTATCTATCTCTATCTCTATCTCTATCTCCATCTCGAAGAATTTAATTACTCTCCCCCCCCCCCGTTGAACGTTGACTTTTCAGAGCTCCGTCGTCGGCCTTCCAACCCGTCGAGCCCACCCACCGACCCTCGACACCGTCCCGGGGACGCTTTTCAACTTTTCTCTGCCTAGCCATTATTTATCAACTGAGTCACAGCGATCGCTTTCGATTAAATCTTCCTAATCTTCCCCTTACGTCGGAACATTCATTCCTACCACCCCCTCCTCATACCAGAATTGTTATTCGCTTCGTCTTATCCGCTCGTGTGCGGCGATTCCCCCGGTAAAGGTAGACAGACAAGCAGCGGTTATCGGGGTGAGGTAGGAGGAGGAGGAGGAGGAGGAGGAGCATTTGACATTAATTCGTGATATACCGCGTATTTATTGAATGAATAGCAGCGGTAGCAGCAGCAGCAGCGACGAGGCTTCAGCGATCCCGATAAACGGCTCACGTTAATTAAAAATTCATAAACGTCCAAGTGCGTAGGAGGTTCGAGGGCTTTGTAAAAACGTCTCACCGAGAGCTTTAATGCCGGACAGTAATTTGGAGGAGGGGTTGGAAATTATTGGGAGTAAGCCCGCGGCGGGCGGCGGCATTGTAAATAATTATTGAAATATTAGCCTATTAATAAATCCAGGCCGACTTTCCACGTTACCTGGTCGCCATTTACCGGCTGCTTAATTCGCAAACACATGCACGACCCCCGCCCCCATACGGTCTTTTGTTACGTAACAAAGCTCCCTCCCCCTCCCCCCCAACCACAATAACCCCAATAACCCCAACAAGCCCGTCTGAGTTTTCCTGCGCTCCCGTTCCTCTTATTAAACCCCGGACAACACAACGTTATTGTTTATCGGATTACATTAATAGCCCGTGATCCTAAAGGGGTTTCCACCGTTTGAGAGCGTCGGCGTAGCCGAAGAACGACGAAGAGGGACGGGGTGAGCGGTGAGGTAACGTAATCGAAATTGGCCAAAAAGCCTTGATCACGGCCGCCGATAAGAGTATTTGGATAAGATTTTTTCTCTCTCTCTCTCTCTCTTTTTTTTTTTTTTTTTATCTCTCGTCGAGGACGAAGGAGGAGCGCGACTTGCGACTGACCGACATGATTTGTAAATTAATAATAATGTTATTGCGATCGGACTCGAGGAGAAAATAAAGAAAGATAAACAGAAGTAGAAATATTTATGCGCCGCCGTTGTAACAATAATACAATCGTTATTTATTATCGTTACTTGTTATTGTTAAAGTCGCCGAGGCATAAATTGAGCAATTAGAGGAAGACGAGTCGGGAAAAGCGGAAAATTTACGGCTGCTCTCTTCCCCTCCCCTACCCCCTCCCCTCCCCCCATCTCTCTTGGCTTTGGTAATGCAATAGCGGAGCGGGCCCGGTGATCAAAGTGGCCGAATATTTATTGGTCGAGGCGGGCGGGCAGGAAGGCTGGCTGCCTGGCTGTAGGTAGGGGGGAGGGGGCGAGAGAGAGAGAGAGAGAGTGAGAGAGAGTGAGAGAGAGTGAGCGTGGTGGGCGGGAGGGGGAGGATTCCTATGACGCAATATCAGGCATTTTGCTTTTTTGCTTTTCCCCTTTGAAATCTCGTCGTTACGCGTCCAAGTGCAAACAAAGAATCATAAAGCCGACGATACTCGAGACGATGATCTTTCTAGGATACGCGAACAGTGCGCATCGCGTAAGCGCGAGAATAAATAAGGAGATCGTTTTCATTCGTGCTCCCAACGAAACAACTAGAGTGAGGCATTACTCGAGACATTTGGCCCCCACCTCCCCGACCTACCTACTCTGGATTGGTATCGTAGCACCAGCTACGCCGCGAATCCTCGCGATGAGCGGAAGCGGCGGCGATTTCTTTTCTGAATCAGAAAGTCAACCGTTCGCACCGTCCCTCCCTCTCCTCATCCTCCTCCTCCTCCTCCTCCTCCTTTTATAGGCCATTATTTTCTCAGGTTTTCTCCCTCTCGGAAGAAGGAAAGTAGGGCTTCTTAAGTAGGCTTACCTGTATTTACCTCGTGGCTTAATATCGCATTAACGAGCCCAAAAACTCGTTCCCTTGCCGGCAATGGCAATTAATTATTCCACATCCGAGCCACTCCGAGGTAAGAAAGCTACGGTACGGGCAACAAAAATATTGTCCCTTAAATGGGAGGCAAATTTTTCCTCCTCCTAAGTTGTACGGTACACTACGTACCACTCGCCACTACTACATTGTTATTATTAGTATTGTTATTGCTGTTATTGCTGTTATTGTTGTTATCGTTGTTATTCTATACGGAAATATGACGCTTTACTCTACACTTTTTTTACTTATTACCAATCAATAGGGCTTAATTAACCGGAATTCAATATCCTCCTCCTGCACTATATTCTCTAATGCTCCATTTGAATATTTAAGCGACGTACAACTTTAAGCGCTCGCTCCTCAGGCCGCAATAAGACTCGATTACTTTTCATTAGACTCCCAGAGTCGAAAATACCCTCCTCCCTATCCCCCGAGCCGCCAATCCGTACGTACTACGCGCTATTGTGGGTAACGAGCCGATCGTTAAAATATCGTTTAGATGTAAAAAATTATTACAATAAATTTGCAGTCGCCACTATCCAGTACCGGATGCTGAAAATGCCTCAATTAAGATTGCCGTGCAGAAGATTGCGGACATTAGATTAACGCGAATAGAAACAATGAGATCGGCTCGTACGTGCGTTTATAACGTACGTAATGTAAAGTAAAGTAAAGTAAAGTAAAGAAATAATTTGGATAAATAAACAATAGGGCTTTCGGACATACGGGGAACGGGAAGGTCGTTTTATTATTTCCTAGATCCCTAAGGATCCTTCCCTCCCGACGAGTCCATGTAAAATTTATAATACGCATTCGGAGTGAGTTTTTATGCGGCAATACGCGAGAAATATGGCGAAATGAGGATTATTTCCTTAATTCCTTTCGGAGAAACGGCGGTCGGAGGCTTGCGCTCACGCTGACTTTAACCTTTATGGTTCCGTGTGCTCCCCCACCCACCGCCTCAATTGTCACTCGGCCCCTCCGCCACCCCGCGCTTGCGTGTGCGTGCGTGTGTGCGCGTGCAGAAAGCATTGGCACTGATTGCATTGAGTTTTCGCGGAAGGGAAAGGTCGAGGCGAAAGCGCGAAACATCTTGCCTATCGATCACCTTGGCAAAATGTGTTTGTTGCGAATCGTCTCGCGTTCGAGCTGCGCCTCCCCCTCGCTCGGTCTCCCTCCCGAGGCCAATCGATGACACTCCTCGGGGCTGAGCTAAGCTCGCCTCGACTCTTTCCTCCACGAGCCTGACTGAAACTAATTTACCGTCCCGAAGCGTCAGAGAAAGAGAGAGAATGAGTGGAGAGGGGGCGGGAGGGGAGGGGATTCACGGAGATACTTTTGGGGCCCGTTCGATCCCCTCGGAGCCAGACAGCCAGCCAGCCAGCCAGCCAGCCAGCCTCCGCTCCTCGCCAACCCTTACCCCACCTTACGTTTAATCCACTTTAAAGTGCGACCGCAGGGGGATTAAGAAGGCTCGGTGCGTCCGCCCTCCCCAACCCCTCCCGCGCCTCTCCCCACCGCGTGTCGCGTGCATTTGTATTTTTTTTTTCTTTGCCCGACACCCCCGTCACCTCACCTCGGCTTACCGGGGCGCACACCTGCCCCGGTAAGATAGATGAGGAAAGGAGGGGCGCGAGCGTCTGGCTAGCAGCTCTTCGATTTCTTTACCGATCGATCGTTTTACACCCCCTCCCCATCCCCCGCCCGATCCCCCCCGCTACCCGTTCGCTACCTCGTTTCCCGAGGTAGCGAACTTCCCCGCGCCTCGAGCTTCCAACGAACTTCCTTCCACCCTCCTCCCGCATGAGCGCGACTCCTTGGAGGCTGCGCAGGCACGGCTCCTCGTGCCGATTTCTCTCTCGCCAGATGTTTCTCTGTCACGAGTGCAGAGTCTCGTTACGGCCTGTAACGCCGCTAACGGGAGCCGCTGCTGCTCGCCTTCTCATAATGTGAGAAAAATTACGGCCACCAGCGGCATTGTTCACACGGGACTGCTGCCTAATTACTTCCGAACCCGTAAACTTCCCTTTACGCCACGAGATCCTTTATATTACGCTTTTCAAACGATCGACCGTGACATCGTCTCTCTCTCTCTCTCTCTCTCTCTCCCTCTCTTCTCCCTCTCCCTCGCAAGCAAGAATCTCCTTCCGAAAACATTGACGAACTCTGACCCGGAGCCGATCACCGCGTCTGCACCATTTAAACTCATCCACCCCCCTCCCCGCCAATAACCTTACAACAACTACTAGTGCAAATACCACTACCACTACCACTACTACGACCACTCGGCATTACAAGTATTCATCCGCTCGGCCGATGGAATGTGGCTGACGCAAGTTCAATTACAGCCTCTGAAACGTGTACTTTTATTTAAACCGTTACTTAAAATTAAACGCCAGAATAAAATTATCCTCGTTTGTTTGCTAACCGTATTACTTGTAATTTAACCTGCCTTGTGCTGAAATATTATTTCCTTTCGTTAATATATTAATTGCGAAACTCGCACCCACGGCTTACGGAATTCTCCCTCTCTTTTTAAAACTTCATGTAATTCAATGACTACCGAATACTCTTAGGTATTGCGGCGGCTTCGTGAATTTACTTACCTCCCGAGCGATGCGTTTCCCATACACCGGTACCACCGGAATATCCAAAGACGCAACAACGGATCCGACGAGCCATCGCCGATTCGTTATACAAATACATCGGCACGTTTATGTATTCCTGTTGCCTCTCGACTAACATTATTCCAATTTTATGAAACAATCGTTGAATATAATAATAACTCTTTATCGGCGTAGGGCTGATTGATGGCTTAAAAGATGTTTTCGCTATTTGTAGGATACGGAGACGGACGCGCTTTTACATTTCCCATAGCTTGCCGAAAAACAATTTTCCCGTGTAATGTTGTACGCCCCCGCAGCCATCGCATTCGTTTCCTTTGGGCATATAATATAATATAATCACTAGAGAATGGGCGATCCCCCCCTCCCCCTTTACAACCACCACCCCCTACCCCCCGACCCCAACCCCAACCCCAATAAACCCCGTCCCGAACAAGGAGAGGACGCGAATTCGCAAGAATTCACCAGTTTACTGCCTTTTAAAGAAGCTGAAAGATGCTGCATGGAAGACACCTCCATCTGTTATTATCTCTACATTATAAAAAGCTCAAAATAGAAAGTAAATAAACCTGTAATTATATCCGGCTTTATAACGCACTTATTTTCCAAAGTATAATAAGTTAATAACAGATAAGAAAAGATAATAATGCATTCTTTCAATCTCACAAGGATTAAAATCTGCCTTTAGCATTTCCCAATAATATTCGCTTTCCAATTGTGTAATTTGCAAAATTATTATTACTTATTATCGTTATCGTTATCTTTATCGTTGTTGCTGTTGTTGTTATTATTATTACTATGAAAGAGATTAGTTCTTTAAAAAAGAGTTCCCTGTACGTTAAATTTAAATTCGAGGAAGAAAAAAAAATCAGATTTTAAAAATATAAAAGTACGATTTCAATGTATAATTGTGTTTATTGCATTACATTTTTTTTTCCTCTTCGCATTTTGAGCCAATATCAATAACGTCATAGTGAAGCTAGTAATAAAACTTTTTATGCATATTATAAAATTCTGGAATCGTATATATATATATATATATAAATATATTTCCCAATAGCGAGGGGGGGGAGAGAGAGAGATCTTTTTATTTATTATTTTTTAGCTTTTTCGGTAATCGCAACGACTTTTATCAGGCGCATGAGTAATTCCGGCGATATCGGTGGTCTGACGTAACCGCTAAATATGAAAAAGACGAGACAACGTTTGAAGAAAAAAAAAAAAAAAAAAAATGAAAAAGAGGTGAGGGGGGTGGAGGCAACGATTTTTAGCGAATAAATGAGGACCAATTAACCGACGGCCGCAATATCTGTTGACATTCTGTTGAGCGCGTATTCGCTGGAAATAAATGTTCCAGGGTATTCGGTGAAACCACTGAAATGGGCGTTGGCATCGGAAAACAACTGGCAAAGGGTTGTTTGTGCAAATACTTTTCCAACATTCGTTAATCGTCCTTGGTTTGACGGAGGCGTTCGGCTACTTCTTCTTTAAATCCAGCACGACGAGAAATAACGACCAAATAATACATACGTGGATAGATGGAAAAGCTTACTTACGCGTAGACGACGGCGTTGTATTATTTTTCGAGCTGACGAGTGCCGTTGTTGGAGCAAAAATTTGAAATATTTATGCCGGAACGGCGAGTCAATGGCACGGCTATACGGAATACGTGAATTCCTAATGAATCAAAGCACTCTCTTGTTTCCTCTGTATTTTCTCCTCCTCCTCCTCATCCTCCTCCTCCTTCTTCTTCTTCTCCTTCTTCTTCTTCTTCTCCTTCTTCTTCTTCTCCTCCTCCTCCTTCTCCTTCTTCTTCTTCTTCTTTTTTTCTCAACGTTATCCGATAAGCAAATTAGGAGGGGGGGGGATGCAAAGTACATACGAGAGCCGCTGCTGCACGCCTCCCTTCTCTTCCCGGCTCGCATGAAGAATAAAGCACGAGGAAGATTGTATTTTAATAATTGCAGGCTACGTTATGGCATTATCGAGGCTAAGGTTATTTTAAAAATTAGCCGCCATCACGCGAGCCCGAATATGCCTTTAAAATAAGAAATCACAATAAACGGCCTGAAAGTTAGGCGTTCGATTCGTGGCTCCGTGGCGCGTGGGTGGGGGCGGGGATGGCGTCGGCATCACGTATTAAATCATAAATTCTAATTAGAGTCCTTGTATTGCGACCGATACGGAAGCCCAATTCATAAAACTCAGGCCAACACATTGTACGTATTATCAATCGTTATTTCATGTAAATGCAACTCGACCCTCTGTACCCGTGTCCTTCTGTACTTCTAAATCTTAATCCTTTCCATTGCTCCGTTAAATGTAATTCAACTGACAAAAAAAAAAAAGAAGAGAAAAAGTAAGTAACGAGAGAATAAGGTATATTTTGTATTTGAGCGTTCGTCAATCATTCTATTATTATTGTTGTTGTTGTTGTTGTTGTTGTTGTTGTTATTGTTATCGGAACGGGAGATTCGGAGGAAAGTACGGGGCGAAAGGATGTTCCCGTTGAAATAAATATGAATTTAAATTCAATTTAATCAAGCGCGGCGTCAACCTCGAGACAAAGGAATTTAGGCGAATATTAAAATGAAATGCCGAATTAAAAGTACGAGGGCGGCGCATTATAATATAAATGACATTTAGACGCGACGCTGCGGTTCTAATGCTCGGCGGCCAGTATTTTTTTTTCAAAAGTATATTAAAACATTAAGCTTTTAGGCTTTCCGAGGTATATAATATTGGCTTTTAAGCGCAAATGCGATGAGGATGCATAAACGGCTTCGATATCTCGCGAGTCTATCAATAACGAAACAAGAGAATATTGAAATATATATTATTGTGAGTCGATTATTTGCCAACAGGTGCGCCGCCGCGTTACGTACGAAAAATAAAATGGGTTATGAAACGCGCAATATTCCTCGTCGTATCCTTATCGTAGCGGGAAACATCCACTGCCCGTCTACCGCTCTTTCACCTTTTCCCTACTTCTCCCACCTTATCCCTCCCTCTCTTCGCTTCATTCAATACTATTGGCATTTTACTTGACCTCGTATTTTACGATGCATTTTTAATTAGCAATCAATTACTAATCCCGAGCCGTTTTAACACCGAGTTTTAACTTATTTATTTCTTCTTCCTCGGACTAGTTTTCCTCCACATTTTATCATCTGCGGTTAGTATTACTGAATAAAATACATTTTTTTCGCATTATTCTCGGGGTGGGGGGGGGAGAGGGTAAGAGAGAGAGAGAGAGAGAGAGAGACGAAGTATTGATTATTCAAATAAAGTTTATATTCGTTGATGGGATTTACATTTAAACGATTCCATCAAAAATTCTCTAGGCCGTTAATTAACTATTTTAGCCCCGCGACATTTTTACCGAACTGCGCGTGCCTCTGCGATCGCGAGTCCTCGTTAAGGATCGTTCCGCTGAATTTTCGAATATATTGTACTTTTTATTTCTCACGATTTCCACGCGCAGTTTCTACCTTTCGTTTTCCTTCGTACTTGTCGAGCGCGCATTCGTGTTTAAGGAATTGCATTCGAATAAAAATATTTTGACGAGAGGTTAGATTGTGTACCCCAATAACACGACAGCGAATTTAAAATAGTTATTTGGCTCCGTGTACATTTAACATGAAAATAATCTGAATTTATATGCGCTTTATTTATAAAAAAAAAAAAAAAAAATTTTCTTATCGCTTTATAAGGAACACGAATCCTGTACACATATGTATATATATATATGTATATGCACACATACACGATTTACAGTGTACGGTTGTTTAATTTATAAATATACGCGTGTGCATGTGTAGGTTGTGGTGTGTACGTATATAGCTGAAACTTCGAGTAATTTAAATGTTTTAAAATCACATAAGCTCGCATAATCTTTCGAAAATGACTCGTAGGATTAACTTTAGGTTTAATCGTTGGCATTAAATGATATTAGAGCCGTAGTTTTGAGCCACGGGGTTTTAAATTTAAATGAATCTCCTTCGGCATTTCGTTTCCCGTGAAAGCGACAGTTTAAAGTCACCATCCTTACCGGCTACCTCTCTCCATGAGATCTCAAAAGGTTATTGGGGGCGGCCGGGGCGGGGGCGGGGGCGGGGGGAGAAGAAAATAAATAAATAAATAAATAAACAGAGGGGTTGTTGGGGTAAAGAGAGGGCATTTTTTCACTTTTAAGTACATTTTTTAAAATGACACCCCCTCGGCATTATTCGAAATTCCGGGAATAACGATACGCGGCTTGGAATTTTCAAAACTCCCGAGCTCGTCGGATAAGAAATTGGACATCCAAGCGGAGCGAGAGCGAGAGCGAGAGCGAGAGAGAGAGAGAGAGAGAGAGAGAGAGAGAGTAAGAAAGGCACAGGCTCACTTGGTCGCGCATTTAATCCGTATTAGGTAGAAGCCCTTGCACTTCCGCATTACCCAATAACCCGCGTTTTCGCGAAAAAAAAGAATAAGTGCGCGACGGGTCGTTATTATTATGAAAACAAGGCTTTAGAGGCTGCGACGTCGAGCCGAGGCTGGAGACGAGCGTTTTACAGATTGTTGTTGGTGGTGGCGGTGGTGGACGATTGGGATGATTGTCCCAATGCTCGGTATCTCGATTAATAATTGGCAAATGGTCGTCGTTCGTGCTTTGACGGGCGGAAGCTGTCGAGGGGTCGACGAGCTCCCGGCTCCGGGTTTTCTGAGGATTCGGCGCCTCGTCCCGCTAAGCACCCAGGGGGGGGGGCCGATTACCCCGGGACTCGCCAAGAGAGAACGGAAGCAAGCCCGCTCCTCCCGAGCTCAATGGTTGGTTTTTTTTTTGTCTTTATTCCTTTTTATTTTTTTCATAGGGGGGACAATTGTCGCTGTCCTTCCTATATTAATTCCGTAATGGCCTGTAATGGCGATGATAACTGTCTCGCCGGGTACGCAGGAAGGATACATTCGGAATAATGTATTCCGTAGGGTGGGGGGGGCGGGGCGGGGGAAGGTTCAGTCCGGAGCTGCGGGTCTGGGCCGAGTGAGATTTTCGTTCGCGGACGTCGTCCCGTCGATGATAATTTTGCTCGATGCACCAGATGAGCTACGGCTCCGCTCGCATTTTATTTCCATGGGCTCAATATATTTTCGCATCCCACAGTCTCATTGTTCGCAAATTCTCAAGCGACGGGACGAATTAGAAAAAAACGTCCGAACCACGGATTTCTAATCGTTCCCCGTGACGTCCACGGGACGAGTAGACAATGCGCGCCTACGCATTATCCTCTACGTACGTATAAATAAATCGTAAGCTATTAATGACCGGATCTCCGATCCAGCGACGAGGCGACACTCGCATTCCGTTTTATCCAAACCCAAATATAACGCAATTATTATTTTGTATACGAAGGCAGGACTCGTAATAATCGTCGGCTTTAATCGAATAGCACCGGCCTCGGCCATTTATATCCACAACGCGCTAATATCTCCTTGAATGTACCGTCGCACTTTCGCGCAATACAATACATTCGGTACTCCACAGTCACAGTTTTTATTTTAATCGTGACATTGTGCCGCGCGCTTCCTCCCTTAATGTATTCCTTTATCCCAATTCACCTTACCATCTCCTATATAATCTACTCATTTTCTTCTTCTTCTTCTTCTTCTTCTTCCGCTTCTGCTTCTTATTCTTTCTTTGCAATTGCAATATTTCTTAAAATTCATACCTTAAATACGTAAGAAAAAGAATGATGCTCGTTTGCGGGAGGTTTTTTGCGCGTGTAGCGATCTGCCATACGTATCTTAAATACTCGTAGACGTGATATATAATGCCCGTCTCTCCCGGGTCTGCTTCTGGGTGCGGGAGCGCGAGCGCGCGCGCGCGGGTGTCTCCATCACGAGCACATACAGGGATGTGCCGACTACGCCGGGACTATATATAGCGGGAAGCGCACGCGTAATGTACTCGCAGGACGTTTTCATCGCTAGCGTCGCCAGGGTGTCTTTCATGCTCTGCGGTCGATAACTCGTGGCCGGAAGTTCATTTGTTTGATCCCCGAAGAGAGCTGGAAGTAGGAAGTACAGGGGGAAGGGCGGGGCGGGGCGGGGCGGTAAGGGGGGGGAGAAGGACGAGTGAATTTAACGTAGGCCGAACACGTCGATATCTATCTCTCTGAAGCTTCCTCTCGATGCTCAGCTCCTCCGCACATCCATTTGAGTGGCTTCGATTTCGGCGCTCCGCATTTTATCGCGGCTAGATGGGGTGGGCGAGGAGGGAGGAGGGCGGGAATCGAGCGTCGCGACGCATCGTCGAGTGCACGCTCCTCTTATCCCGGCAAGGAAGAGCTCGCCCGCGAATCCACGCATAGAACTCACTTGTGCATGTTTTAGCATGCTAAATGTATTATTGGATTTCTTCCACCCTTCCTCTCTTCCTCGCTTCCGGAGACGCTAAATGTCGCTCTCGACGCTGCGCCCTCGACGTCGAATGCCTGAGAATATGATAATCAACTCGCGCCTCGGATCTACGGTGATCGAGCCTGAAAATCCGATTGCTTCGTTAAAGAAAAAAAGATCGGGCCGTGTGTAAATTTCCGTATATAGACGTACAGAGAGCGAGAGAGAGAGGGGGGGGGAGTCAATTCCTGAAAATGAATCGGCAGGTTTTCGCGTCCGACCATCCACCCATGCGAAAATCCCATTAAAGGGCGAAAAATCCGGTCGCGCAATTGACCGCCAAGTGTCCATGAAACTTTCACTTTTTTTTTTTTTTATCTCGTCTCCGTCCACGAGGGGCCGGCGTCCTCCCTCCCCCCTCTGCCCCTTCAGTCGTCCCCTTCCCGGGAGGCCACACGACGGCTTTTCTCTCGTAATGTCAAAGTCGCCGGGCTAATCGGAGGAGAAAGAAAAGGCGACGGCCTCAATGTCGCCACTCCGAGCCGAGAATCCGAATAAAAGGAGTGGAGGGAAGGTCAGCGGCGAGGGAGAGGCAGAGGGGACGACAGTTTCGAGCCTCCCGTAGTTGCGAAATATCGCTCGCCTCCGGCATTCACCCTGCCGGACGCTTATTCGCCAGAGCAAACAAAGAGGGAAAAAGACCGCGCCTGGCTTATCTCTCTCTCTCTCTCTCTCTCTCTCTCTCTCTCTCTCTCTCTCACCATAGCACCCCCCAGGGGGCCAGCCCGTCACCGCGAAGCTCGTTGGCCTGGGCAATTTTTATTCCCCAGCGAGGTGCCGGCAGCCGTCCCGCTCTTTTCCTGCTCTTCTCATTCATTTCCCAGCCCCTCGCGCGATGGCCATTCGCGTGCATCGCGCTTCCGCGCTGACCACCGGCAACACGAGGGTGGCGGTGGTAGGTAGCCGGTCAGGGGGCAGGGGCGGGCAGACAGGTAGGGAAGTGCAAGGTAAAGTTATTCGATTCAAAGTACGGGGAATCCGTCCTCCACCTACCTCACCCTGCCCCGCTCTCTCTCGGCAGTACGTGGGATAGGAGGGTCGGGTCGTGGCGGGGTGGCGCGGGGGTAATTGCCCCTTTAACGGTTAGGCCGGGCGACGTCACGCTCCCGGTCACGTCGCGTGACGTCGCGGAGGAAGCGCGAGTTCGAAAATCCCCGAGCCTCGGCGGCCTCCGCCCCAGCCACCATGGCTCCGCTACTCCTCCCGAACGCTCCTACCGAGTCATCGACCGATTCGAAATTATCCTACTCCTACCCCCCCTCCCTCCACCTGCTCGTCTTGCCGGCCCGTGGAAGTCCCGGAGGCCTAGGCCGAGAAGATGCCGCGAGCCGTCTCTGCTCCCGGCCGATATGTACTAGTTAGTTAACAGGTTTCGGCGATGAGCTTCGACGGGGCAATTCCGGAAGCCGAGCAGCTTAAGCAGCGGCTCCGGAAAATCCGGTGTCCGGGATACGTCTCGAATCGCCGCGACTAATTGCTTCGAGCATTAGTACATAGCCGTGGGACGGTCGGGCGGTCGGGCGGTCGGACGGGCAGGCGGGCAGGCAGACAGGAAGGCAGGAAGGAAGGAAGGAAGGAAGGAAGGAAGGAAGGAAGGAAGGAAGGAAGGCAGGAAGGTAATGGAAGGCGCGCCTTGTCCGCGTTGGGCAGAGGGCGAAGGGGCAAGGGTGGATGGAGCTATCTAGACTAGATGTTAGCAACGCTCGGCGAGCCGAACCCGCGAGGAAGAGGACCGAGGGCGCCTTGACCTACACGAACTAGGCGTACCCGAGGAGGTTATTGGGGATGTTGTTATTGGGACTGCGCGGGGAGGCGGGAAGCGGTTATTGGGACAGGGCAGCTCGAAGCCCTAAGGGTTTACCGGGCAAGGGGAGAGCGGGTCGGCTAATACCTTTTTCACTTTCACCGCGGATAATCCGATTAAATAGTATCCGAACGGTTATCGAAGTTGTCGGTTAGCCGCGCCGACCGTGTGGTCTCGGACCTTCGGGGACACTCTCCACCCCACCCCATTCCGTCCCATCCGAACGGATCGAGACGATAGAGACGCGGTGATGGGAGGGGGCACATGACGGATAGGTTATTAAAGACATGGACTGAGGGGCGATGCTCGGGCAGATTCGGATAATGTGCCGTTGACGAACGGGCGCGTGCACCAAACGAACGATCCTCGATGAGGCTCCGGCGCACGTGCGGTGGATAAGAGGGTTGGCGGGCAGGCGGGCGGAAGGGATCAGAAGGAAGCTCCGGCTTAATCAAGGAGGCTGCATGCGGGGGGCTGCTGAGCGACGGGTAGGCGGGCGGGGCGAGAGGCTGACGATGAGAAGGCGCACCAGGAGTAGCAGTGGTAGTGGTGGTGGTGGTGGTGGTGGTGGTAGTAGTAGTAGCAGTAGTAGTAATAGTAGTAGCAGCAGTAATAATTGTAGTAGTAGCAGTGGTAGCAGTGGTAGTAGTAGTAATAGTAGTAGTAGTAGTAGTAGTAGTAGTGGGAGGGGGAGGAGGAGGAGGAGGAGGAGGAGGCGAAGTAAGAGTAATAGCGAGTGAGAGAAGCCGGTGTTTGGGTGGGTAGTGGTGGAGGAGGCGGGGGAGGAGGCAGTGACGGCGCCGTCGCCGGTGCGTGGAAGCGAGAACGCGGGAGGGAGGCGTCGAGACGAGGGTACTAGCCGCGCACTCGGCTCCACTCTTAGTGAGCGCGGCACCGCGCAAGCTCGCAATTGATTTTTGCGCCTTGGCCCGCGCCAGGACGCCACCGCCACCACCACCGCCGTCGCCGCCGCCGCTGCCGCCGCCGTGGCGAGTCTCGCACGCCTGTCCCCGAGGGCCGCGTCGCTCTCGACGTCGATCATTATTATCCTGGCCCACTACTCTGGTCCATTCTCTCTCTCTCTCTCTCTCGCTCTCTCGCTCTCTCGCTCTCTGGCTAAGAGTGCCCGGTCACGCGGAGCCGCGACGGTGACGCGCGCCGGTGAGTTGTCGAGGAGTCAGCCGGTGAAGCAGCCGACGACAGGGACGACGTAGCGCGCTCTTACTACTCCTGGGCCACGCGGTCGCAGGGCCCGGGTCCTTGCCGTCCCGACACGGGGACTGGACCGAGATTACGTAGAAGAGGGTCGACAGGCTCGCCGCAGGTATTTATCCTCCTCCTCGGATTATTTCCCGGGCGGCGTCCTTATCGGCCGGCTCATCGTCGGCCCTCTGCCCGATTATCAAATATAAGGAGCGCAGAGGGGCGTCGATTGCCAGCCTCGGGCAGAGTCCCGGCGCATGCGCCCCTCCAACCCTCGTCCCCTCCCTCCGTCGCCCCTCCCCCCACCCCCGACCAAGACAAGTAACTCCCACGCTCCTGTCGTGTAAACGAGGATGTTTTACGCGCCTCCTCGGACGACTGCACACTCGCAATCCGCGTTATGTAAATCGAAGCTTCGCACGTGGCCGATCTTATTATTATTATTATTATTATTATTCTAATCCGCGTTTTGGAATTCCGAGCGTCCCCGCTTCCTCGGCCCCTTCCGCGCACCGCGGTTCCGGACGACGAGGCGGACCCATTATCTCCCCCTCCCCCTCTCAGCATTCCTTGGCTGTCTCGCATCAACGATCCTTATCCCTCGTTTCCACTTTTATTATTTCCCTCGGGCAGTGCCGCTTCCTCCACCACCTCCACCACCACCTCCTCCTCCTCCTCCTCCTCCTCCTCGTACTCCTATTCCTCTTCCTGCACCCCCTCCTCCTATCCACCAGCAAGGCATGGCCGCTCGCTCATACGGCCACGAAAATAATGCTAATTTTTAAGCGTACTTCCGGGACTGGACGGCATGAAAGGGGACCGACCCCCAACCCGTGCGTATCGTCATTCCTCCTCATCGAGGTGCAACTAACACCTGCAATTCCATTGGCCTTCCTGTTTATTATTAGCCTCCGGGCCTTTGTACCTACGGTTCGGCCATTGTCCGAGGCCTCGGACGAATTGATTTTATCGAAACGAGGGATCGCCGAGGGGGGGGGGTGGACAGATTTTCTTTGCCCCGCACGTGGTGGCGAGGACGGCGGGATGGATGGATGGGTGGAGCGCGCGCGCGAGGTGGGGGAGGGTGAGCGGACGTCCCTCTAAATAAATGCTGACGCTCCGGAACTTCGCCGGGGCTCTTTACCAACAGAAATTACAGAGCCCAGTCACAGTCGGGAGTATTTTCTTAACTAATGCCTTTGAATTAAGCGCTAATTTCATTTTATCAAAGTATAACTTAACTTTCTTATCAAACTACGTCTGCGCAAGTAACTCGGAAACTCACCGACTCACACAACTGCCGAAATCTATTCAAACAGCTCCGTCGATCTTCTCTCTCTGCTCTGCTCTGCTCTGCTCTTTTATCCAATCTCTTGGATAATTGGATCGCCGTTGGATCGCCGGGGCCTCGTTAAACGTATGCTGCAATATCAAGCCGATAGATATAGTAAACCGAGCAACGAGAGCGGTGGGGGGGGGGAGAAATTTCTTAGCGGCTAGGTTTGCAGTAATTATTATAGACCTTTGGCTAGGTATTGCGAACGCTCATTAGCAGGTGAATAAACGCGACCGATAGCGCTCCCGATGCATCGACTCGCGTATTTTAAATATTAATATATACTTGGAGCCGACGTCCCTCGCACGCCTCTCCTTGTAATTATCGAACGAGCCGAAATTTAATCGAGGAATACAATTTCTTGGTAATTGCTGCAATTACCGGCTCATTTGAAGCTTTGTAGGCAATGCTCGGTCACGTATACCTCCCCCTGCCTCCCCCTCCCCCACCCGCCCTGTTTCACAGCATTCGAAACCGTAACTCGGAACGGCAGGGGAGGGTTACACACGAGGCGACATACGCACGCACGCACGCACGCACGCACGCTCGATCTGCCTCGTTTGCGGCCCAAAATGCTAATTATAACGGCCGGCGACGAAGCTGTAATCGTAATCCTTTTGCCAGTAATGGACGTAAAGCCAAGTCGGATCACTCGGTGATTAGCCGAGAATGCAATTAGCCGTCCTGGAGTTCTACGTCACCGATTGTCTTAGACATCGACCCCTCCACCCTACCACCCTCCCGCAAACAGAGACGGAACAGAGACCGACAGGGATTTACTAAATAACCCCAATATACTGCCCGATTATTATTATTATTCTTACATCGTCCATCCAGCTTCATCGGTCCTTTAATACCGGCGTATTAAAAAGTAATTAGAATGTAAAGACCGTAGTCAGTCAGTCAGTCAGTCAGTCAGTCAGTCAGTAAGTCAGTGCGATCCATTGAAATCGCGGAATGGACTGTTATTAAGAGCTTATTTACGGATATTGGCCCGTTTGACTTTACAATCGCGGTGCCTGGCCCCTGCACCTTCGATACTCTCCTTTCAGCGCGTCCCAGTAGTCCGACTTCGTAAGCCAACCCTCATCCGTCGAATTCACCCATTTACCATCGTTCTTATCTCGAGCCGCTCCCGTCCACGCCCAGACCTCCCCTCAACTTATCTTATCTGTCCGACTCTTGCCGCTCTCTTCGACTTGGCTACGGATTCTCCACTGATTATGAGAAAATTATTATGATTAAGGACGCGCAGTCGCAGTGGAAACAAAAAATAGAAGAAGAAGAAGAAGAAGAAGAAGAAGAAGAAGAAAAAGTAAGGGAAGCGTACGTACGTACCTCCCCGATCGTGTTCCCGAAAGTCCATTAATCTCGCGTAATGCCATTGCCGGGCGCAAGAGTTTTCATATCCGCGGGCGCCCTTTCGTAATATTCCCGAGATCATAAATTAACGACAACGAAATAAAATAAAAATAAAAATAAAATAAAATAAAATAAAAAAATAGGAAGGGAAAGAAGAAACGAACTCTTACGCTCTTGCGTAAGAATTTGGAAGGAAGAACACGTGAGGTGAGGTGAGGCGTGGTGAGGTGAGGTGAGGTGAGGTGAGGTGTAACGCGATTGGCCAATCGAGCCCGAGTACCGACAATCATGAGAATTGCACCGAAATGGTAGAAGCGAATAGTAAGTAGA
Organism: Ceratosolen fusciceps; assembly: GCA_018883505.1. Taxonomy (NCBI): domain Eukaryota; kingdom Metazoa; phylum Arthropoda; class Insecta; order Hymenoptera; family Agaonidae; genus Ceratosolen; species Ceratosolen fusciceps. The sequence continues at coordinate 11,598,300 of RCIC01000002.1, read as the reverse complement.
AGAATAGCGGCGAAAGTGTGATTATTGTCTTGGGTTATAGTGCAGTGGTGTTGAATTAGCGTTGAATATACATATACATATATATATATATAGACAACAACGGGCAAAGGAATCGCTAATTCGGTAGCGAATCAGCATCGAATGAGCCGACTTGCTCCCCCCCCTCCCGCCGCTGATCCTTAAGGGATCCTCGCTTACCCGGAGGTGATTCTCCGCGGACGAGCAAGTCCCGATGCAAAGTGCGAGTATGCGATCGAGCGTGGAAAATAAAAGAAGCTATTTGGACGCTCTTAATAAATCCAGAATATTTTCTGTTCCAGGAGGAGAGCCGCGTGCCGCTGCTGCTCTGCGTAAAAGCGGCCCCGAGAAAGAGTAACAGCTGGCATGTCAAACAATCAGCTCGTTGATTCTTGCCTGTGAGTATCACCTCCTCTTACTTTCTTTGTCTATTGCTCGTCAGACCCGCCCTCTGCTAATCTATTTTCTCGCGTCACCCCCCTCACCCCCCTCCCCGAGTGCAGCGACTCGATTCCGGTTATTTATAACCACCGGTCATTTCGATATCTCGCCAGTCGCACCTTCACGCGATCACACCGATAACAACGCACCTCATTCCCCTCAGTACATACATTTATATATACGTTTATATATATATATATATATACATGTGCGTATTAACGATATGACCAGATTCAATTGACATTTTATTGACGCTAGCCTGGTGAATCGGCGGATCGAGCAGAGACAGGAGCACAACATTACCCGCACTGAAATCACACAGAGGTGACTACTAACCCGCATTTAACCACGAGGCTTTGTATAGTGCATGATCCAGCTAGTGCATGCACGAGCTTTGACTCTTTATCTCCTCGTAGACCGTGTAATTGCCGCCATGTACATCATCATCCTCCTGTTCGGGACTCTGTCCAAAGAACGTTCGTCCTCGATAACAAAACTCGAGCGCCAAGCTATCCGGGTGGCTAACTCATGTGAACAAGAGTCCGCCAGCCCCCCTCCCCCTCTCCCTCCCCTCGCAACCCGGTCCCATCATTATCTAAGCATAATGTATGCAATAGACAGCGATAGTAGGATACTCGATTGAAGTGTCCGACTGAAGTGGCAGCCCGAGGAGCTTTTACTTTTCTACTCACGAGCTCCTCTCCTCGATCGACGACTCGGTCAGGATCGACCACACGACTCTCGGGAGAAGAGTAAATATTCATTCAAAACAAAATCCGCGCCTCGATTCGTCGGCAGTCATTCGTCATCGGCCGTTCGCCCATGACTAAGACCTCGGCGATGAATGGCTCGAGGCGTCGGTAAAATAGACACCTGCTTATAAAACCCGAGGCAGAAAACAAAACGAACCGTCGCCGCCTCCTCCTCCTCCTCCTCCTCCACCACCTCCTCCTCCTCCACCTCCTCAACCTCCTCCACCCCTACGAACGTAACGCGTAAATCCTACGGTAAATTTTCTCCTTTAATTCCGCGTTAAACCTCGCCCTCGCCCCCTCGACCCCTCGCCCCGTCACACCGCTCCAATCCTTACGGATAAGATAAAAAGAAAAAAAAAAAGCCCAAGGGCCTGCGCAGAGCGGCGACAAAGTCTTGTCACGTACGGGAGCACTGCGCGCAGACTGACTTGGACAGTCCGCGCGGCGATCTTTCCCTTACGTTTTTTTTCTTCCTTTTCTTTTCTTTTCTTTCCTTTCCTTTCCTTTCCTTTCACCCTTCCCCTCTTCGCCCACAATGCGGATAACGTCCGCCGCGTTCGGGTGTCCAGCTAATCGTCCAGCTAATAGCACTTGTCGCGCATCCAATGAAATCCACGCCCCGCGGCCGCAGACGTACTAATGTGTATTAATTGAATTAGTATTAATGTGTGTACTATCGATGTAAAGTCAGTCTCCTATGGCCTTGTAATACAGACCGAGTCTAACGAGTTTGTTTGTCTTTTGTTAAAATGTAGACGCGTCCTCCAAGACAAAGGCGCCGACATGCCACAGTACACGTGAGTATCATCTCTATCTCTGCTCTCGCTTATAAGCAAGCCGACGATTTATATATATATATATATATGTATATATATGTATAAATAGTTTTGCCGTGCTTAAGGCGAGGGGAGGATGAAGGGAGGGTATAAATAAATATCTTTGGTCTTTGTTTGGCTCAGTGGACAAGGTGACACCGATTATCATGGGAGCAACGGCCAGGCAGACACGCATTCTCTACATTCTTCGCATCTATCGGTGCAGGATGATCCCCTGCTCATACGAACGCATAAGCAGCAAACCTCCCAGCAAGTACGTATCTCGCAATATGAAAATACGCTCGAGCGCATCTATTTATATTTATTATTTAGAAGAGGGAGGGGGTGGAGTGGGAGTATCATCGGTCGTGGGTTGGCCCGTCAGCTAATGGGGATGCTGCGCGATCTTGTTTCAGGTGACGACGGTGACGAAAGTCGTGCGCGAGGTTTCGCACATGGAGCCCGACCCCGGAGCCGTCAACTACGTGTCCATGCCCCTGATGACGCAGGATTACCAACACGCGGATCCCCGGTACGCGGCCGATCCCTACATGGTCAATTTCGACCATTTCGACCCGTACATGGGATGTCCTCCGCAGCCTGGATATTCGGGCCCTCACGGTATCTACATGCCTCGACCACATTCTCCCCATAGTCCCCATAGTCCCTCTGAGCACAGTCGCGCTTCTCCCCCACACGGTACGTTGCATCGCTTCTTTTCTTTTTATTTATCCCGTCATTTTCATCCTCGCTCTACATTCGCTCATTCGCTCATTCGCTCGTCCACTCGTCCACTCGTCCACTCATTCACTCATTCACTCATCCACTCATTCATTCATTTATTTATTTATTTATTTATTTGCTTACGCGTTATTGCCCTCCTTATTCGACACTCGCGCGATTTAATTCAATCCCCCCACCCCCCCGCCCAGCCCTCGCCGCCGCCGCGGTCCCGACTCTCGCGACTCTCGCATTAACTCCTCCTTATAATTTACTTTAATTACCTTCATTTATTATCTTTGCCATTACCCACGCGAGCTATTTAATGAGTATTAGAGTCGACGTCATCGTCCCCTTTAATTATTAAAACGGATTAAAAGTTTATAATGGCATTTTCCAATATTTATCCGCTCGCTGAGCCGCTCTTCTTTACCGAATGCTCGATAAATGCACACAATTAATCCGGCTTACTCGTGCTTGGATTTTTATCGGATGAGTCCGCTCCATTGTAACGAGACTCAAAGGACGCGTTTCCTCACCGCGGAGTCTTCTATTTAACCCCAATAACCTCTTCGCCGTCCCGTATTTAAATATTTCATTTACATTACGTGTCTCGGAGGTACATTCGTTTGCATTCAACCAAAGGAGTAAGAAAGAAAGAAAGAAAGAAAGAAAGAAATAAAAATAAATAAATAAAAAAAACGACGATGACGACGAACGGTAATATTTTTTTTTTTTTTTTTTTTTATAAATTATTCATCGACTCGATTGTTTTAACGCCTTTGTAAACCCAGTGATTTATTTCCTCCGCGTACGATGATTAACTCTAAACGTCACTCTGTCGATTTTTATGCCGCATTAGGGAACTTATTTGCAATCGCGTCACTTAACTATAATTGGCTTGACAATCTTACCTTACCATAACTTACACTCGGCCGTCAAATACCTTGTCTAAATCAATCGCATTGACGTGCGTGGAGGGAGATAAACAGGGAGAGAGAGAGAGAGAGAGAGAGAGAGAGAGAATGCGAGAGATAAAGGCAACGTTGAAGCCCAGTTCCGTTGCACATTCAGAGGAGACTGAACGCAAAAAGCTCCGGACGAAGCTCTTGTTTACCGGCAAATATGTTTGACTAGACGAAATCCTTTCGCCGAAAATAGTTTTTTCTATTAAGCCTGGCAGAGGACGTGTGCCAGGTTCCGGGCTGAGCTATCGATAGGATATCGGATTCGTTGTGCCCCGCGCCACTCTATCCATTATTTATTTACGTTTACGAACGACGCGCTGCTGCATTGAAACTCTAGAGCACTTTCAGACCCGCCCGAAAATTTTCCTAATCCGCCGCCAGTCATGAAATACAAGTAAAAGATTGGTCCGGAGAGAGAGAGAGAGAGAGAGAGAGAGAGAAGTAGTTGACGGATTTTTTACTAAACGACGTTGTTTTTTCGCAGAGTATTTGGGAAAAGGAGCGCCGTTCGTCGAGGGTGGCTACAACGACATAGATCCAGGTCTGAATTCGGCATTGCAAGATCATTACCGCATTACCCCGAGCCCCGGCGGTCCCGGAGATCAATATGGTACGTACGCTCTACGACGGCATTTCCGTGGTTATTGGGATATAGAACGGTTGACGTTGATAGGCCGAGGAATTATCGTGCAATTATCATAATCGGGCTTTACTAATCTTGCAGATCAAATTAGCAACCCGTGGAACATGGACGACTCGGGTGAGCCATCGCAGCATCCGCACGGTAAGTAGTGGCCCCGCAGCGGGAGATAGTGGGTCGGCCGATCGCGGACCAGCCCAGCCCAGCCTCATGTGGATTTACGTTGTTACAGACGAGGGCAAGGTCGCCTACGGCTACGTGTCGCCGTCCCCTTACGGTCACGTGCGCTATGGGCCGGCTGTCGGCGTCGGCGTCGGGGTGGGCGGCGAGGTACCCGGCTACGAGGACGGCGTCATCGGCCACATACCCGTGGGGGCGATCCCGAACGCCGGAATAGTCGGGCCGGGCCTCTACGAGGACGAGGTGCACCTGCAGCGACTGAAGGCCCACCACTCACTGGTGCCGGGCATGGTCAGTCCCCTCGATGACGATCAGAAGTCCATGCGGTGGCGCGACCCCAACCTACCGGAGGTCATAAGCTTCCTCAGCAATCCCAACAACATCATCAAGGCCAACGCAGCCGCGTACCTGCAGCACCTCTGCTACATGGACGATCCGAACAAGCAGAAGACGCGGAGTCTCGGTGGCATACCGCCCCTCGTCCAGCTCCTCGACTCGGACAGTCCGGACGTCTACAGGAATGCCTGCGGTGCCCTCAGGAACCTCTCCTACGGACGCCAGAACGACGAGAACAAGCGGGCCATTAAGAATGCCGGGGGCGTGCCCGCGCTGATAAACCTCCTGCGTAGGACGGCGGACGCGGACGTGAAGGAGCTCGTGACCGGCGTCCTCTGGAACTTGTCCTCTTGCGAGGTGAGACCCGACACCGCTTTCCCTTTCGCTATCCCCCCGCCTCCCCCTCCCCCTCCCTCATCAACCTACCTCTTTGAGGTAGGTATTTGAGGCCGTACCTCTTTGCCAACTGTATTGACGAGCCCGTGTGCCCGTAGGATCTCAAAAAATCCATCATCGACGACGGCGTGACGATGGTGGTGATCAACATCATCATACCGCACAGTGGCTGGGACCCGAGCTCCTCGAACGGCGAGACCTGCTGGTCGACCGTCTTCAGGAACGCCTCGGGTGTCCTGCGGAACGTATCGAGCGCCGGTGAGTACGCGAGGAAGAAGCTCCGCGAGTGCGAGGGTCTCGTGGACGCGCTCCTCTACGTCGTGCGCTCGGCGATCGAGAAGTCGAACATCGGCAACAAGATCGTCGAGAACTGCGTGTGCATACTGAGGAACCTGAGCTACCGCTGCCAGGAGGTCGAGGACCCCAACTACGACAAGCATCCCATTCAGTCCAACATCCAGAACAGGGTAGCTGCGCCGACTAAAGGTGAGCCACGAGCTTCCGATCTACTTCTCACTCTCTCACCCAATAACCCCAATAACCCCGACCCACCACCATTACTACTTTGTCACCATTACTCCCTCTTATGACAATCATTCATTGACTATTATTCACCAATTAACAAGTAGCTCTTGGACGTGTAAATAAGACATTAGTATAGACTATAAATTCTGTTTCGATCTTTTTAGCATACAGTCTGTGTCAAGGTAAGACATCAGTCGTAGTTTATAAAACGAGTTCTCTATTTATCAGCCTCTGTTTATCCACTTGCTCTCTCTCTCTCTCTCTCTCTCTCTCTCTCTCTCTCTCTCTCTCACTCTCTATCTCTCGCTCGCCGACTCAGCCCATCGGAAAGCATGAATCGACGCTATTTTCTGGCTTTTTTCCAGATACTTTCCCATCGTAGATTGCAGCATACGCCGTAATATTTATTGCAGCAAAAGAATCATTTGCATATAATAATACATTGGCTGATTGATCCTTAGAAATATTTGTAGAGGCCACACCGTCCGCTTCTCAGCCTAGGCATTGAAATTAATTTTCCTTGTATAATCCTTAGCCGTCGCATTATTAGCTCTTGCCATGTATTTATACGTATATTTGTATACTTCACCGCCCCAGTAAGCATTTTATAGTTCACGTATTGTAAATGTACTTGTTAATCTAGTGCTACGGTAGAGGTTGTTTATATTAAGGCGACATGTACATCCTTAGCCCCGACCTCCCCCCCCCACAATAACCTCCCCAACCATAGAGAGCCAAAACCGTAAAACGTTATCCGTTAAACCGAAAAGGGTCGATTAAAGAAACATTTTTACAAATGACAGTCCTGAATGGTTTTGCCTTAGGCGAGAATTTGGGTTGCTTTGGCGGCAGCAAGAAGAAGAAGGACGGCCAGCCGGTACAGAAGGAAACGAACATGACGAGGACGACGAGTCCACGCACGGAGCCTGTCAAAGGCATGGAATTACTTTGGCAGCCGGAAGTCGTCCAGTCGTATTTAAGCCTCCTGCACAATTGCTCGAACCCGGAGACTCTCGAGGCTGCCGCCGGAGCACTACAGAACCTGGCCGCCTGCTACTGGCAGCCGAGCATTGAGATCCGGGCCGCCGTGAGGAAGGAGAAGGGACTGCCGATCCTGGTGGAACTTTTACGGATGGAGGTTAGCTCAAAAGCAGCTCTATGTAGCAGCTCTACGTAGCAGCTCGATAGCCGCGCTGATTTTCGCTGAAATTTCGCTTAATAAATAACGCGCGATCGTCCCCGTAGGTCGACAGAGTCGTCTGCGCAGTGGCAACGGCCCTGCGGAACCTGGCCATCGACCAGCGCAACAAGGAGCTCATTGGCAAGTACGCGATGCGGGATCTCATTCAGAAATTGCCCTCCGGGAATAACCAACACGATCAAGGGACGAGCGACGATACGATCGCTGCCGTACTCGCGACCTTGAACGAAGTCATCAAGAAGAACGCCGAATTCTCGAGGTCCCTCTTGGATGCCGGGGGCGTCGAGAGGCTCATGAACATAACGAGGCAGAGGCAGAAGTATACACCACGAGTTCTCAAATTTGCAGGTAATTCCATAGACCTTACATTAACGAATCTATTCCGTAAAATAAATAAAAATAAATAAATATAAATAAATAAACGGCTGATGTACCTCGGCAGGTCAAGTTTTATTTACGATGTGGCAGCATCAGGAATTGAGGGACGTGTACAAGAAGCACGGCTGGAAGGAGCAGGACTTTGTGACGAAGACCGTGGCGGCGAGGAATTCCGGCCCGAATTCCCCAAATAATGCAAACAGGTACATTTCGTAAGGAAACGGGACGCGCTAAAGCATCGCGCCAAAGCTACAGTCCCCGAGGGGCGGGGGGAGGGGAGACGGGCGGGGCGGAGAGCCTCTTTAATTTTTTAATACTCTAATCCTCTCGCTCGTTTACGCGTACGAGGGACTCTACTCTTCTTCTTCCCGCCCCACCCCCCCGTCATCTCTCTTCTTTCTTTTTTTTTTTTTTTTTTTTTTTTGCCATCGTCTTTGTAATGGCGACGAGCGGGCGTAGAGTCCCTCGACCGCTGGCGACAGCTCGACAAGCTATGTTAAGTGTAGTTACGATTACAGCACGTTGAACCGGCCGATGGCGAGCCAAGGCAGCACGAGATACGAGGACAGAACGATCCAGAGGGGCACGCTCAACTCGAATAACGTCGGGCGGTCGAACATCTACCAATCGGTAAGTGAGGAGGAGGAGGAGGAGGAGGAGGAGGAGGAGGAGGTGGTGGTCGGTGTCTCGCGAGCCACCGACGGGCTTAGCTTGTTGTAATAATATTTATAATCCGCCGGTCCCTTCATGCCACGACGGCATCCATTGCTGATAGAATAAATGAAACGAGCACTAACGAACTCGCCTAGCCACGTGCTCCCCCTTTTAAAATCCGTTCCTTTGAATGCGGACTCGCGGCTTTCGCCCAAATAACCCTCAAGAAAGACTTAATAACGTACATCCCTTTGATAATAAGCTTATTATTGTGTAAGATATTTAAAATTGTGTTCGACAGCAAAACGAGGAGATCGCTATGTCAGATATGCAGTATCCAAAACAAGGAACTCACGCTGTACCTGCTGGTGGCGTATGCGTGTTTCCTACGAATTCAGTAAGTCACTAGACTATAAAACGCGTCGAGCCGACCAAAGTCATGCGCTGGCATTGATTACGAGGCTGCTTTATTACCGCTAGCGCGCTAAGCAACAGATAGATTGACGAAACGCTTACGTAAACAAATACCTTACGTATTCTCATATGATAAAGAGGAGAGGATTTAGAGCCGACGACGATGGCGACGACGACGATGATATTATTCATGATGATGATGATGATGATAATGTCTTTCCATTATTCTTTTTTATTTTTATTTTTATTATTATTTTTCTTTTATCCTTTTTCCTTTTTTTCTTTTCTATTCGGAAATGCCGATTTTGTAATTACTCTAATCGCAGTCAAATGAGTTACGCTTAACGCTAGGACATTAGGCACTAACACCTGTGAACAAATGTAACGTTAATACTACGGCTGCGCAAGTAATTGTAACGAAGGCGGAGAATAATAATAAAAACAATAGGGATAATGCGAGATAGTGATAAAGATGGTGAGAGTGAGCACGCACTTCGTCCTCTTAGGAATCCGAACAGTCTCCTTCTAATAATAGTCTATCATCCAGACCCTAGGCCGCGTAAAATAATAATAATGATAAATAAATAAATAAATAAACAATCTCCCTTTCAATCGATCAATTTGGCTTTATGTATTTAACAGATATTTATCTTTCTGCCGATAATGTGTCATGGCGCGAACGTAAAGCCTTATTTCCTCTACTTAAGGCTCGAGCTTCAAAGTAACATCCTATTGATTACAATTGGCGTACATACGCGTAGCACCAACTACTTTATTATGCTTTATGCGTACGCGAATAACTATTAAGTTTAATCCGACACACGCGCGTGCCTACGTAAAATGATATTTCTATTAAACCTCGTTAGATGAGTAAATTTCACTTCCAGGTCTAATTAATACCCCTAGATGATAGATAATATAATCACGTGTGCGACGAGGTCGAGGGGGGGGGGGAGAGGTCGGGAGAGATCGCATTATTTGAAAAACTATTCGCGTGGAGACTTTGGCGAAAGTATAACCTTCACGATCTTCATCTAAATTTATCCAAACTTCCGAGTCGCTGATATTATTTTTTTTTTGTGTATACATATATAGATCCATATACTCATGAACGTTTGTATACCTAGTCTATCTGCTAGTCTCGTTAACGATTTAGCGATAACGGCTACAAAAAAAAAAGAAAAAGAAAAAAAAAACATCATCCGCGTAGCTCCTAAATAATATGTGTCTGTTTTCTAGGCGTTATTTTATTCTTCTCTTTAAATACATATTCGTCCATCAGAGTTTATATCAATTTCCTTCCTTTATTCTCTAAAGGTCAAGGCTTTAAAAATTAAGACGGTTCATGATTTATATTCATATAAGGGTCTGTTGATGTCTAAGATTGTAATTATTGTCATTATATATATATATATGTATATATATGTATATATATATATATATATATATATATATATACATGTACATATATATACATACATATACATACATACATACTCAGCCTCAATAATTCAACATCGCGATTTTCTATTAATAATGGAGAAGTAAGTAGAAAGTTCCCTTTATAATAATGTTATTTGAATTGCTTATAACTAAGTTATTAGTTTCAAGTGTAATGCAATATTTATGCCAATTGATTTTGTTATTTTCTTTATTATTATTATATTATGTTTATTTTTTTTTTTATTTTACTGTAAGATAGCAAAGAAAAAAGAAAAATCTAATATATATATATATAGGAACACTTACACAATGAGAAAGTTAGTAGTTCTTATTATATATATATATATATATTATATATTATATATTATATATTATATATTATATAAGAAATTGTCGCACCTTAATCACATTTACTAGAACAGCTCGTGCACGGCGTACACATAATGTACGATAATAGTTCTTCTAACTAAAATTATGGCACGAAAAATGAAATTTATGACAAACGGTATACGGCTATGCGTATACGGCATCAGAAGCAGTGTATAAACTAAGTCAATTAAAGTATATACCTGTAACTGTTTAACAAAGAGCTTACAGTTAGGTTTTATCGAAATTTACAAAGCTATTGTTAACCAATTAAATATACTACGTTTTTTCTTAAGGAGATTTTTCAAGCGAACGTACATTATTGACTTTTTATACAGAAAATTTTTGTAACATCATTAATAATAACAAGTTTAGCTTATACATTTCTAAAAAACAAAAACAAACAAAAAAAAGCAACAAAATATTGAGTTTCTTTTAAACTCTGAATAATAATAAAAATATTGTTTATACATGTGAGCGATTTCGTTTACCATTGTTAATTCCTATGATTTGTATTGTAATTGTTAATTAAGGAACTTGAGCAGCAAACGCATTAATTAATTATTGTAAGTCAAGCAAGAGGAAAGATAACAAAATGTGCGGTAGGTTGAGAAAACAATGTTTTTAAATGGATTATAAATAAATATTGGACTTGGAATTAATTAAAGGATATCTTTGATTTAAATACGATGAATAATTATTAAAACGTTTTCATTATCTTGTTCTACGAAATTCTACTTCTTAATTAAGTCAATAATACTATCAATATAACTAAAGGCAATTTCAACTGTGCTTACTTAAGGTCTTTGGTTGAAGAACTTACTCGAGTTCGAGTTTTGAAAACGAGCATCTTCTGCCTACTCTAGAACACGTAAATTCAAGCAAATAAATTGATATATTCAGATTTTACTCGTACCCCCTTTTTTAAGCCTTCCACGCGTGCCTGGGTTTGTTTGTTTGATTGTTTGTTTGTTCGTTTGTTTGTTTGGTTCGTTCGTTCGTACGTTTTATTTGACCTTTATCAACATTTTAAGAGAATAAATTAATTAGTAAAATTTACTAATAGTCCTTAGTTTAATTGAAACCCTTATACTAATCGTTACCGGGGACAAGAAAATTATTAAGAATCACAAGGTCTAATCATCTCTGAGCTTTGAGATAATTGTGAAAAACCTGCAGATGGTCGTCCACGATTAGTATCTCGAGGTGCGAGTAATATCTCCTTCTTCGACTTCGAGTCCGGAAATCATTAACGTAACTATGGCTCGCAAACTTTACCCTCGTCTACAATAACAATAACAATAATAGTAAAATCAACAACAACAACAACAACAACAACAACAGCAGCAGCCACAACAACATCATCAACAACAACAACAACGACAACGACAACGACAACGACAACCATGTACGAAAGAGCTGTACTCTTCTCGCTTAGGATAATTGAGGTAAAGTTGCAAAATTTTTGCCGAATCGCGTCGCGAGGGAAGTTTGCGAGTCAATTCTGTCGAAAATTATTCGAGGCGAGTCAACAAAGCGCTGATTCGTACAGTTCGTCATGGGAATTCTCCGGCCCATGCCATTTTTACGTTATTATCCTTGTTTTTATAAATGTTTTTACTAATAATGCAAGAATTTATGTCGTTTTGTTTATTAAACGAGTTAAACGAGTTGAACGAGGTAAATCGAGTGTATCGTTAATCCGACGGGAATTACTTTTACTTTATTATCCTGAGCTTTTGTTATTGGTTACAAGGAAAAACTTCGAATCGATTCTTATAATCGATGCCCGTAAAATTCTAACGGAAATCCCTCGCTGTCCCCCCCAGACTTCCGCCATTTTCAGTTTATTTTAAAATATATATATATGTGTGTGTGCGTGTGTGTGTGTGTGTGTGTGCCATGTTTCATTGCCAGCCATTGTACGTGTACTATCATACGAGAGTAGTGTGTAGTGTGTAGTGAGTAGTGTGTAGTGTGTAGTGTGTGTAGTACAACATATTCTTTCATGGTGACAGAAATCAGTGTAGCGTTACGCTACTGTGTCAGAGTTATTGCATCTACGTGTGCGTGTGGTTTCTGCGTGTGCGACCGCTCTGAAAACAGGAAACGTCATTTGGTATATAAATCGCCAAGGTTCCTGTGGCTCTTTCTGCCCTAAATTACGATCGAACATTGACGAGAAGTAACCAAAGGGGACGATGTAACAGCCGTTATAAATCCATCATTCTTTAATGCAATGATACATTCTTTTTTTCTTCTTTTTTTCTTTTTTTCTTTTTTTTTTCTTATATAATCCCGATACGTTTATTTGCAAAAGAATTATTTCAAGAGCAGGAAGAGAAAAAGAGGGAAACTCAATGATCTCGTTAAATGTATTCACTTTTCCTCCAAATTCTTACGCCTACGTATAAATGGAAAAGCAACAACGACAACAACAACAACAACAACAACAACAACTGCAACTACAACAATGTAATTATGGTTAATTATAATCTGACCGATTTAGCTGTAGATTGTAGATTTTATGAATGCCAGACTTCGATACCAATAATAATTCTTACACTTCTCTCTCTCTCTCTCTCTCTCTCTCTCTCTCTCTCGTTAACCAACACCATTCTTATATCTTGGGTATTTACTTACATATAATAATATATGGTTTTCTGCTATAGAAAGATGTGGATTTAATATATTCTTGTCGAATATTAAAAAATAAGGATACTCATATGAATGCACGTATTTGCGCAGAGAAAATACTTTATGAACAAAAATAAATCCGTTTTCTTTTTTTTTCTTTCGCTAATTAAAGCCGCCCTTATCACGATAAAAGCAATTTGCACTTGGTTTTTAAATAAACGCTGCTAAAATATTTACTTCGTCGTAAAGGAAAATAGATTTAGGAAAATGTCGGATAGAGAGAGAGAGAGAGAGAGAGAGAGAGAGAGAGAGAGAAGGAAACTTTGAATTATGAATTGAAAAGATAATAAAGCCCTGTCGTAGAGCAAGAAATTGAGTAGTCGTTAATTTTTTCTCCCTCGAAGCGAGAATTGAGATTGTTGACTCGCACTGTTTGTTCGAATGTTTTGTAAAGATGGAATCAGCAGCGACTGTTGATTGATAAAGTGAAGGAGGAGGAGGAGGAGGAGGAGGAGGAGGGGGGACAGCAGCTTATTCAGCAGCAGTAGCAGCAGTAGCAGCAGATGCAGCAGCAACAGTAGCAGCTCGCTCTGGATATTTCATTAGCGATATGTAGTTGTACATGAAATATATCAAGTATTTAGATAATAAAGAATAGCATACCACCCAACACAATGACGTCTTGTTTATCATGCTTGAATCATACTTTAATTTATCATTTTCGTCCCTGTTTATCTCGAGATTTCTTTTTGTGCGCGAGTGGCTTAAAACATTTTAGAAACAAGATCCGCTGGAAAAATACTGGCCAGGCGAGTTGATCTGCGGGTGACTGAGGGAAAACTGAGCCGCTTCGGAGCCCGGCACCACCACCACCACCACCACCACCACCACCTGATCCCGCATCCCACCCCCGACCGGCACTAACGCGTCTCCTTAAATAATCTATAAATAGTGGCTTATTGGGGAAGGAAAAAGTAAAGAAAATCTAAAAGGTTAGAGAGCGAGAATAGCTAAGGTGTTTATTGGAATAAGCTCGCTGCGTGGACTTGTAAATAATGAGGTGGAAGCCGTGGTTCGTAAGGTCAGGTCGGTGTGAATGTAAGCCGATTGCCGGTGCGAAGGTTCGAGTGTGCGGAGCTTCTTTTGGAATTTCGATCGCCCTAAGCGCTAAGAGATTGCTCGCGCCTAGTGAGATGGAGATAAAGAGATAGAGAGAGAGAGAGAGAGAGAGAGAGCGAGAGAGAGGTGCGTGTGCGTGTGCGTGTGCGTGTGCGTGATGTAAGGGAGATGAGAGGAGATGGAGCGATGGTTAGGGCTAGGGTCGACACTAAAAGCACTAAGGTTATTAACAAAGGCGTTGGCTTGTGTGTGTGTTGCAGCAGCCGAAACCCGGTGAGCCGCTCTACGCGCAAGTTAACTTGGAGAAGAAAAAGAAACGTCAGTACGAGCTGGGGGTGGGCCAGGGTGGTCAGGGCGGAGGGGCGCCTCCGGGCATCAACGCAGCAGCTGGTTCGCAGTGGCTCAGCGACGGGGTCGGCCAGGAGGCGCCGGCATCGACCGTCAACGTACCTCCAAGCTCGACGGCGGTCTCGGCCGGGGACTCGTGGGTCTAGAGTCCGCCGGGAAGCCGCGAGGAGGACGCACAGGGTCTTAGAAAATGAGATAAGGACCGAGCGGGGTGGCCCGACTGCCCACACCTGGCTCCGCGATGGCTGGCCGACTCTCTCACCCGAGGGCTCATCCGCAGCGGTCCTCGCGCCCCGTAAGCCCCGGTGATCCGGATACGGCCGAGGCGACCCTACAACACACTAAATAACGACTACGAAACAACAACAACAACAACAACAACAACAACAACAACAACAGCAACCTTCACCACTACCACCACCACATTCACCACCACCACCACTACCACCACCACCACCACCACCACCACTACCACCATGTCCACCGCCACCACCAGCACCAGCACCAGCACCACCAACGTCTCCACCACCATCACCGCTTTGACATGTATTATTATAATACGTGAGCGGATAATCCGTCATCGGACGCTGACGAGAAATCGAATGATTGATTGGCCGCTCAAGTCGATAGTCAACTCGGCGAACTCTTCTGTTCTCTCTCTCTCTCTCTCTCTCTCTCTCTCTCACTCTCTCTCTATCTATCTATCTCACACACATCCACTGATCCTCCCCCACACCCCCACCCGCCCCACAACAATTCCGACACCCAGAGCCTTTCTTTTAATAGCACATCGTCCATCCCTAACAACTTTTATTGCATATTTTCTTATATCATTAAGGAATGGCGAGGAAAGCTGCCGAAACCGATGAAACTTAACATAATTTAATCGACAAAGTAAAGCAATAATTACAGAAATGGAAAACTTAATCCTCAGTATTATTAATTTTATTCTCATTCTAATGTTAGTGAGTTACTTGTCTATCTTCTCTCCCCACCTTTTATTTGTTGCATTTATTACGGCGACGCTTAAAAGGTAACGGCCGAAATGTCGCTTGTATTCTTCTTTCTTTTTTGTCTTTTTTAATTATTTAATTATTAGAGTGAGGATGAGGATGAGGATGGGGATGAGGATTCGTAACAATAGAACAGTAGACGTTCAGTTATTAAAAATGCAATAAGCAGCTCGCGCGGTCCGATTTTACATAACGTTAGCGTACGTTGTATCCGAAACGATCTATTGAGTGTATTGTAGAGAAATTTATAATGAAGATTTAACGAAGAAAGTATTGTTTAGCCCCTACCTTTCACCACCACCACTACCCCCCCCCCTATTCGCGTATATCGACGAGCCTCGTTGTCTAGCTTGTAATTTCTCTTTGGAAGATAAAGCGGCCCAGCAGCTTTTAGCTCGTTGTCATTATTGGCGAACGTAGGGTTAATAAATTCGTAAAAATCTGATCAAAATCTCTTTAAAAAGCGGTGCCTTAGTTGGAAGGATTATTATTTTGACCGGAAGTCGTAGCCAGAGTTTGTCGCGGCCATCGTTGACTACCCGTTAGTCCCGTTAGTCCCGTTAGTCCCGTTATTCTCGCATTGGCGCATCTATTTTAAGGGCCAATGCTACTTTAAATACATTATACATGTTTAAAGTAGTACAAATGCATGGCATTTAGAAGTGGAACGTGGAGCGTGGAATAAGGAAGCCTGCTCGATCGTAGACTTGCATCACTTGAAGAGCACCGTTGTCGCACTTCGTCGGCCTTTCGATCCAATTCAATTCATTATCCACGCGATTTATCGAGTATTCGCAGGAACTGGGAAGTAATTGGTCCCGGGCTTGATCCAGGTCGACCTGGCCTGAAGCTCGAATCTTCGCAATCGCTTCGTCCCTTCGAGAACGTTTAGAAAGAAGTGAGGAGGGTAGCGCGAGTCAACGGCTCTGCGGACGGGCTCGGATTCCCCGATTCCCTGAAACGCCTCTTTTACCCAAGAACGCCTGGCTTTGAAATGCCCCAAGTCTCCCCGTTCCCAATTTCTTGTCCATTGGCCGGTTCTCCAGTTGGACAAGTGCTGCTCGAGAGGAGTCGTACAAGCCTGACCTTTTCTACTTCCGTGCTCCTCGGTACCCGGGTAACATTGTAGACGGAGAAGGCCTTTTCCTCTCGATCGATCGCCACAAATGTGATATTTTGTGACCGATTCGCAAACCATGAAATATCAAAATAGGGGGACGGGGGAGGGTGGGAGGCACAGACAGCTTTCGCTCAGTAGCTGATCGCCGACTCGGGCAGACTACGGTTGACGCTACGTTTATCGTACGACTTGGAGAAAAAGATAAGAAAGAAAGAAAGAAAGAATGAATAATAAGAAATTAGAAACGCAATTGCTTGCAATATATATATATATATATACATACACACACACACACACACACGTATTATAACACATATTATTATATTATGTAACGTTATGCGAAGACGAAATTCCTCGTGAGTAATATACAACAAATTGTATATTAAATTAATTATTCGAGCGATCGATCGATATTAATGCATTACTTATTATAAAAATATTCGAGGCTGTGGGTGTGTGTCGGTGGACGACGAATTTTATAAGAAGCCGCAAGCTTACCGCGACGATAAGCTCGTGCGTTTTAATCGATTAATTTTTTTTCTCTCTCTCTCTTTTTATTTTTTTTTTTTTTATTTTTTTATTTTTTTTTTCATTCCTTTCAATATAAGAGTCCTGTATATGGAATAAAGGCGGCGGCGGTGGCGGCGGGCGGCGGTGGCGGCGGCAACGGAGGAAATGATATCGCGAGCGCGATAAATTCATTTATTTTATCCAAAGAGGCACCGTTACTCCGTACTCGCCTCGGATCGCTACGTATCGCTTACGATCTGATAGTATTAATTAAAATGGCGGGCGGCGTATCGCAAAACGGTCGACGCGACAAGAGACGAGAAGGAAAACAAAAGCATTGGGAGGGGCATTGGGTCCGAATAAAAATCTTAATCTTAAAGCTCGCTTTTATTATTTCGCAATGCCATCCTTGATATCTATTATTTGTCTTCGCTTTATGGTTATCGAAATATAGTTGCTCATACTTGGTAATCATTGCTGCTGTTCATTCTAGTGAATACGTGAATAATTGAAATAATTACTTATCGATGAAACGATCAATTATTTCCGCGAATCAGAATATTGTTTTTTTTTTATTTCAATCGTACGGAATACTTTATGTATTTTATTTTGCTCAATACCCGTGTAGTTATTAGCGAGTATTACACTTTATTAAACATGCCAACGCCATAACACCAATTACTCAAACTTGAGGTTTTACTCGTTACTTACATTAGATATTATATGCGCTGAATAATTATATTCGGACGTTAAAGTAATTCGACAAGTAATACGAGCTCTCATCTAATGGATTTTAATAAAATCTATGCTTAACTGAAATAGCGCGTGGCCACGGTATTTACTTGAAAAGAATAACAACAACAACAACAACAACAACAACAACAACATCAACAAGAACAATGCACGTACGAATATTTTTCTAAGGTTGATCAGCGTTAGAATTCTATTATCGGTCAGATGCGCCAGATAAATATTGAATTGAAATCGGCACCGATGAAACGACGAGGCGTTATCAATGAATGTTTACCAAGTATGACCGTCTTATAAAATACTCTTTAGCGAAAAGCAAAGAAATATACTAAGCAGGCTGGGACTTATTATATGTCGCGTTAATAATGTTACAGGGCAAACACGAGAAATATTTAAAGTGAAAGATGGCACGTTTTGTACATTGCGAGGGAGTTACGTAATGTTATGTCGGGCCGGGGAGCGCGTGGATTGCGTAATCGTCGTAAAGTCGAGGCTCCCCTCAAATGCAAAAAAAAAAAAAAAAAAAAAAAAAAAGACGATAAGAATTCGGGAGGATGCAGCGACCGAGCGGTTTAAAGGCCCCCCCCGCGGGGCTTTACGAACCTACAAATTATCATTATAGTCGATTTTATTATCAAGTGACGTAAAAATTCTAAAGGCTTATGTTTAAGTTGAGATTGTTAGTGCGAGCGAATGTAATAGGATCGTGTTAATCGCGACAAAGCGTCAAACGCCGATGTCTATCAAGAGTTTACACAAGTTTTTTACTCGTGACGTAGTAGCGCGACGATAAGAAGCTTCTGACGAGATTTAAAAAAAAAAAAAATAAATAAATAAATAAATAAATAAAAAAAAAGCGGGGGAGGGAAACGAATAATAAAAGAGGTTAGGATGACGTGCACCAAATTATTATGTATAATACGAGGGCGGGTTCTATAGGTTTAGGAATGAAAAGTTCTATTCATCAAAAGTGGGGGGTGCATTGGGGTTTTTTTTTTTTTTTTTTTTTTCTCTTCAATGCAAGTTTCACAGCTTCAGGAGCGAATTTTCATATAAACAACAAATGCTTGTTGGCGTTTCCCAAGCCAATGCATTTCGTTTCGCTTCGCGTCGTCGCTGTTTTTTCTCGTCAATCCGATATCTAAGAGAAAATAATAGGGCGACGAGGTCGATAGGGAAAAGAGGGGCGGGAGGGAGGGGTGGAATAGAATTTATAGATGTGTGCGAGGCTTCCCAAAGTGGACACTATGCATAGAGAATTAATCGTAATAGGCGGTAAGGTTTAACGATATAATTATAAAGTCCGTAATAGGATAAGGATGAGGATCTTCATGTCTTTTGACTGACCTTGAGATTTTTGTATGTACTTTTTCCTTTTCTATTTTCTAAACAGCATTTATAATTTTCTACAAAAGACTGCTTATACTCATGTACAGTAGCGGACGGAGGCTGAGCTCCGTAGCGAACGAGCATAAAGAAAATGTTTCAAGTACCGGGAATATTTTGTAATTCTTATGGTCCATAAGATTCCAAGAGTCATGGAGCATTGGGAGGAGGAGCCAATGCTCGGACTATGAATTATTATTGTTACGATTATTATAGAATACGATTAGAATCGAGGGAGAGCTCGCCTCACCTAACAGGATTTACGTAATTCGAGTATTCAAAAAACAAAACAAAACAAAACAAAACAAAACAAAATAGAAAGAAAGAAAGAAAGAAAGAAAGAAAAAAAAGAAGAAAAGATGATTATTGTTAACGTTAGCAAAGAACTGAAATCTCTCTTCCAGCGGTTCACCTAAAGTCTATATAATATAACACATAATGACTGCTACCGAATTTTCAATGTCGTAGTTCACTTGTTGGAGATAAATATTGTTTCGCGATCGGATATCCGTGACATCGTACTCTCACTGCGTAATCCCACCATTATTCATTGTATAATGACACTACGTGTACAGGCAATTCGATGGCGCGTATCGAGCTCCGATTAGTTGTTAAAGGCGAATTTTTTATACGTAACCTCATACTTTTTACTATGTATTTACAAAGTGTATTTACATTAGTGCATGTAGCGAACCTCGAACTGAAACATTTTAAACTTTAAATCATCGTAATAAATAATAATAATAAAAGAAAAAAGAAGCAAGAACAAGAACGTTATAACTATCATTATTATTATTGTTATTGTTACTGTTATTGTTATTATTATTCGTTATTATTCGTTGTTGTTGTTATTATTGTTACCATTATTATTATTACTATTATTACTATTATTGTTACCATTATTATTACTTTTATTATTATTATTACTACTACTACTATTATTATTATTATTACACTGATAATAGTAGTGATGGTAATGGTAATGGTAATGCTAGTTACGGGAGTAATGATAATATTAATATTAATAAGGATAAGAGTAATAACAACAATACACATATAGCTAGATATAATAATAATAAACGGTCGCGATAAGAAAAGAAAACATGCCGAAATATTATCTTCCCCCTATTCTTTTTTTTTTTTTTTTTTTTCATTACATTTATTTTTTATTATAATTAATTTTTTAATATATATATATACTTTGAAACACGTGTATATACAATACGCATATTATTTTCGGATAAAAACTGTGATTACTTCGAATCTCGTAGAGATTTATGGTCCGAACGAACATTCCGCGTAGATAGATGGTGGCTTTCAAAGCCAGCCGCGTCTTGTCCTTCTCGTATAAAGCCATCACGACTAAAAATTCCGTTGGAGGCATAAGCCTATTAGAAGATTGCTGGGACACTTAGGGCAGAGGAGCGGGAGGGTAAGGTAGGGAGGCGTCGGTAGATTACGGACGACGACGACCCTTATCGAGCCTCTTCCTCCCCATTCGAAACACGTGCTGCAATCTTCGAATGTAGTCATTCTCACCCACACACTGTAAATTCCTCTGTTCATGACCATACCGTCGTTATTGTATGATATACTTAGACCTCTACGACTCTTACGAGTGGCATGGCTTCATTGACATGCCGAGCACGGATTTTAATAATTTAGATTTTCGCCGGAAACGGATGTTTTTAATTTTTTTTTTTTTTTTTTTTTGTTTTTTTTTGTTTCTCATAATTGACGAATCAACAGACAGTTACGGAAATTAATGATGTATTTACTATATGATATTTATACCTTGTTTTCACTGCGAGATTAAGAAGCTTTTATTTATAAATCTTATCGACGGCGTACGACAAACAAAAATCTTCATTTGTTTTTATTTTCTTATATATATATTTTGTTTACTGTTTATAAAAGATTTATAATATTATATATTGTGCGATATATGATATGATATAGTAATTTTTGGAACGATCCCACGAGGATCTAAAAAAAAAAAATAAAATAATAATAATAAATAAATAAATAAATAAATAAAAAATAAACAAAACGATTCATTCTTCGAGAATGGAGTTGGCACGTGGGTCGATCCGACCGATTGGTTTTTAAAAGGCAATTGAAAATCATAATTACATAGATAATATATCTGTATGCAACACCATTGACACGTATAATGGATAAAAGCAAAGGTTGTTTCCTCTACAACAAATAGATATTATTTACATTGGAAAGAGTAGTATTAGTAGTATTTGAAGGGAAGGTAGGTGAGCGTGTAATTTGTATACACGTGTAGAGGCGCGCCACTACAGTCACACGATCACAATGTTAGGCAGGCGCTCGAGTCCATAACGACGCTGCAGGGGCGGGAAGGGGGGAGGCGGTCGCGAATTTAGTCCTAATGCAAAATGTACGGAGATATATATATATATATATATATTATTTGTGTTTAAGCATACGTGGTGCGCCAATTTATCAATGACCTGCGTTGTTAATGATAAAGCGAAACGACAGAGAAGAGAAGCGATGGCGCTTATGAACTCGGCGCACCCCTCATCGCAGTTATGTAATTTTTGTATAAAATATGAAAAGAATAAATCTAATGGCGTATAAAAGAAGCTTCGTATTAATACACACGAATGTCAAGAGCCTATGCATTTACATAAGTAATAACTTCCGTTAAATCGCACCCGACGTACTTTACTTTGCAAGCAAAAATAAATAAAATAAAAAATAAATAAAGGAAAAAACAATGAAAAAAAAAAAAAAAAAAAAAACGTAGAATAAATGGGAAAGAAAGGGGGGTGGGGTGGGTGGGGGGAAATAAATAGAAAGTTTAGCGTGTATTGTGTATAGTAAAGACTAAATAAAGACGAGTTGCGGCTCCGCAAATAAGCCTTGTAACGAATGAAAATCTCTTGAAACGCCCATCGATCGCTATAGCCGTTAATAATCGAGTAGATTAAGCATACATACGTGCATACATAGCCACGTAGGGGCAGGGCAATTACATTAAAATAAAAGAAGCACCTCGTCTAACGTAAGTTTACTATTATTTAATTAAGGATAAAGCACGTTGGAACACAATGGAGACAATGGTGATGATGCGAGTAAGTAAATGTTACGATTCGCCTCACGATAGACAGAGATGCACTATTAAAAGTTTTGCGTAAAATCTGGATTTTGTGTATGGCCCTATTTATATTCATTTTACAATAAAATACAAGCATGCGCATGCTAGCTAAAGGGCAGTGGGTGACTTCAGTTATCGATGTACTTAGTACTACTGTACTCCTTCGTAATATATTTCAGGAAGGATACGTCGAGTTTTCAACGTAATTGAATATCGGGAGGATAATCGATCAATTTTTTCTTTTATTTTCCTTCTCTCTAAACAATCAATTTTATCGAATACGATCGAAAAAGCTTAATCTGCGATTTTCAGCCGAGGCGAATAAAGTATATATGGACACGTATTCTAAAGTAACAGCGAGGATAATTGGGAGTTAATAGCTAATGAAAATATTAATTAAGTATTCGTAGCTTTATAATTATAATAAATATTTGAGGAATTTGAAATGACATTAAAACTTTACAGAACGTTTAAAAGACTGTACATTCAATTTAAAAAATTAAATTTTTAAAATACGTTTTTCATAAACGAACGACGTTGACCTAATAAGTATATTATAAAAATATTATAGTCAAGGCACACATGATAATAAGTTACGTAATTCTCTTTGCTGTTAAACATGTATATTATGTACAAATTTTAAAAATGAATTAAAATAAAAATTATTGAATATTTATATGTTTGTATAGTTTTTTTTTTTTTTTTTTTTTTTTTTTTATGTAATTTTAATTTTAATTTCAATAGTATTAATAGTTATTGTAATAAAGCACAGGCAAGTAATAGGCAATGTAATTGTCATACCGAATATCGTTTGCATTTAAAAATCTCCGTGCAACTTTTCCGGTTTTCGGGTAAAAGGTTATTGATTTACATACGAAGTATTTCACGACAAAACAATATTAATTCCTACGAATAATAGCGAATTAGCTGTTCAATCCGTTTAATCAGATGTTATTGCACACGTAAAGCTTGCCATATTTTTTTTAACCTCACTCAATCTTATTCCTAAATGAATTTTTTATTTTACTCATTACACTATAATGTTTTTATTATCCGTAATGTCTCCCGAACGAAAGAAATCATTATTCCTGCCTCTATAACAATTTCTTGCTGTTGCGTGTAATCGAACATCATTAGACAATTCGAAAGAATACATTGACTGACGGATTTTTCTTTTTTTTCTTTTTTAATATATACATATATATATATATGAAGTAACGATATAATGTTCTATAACAGTGTTATGTGCAATATACACCCCCAGATGAGTGTAAAACGAATATCTGGATTTTACGGAATACAAGATTTTTAAAGGTGTACTTACTACAAAATATAATTGAGTCGCGAGAACTCAAAAGAATAAAAGCCCTAGAAGCATTAGAAAATCCATATAATAGTACGTAAACAAGGAAGGACGATTACATTTATTTAAGAATATTTTGTAATTAAGAACACCGAGTATCTTAATTAATAATAATAATAATAATAATAATAATAACAATAATAATTAGAAGAATAATAATCTTCGAACCCCATGTTTCCGCTCCTCTGCGCCGTACACCCGGAACTAACACACCATCACGCGGAACAGTCCGTAATTGGCGACACCTTCAGACACCTTCATATCATTAATTTATCTTTCTATGGCAGGGCGACGCAAACAAGATGATATATATATAGAGAGAGAGAGAGAGAGCAAATAAATAATTATAGAAACGAGCGTAGAAACGCGTTTCTTCTCGATTGTTATTGTAAAATTCGTCTTACAAATGTGATTTGCGCTTAGTGTTGTTCTCTGTTAGCCATGAATGCAAAGTTCATAATTTTTCAAAGGGAAAGTATTTATATACAACACATTGTTTTTTATTTTCATCGCACGTTATATATATACATACATATATATATATATATATATCGAGACAAAAGACGAGTACCATATAAATATAAATATAAATACAAATACAAATACAAATATAAATATAAATACAAATATAAATAAATAAATATATAAATACAAATACGAATATAAATATAATGATTGTAAGTAAATAATAAAGATTAGTGTATACTTCAAACACGACTGAAAACTATTAAAAAGATTTAAATACGCTCACTTAAAAAGTCTTGGCTTTTATTTATCCATCCATTCTCCGTCGAACTTATTACAGAAATTTTCTACCATACATCATGATCCTCGGCATCATAAATTCCAATGGTACGTAATTTATAATTAAAAAAAATTTCATCAAAAAGGAAACCGCCGCTGCTTTTCTCCTATTAAGTTTCCTTACCTGAGCTCTAGCATTTTCAAACTTTATAAGCAATTATTCACAATGAACGTAAAGTTACATCGAGGCAATAAGTGCCGATCTATCGCAACTAATATTAACCTTAAAAGGCTTAAATTGCTTCTTTAGGGCATCGGGACAAGCAATGGACATCGTACGTTGTAATTCGATATGATAACCGAGCGTTGTAAGCTAAACAGGACTAAAACGTCCTGCTCGTCGTACCCCGAGGGTGCGTAATATTTTACACATACGTGGTAAAAAAGGGTGAAAATTTATGAATCCAAAAGATTAGGTAAAAGCGGCCGGTGGCAATGGTAAATACTCGTCTAAAGAATAAGTGCGTGACATTCGTTTGAATTCGTCATAAGGCAAAAAGATTAATTGGCGGGATATTAGATTTTTTTTTTTTTTTTTTATTCGTTTGTTAGCCAGACGCAATGACGTAAGCATTTTCGCGCGAATATTTTCAGAGAGAAAATGTCCGAGGGATTTAAGAGCTTATTGATAATGAGAGGGAAAACGCGTAAACTGTGCTTTTAATTTGGGCCAGCGGATAATACCTTCCCCGTGGAATAAAATTAATGTTTAAATTAAAGAAAGAGATTGGAGCTTGAATTGTCAATTTGCAAGTGTAAGTGGTAACGTGGGAAAGGCAGGGAGGCAGAATTTTCCGGTATCAGGCTGAAAGCAATTACCTGCGAGTTACCTCGCAATTTTATCGGAATTACAGAATACGTAGACGAGGTAGATGGGACGGGGATGGGGCCGATCGAGAGCTAACCGGATAGATTTTAAGGCCGGCATTCGCTTTGGATAGCTTACATGCAGGATTATTAACGGGGCGGGGGGGGGGGAGGGTGAAGGCTCCGTTATTAAAAAGCTCGGACTTGTACGGAAAGGTGCGGGTGGGGGGTGGGACCCATAGGTGTTTTTTACCCTGTAAACTCGCTTGCGCTTGAGGAATGTCGCGAGCGGAGCCGGGATAAGAGATAGGATTGGGAAAGGGGCCGGAGGTGCTCTCGTGTAGGAAAATGGAAAATTTTCCTTGGAGCTGCCCCCGCGCTCGTCTCTGTGCGGACGGATTTATTTCTCATCGGCCATGCGCCCGGAAAATATTAGAAAGCTCAGTGGCTAGAGAAAGTAGATTCGCGCGAACGCGATATAAGTTTCTTCACGGGTGAAGGGGTGAGGGTGATGGGCGTGGGGACGGGGGGACGGGGGGCGGAGGGGTGAGAGAGTCGCGGGCATACATCTCGGTGAGGCGGCGGTGACGGGCGGGGGCAGCGACGTGGCGACACTTTATACGGCGTTATGGGGTCGCTCGGATGAACGTCGAGCAGCTGCGCCGGGAGATAAGAGTGACTGCTCGCCGGTCAGGATGCCCTAATTACGCGGCTCGGGCTCCCGTCATTTTTCAAGGAATCTCCCCGCGAGGAGCGAAGACGTTGCCACGGTCCGATAAATAAATAACCGGTAGAGGAATGGGAGCCGGACAAGCCCCCGGCGCATCTGCGTCAATCTCCTCCCGAGCTCCGGGTCGTCCGCATCGGCCGCATCCGCGTCCTTACGAAGTTAAGCGCTTAAGCGGGGCTAAGCCGTATAATGGGGCGCCGATTGGCAGCTGCTCCGCGAGCGAGTCTTCCGCACGAACGAGCCCATTCGCAGGCTGGCAAGTGCGTGGAAAGCTCGTCGGTGCCACCCGATTTATCAAGCCGGCCCGGGCTTGCCGGCTCCTCTCCCGTAGCACCGAGGCGCGAGCCCAGTACGACGCGAGCCGTCGGCATGGCCGAGACCAAGTCGCCGAGGCGTCTCAAGGACGAGCTCCGGGCCGTAATTGGCAGGCTCGAGGCCCTGCCCCTGGGCTCGCGGCCCCGCTCCCTCAAGCTCCTACGTCAGTACCTGAGGCTCCGCGGGACCAGGCTCAGATCGAAGCTACGGTCCCGGCTCCTCGTGCTCCTGGGGATCTTGGCCGTCTGCCTCGTCTTCTACGTGGCCACGGATTACGCGACCGGCCTTCGATACGAGAGAGTGAGTTAGTTATTAGCAAGAATTAGCAAGCCCTCGGCTCCTCGGCTAACGCTAACCGTCTTCTGCCCGTCCCCTCTCCTCTTTGCTCAGTGTCTGATCGAGCAGCCGAACTTTGCCCGGCAGATCTTCCGGCCCGCGGAGGACTGCTCCCTGTGCCGGGACGTCAAGCGCATCGAGAAGATATCCAAGGTCGAGCCGCAGCTCTTCGAGGAACGGTAACCGTTACAGTCTCGTCGATCTCTTTGGATCTCTTTGGCTGCCCCCCCACCAACCAACACCACCACCAACCCACCAACCCGACCCACCAACCCTCCAACCAACCCGACCCAACCCACCAAACCCTCCAACCAACCGACCCAACCCTCCAACCCAGCTTCCACGCGGCGAATAAATGAACCGAAATCGGGCAAACTTTTACTAGGTACGCGTACTCGGGGCGGCCGGTCGTCGTGAGCGACGCCACCAGCCACTGGTCGGCCATGCGAGTCTTCTCCTACGGCTTCCTCAAGGAGCTCTATCAGGGACGAGAGGCCGATTGCCAATTCTTCCCCTATAAGACGGAGTTCCGAAGCCTGCAGGAGGTATTCAACATGAGCGAGGGTCGCGCCCTCCTGCAGGCCGGCACCGAGCCCTGGTACGTCGGATGGTTAGTAGCATTATTGTTCAAACGTAGATCGTAAGAGTCGAGCATCTCGCCGTGAGATGTCCTGACGGCTCCTCACTCGAGCCGAATTTCTCTATCCGATTGTCCGTGTCAAGGAGCAACTGCGACCCGGTCATCGGCACGATCTTACGAAGGCATTATCAGAGACCGTACTTCCTGCCGGACACGGCCGAGAGCGAGAAGACCGATTGGATATTCATGGGGAGTCCTGGTTACGGAGCCCCGATGCACGTGAGTCACCTCCCTCAGTATCGAACTTTATCGTCTGCCCTCCTGACCTGACCTTACCTGACCTTACCTCTTCTCTTCTTACTAATATAATACCTCTTGTTCCTAACATTATTCTCCTCGTAACGCCCGCGAATCAAGATCGACGACGTCGAGTATCCGTCCTGGCAGGCTCAGATTCGCGGCCACAAGACATGGATTCTGGAACCACCTCGGGAATGCCATTACAGCTGCAGCCGTATCGAGGTCACCGTCCACCCCGGCGAAATAAGTATTTACTCTCTCTCTCTCTCTCTCCTCTCTCTCTCTGTCACTGCTCTCTTACGTCTGCTTACGTTGCAGTTGTCCTGGACACTAACAAATGGTATCATCAGACGCTCATAGTATCCGATGACATAAGTATAACCATAGGGGCGGAGTACGATTGAAGATTACGCCTCTCATAAAAGTATTGTTAATTCATATCCAGATCCTTTAATTATACTTTCCAGTACAAATCGCAAAGTATATCGCGAGTTAAAAATTTCATTGACGTCATTCAAGAAGAATCGCAAACACCTCAACCACTACCTTGGATTATGCAATCACGTGTATCTACAATAATATACTGTATTAATGATTACTGTTATACGAATAAATGGAGATTTTAATTAAAAACTTACCCGCTTCGTTGCCGTAGTATTTATAAAAACGACTGGTAATTTGCACGCGTTTTTTAGTTAATCAAGGGAATTCCACTGACGAAATCGAGAATTTCCAACTTCCAATCGACAACTCGGTAAAAAGCCCATATAAAATAAATAGGATTCCCTAATATTATTTCGGCCCTTCGCTCCCCAGGGGCGGGATTGATAATTTATAAAATATCGAACGGGCTCAAAAGTTATTAATAAAATTTAAAATGCCGTGCATTGTTAATGTAGCGGAGCCATTTCTTAATTTAACCCCACTGACTTACGTGTTTTTGATCAATTTTCTGCTGGAAACTCCTTTCATTGAATAATTAATATAATCGATAGTAACTAACTGAGCATTCTCACTCGTTTCATATGATTGTATTTCTATGTAAATGAATTTCCCTTTATACGTACATTATGAATTTGAAAAATATCTCTGAATACCATACGTTAGATTGTCACAGGTAATAAATAATAATAATAACGTTTTGTGTCAGGAAACACAAAACGAAAAAGTGTCTTAAATCCATCTCTATTCAATAAAACCCAAAACAATGTGGAAAACAATATTTTATCTCATAACATTAATTAACAACATTTGGATAAATCATACCGACAATTGCAATTCTTTATATTTTCTGGCTACTGACATCCAATAAAATCTAATAAAGTCTAATGCGCTCGATTTTCTTTGAAAATTCTACAATTGAACAATTATTTTATTTTATTCCCCATGCACATCCACGAACGCAGTAATTTATTAATATTTCGGCTGAAGTGTATACTTATCATAAATATCTGATATTTTCGAATTAAGTGGCCCGAACACTTAAAGGAAATGCCATTTCATGAGCCATTAAAGGCCATCGTTGATATTATTTTTCCGTCACGACTCACTAATACATAATACATTTATGTTGATTTATTAATCTATAGAATTTTTTATAACAATAGTAGCGATTGAAATATCCTACGATCGCACAATCATTACAATTTATTCACCTTTTCAAACATTTAATAGAAAATATAATTTTTAATTTGAGAGAATATTACATATTAAATGATATTTAATGGATTTAAATAATGCAAACGCTACAGTATTAAATAATAAAGTGTGACGTTCTTGTTTATATATTCTAACCAACATACCAAATAATTGTTATTGCTCTTTGTATTTTTACAATTTCGTATTGCACCGACGTAATTAATCCTAAAATTTCTTCTGCATTCTAATTAATAGCTTCGAATATGCATTACATTTTATAAATAATATTAAAATATAATTTCAAGTTATAGAATAATACGAATAACTGTAGTTATGAAACAGTTTTATAAATTTCTGAGTAGTTACCACGAGGAGGAAGCCCTGTAGTCAAATTTAGAGGGAGATTTAAGAGGAAAATTCTGGTTCGACAAACGTATTCTTAATTTAATCTGCCGATTTTAAAATTCAATTCAAACTTCCATTAGTTTTCTTTTTTGTATTTTTTATTTTATCGAATTATAAGCAAATGAAAGGAGAATCGTCAAAGAAATTCACCCATCACCAAATACGTATATATTGTATATATGTATATAAATTTTAAGTAATATTGGCACTACCCTTTAATAATTACAATTACTTATCACTAAAATATACTCTATAAAAATAATATTAGACATTGTAAAAGCATATAATGAAATGCAGAGTGAAATGTGTCATTTTAAGTCATATAACGATCTTATACGAAATATTAATTGGTACTTTTGTAAAACAGTTTCAGTATTGTTGATGAGTATACACGTGTGCGCGTACGTGTATTAATGAAACGATGATACATCACCCGGTATTAATAATTTTCATTTGACTATTCCTATTTTATGTGTCATACAGATAAATCGTTTCACTATGTTCAAACTCAACGTATTATTAGTAATTCATGAATTTTTGTTATTCATCGCTTATTTGCCTTTCTTAAATAGAAAAAAAGCTCACTCGTTCGATTTCCTTAACTAAAGCCTCTCATAAAATTCAATAACTATTGAATTCAAGATCCTAAGTATTTCATGTATTATATTAAAATATATATATATATATAACGAAACCGTTAAATTTTTTAAAGATAATATTTTTTCATAACGATTTCGCCTTAATATTTCTGATTGCATAAAAATAAAACGAAACAAAAATACAAATACAAGCGGATGTAAAAAATGTTGCCGAATAAACAAACTGCATTTAATTTAAGCCAATCTGCGTCAGCCTCCGATTCGAATCAACTTTTTATTCAATGTGTGCAATGATTTTGAAATATTGTACCGGAGACGTGAAAATCACGTAGATTTGAACGACAAAGTCAGCATGTATGTGTGTTGTTGTTGTTGTTGTTGTTGTTGTTGTTGTTATTATTATTAATAATAATGGATATGGAACGGGTTATATTAATATATTAAATGTATCGATTAGGTAAGTTTAAAATGCTGCTATTCGGGGAAAAATATTATGAATACCCGTATACAGTTGTTGACGTTAATCGGGACGTAACGTGATTACGGCGATGGGAGCGATAAGGGGCTGGCCGAGGGCAATGCGATAACGCGCGCGGTCGGGCGTACACGTGAAAAAGTCGCGAAAATCGGCGGGCGGAACTGCGCGGGTGGGAGTAGAGCGCCATCTCGGGCCGTGTCGGGGAGTATGCTGGAACTAGGGGTCGGAGCAGAGATGTCGCGGTCCTCGAGGCCGAGGCTCGTAGCGATCGGCGGTGGTAAGTCGCGGTACGAGTGAGGACCAGTGCCGTAAGATGGCGCTGGCCACGAGCGGGACCAGTCAGGTCCGTTAAAAATTGGAATTCGAAATACTTTCTGGGTTCGCCGTAGATCTTGGGCCGTCCGCGGGAGGTCCCACGGGAGAACGTAAAAATCTGCTGGCCGTCGGGCCATGCTCGGGAGTACGTCCCTCGAGATAGTGGAGTGGTCCTCGTTCCGGTCGGCGGAGGTGGGGTCGGGTGCGGGGAGGGCGGAGGCCGGGGGCGTAAAACCAAGACCCGTTGTCGCATTGTCGCTCGCGTATCCGTGTAATTAAGGGGCCGAGGCGCGCCGTTGTCGGTGTGGGTGGGGGCGGAGGCGGCGGGAGGGTATACGTCGGGGTTATTGGTCGTGAGGACGGCAGCCCCTCATGCAGATGGCACGAGGTCGCACCTGGCGGCAGGTGAGCCCTGCCGTGGGGCAGCTCCATTAGGCTCTCTCCGCTGTCTATGCGCCTCTCTCCCTCCCCCCCCTCTCGTCCCGCGATCCGGTACCCTAGCGAAGGAAGCATGTGTCGCCGTTCCCGGTCGCGGACTCTGGCTCGAACTACCGCTACCCCTGCTGCTGCTCCTACTGCTCCTGCTGCTGCTGCTGCTCCTGCTGCTCCTGCTGCTGCTGCTGCAACTACTGATTGATGCTTCTCCCGTAAAGTAAGGGACCGCTGGATTAAAGTCGCTACGTCATTCGGCCTGCGCGTCTCGGAACCTCGCCGACGACGTGCACGCGCTATACCCCCGGGAGCTCTTACCTCGGACCTCGTGGCCTTGGCGAGTTATAACTTGCTCTCGGGCTACGACTACGGAACGCCATGTCCTTTGTGTGAATTATTCACGGAGTACGTGGAGGAGTACATGTTCCCGAATAACGTATACTTTTGAGGCGACCGCACGCGTACTCTCCCTATAATTACAAGTTCTTCTTGCCAATCCGAGAGCTGCTATAATTATTGTATAAGAACTTTGTATGCAGCTCTTTGGAATGCCGGCCTTCGTAATGCCCTCCCTACCCCTACCCCTACCCCTGCACGCCAATCGATAGGATCGATACTAATTTTCGACAATGTTTAAAAGCGGTCGAACGAGATTGCAGGTAAAAATAAAAAAAAAAAAAAACAACAACAACAACAACGACAACGACAACAATAAAAAAACAATAAAAAAACAAAAAAAATAAACGAAGAACGTCGCAAGCCCGAGAAATTAGCCAATGGGGCGATAATGTTCGACGGATGCGAATCGCCGGTTCATCTGCACATTTTCATTTTTCATATTGTTAATATATTCCG
The DNA here is from genome assembly GCA_018883505.1 of Ceratosolen fusciceps. NCBI lineage: Eukaryota > Metazoa > Arthropoda > Insecta > Hymenoptera > Agaonidae > Ceratosolen > Ceratosolen fusciceps. Next base: position 11,566,080 of record RCIC01000002.1, on the reverse strand, counting down.
TTCTTTTGTCCTTTGCCGCTCTTAGCTGAAGGCCTAGCATTTCATATCGGATGTCGAGGTATAAGCGCCGATTCCGTGGGTAAGGCTCGCACTTCCTTCGAATCCTCGCAACTCGTATTCTTGTGAAGTCCCATTTTAAATTTTATTCGCGCATTGCATTTTAAATGCTTTGAAATGCCTGTCCGTTAAGATTTTTCGGCAGTCGATGTTGCAAGAGTGGATAATAGAAAAATCGCATTGAAATAATCCGAGTCCGGGGGTGGCTTTAACTGGAATCCCGGCTATTCCATCATTAAATGTTATAATATTGCTATTTAAGCGGACGGCTTGCGACCTTCTGCTTAATGAAGCCGTGTTTTAAATTCCCATGACAAAAGGTCGTCCCCAAGTGGCATGCATCGGCTTTGCATTTTAATTGACTTTCACGCGTTAGGCATACGTAAGGAAATTATAAAAATACGCCCGGCACCCGAGCCAGCTAAACGCACGAAAATCCAATGGTGAATTTTCCTTATAATAAGGAAAAGTGTATGAAATGCTGCACGAGCATTGTCGCGATGATTTTTAATCTCCCGAAACACTCGAATACGACAAAGACATACAAATGCGAACCGACAATTGTTTCCAAGTATTTCTTCAGCCGACCGCCAACAAAAGCTTTGAACTAATTTTAACTTGCATTATACAAGCCTGCCCCTTAGAAAAAGAGTAATAACAACAATATACGTGACTTTCATAAATACCTTTTAACATTTACATTTATTTTACAAGCGCACGACTCGGACGGGTCTTGGATTCCCGCGCATTCTAACAAGCACGACGTTTCATTAATTAGAAAAATTTAAGGAAAACCCCATTTATAAGCAATATTTTCTTTAAAGGCAAGTCTTTTCTTTCTTTCCTTCCTTCTTTCTTTCATTCTTTCTTTCTTTATTTCCTTCTTCGTAAGTATCGTAAGTATCGTAAGTATCGTAAGTATCGCCCCGTTATTATTACGAGAAATTATTAAGAAATACGGAAAACGGGCCCTGCTTTTTTATATTGCTTTATATACGATTTTCATAAGTTTTCTTTCGTATTTTCTTCTAAAGTATGCGTGTGGGTGGGGGGGCGTAAAAAACAATTTGCATAATTTAATAATGGCCGTCGGGTGAGCGCGCGGACGAAAGCTTAAGAGCCCCAGGCCTAAATAATTAAATCGCTCATTATGATTCATGTATAATAATGCTCGAGTAATTTAGAGAATTTTTGTTTTAAATGTACGTGCAATAATGCAATGTAATAATTCTTGTAAAATTTATCGTACCGCGGACGGGGACCGGATATTAATTATTAATAGCGAATGAATTTGCATCGAATGTTATTCGCCGGGATATTTTGCGAATTGGCGTAACGCGAAAGGCGCTTAGAAGATTAACCAGGCCTTTCAAAATTCCAAATTCCGCGAGGGTATTACTTCGTCGGGAGCTAAATTGAGCCTATTTTTATAATTATGAGATTTCCGTCAGGCATTAGTCGAATTCCAACTTTTATAACGATAGTTATAATATAGCGCGCGGCCTTTAAATAATGAATCGAGGAAATACGTGAAAAGTCGCGGGATGCCGCGGGGTCAGGTTCGGCGGGAGGGGCCGGGGTACGGCGTTGGCTTTGCCGTGCCGCACGTAATTATTCTTATTTCTGTCGTAAATATTTGATTCCCACCGGGAGGTATTAGAGATTCGGAATATTTGATTCTATAAAAATGAAAATTAAGCGTTTCGCCGCCGCCACGGTGGGGGTGGGGGTGGGAAGGGGGCGCTGGGATGGAAGAGCGAAGAAGTGCGCGGCTCGCACCTACATGTCGCGAGTATAACAACATAATTATAGATATTGATTTCTGAAGAAAGCGAGACTGAACGAGGTTACTCGCGGCGCAGGGACGAGCCGCACATCGTCTGATTGAACAGGTTGCAGTCCACGCTTCGACCTCCTAGCCCGGCACCCTCTATTATTATCAATCATCATCGTCCTGGTCGTCCTCGTCGTCTTCATCATCATCATTATTGTAGCAATAATTATAATTAGGACAAGAACAATAACAATAACAACAATAATAAAAATAATAATAAGGGTAGTAGCGATGAGCTGTCGCCGTCCTTAGCGGTATCACGAGGATTCGGAAAACTAGGCCGTGTCACGACCATTAAGGAATCCGCAGTCCAGGAGGCGGGCTTACGTAGACGGGCAGGGAGTGAAATTGGTCTCTCTGGGAGCTAAGCTAACGTCCGCGAGTGCCGGACGTAATATAGAGTGTACGAAGCTAAGGATCTTGCAATAGTCCCAATTCCAACGAGGTAATCCCTCGAAGGGTTTAAAAACATACAGTCGTACGCACACAAGCGGAAAGCAAGTGGCCGGCAGGAGTGAGTGTTTTTGTTGGCTCGTCAATCTCGATTCACGTTGTGTCTCGTCGTCACGCGCCATCCGCACGCGTCGACCGGCGCACTTTTCATCGATTCGGACGCGATCTACGTTAGCCCCCCCCCCCAACTCCTCCCTCGTAACACCCCCTCCTCCCGGCTCTATTCCACTCCACTCCACTCGGCTATCCATTGATTTTAGCAACGATTATAAAATGTATGCTCCCTAAGCTAGAACGACGCCCACGTTGCGATTTTAAAGCTCTTCCGCCCGTCCGCCCCCCCCCCTCTCTCTCTCTCCCTCGTTTGTTCAGCCGGACGGTGCGAGGGGGGGGGCGGACGGGCGTGGAGGAGGAAAGGGGGCCTTATTTGTCCGCTAAATAATTATCGACGGCAGAGTGACACGCTGCTCGCTCTCCTTCCTCCCAGGGCATAACGGGCCTAACCTCCTCACCATTTGACACAAATGTTTTTTAAGGTTATCGATGCGAGTCACATGCGCGCCTAATTCCCTTAACGGTACACCGTTTCACCGAATAAGCCTTCCTCCAACGATTATCGATACCGCTCCTCGTATAAAGTGACAATAGGGACCAGCTCGACAGGGTCGCACCCTGACAATAAGGATCTAGTACGCTCATCCAGTACGTCTTAGCCGTAAGATCGACGTTCTAACCTCTGATGCCGAGACAACTCTCGTCTTCTCGTCTACCTCATTCTTCTGTATTCTAGGAATAGGGTGTCTCGATAAGGATAAACTTCCTTATACCCCCCCCCTTACCGGCTTAGCCCAGTCACCGGACCAGTCCGTTAAATTACATAATCGGTAGTGCATTTGCCGCGTTTCAGCCCAATAACGAATGCACCCAGTCGAGGTGAGCCTGACTTTTACTTAAAATACGACGCCCTTTTTTTACTATAAGCAATAGCCAAAGTTTTTTACTTCGTTGCAGCACCTTCCTCACCTCCTGTCCCGCGTTCCTGGGACTCGTCGCCGAGGAATTGAGTGGAGAAAAATAAAATATAGTCGCTGATGGGAATACTTTTTAAACGTAGCAGGTATCCTTTAGTACCGTGCCCTGACACACATTCCAATCTCCTCCACCTCCACCTCCACCTCCACCCCCGCACGCGTCCGTTTAATACGCGCGTGTCGCGCTGTCATCCGCGCTGGTGTCCCTTTTCATTCCTTCGTTCCTTCGTTCCTTCGGTCGCCCTTCTGGCGGCCCTTCTGGAATACCTTCCTACGGCATACGTATGCCGTAGAGACGTATGCGTTACGCGCTAAATGCGCGCTACATTCAATGGGAGCGCGCGAAAATTTAGACAAGTTGGCAAAGCCTAGTTGAGCGTCGGGGTGATAGAGAGAGAGAGAGAGAGAGAGAGAGAGAGTGAGCGGGAGAGCGAGAGAGCGCGAGAGTGAGAGAGAGAGAGTGAGCGGGAGAGCGAGAGAGCGCGGGAGAGCGAGGGAGTGAGCGGGAGAGCGAGGGAGGGGTATAGGCAGACGGGAAGTTAGCGGGGCTAGGGGAAAGGGAAAGAAAAGGAAGCGGCAAGGCAGTGATTCACGCGTGAATGGATTTGGTGGCGCGAGGCGATTGACAGCTTACGAAGGCTTTCTCTTCCGTGGGCCCCAAGGCCCTTAGCGCAGCCTGACAAAAGGCCCGAGTGTCAATTCTCCCTCGCTAGCATCACGTACGCTGTAAACTTACACTCGGGGCTCTTTCCGAGTCGCCTCCGCCACGACCGCCACCCCCACCGCTACCAACACCAGAACCACCACCACCTCCGCTGACGCTGTCTCTCTCACCTACACATTGACGGGCTAGACGGCTGCGTGTGCGCGTCCACATACGTACATATCGGTCGGCACTATCGATTATTTTACTTTCATGTTGCACCTTCCCCTATCCCGAGCGTGTACGTCTACCCCCGCTACTACGCGACGGCCGACACTACCACCAACGCCGTCGACGCCGCCACCGCCGTCGCCGCCTCTTCCTTCGACGCTGGCCCTGCCTGCCGCACAGCACCCCTTGCCCACCCTCCCCGACCAACCACCGGTCCACGGAGCGACGCGACGCCACATATAGAGCGGTCGTATCGACGTTACATCGTCCCCCCGGCCCTGCCTCCCTCGGCCACCGAGTGCCGCGCCCCCACCGGACGGCACGCGACCGACCGAGAGACAACGCGGCCGACATCCTCGGGGCTGGCCGAACGAGCCCCGCCGAAACAGCCTCGCCACCCGCCCGAATCCCTTCCTCTAGCGGTTCGCGTAGCGAGAAGGGCGGCGGGAGGGTGGCTGGAGAGGGGCGGGGTGGGGGACGCCTTACGAGCATCGATCGACGGATCCCGCGGGCGGCTTTACTTCCGAAGCGTTACTTTCGGGCAGCGTCTCTCCTCGCAATTCCTTCTTCTTGACACACATACCCCGCTACCCTTACCCCCCCCTCCCTCTCCCCACCGGTCCGCATACAAATCACTCTACCGCCCTACCGCCCTACCGGCCTATCGCGCCGCTCGGCCGGGGCGCACAGTTCTCTCTCGGGGTGTTGCATGTCGAATGAACGCACATATGGGCCGCGAGCGGGAGAAGGAAAAATCGGTTCGGGAAGCCAGGGCCGACAGACAGAGACTGTGACTCGACTAGGATTCGAAGGTTCGAATAAGGGCGCACGTTATACGTATATATAGTTCGTTAGAGCGGGCATCGGGCCTGAATTATCATCGGGGCCTATGAAACATTGGCCTCACTCTCTGCCCTTTTCGTATACTAAGCTCGGCTCGGTGGTTCGGCCTATCTCAGCATATACCATATGTCTTATGCGCGCGCGCGCCGCACAATATTATCATACATTCAACGTTTTTGACGCAGTCGTAATGACTCCCGGGAACCCCCTGGCTGGCCCATCACCTTTTTTTTCCTTTATCACCATTTCCTTTGTTTTCACAATATTTCAGGAGTTATAGTAACTGCCAATGTCCTCCTCGGGCTCTTAACTACCCGAATATTGAAAGGGACTCGGAACTAACACAGCCATGGGCCACCGATAAAATTATCCTCGGATCATTAGCAACATACAACTACGCAGCTGAACATCGGCCGGATAATGTCCCTTCCGCAATTCAAAGCAACCGGTTAACAAAGCATATGTTTTTAAATTATTATTTACAAAATGCCCTTTCCGCTTCTTACGAAGCGATACGACCGATCTCCTTGAATTGCCCCCATCTATATGAATAATAAGCCGATTTGTAAAACGGTACCTCGCTCACAGTCCCTCGGAGCCTCTGAGCCTGCGGCACAACGATTTTCCATCTCCATCCTTTAAAATATTAATAATAATTCAAATGGCATTCTTCAACATCCGACTGTCTCAACGCAAACTCCGATTACAGGAGAGCCAAAAATTATCGTTCTTCGATTTTCGTGAATACTATTTCGTCCTCGAAGGACGAACGTCTTTCCGAGAGACTATTCTCTGCTTTTATCCACTACATCTTTAGTACAACGTGTTTGATCGTAAGTCCAGATGAAAGGATAATAATAAACATTTATTCAGCGATAATAATTAAGTTGAGTTTAATGGAGAAGCAAACGAGCGCGCAAACAAACAAAGAAAATGATTAAGAATAATAATAATAATAACGACGACGACGACGACGACGACGACGACGACGAGAGTAGCGACGTTGACGATGACGATGAGATGCGGAAAAAAAAATGTCGGTTTCAATTACTCGAGAACGTCCTATTTTTCTAAGCGAGAGTGTCATTAATCCAAAAGAATGTGACGCTCGCGTTTTTTCCAACATCCAATGAAATTAGGAAGGGGCATTTGTCAGTTACATGGAGTGAAAATTCCCGACTGCTTTTCACCCCAAAAATATCTAAGGTTTTACGGGCGACGGTCATCTTGCCGCGCTCACCGTATTATGAAGTGGGATCGTACAAAAAGTCTCATAAATTATTGGCTTTTGCCCAATATAAGGAATCGGGGGGAGGGTTCGACTGGAACAACTTAATACTTCGTGATCGGAAAAATCAATATTTTTAAAGGGAAGGACTACTTCGAGAAACAATGGTCGGGGCCTACGACGGCTGGGAAAACGATGTCGGCCTGAGCGCTCGTAGCCGAGGCCCGATGCTCCGAATGAATAAAGTCGTTTACGAGATCTTCCATTGATAAAGCGAATTGTATCGGTAATGTCCGGGGCTACTTGCGGAACTCGGGGAAGAAAGGAGGCTCGGTCGGCTCGAGTCACGGGGGCACGAGTAGCCAAACAACGGGTTTTATACGGACGTGATAATGGTGGCGACAGAGTGAGAGAGAGAGAGAGAGAGAGAGAGCGGAGAGAGAGAGGGAGGGGGAGAGAGGGAGGGTGGTCAAGGAAAAAAGGAAAAAAGGGGAAAAAAAGGAAAGAAAGTATGGATGACGGATAGATTGGATTTTGGTCGGCGATAGAGGAAAGCGGCGATCTCGCGGGCACCGACGGCCCCAATGATAATACACGTAGAACAGGGCTCGGCGCCCGAGCCCTCGGGGTTGATCGTCATCTGACGACATCCCTGATTCGCAGGCCTTCTACTTAAGGCGCAGGTCTACTGCCCCACCACGGCACCTTTTCCCCTCCGCAGACGTATCGAGTTCGTTAGAGATCCCATGCTGGAAATCTCCGCCCCTCGAAAAGCTCGCCCTCTCGCTCCTGCCCGTACGTTAGCTCCGTCAGCCTCGGCCCTTGCCCTTTCCCTATTCTTTCTTTCTTTATTTCTTTTTTTTTTTTTTTTTATGTATTTCTTGCTTTTTTGTCGCCTTCCAAAGCGATCTCCTCGTGTGTCCTCTGCCGTTCGCCCTCCTATGTCTTCGTCCGCGCGCGCGCGTGTGTGTGTGTGTGCGTGCGTGCGTGCGCGCGCGCCTCGAGCCACTCAGCGAGACAGGGATGAATCGAACGGTATCCCCCTCCCCGCTCCGTCGCGCCACCATTCCATACGCCGTACTAACGATCCCATCGATTTATTCTGTTCGACAATCCTCGCGCGACCCCCACCCATTCGAAGCCATGCCTCGGCTCTTGGGCCTACGGCCGCTCGAGCTCGCGGTCTTGCAAGCGTCATCCTCCAAGTCCGACCTGGGCCTGGGCTCCTCGTGCACATCTGCGACCCGTCCGTAAAGCCCCCGACGACGAGGGTTACATTGCGAGCTTACCCCTTGCATCCAACTACTCGAATGCCTCGGTGAGAGAGACAGAGAGAGAGAGATGAGAGCTAAAAGGGAAGGAGATGAGGATGGGGGGGTGTGTGCGTGCGTGCATGCGTGTGCGTGTGCGAGAAGAGAGAGAGAGAGAGAGAGAGAGACGGAGAGGGGTGGCGGGCAGGGGGACCGAAAACGGCTGCGTGCGATCTCTCCCCCAGTTGAGCTCGGGCGCCTCTCACAGCTCCATCGGCACGGATGCGCGACGAATAATCGAAGCCCTCGGTCGAAAGCCTCTCCGCCGGAGCTGACGTCACCGCGCTGACGCGGGGGTGCGCGCAAGGGGGTCGAGCTTGCGCACGGGGGGGGTCCTTTAACCGAGAGTCCTGCTCCTCGCTAGAGTCGCGTCTTCTCGTCCGCGCGCGTAGTCTCGCGTGAAAGCGTCCCGCTACAAAGTTTTCCTCGTTGTTGATAAGGACCCAATAACTGGCCGATAAGACCCCGAGGTGCCGTCCATCAGTAGCCGTAATTCATCGTAGCTCTCGTGCATTCGAAGCCGCCCGCCGAGCTTCTCGCGCGCCGTACGAAGCCCAAGGCCGCCGGCTCCGATAGCCATTGATTCGCTTATCGACGCGCTCGCGCTCCCACCCTCCCGTAGCGAGGGGGTGCGCTCCTACCCCGCTCTCCGTGCTCAGGGGGATGGATGCGCCGCAGTCTCGGACATCGATCGGGCCATTGGATAATCAAGGCCCAGCACACTAATAGTACATCAATGGGAAGCCGAGATAGTCTTCAGACTTTGGGAGAACGCGCCAGCCTCCAGTGATTATCGATTGACTTATCGGTGCCTAAGAGGCCCGCATCTCCGCGCGATGGCCACCCCCCACGAGTTTCGAAATCGATCCCAGCATTGATCCGCAGGACGACCTCAACTCGCCTCCCGCCCACCCGAGGACGCTCTTATCCTCGGCTGGAACGTCAAGTCCGCGGCAGCGGTCACGAGGCACCGGGAAATCGATAGCTCGGCCCTCGATGCGAGCTCGCTGAGCGCCGGCGCACGTGCGCGCACCTGGAGACGCGGCTGCTCGAGCCCCTTCCCCATAAACGGCGGCCATGGCCGCCTGAATTCGCGCGTCGGCGCACATGGACAGTCTGGACGAGGGGCCCGCGCCTCGGCGGCTGCGAGGCCTCAGCGCCGGCGCGTCACTCACCAGTGGGGGGAGTGCCACTGTCAAGTCGGCGCAGCAGCAGCAGCAGCACCACCACCACCACCACCACCACCACCACCACCAACAGCAGCAGCAGCAGCAGCAGCAGCAGCAGCACGACCACCACCACCACCAGCAACACACCACCACCACCACCAACAGCAGCAGCAGCAGCAGCAGCAGCACCACCACCAGCAACCACCACCACCACCACCACCAGCAGCAGCAGCAGCAGCAGCAGCAGCAGCAGCAGAGGCCGCAGCAACAAACGCCGCTCCGGCACTCGCAGCAGCAGCAGCAGCGGCGGGAGCAGCAGCAGCAACAACAGCAGCAGGAACAACAACAACAGCAGCAGCAGCAACAACATCAACAACAACAGCAGCACGAGGCGGCTGGCAGTGGAGGGGCCGAGGTTATGTCAGGCTCGTCGGCCTCCCAGAGTCCCGACATCGCCTGCGCTAGCCTCCCCCTGGAGTTACTCGCGGCCGGCGCCCTCGCTGCTGTAAAGGAGGAGGCGCGCGCCGAGGGGGAGCGCGAGCGCGGCGCCTCCGTCATCGTGCCGGCCCACGAGTGTGACGCAGACTCGCGCGACGCCCACGAAGAGGAGCACGAGCTGCTCTCGACGGGCAAACTCTCGCCGACGTCCGGTATATCCGTCAGTGTCGCCAGTATGATCGACGCGACGGACTTCCGGGCGATGCAGCCGGAGCCGACCTACCAGACCCTGACCTCCGTCGCCGAGAGGATGTCGCCACCGGGGTTCAGTCCAGGTTCGAGCTACGCGACGTTGACGCCCCTGCAGCCTCTGCCGCCGATATCGACGATGAGCGACAAGTTCGCGTACGGGGGTCACGCGGTAGCCGGATCCGGTGGTTGTGGGACCGGCTCTGGGGCGGGATCCGCTGGTGGTGTCACCGGAAGCTTCGCCGTCATGCAAAACAACGGCCTCGGTGGCATCGGGCTCGGTGGTATCGCCGGCTCGCCCTACGCCTACGACAAGCTACCCTCCATGGGCATGTCGCCCCCGCACAATTATCCTTCCCCGGGGGAAGGCCTACAGCCTTCGCCCCTGTCGCCCCAGAGCGCCTACAGCCGGAGCGCCCTTAACTCGCCCCATAAGTCCGCGAGTCCGCACTACGAGCCGGCGTTCTTACCCCGGCTGCAGCAGAGTCCCCAGGCCCTGAGTCCTCCGTCACCGACGGTAGGAAGCCAACCCCAGGGCTTTGCCCACCACTCGCACTCACCGCCTACGCTCTCGGGCCCAGGCTCGCCACCGCCCTCGTCGCTGCAACAGCATCAACAGCACGGACAGCATCAGCAGCAGCAGCAGCAACAGCAACAGCAGCAGCAGCAGCAGCAACAGCAGCAGCAGCAGCAGCAGCAACAACAGCAACACGCACAGCACACGTCGGTGCTGATGAAGACTGGGCCCGCGGCACCTGGAGCCGCCGAGGTCGAGGAGATCAACACGAAGGAGCTGGCCCAGCGCATCAGCGCCGAGCTCAAGAGGTACAGCATACCCCAGGCGATATTCGCACAGAGGGTGCTCTGCCGGAGCCAGGGCACCCTGAGCGATCTGCTGCGCAACCCGAAGCCCTGGTCGAAGCTCAAGAGCGGCCGGGAGACCTTCCGACGTATGTGGAAGTGGCTGCAGGAGCCCGAGTTCCAGAGGATGTCGGCCCTCAGGCTCGCAGGTTAGTCGTCTCGGCCTCTTACGCTCCGGCCAGCCCAACAACCGCCCCGAACAGCCCACAATTATACCAGCCACCTCTTTCTCGCACTCATACACCTCTTTCTTTTATTCTCGTGCGACGGTAGTCAAGTCGCTGGCGCGCGATCGAGGTCGTCCCGGAGTTCCCTCCGAGCCACCACCGTCAACCACCCGCCCCTCGTGATACCCACCCGTTCCTCGTCCCGACCATCGCCGTCCCCCGTCCCGCACCAAAGACCCACCTAAGCATAAGCAGCGACGGGGATAAGGATGTCGAGGGCGGCTCGAGGAGACAAGCACGGCCTCGAGCCATCCGAAAGCCCAGTCTGGCACACATCCTAGCATCTAGCCCAGAATCTAGCCCAGTATCTAACCCAGCATCTTACCTAGTATCTAACCCAGCGTCTAGCCGAGCAGCCCGACCAGGAGTTCGCCATGGTTCGATAGTCGGACCACGCGCACACGTGCTTCCCACGTGGAGAGGCGTTCCCTTCCATATCATTCAGAGATAGACGCGCGAAATAACACTTTTCGAATTCAACATCCTTTGCGCGGGAGGGGGGGGAGGGAGTTTGGGTAAGAGCATGGGACGACCGCCCACGCACACCGGGGGGGCTTATTGATCGCGGTCACGCGGTGCGCGCGTCAGCCTCGCGCGCAGTCGCCACGCTGTCGTCGTCCTCCCGTAATATACCGCCAACCGCTATTTTAGTCGAGAGAAACAACCCCCGCTCCCGCCGCCCGCACCCCTTTACCTGCTGCTCGTACGCTTACGAGCCAACGAGTAATCGGGCCCTCGTCGTATCATGCCCTCGCTCTCAAAGTCATTCTCATCGTCCACGTCGTCCTCGTCCACGTCGTCCTCGTCCACGTCGTCCTCGTCCACGTCGTCGTCTACGTCGTCGTCGTCGCTACCGCTCTAGTCGCTTCCATATTACCAAAGATACTCTATATTACCGCGGCCTACGCTGCCGATACGAATAATGCCATTATTAACAATAATTATCTTGTATCATGGCGCTTCCTTTAATATTCTCACGGTCGTTCTTATCGTTGCTCTCGATACTAATATCGGGTATTAATAATCGTCGAATAATCGTCGAATAATCGTCGAATAATCGTCGAATAATCGTCAATTATTCGTGCCGCTGGCAATAAGAATTTTTCTGTTAATATTCTTGCTTTTAATACGGTTATTGGTGCTGCTAATGTCACGGCGAGGTGTATCTCCGTCTTTGTTAACTCGGAAAGTCGAGCCGTTAAAATGTTTGCATTGTGCAATGGTCAAGTTACCGTTAACATTAATTTCATAATGCCTGGCACTTACTGTAAGATTCCTCCCTCCCTCCCTCCCTCCCTCCCTCCATCCCTCTTACCCTCTCTCCCTCCCGCGTCCTAATAACACGTACGCGTTCACGTAGGCAGAGAGGGGCGCAGTGGTATACCAAAAAACGAGATGTGTCTATTTACTTATGTATGTATCCACGTACCTACGTACCTACGTACCTACGTACCTACGTACTTACGTATTTACACGTTTAGTCATATACACACATATATATATATATAAATGTATATAAATGCATATAAATGTATACGTGTGTTTTATGTATGTGCGTGTGTATACGTGGACTTGGGGGCACGTGCACAGGCGCATGTACTCATATACGCAGGCACAAGTCCGCTGTCGCAAGCACATGCTGAGAGGGGGACGGAGAAGTAAAAGTTCCTTGTCTCCCTAACTTGATTTCTCCGCTTGTTAGATGGCCACGGCGTAGTAGCGGGTTAACTACAGTAGTACGAAGGATTCAGGTCCGCTATTATCGCAGCCCCGATTGCATGGATGTATGATAAATAACGTTGACGTAGCAAAGGTATCCGCAGCCGTTTCTCTACACGTTAACGAGCGCGGGCGATTTCTCGCTCTTCACTTAACCCTTTATTAATATTAACGCCTGTTTCATGAATCGGGTGCGCTCGGCAGGCTCGGCAGGCTCGGCTCTCTTCGTACGAGCATCATCAAACGTTTGAGTAATTGATAGAGCGAGCGAGGGCGAGGGTACGCAGGAAGGGGTGCCGTAGTAGTGTACGGTAGTCTGTTATGGGTGCCGAGGAAAGCAGGCAACGGAAGAGTTCTTTGCGAGTCGGGGGGCAGGGTAAAAAATACCCGTTTGTTATTCCCTTGCAGGGCTCGGGCTCGTACTTTCCCGTGGAGTGTGGTACGGGATGGGGCGGGGGGGGGTACGGGTAGAGAGAGAGAGATAGAGAGAGAGAGAGAGAGAGAGAGAGAGAGAGAGAGAGAGAGCGAAGGAAACGCGCAAAACTATTTCATGGCTCGCGGTAAGGGGGCGACGCGGGGGTGGGCGAGGACGAAGGCTCGGTCTACATGCGAGCAAAGGTATATAGAAGGAGTTAAGGAGTCGAGGGAGGAAAGAGAAAAGAACAGTGCGCCGAGGGTCGGCAAGAAACAATGCTGGAGAAGGATTCAAGCCGGAGCCCTTGAGATTAGAGTTCGCCATTGTCTGCTTCACTACTCCCGAACTTCGTGACATTTCATTAGTCTTTTCCAATAAAATAAGTACAGAATGTATTCGAGACTGGCTGGAGGCGCGCGTCGGTTCCTGGATGCCGTCATCCAGCAACCAGGATCGCGCTGGGAGCTGAAAAAGCCTCGATGATGAAAGGCTCGAGATAAACAATCACGGGAATCCGTAGATTCCGCTGGGCAGCTCGGCATCGGGGGGGGGGTCAGGGGGAAAAGCAAAGTTCAGAATAGAAGAGGAAGAGGAGGAGGAGAGGAAGAGGAAGAAAAAAAGAAGAAGAAGAAGAAGAAGAAGAAGAAGAAGAAGAAGACGAAGACGAAGACGAAGGAGCACGATGAGAAAAGGAGGAGCGACGGAGGGGGAGGGGGGTTGTAACTCATATAATCTCGTGATTACTCGCAATTACGGTATTGTCATTGTTGCGCTCGCGATCGTGTGTTGATCGTCTAGGAAACAAACGAGCGAACGAGCGAACGAGTGAACGAGCGCGCGCGCGCGCGCTAAAAATACACTCGATTCTCTTTTTCATTCCAGTTACCTTCACCCCTGTCCGCCCACCCTTTGCCAGTCTCTGTCTCACGCAGGGAGGCGACCTCTCGGCATCGCTCTCATTTAACGTTATTTTTCTTTTCCACTTTAGAACGGCATCGTCGCACGAGCTTTCGTGTTCTGTCGCTCGCATGTTCATGCAAATGCATAGGCTTAGGGACGTACGTGTGCTTGGCAAGCCCGACACAATGTGTTTGTGTGGCGCGGCAAGGGTCGAGGAGGGTCGCGGCAGAGGTGGATGGCGGGCGGGATAAGAGGGGGTCAGGGAGATGGAGGGGGCGCGCGCGCGCGCGCGCGCCGCACGCCAAATGACGTAAGCACCCCTCGTTTGCTCACCCGCGGTGCCCACATCATATGTTGGCATATAGCGTAGCCTGAGGGTGAGAGGGACGAATGCAGAGTGAGAGAGAGAGAGAGGGAGAGAGAGAGAGAGAGAGAGAGAGAGAGCGAGCGAGCGAGCGATCGTCGAGGGTAGGAAGGGGCTAGGGGCGGGGAGGGAAGGTGTACGAGCACGGAGACTCATAGAGGTTTCCAGCTAAACGTTGTCGGCCCCTGCGTTAGGGGTCTGCTCGGAAGCGGTGGAGGCGTCCCCGAAGTCCCCGTAGTGCACGAGTCAGCCAACCACCCCTCCCGCCCACCTCCCTCCCCCCAAAGAACCGCCCCCACCCAACCCATCATTCTCTCTCTTCTTCCGTCCACCACGACGTCGCGTCCCTTCTTCCTTTCTTTCCTTGCGGGTCGACCGTTCGCATCGTCTTCTCGAGCCTAAGTGCCACCTTGACGGGCGACACGCGCCCCTCGCAATTTCAGGGCTCGGGGCCGTCGTAAAGACAACCTTTGCCTCGCCAACATCACGCGAGCCCCGTGAACCTTCGGCCTCCCTGCCAACGGTTCTTACCCACACCTCGGGTAAGACAGTCCCCTCGGCCGCGTTATTTTCCCCTTTCCTTAACTCCCACGAACTCGTCGTATCCCGAATCTTCCTCAAGACCAGACTCAAGAACCAGACCGTGTCATGCTTAAGCTTAATATTATTTACGTTAGAGGGCCATTGAGCCACGTAAATCGTCATAGTAAACAATGAAATGCTCATAACGGGACATTGTGTTGTGACATTGCGGGAGTACGGCTTGCTTGGTGAGGGGCCGAGGGGGCAGAGAGGCGGCGGCCCTCGGTCGGGTCAGGAATTCAGACGATTCGGAGGAAAGAGCGCGCAAAGGGTGGTCGGAGGGGGGGGGTGATAGCCGAGGCCCGAGCGAATAAGAAGGAGTTATCTAGAGCGAGGAGCCGAGGGAGGCGACCGCGGGTTCTTGAATACGACGAGGCAGTAGTCCCTCGGGAATAAGAAATCGGAATCCGGGTGGGGGGACGGGGAGCTCGCGCAGCTCGTCTCAGACGCCGCGGGGCTATAAGATAATAATAATATTTATAATAATAATAACAATAATAATAACAATCCCGATCTACAACAATAACAACAACAACACGACGACGACGACGACGACGACGACGACGACGACGACGATAATAATAATAATAATAGTAATAATAATGGTGATAGTAGTAGTAGTAGCAGTAGTAGTAGTAGTAATAATAATCATAACAATAATAAAAATAATAGTAATAATAATAATAATGATAATAATAATAGTAGGTAATAATAATAATAATAATAAGCGGTCGAGCATCGACGAGGAGACGCCCAATCGAGCTCCGAGCGCAAGAGCGAAAATAAAAATGTACGCGAAACCGAGGAGGAAGAAAAGGTGAATTGATAAAGGAAGGACGCGGACGGGGCGAAGGTCTGCTGCGGCTCCCTCGGTGTGGGTTTCAGGCCGTTGTCGCAGCACGCGCCGAAATTCGACACGCGCGCATCGCGCCTATAAGAGGCCATATACGCCTTCTCCCGTGTCATTCCTCGGCCCCGCCGCCCGCCTCATCCTCGAGCACCTCGACGAGCTCGCCGAGCCGTCGAGCCGTCACCAGCGTCGCCACCGCTGCCGCCGCTCCCGTTCTCACTAACACGTCGATCCGCCGTCCATCTACCCCGGGCACACGTACACGCGCCCTCGGCCCTCGCACCTATGGGGGTCGCCCCTACGTGCGCCCGCGGTATCCCACTTCCACGGGATATCCTGTCGGGGCCGTGTGGATTGCAAGTTAGCGGGACGTAGGGAAGGAGGTCGGCGGAGGGGACAGGTGTGGGATGATAATACGAGGCGCGTCCAAGAAACCGTATTTGCCCATTGCGGCTCGATCGCCCGGTGAAAAGCGTCGCCGATCCCCTCGCCGGGCTCGCCCATCCAATTCTCTATACTCTTCGTCTAAACTATTTACGAGCCGCTTACAGTATCCGCGTGACCTTCGTGTCCCCCACCCTCTACCGCCTTGTCTATCTTATTCATCGTCGAGGCTCAACGGCGACTCTTTAGCAACGAGATTAACATATGAATTATTATTTTGCCAACTGGTGCTCGAACTAATGTACGCGGGCCATGGTCCGTGGCTATCCGGCCCTCACCCCACCCCCGTTAAGAGCGGGCTTCCCCCGACAGCTGCTGGAACGGACGGACTGCTGTCCGAACGACCAGCTGAAAACGCGCCCGAAAACTTGGACGAATATACGTGGCCGAACACGCGGAGGTAGAGGGACCACGAGCAGAATCAGCCGAGGACTCCTCGGCGACAGTGGGGGTGGCGGTGGCGGTGGCGGTGGCGATGGCGATGGCGATGGCGGTGGCGGTGGCGGGACTCGCGGCCGAGTCCGGGAGATTATCAATCGGCGCCGATGACACTCGAGCGATACCGAAGCGAGGCCTATCGCCAAAGTGAAATACGCCCGCATGACATTCCTGAAAAGGAAACCCATATGCACTCCGCGTTATCGATGCTCGGCTGGCTCGAGCCGCCTCGCACTTTACTTACGCCACTGTGCTTCGGCAGCGACGTAACCTTGAGCCCCGGCACTCGATTACACGAATTAATTCTACCAAGACCATCTATGACTTTGGCGCGGCTTAGCCGCGTATGCCTGTGCACATGTACACGTGTGTACATCGTCGCCTAGAGCATCGGCTGCCTTCGCCCTTGAGAGCCACGCGCTCTACCTCCCTTGCCCCGTTCCCTACCCGCCATTAAAATTCAGCATTTTTTTTCTCTCTGTCTCTCTCTCTCTCTCTCTCTCTCTCTCTCTCTCTCTCTCCCCGTCGCCGCTACTGTCACTGTATAGCCGGTCCCCGACGCGCTAGCCACCCTCGCCTCACCCGCACCACCCTCGCCCCACCCTCGCCTCACCCTCGCCCCACCGGCCGTTCCGCCGTTTTCGTAATCGATGGCACGGAGCCCCGGCAAGAGCTACCTCCTGCATTATTAGCATCGATGCGCGCCGCGACAAGTGAGCGGTTGGCCTATTTGAGGGCCGAGGTCTAGCGCGCGACAAGTCCTCTCTGAAAATGTCAGCGAGGGGACGCTTCTCGTCTCGCTTGCGGTGCCGATGGAGAGTCGCGGACGCTAGTCGCGGACAGACGTATCAAATAAAACGTGCGGCGAGATTACCGATAAGAGAAAGGTGACACTGGTATGCTACGCGATAAATATAGAACGTTGCCCTCTTACGACGCGAAGGAGCATCGAGCGAGCCGTGTTTTTTTTTTGTTTTTTGTTTTTTAAATTGTTATTACGCTCTCTCTCTCTCTCTCTCTCTCTCTCTCTCTCTCCCTCCCTCTCGCTGTCACTCTCTCACTTTATCGTTCGACTGTCTGCTCCTCCTACACTCTGCGATTCCGAGCGCGAGATTATCCGCTGGGAGAAGCACTGACCTCGGACCCGCTCGGAAGCGCTCGGTAACACGTAGTAGGCCCGCCAGGTATTAACCCGACTAAGCGCCTCCTCCTCCTCCTCCTCCTCATCAGCATTTCTAATTCGGAGCCCGATGAGGGAGTCGCGGTTTCTTTATGCCTTGCGCGTTGCTATCCGACAGCCGCCGAGTGTTAATGGGGCGAGGTGGGACAGGGGGATGGGGGAGGGTGTGTGCGAAGGAAAGAGGAATTCGGTCGACAGATGCACGAGGCTAAATAATTAATCGGCGGCCATCTCTTGTGTCCCGATCGATTATTTTTAACTTTTCCCTGGGACGTGCCGATCGCGACAATACGATACGCCTTACTTCAATAGTTCGACGGAGTTCGATAGAGGAGAAGGGCGGGGGCGAGGGAGGGGGGATGGCGAGCTCGATCGGCCCCGCGTAAAGCGCTCCTATGATTAGCGAAGCAAAGTTACGGGGCGGCCGCTCGCTTCCTCCACCGGTTGCACTGATACAACCCGAACTTCTCGGCAGTGTTCGAAATTATCCAAACACCATCTCGGAAGTTATCATAATGAAGTATGTAAATGTACTGAAAGCGTAGTCAGGACTCGGCTCGCTTCGTCTCTGGCTTTATAAAGCGATACATACGGGACGGAGCTACAGGCTACTCACGACTACTCACGACCATTCACGACCACTCACGATCACTCACGACCGCACACGCGCCTATATGCACACAAATTCACGCATACACATCGGTCCCTGTATTCCGAAAATTTGCAGCTCGGCCATTGGGTGGCGTACGGTCGCTCCTCTACCACCAGCCTTCGGTCATCCCCGTCATCCTTCGTTGCTTTATTATTTTCTGCTTGCGATTGAGCTCATTCTCTTTCCCCTCGCCCGTCGTTCAGACCACCCGCCGATCCCTTTCCCCACCCTCTCTCCTCTCTCTCTCTCTCTCTCTCTCTCTCTCTCTCTCTCATCTCACATCATCAGTCATCTTCGTTTCATCCTTGAAGATCGTCAATGGCTCCACGGAAGATCAAGACTCTCGCCGCTCATTCATTAAAAGCTGCTAGCGATACGATCGATTATTTAGAGGGCGCGAGGGATTATTTAGATTATCGTGGACAGAGGAACAACTACGTTATTAAAAGCGAATGCCGGGCCAGTCGATCTTGCTTTCCTTAATGAAAGAAAAACCAAACGGATAGACAAACGCACCGAAAGGCCGCCACTTGATCCGCGACGTTGCTTCCTTCCGATCGTATAACGAGCGGCTTTGAAGCGACCTCTCTTACCGACGGGCACATTTCAGAAATGCATCTCTTGCGACGACACGACAGTATTTCGCCCCGATTGAACACAAGGTTTCTCCTAATTTTCTGCCTTCGTTTTTATTTCTTTTCAATACGAAATTCATTATCCAGCCCCGCCCCGATCTTCCCCACATCCCCCCCCCATCCCATACCGTCCGCGTGTGCGTGTGTGTGTTTGTTTTTTTTTCATCTAATTTTTTTTTTTTTTTATTCGTTTTGTTCGTACCATGTTTTATTTCCTACAACTTCGGTTTCCCTTCACCCCTCATTAAAAGTATTTGTTCATTCGTCTTGCAAGACTGTCGAACACTTACACTGAATCCTTATTAATCTTTGGTTCGAGTCTTTATTCAAGTAGTTACGCTCCATAAAAACTTCTATACGCTGACATTCGGTATTATACTATTTATATTAATAACGAAACAACAAAAATGTCAGTAACAAGAAATCATTTTTCGGTTATTGTTATTATTGTTGCTACTGCTGCTTTTATTATTACTACTACTATTATCACTGATTCTATTTTTTTTCACCATTACTATTATTAGTATTATTTATTTATTTATTTATTTATTATTATTATTATTATTATTATTATTATAATTATTATTATTATTGGTATCATTTATTATTATTTACTGTCATTGCTATTGTTGTTGTTGTTATCAAAGACAAGGAATAACAACAATAATGGTGTTGATAATGATGGCGATCGCTACAACAATAATAACGTTACCGCAATTGATTACAAAGCAATTGCAGGAGCGCAACAACTCGAATAAAAACACATTCGTATATGAATTTTTTTTACATTTTATTCTAGTTTAAAATAAGTTTAAAAATGTGTGTTTTTTAATGCTTGCTGTGTGAGGCCTTGGTTTTTATTACTTTTTCACATATATCCTTATGATTTTTAATTAATTTTGTTTTAAGTATTTTTCGAATCACCTTGTCGTTTCGTTCAATCATGACGAAATAGAGCGAGCTTTAATTTCGCGAAATTTCGTTTAATTTACGGATTGGCCAAGCCAAGTCACGAATTCGTATATATTTATATCTGCTATATATGCCACTCTCGAAAGCTGACAGCTCGGTACGATCGAGTGACTTTCAATAAGTTACTATACTATTCCAACGATTATGCGAATCATTTCCTTTCTTCTCTATTTCGCTTTTATTTTCAGCTCCACGCTTAAGGATTCGACAGAATTATATTTCGAAGCACTTACATAACATAATGTATAAAAAAAAAAAAAAAAAAAAAAATGAAAAAAAAGCTTTTATTATTATTCGCACAATTCCGTGCCTGACACGCGCGTGCACGGGCACACACCACACTTACGTGCATGCATGTGTACGCACGTGAAGCCATAAAAGTCACCACCGCCGAGAATATTGAATGTGCAGTTCAAGTAAATTAAATAAACTTGACGGATTAAAATCAGAAAGGCCAAGATTTTTGATAAATGGAGTAAAAAATAAAAATGTAAAAAAATAAAAAATACAAGATACAAGAAATAAATAAGGAACGGAACGAAAGAAAGAAAAGAAAGGGGAAAAATAGAGGAAAAATATTGTGTAGCGGCGGTGGTGGGGGGGTGGGGGTGGGCAGGGGTCGGTAAGACGGCGAGAGAGAATAAAAGCAAAGTAGAAAAGGTAACGGAAAGCATTTTTCGAAGGCAGTGTTTTGTTGAAAATAGAGGAGGGAACGGGGTCGTGATACGATAATGCAAGCCGAGCCTAATTAATTAAAACGAGAGTGGCAGGAAGGCATGAGAGGATAGTGAAAGACGATTGATAACTAAAAACCGAGAGCAGGGAGAAAGCTAAGCAAAATGAACACAATAAAGTTAAGTAAAAATGCAAGGTGTGTGTCTATCGGTTTGGTTTTAGCGCTCAGCAACTGTTCTGAGAGCGGCGCTGACCCGGACGGCATGCTGGATATCCACCACACCGGACCTGCATCCATGGATGCGCATCACCAACAGTTTCACAACTCATATGGTAATATGAAAAATCAATCATCATTTAACCGGAAAGCGCCCGCCACTTGGAATAGACCCCCGCCCATCTTTATTATTATTGTTTATTTTTTTATTATTTTTTTTTTTTTTTTTTTTCTAAACCTTAAACTTACATTTTTTTTATCCTCAAATATTAATAAAAGTCTTTTTAATACCCTCGCACGCCTTACCCTTAATCATGGGAATAGTGGAAACGAATAAATTTCTACTCTAAATATTTTATTCCGCCCATAAGATGTGACGTGATCATGTCCATCGTCCGCGATTTCACGATTACGGCGACAAACGTTTCTTATACATTTCTCGAAAATTTATGCTTATGCCGAAATTCACTTACCCTCCCTTTCCATTTTCTCGTTTCTCCCCCTCCCTTGTAACGGTCAGCCAGCCTCTCACTCGTATGTCTCAAAATCTACGAAAATTATAAATCATCTCTCGAACGATTTACAAGGAAAATGCATCGTCCGAACGACGTACTGACTCGTCATCTGCTCTCTCTCCCCCCTCCTCCTCTACCCCCGGCCGCCACTCAACTACCGCAGTATTCGGTTAAGATTTCTTTTCAATTCTCTGAACTTATTTAAAAGCCGTAAACTCTATTGAAATGAGTCCTGCATCTTAATCCTTAATATTATTGTCATTCGTTGAATATCGATGTAAGTGAACTTTTAATACCGATAAGGAAAACGTCGAGAAGTCTGTATTGTAAATAATTATAAAGAAAGTGAGACGGAAGGAGGGAAAGTCCCGCTTCTACTCTGACTGGAAAATGAGAAAATCCATCACGAGAGCCGCGAGTGAAAACGAGCTGAAAGAGTCGGGATGCTCGAAGAATTCGTCACACGACAATAGAAATTATAGTTGGTAGTAGTCGATAAGCCTCGACGGCGGAGGGAGGAAAAAAATAGGAATTGCGAGAGACGCCGAGGAGCTCGGTCGGCTAGGAGAGGGAGGGAGACGAAGGAGAAGGGTAGTTACGAGGATGAAAGAGAGAGAGAGAGAGAGAGAGAGAGTAAACGGGATAGGCAAAGTGTGGTCGGGGGTTTCGGGGGTTTGGGGGGTGGAGAATACGGGATGAGGGGTAGAGAGTCAATAACCGTGGAACGGAAGTTAGACGTAAGCAAGGGTCCTATTGAGAGAGATGGAAGCGAGAGAGAGAGAGAGAGAGAGAGAGAGAGTAGCAGCGAAGAAATGGCCGAAGGTAATCTCGCTACTTGGAAACTTCATTCGAATGCCACGCTAAATTTCAATCCAGGGATATATAGAAAAGTGGGCGCTCCGCGTATCCTCCTATTCACGAAAACTTCCATCGATTTGTACAGGAGCTCGGATGCAGTATTAAATCAGACGAGCGCCGGCTAACTCGCCGATGAATCCCGCGCTACCCCTCCCCCCTAACCCCAAAGAATAGTAGTCCGCCCCGACGAAAAATAAAAAAAAAACAACAACAACAAAAATAGGGCCACGTGATCTCTTTTCGCGAGATTACGAAAATTATTTTGTCCTTGAATGACGAATTCCTCGTCGGCTAGGCAAATGCCTCCTCCAGCGCCACCCTAGTCGACCCGTGCGACGGCTCGAATTCCTCCCGAACGCGATAACTCGCTTCCCCGTAAGTAGAACGAGAAACCGATGAAAGCTCGCTCGGCACCCCGTGACATTTCAGAAAAATCCAGCATTGCGCGAGGAAATGGAGCGAACGAGGAGGGCAAAGTCCCTGTGACGCGGATACCCCGCGAGTAGCGTGTATCTAAGGCGGGAAGGGAGGAGAGGGGGACTCGCCGGGTACGGAAAGGCCCAATTCCAGGGTGCAAGCGTTGTTGGAACGCTATAGATAATTAAACTCGGTCTTTCCTAGCTTTCGGCTCAATTTTAAAAGCGTTTTCTTCCCTCCCTAGTCCGACACTGCGCTGCCCATTAATTTTTCATCGTTCCGAAGCTTCGTCAATGCCTCCCCCCCACCCCACCCCCTTCCAGCCCGACGCGACCAACCGATGGCCGCGCATTAGAGCGAGCAAAGTGCGCCCGCCAGCCTTTACACTTTCCATTTACGAAAGCAAACACGCTCACCTCGCTCACTTCGCTCGAGACTTTTCCATTTAATCGAACTCCCGCAAAAGCTCCCCAAGTTTCTTACACTCGGCCTTCTGTACGTAAAACGGAATCGAATCTTACCTCCCACCCCCCCCACTCCGCCCCATCGCTCTATACGTCGCATTCACAATAAACTTGAGCGGATTATGGAACAATGATTAATTTTAATTTCGCCCTCGGGTCCGTCTATCAAGGTTCGATTACCGTCTCCGACATTGCGCGTTCGTCTCGTTAATTTTTACGAAGGCTGCCCGAGGGGCGGGGGACGGTAGGATACCGAAAATCGTGATGAAAAAGGTCACGGCTCAAAGGGTGAAATAATAACGACAGGGGGTGGATATGGGCGGGGTGGGGGTGTTTGGGTGTTGGGGTGTATGGTTGGGGGGAGGGGGCGATTGGTGGTGTCTTTCGAGGGATCCAAGCAATCGCCGGGCTCGCGAATCGATCGCTCCTCGTCACTGCCGATGCGCCCGCTCCCCCCTCTGCCCCGCGGAGGCGCTCGGCTCTATCATTCGCGGGAGGACCGAAATTGAAATTCCTCGGGACCGTGGGAGCGAGCCTGCCGGAGCTTATAAAATTTCCATCGATCCTGCAGGTCGCGCGACTTGCAATTCAAATAAATAATACGGGCCGAATCTGAATATATAGAAAAAAAAAAGAAAGAAAAAAAAAAAATTGCCCGCCCCTCGACTGCCGAACCTTTTTGCGGTAATTCTCCATTTAAACGACGACGACCACCACCACCACCACCACCACCACCACCACCACCACAGCAGCAGCAGCAGCAGCAGCAGCGGTAGTACAGTACCCGCTGCCCCGGGGATGGACCGAACAAAAGTACAAGATACGGGAAGAAAGTTTGGTCATCGGTAACCGCTCCTGCCTAATAGGATCAATTTCTCGATAATGAAGTCGACTACCACGACTCCTAGTCCTTTCAACTTGGCCGGGCTCCGCTCCTCTCAATTTATCTCGTAGACGGGAAGAAGGAGGCCCTTGGAAATGCGGTTTCGGCCACTTGTCCGATTCCCTCATCGTCCTCTAAAACGCCTCCCCGAGCGGGGCAGGGACGGTCCAACGCTACCCTTTTAAAGACGTCCCCGTGTTTCTTGATATCCTCGCGGTCGGCGAGTCCTTGGCACCCGCAGTCGATTCCAACGGTTTCGATACCTTCCATGAGAGCGTTCGGACTTGGTCGGCTAGGACGCGGAGGACGCGGAGGACGCGGTGGAGTAGGAGGACGCGGAGGAGTAGGAGGACGCGAGTAGGAGGAGTAGGAGGAGTAGGAGGAGGTCGGTTGGAAGCGGAGGTGGGGAAGGAGTAGAGTGGGAAAAGCCCGAGCGAGAGCAGGAACTAATATCGAGATTTCGTTTCCGGATTGTTCGGCTTTCCAATTTTTTTTTTCCTGATTTCCGGGCCGTCTTTTTACAAAGCTCAAGCCGCAAAACTATAGCGTATAATCGATTCGCCGACAGTCTTATTCCTACCTCTGATTTATCGCTGTATCACAGAGTCAGTATTTCTTTATATTTTTGCAGCCTCCGACTACTTGACTGACGCGGCCGCTCCTCCTATCGGAATTATTAATAATTTAAATATTCCATGCCCGAGCATAATATAATCCCCATTTACTTGACAGCTTAGTTCTCGCAACGACGACAGCTGTTTTCCGCAAATTCATTCGCGATCTGACAAGCGCTCGATGCCCCGCTGCCGGATGAATCCCCGGGCGCCCCCCCAACCCCAATACCCCATCCCTCATCCCCCGCCGTCGCCGACACCGCCGCGGCCGTCCCTTCCGTACTTATTCCCTGATCCGCGGAAGAGCAGGTTGCAGGAAACGCTCGTCAAGGCTCTGCGAGCTAAATTCGATATCGGCAATCAGAAGGAGCCGGGGAGGGCGCTCAATTAACGAGAATGAAAGATTGGGAAGTCGCGAGATGATTTGCCTCCCGACGATCGATTAAATGGATCCGCGGGCAGAGCGGCGATTTTTTTGATGGCATTCGTGAGATCGAGAGAGAGAGAGAGAGAGAGAGAGAGAGAGAAGCTGGAAGGCTACTACTTTCCGGAAAGTGTTCCTGAAAGACTTACTGTCGCTTTATTACTCCGTCGAGGCCGTACGCGTACCTGTTGCTCCTTTTTAACGAAATGGGGCGATATCATGAATTGTCGATGGCCGTGAGGCGTCGATCGTTAAAAATCGAAGGAAGGAAACTGTCCGGATTCTAAGGAGTCTTTCAATCGGGTCAGGCTAACGCGTAAAGGATTCCTTGGTTATTCGCTTAAATCGGTGCTTGAGGAAGGAAGCTTTGGAGTCCCTTGCTCAGCAATACTTCACCAAGTCCCTAGAGCAGATGATTAATTGAGTCGCGGGTTCGGTAACATTCGAGTCGTTAACCACTATCTCATCTTGTCTTTAGTAGGCGAACTTTTTTCTTAGCAAGAGTCCCAGTGGCTGTTAATATTTTTAAATCCCTATGAATAATTTGACTTGGAGCTCGTGAGCTCGTATCTTATCAGTCTTCTGAATTCGGGACAAAGCTTACGAAATGCAAGTGAGAGGGAGCTGCGATCGAGCGACGCAATAATATCTAACTCGATTAGCTTAATTATTAATGGCACGACGCTCTCGTTCGGTATAAAATTGATTGTTTTGAAATTAAATGATACAATGAAATAATACGAGCCCCGGCTACGTGTCGTTTAAAACACACGTTTTTAAACGCACAAATTATTCAGAGATGTAAGATCGAGAAGCGGCAGTAAATATTCACTGCCTTATAAATCTATTAATTGGCACGTTACCTATACTAGAGCAAAGGAAGGCAATATAATACGAAAAATAGAATTGAATTTACGAGCTTGGGTTAGATTAATCATAAAGGATAAATAGTAATGAATAACATCGATTACCGGCTTCGGAAATTCTTAGATTCTAACGCAATAATAATATTATCATGTGCTAATTACGTATTTAGTGCTCGAAGCACTATTTTTACCATTTAATGAGTACCCATTTATTTAGAAACTTATAAAATTTGTAAAATAAATTAAATTGAGAGTGATTAGTATACATGTTTATTTGGAAACTTGTAAAATTTGTAAAATAAATTAAATTGAAAGTGATTAGCATTTCTTTATATTCACGTAATAAACACGCTCTATGCCCTAACAAGGGAAACTAGGAGCAGTGGCTGCTTTACCTGTTCATTGCAATGAGTCCATACTAATGACTTTGTGAACGCTAGCGATCTTTTATAAAACAAAATACTGTAATATCGTTAACATTATATATAATTCCTATATTCTGATAAGATGCATTATTTACCAATTAAAATTAAATTAGCTTCCATGAAAAATTGTAAAAATTAACTTTATTACTTTTATATTTTCTAATAATAAACTAACGTATAAATATGTTCTTCAAACAACAACAACAACAAAAACAACAACAACAACAAAAACAACAAACAAACAAAAAAGCTGCAAAGAATTGTTTTCATTAGCGTAATAAAAACTTCGACTTAATAAAAAATGAATGTAATTTTAAAATTTTCTTTTAAAGGAATAAGCAAAAGGTTGTATTAAAGAGTCTCGTCTCCCTCGGGAATAAATTTTTTTTATCCTCTCTCTTATGAATACGCAGAGATAATAAAATAAGTAAAGTAAACGCTATGATAACGGAATTTAGAAATATTTTAATTTATTGATTCGCACATGTAAGAAGATATAGCGAGAGTTAGTCTTCCGGTTTCCGAATAAAATAGAACTGCAGTTAGAGCGAATGTATTAATCACGCGTTGCCTTTTTTCCTCTTTTCTTAATTATTCGCTCTCTATGCTTGAGCGGTACTTATTAATAGTCTGTAATATCTGGGGATAAGCGTGAGACAATATATAGAGAGCGTGTAATTTAATAGGCAATAAAAGTCGCTTAATAGTATCGGATTTGTAAAATTTCTTATCGGGACGACATTATTTATCGAATTTTATAATTTCGTAATGTTTTTTTTTTTTTTTTTTTTTTTTTGACTCCCAGAGCGAGAACAAATAGCCTTCGAGATTATAATAAAACTAGCCAATAAAGAAGAATTGCATGCTCAGGTGGTAGGATAACTGGGGGAGTTTAGCCGTCCTACGCGAGGATTAGGAGAAACGAGTGAGATTCAGTATTTAGCAGCAGCCGCGCGGTCTCTTTCGCGATATTTACGACTGACGACGAATGAGTGCGAGAGTGGAAGGGGTGATCGCCAAAAGAGTCAACTTACTCAGTCGGCGCTGGAACAATAATAACGATGCCGTCGTAAGGGCGACATAATCAAATTCAATCGTCGCTTAGGACTCGGTAGGGTTCCGTGTGTCGTAGCGGTCGTATTATAGGTAAGCCTTGTGCGAAACCATGTGCCTCCTTCTCGTAAGAGCTCACCCCCCCCCCCCTCCCCCCAAGTGAGCGTTGGCCCATCCCGGGAGTAGGGCGCCTCCTCGCCGATTAAACGTGTACCGCGAACCTCCCGTGTACGTAGTAACGACTTTTCGATAACGGCTCAGCTGTTTGCTGGCACGAGTGCGCTGCCGAGGCCGCTGTGAATAAAAAAAAAATAAATAAATAAATAAATAAATAAATAAAAAATAAAAAAAGAGGCTAAGGTAATTATTCAACGGGGCGGAAGCGCGAGGGTCGACGGTTCGACGAGATCCGGCAGAGGAAGGCGAAGATGAGCCCGGAGCTCGGGATCGCGAATACTTTCAAAGGGATCACTTGAGCTGCGGCTCGACGAGCTCTTGGCCGCCTTTTTTTCTTCTTTCTTTCTTTTCTTTTTTTTTTCTTTTTTTTTTTTTTTTTATTCCAGGCCACAATGGAGGAGCGCACATTCTTCCGTATCCATTCCCTTTGATTCAATTTCCTTCCTCGGTGCCGTTCTCTCTCTCTCTCTCTCTCTCTCTCTCTCTTTCTCTCTCACTGCTCGACCTACCCCTATACCTCCTCATCTTTCCAGGGACGAATCCCCCCGATTCTCGCGCGCGCGGGGCTGGCTGTTCGTTTCTGCATATTTGCTCCGCCGGCCGATAAACCGCGACAACGGCTTCGGGTCTCGCGAAAAAGCTGTCTCATCCTATCTCGGGACGGAGGAGGTGGGGCCGGTCCGGTGGGAAGGGGTGGGGTGGTGGTGGGGAGAGAGATTCCGACTGGAGCGACCACGATACGCGGAAGGAGTATCTGACCGATCGGCGGCTGATCGTAGAATATTCAGGAAGGCGCCCGGATGAAAATTTCATCCCGGATTTTCGTCTCTCATATTCGAGCGAAAGTCTAATGTAAGTAGCTCGAGTGCTTGGCCTTGTATTGCGAGCGAGATGAGAGAGGGCGGTCGGTTCGATGGGAAGGGATAGGGTGGGGGTGTCGAAAGCTCGCGGAGATTGGCCTGAAAACAATGGGAAGTGTTGCAGCGGTCTGGCGTCCGGCTGTACTCCACCTTTACTACTGCGGATTCACTTGTCCCCTGAAATTGCCTGCGTCTGTCTGAAATTCGTCGGACGACGGGAATGGCAAAGTAGCCGATTGACCGACGGAGGGATAAAGAGATAAAACGAATGGTCGGTAGATCGTCGGCTGGCGTGCGCGGTTCTTTTTTTTTTTTTTTTTTTTTTTTTTTTTTTTTTGATTTTTTTTTTGTTTGCGGCGATAGGGGGGCGGCTGGCGGAACCCCCAGGCGGATATATAAAATCTCAGGGAGGAAAGAAGGGACGGACCGATGCATCGGATACCCGGGGACTCGGCAATTACGTATATCTATATATTTCTAGATAGCTGGTACACGCGCACGCACTCACGTACGCACACTTGTACAGAGATAGATGGATAGATAGATATATAGATAGAGAGGGGGAGAGGGGGAGAGTGGGAGTGGGGGGGGGAGGGGGTACACGAACGCGAGTCTATAGAGTTAGGTAGGTAATAGTGCGCGCGCGCGCGCGCGCCCGTGCGGTTTTTTCTATACGTATATTCACATCCGTCTATAGTCGATGGGCTTCATTTTATCGAACAATCGTCCGAGTTAATGGATACTTAACGAGCTGCTGGGGTGGGCGGACGGGTGAGGGATCGTCGGAGTGAAGACTATGGAGACAGAGGGTGGACCGGCGTGAACGGGGGTGGCGTACGGCAGCTAGTACTGGGAGTAGAGAATTACGAGTACGAGTGCGACTACGACTACGACTACGACTACGACTACGACTACGACTACGACTACGACTACGACTACGGCTACGGCTACGGCTACGGCTATCAGGACGAGCTCGTCGGCGAGGGAAACGACGAGGAAGGAAGGAGACGTGGCTTCTTCGGGGGCGGCCGGCGCAGGGCAGTTAGGAAGGCGCGGCGGCGCGGCGAGTGGTACGAATTGTCTGACGAAAGTAGGTCAACCCGAAAGATAACGAAAATTCGAGTCCTGTCGAGCGCTCGCACGGACGGGAGAACTTTTTCCGTACTATTTGCCGGGGTCAATTTAGTAGTAGACGTTCGCTAGACCTATGGTGCCCGGAGTCGCGGAGCGCTTAGTCCATAGGTGGTGGAAGGGGCGGCGGGGAGGGGTGGGGAGGGGAAGGCCGTAGGGAGGTCGTCGTGATGGCTGTCGGTTTGTGGTGTTTTGTTTGTCTGTCGGTGTCGGTGTCGGTGTCGGTGTCGGTGTCGGTGTCAGCGTCCGTATCCGTGTCCGTGTCCGTGCCCGTGCCCGTGTCAGTGTCGGCGGTGGCGGTGGCGGCAGCGGTGCCAGCGACGGCGACGGCGGCGGCGGCGGCGGCGATGGCGGCAGAGGCGAAGAGACGAGCTGGATAGAACCGAAGCATAGAGGGAGCCCAACGTACCGGCTATCGATTTCTACTTACTGGCTGCGTTCGAGCTCTTACGCGACTCGCTGATACATGTAGTGGCTGGCTGGCTGAGCGTCGCGACGCTACCGCTTACCTATACCTACTTGCCCGCGGCCGACATCCACAGGCCGGCCCCACGTTCCCGTAGCCTCTATCGGTCGCCGCTCCGTACCACCCATCCCCATCCCCAATAACCCCATCCCCGTCCCCGACCCCGGGCGACCAACGGTCCTCCATCTCCAGCCCCAGCTCCCACACTCAACGTTCAGTCGCCGAGCGTTTTACGACCTAGGCGCCGAGGGTTTTTTCGCCCGTGGGATCAGGTGCCCTGGACTCGCGCACCTCTCCCCCGCGCCGCCGATCCCCATCGGTCTGGAGACGCGCGCGCCAGGTGCGATCGCTCGGGGCTCCCTTGCCTTCGTCTACGGCGTCGCTTTCGCTCCGGGGGAATCGTCGATCGTCAGCTATATGAAAGTCGCGAACCGCCCCAACCCAAAGCAAACCAATGGTCAAAGCACACACACACACACGCACGCGCGCGCGCGCGCGCGCCTTCTCTCCCCCCGCCCCCATTACAGCTACTATTTGGTTGGGTCGAACTCGAGCTCTCGATTAATTTATATCGAGCGACGAGCGCCACGCGCGTATTATTCATATTATCGTAACGGGACGTGGATCAACAGTTTAATTATTATTGCCCCACCACCCTCGCCGCATCGTAAACACCCTGCACTCCGTCCGTCCGCTCCCTCCCCCCCCCCAAGCCCCGCGAACGATAGAGCCCGATTAGTGGGAATTATAGCAAAACTACGTTGGGCAGGCTATATTTAATTGAAAGAATTAATCCGACGGTCCCCCCGAGGGCTTCCCCCCCCCCCGAAAACGCAGAATTGCACGAAGCAATTTGCCTTTGTAAAAATGGTAAATATATTACGTAGCCGTATTAAGCGTGGGATATGGGCGCTTCCACGACTCGGCGCTCGAGTGCCGGGATAGGCTAGGCTCTTGTAAAAAGTAAACTCGACCTCGCGCCTTTCGCGTATTATTATCCTCGCTCGCACATGTCTGCAAAAGTGCGACGCAAATAAAGTCGGGCGTCGGTTCGGGAGGAGTGGCGGGGCGATAGGGGCTGAGGGGATAGAGGATAAGCCTCGATTGTCAGCCGAATAAGAGGAAGGCCGCTGCGCACACTTTGCTTAGCCCTTATTTCGTGCCCGTTCACGATGCTCTTATTTACCTATGCTTACGATTAAACGCGGGGAGGTCGAGCATCGGGCGGAAAGGCCACTGCCAGCAGTCCAATACATGCAATATTAATAATATTGGCCTGCGTGCTTTACTCGCTAAAACTCATATCCTAATTATATCAGAGGGATGGATATAATTGTCGGAGGGCGTTGGTAATTGAGGGAGGACGTCCTTGCGTGGCCGGCTCGGGCCTTGCATTATTAAGCCGAATCGATAAATGCCGGAATTTCAAAGGGATGCAAAAGAAATATTTATAGATGAATTTTAAATAATCGCCGGGATAAATAGAATTTCGCAGGGACGTCGTCCCCACGAGCCACGAAATTAAATCGAAATCCCTCGTGTCCTTGCGCCTCTCTGTTATTATTCGACTAACCGACACCCGACACCCGACGGTATTCGAGTCAATTCGAGTCAATTCGAGTCAATTCGAGTCAATTTTTTAAACGAGAGCTACGCTCGCGAGTCTTACCTGCTGCGATAACTTTCGAACGAATCAAAGGTAGTAATGATCCCGGCTAAGGGACTACTACCATTGCTACCACTGCTACCACTGCTACCACTGCTACTACTCGCTACTACTCGCTACTACTCGCTACTACTCGCTACTACTACGAATAAGTGACGGTGAAAGCCAGGTTTAATGAAAGAGTAAAGGTGATTAATTAAAGTTAAAGTTATAGTTGGCCGTGAGGAAGGAAGGCCAATTTTCTCAAATGAGTTGGTGAAAACAAGTTTTTCCAGACGCGTTTTCCGAGCGATCGATCATATATATTTTTTAAATTTTTGCTCAACGTAAGCAACATTTAAGTTACTTTTCTTATCTCGCGAGGAGGAAGAATCCATAAGATTGCGTAAAAGTTTAATCTGGTTTCTGCTCGTCGAAAAGAAATCGAACTTATAAGAGATGAATTATGAAAATTAATCCTCGAAAAGTTTTCGCCCGGTCACACGTGGAAATCGTCGGGAGCTCGCGGAAAGTTATTTTGCGCGCCGATGACAACGAAGAGCGACTCGGGAAATGGGGAGGGGAGGGGAGGGGGGTGAAATCATCCCTTCGATGGCTTCTTCGATGTCTACGGTCTCACTGCATCTGGACAGATAGAGATTATTATTAAGTGCCGAGGGAGGATAGGGAGGATACGCGGCAAGACCTCGGAAGTTGTTGGTGGAGGATGGAAGTGGTTGGAAGCGGGGCGGGGCGGGGCGGGGCGGGGGGCTGACGATTGTCTCTCCATGGCCGGACCGTAATTAGCATAACTGGTACGTAGTCCCGCGACGGGCTCGAGCTTTAGTAATATTCATCCCCAACTACTAGTCCTTGAGTTATTGCCTAATCGATAATCTATATGTAGTGGCGGTGGCAGAGGCGGCGCGCGCGCGTTTCCGAACGCAGCTCCTCCGTCGGGTGCCACAGCTCCGTTCGAAGACAAGAGGAGCCATCCGTTGGATTTTGGTCGGTAGGGGATGGGATGGGCAAGGGGTTGAGAGGGGGTTACGAACGGAAACACGGGCTGAATTTGAATTTTTAAGCGGAGCCTCCGGTGTCGAACCCAGGCGGCCTTCGTCAACCGTGATTTCCGCTCCGAGGCTCCCATCGACTCCCTCCTCGGGGACGATGCACCTTGTCCGGTTATCCGACTGATCTGGATCACCGCGGTTCTCCCCCACCCCCTCCCTCGGCCCCTCGCGCTACTTTGCGTGGTCGCTCGCGAAACTATAGCTTCTCGCAGTCGGTGCGCGTGGCAGATTAAAGAGAAATGGCTACACGTTCATATTGATTTTTGTCCTCAGTTCGCGGCTGGATGTGGAGGGCGGTCGCCAAGGGAGAGACCACCAATCTTTTACATCTATCTCTCTCACTTTCACTCTCACTCACCACGGCCCCTCGCTCGCTCTCTCACTCTCTCGCGTCGCGCCATCCGCCTTGGTACTATAGCTCCGAGCCAGAGTCGCCTTCCTCCCCCAACCCCCACCCTACTCAACGCTCTCGCTCGCTCTCTGTCTTCCCTCGCCTCCCCATCCTCCTCCGCCTCCACCTCCACCTCCTCCTCCTCCGCCTCCGCCTCCTCTTCGCGCTGCCTTTCTTTTTTCATCCCTTGCGCGGGCGCCCTTCCCTTTTCCCCTCTCACACGATCCCTCTTTCGCATTCCCCCCCCCACCCACCTCCCCTCCTACTTTTTTCTTTGCGCCCGCGCCCCGAGCCTCCCGCCCTCTCCAGTGCCTGCTCACGAGGTGCACTCGATCAGGATTCCGCTTTATAGTTTCTAGTTTTCAATAATAATAGCTTCCCACGACTGTGGAGGTGCGCGCGCGCCCGCCCCCTTCGGCTCTCCCTGCGAAATGAACAAATAATACAGCACTTTGCATACGGTAAGCACCAATACCAGCTGCTCCGGACGCGCGTCTTAATTAAAAACTTATAAAACAGAGTCCACTAATTAAAATTGCCGCTGCCAAATGCAAAGCGCTTTAAAGCCCGATGCCTTCCTTTTCAGGTTCGATTGATTTCCAGTGGGTGGCAGTGCCTCCTCTCCCCGTACCCGCCCGCGCCGCTCCGAACGGCTGCTCTGATTGCTTTCATTGTCTTTCATTTTGACACATAGTCCCTCATCCTTTCCCCGAATCTCGGCTACATAAATAACCGCACAAAGACGAGCGGAGCGATTGAGCATCAAGTGCCGAGGTGTCGGGCCCTCGCGTATCCCCCTCACCGCGTTCCCGAATAATATACCTACGAGCTCAGTAGTCGTCGTCGTCGTCGTCGTCGTCGTCGTCGTCGTCATTGTAGTTATTGTTGTTATTACTATTGTTGTTATTATTATTATTATTATTATTATTATTATTATTATTAAAAAACGATGAAGATGTGATTTATTCGACGCCCGTACCTGGTCTCGTATACCTATAAGAGAGGGCTTGATCAATGGACTCTCGGGCCACTGGACTTGCCTGCATACGCAACGAGGATCGCGTACTCCTCGCACGCCAGCCTCAGCTCCAATGCCTATATCCCTTCGATACTTTGTCCATACAAGCGACCGGGGGAGTCTCTATGTCTGCGTGCATATATCGATCACACTCGCCGCTCAGAGTCGCTTCTATTTTTTCCCTCTTTTTCTGCTAAACTCTTTGACTTCCTTCCTTCCTTCCTTCGTTCGTTCGTTCGTTCGTTCGTTCGTTCGTTCGCTCGTTGGTTCGTACGTTCGTTCGCTCGTTGGTTCGTACGTTCGTTCGCTCGCTCACTCGAGTACCATCCACGAGCAAATCCACCTACCTAGGGCTAAAAAATTTTTAGGGAAACGCTATTAAATATATTTAAAAAAAAAAAAAAGAAAAAAAAGAAGTTCGGAACGCTCGTATCGGTAATTCGTAAGGTGCGTTTTTAATAAAAACCCTCGCTCTGGCGATCTCTCGACCCTCTCCGTCCATCCTCGCCCGTATGCCAAACCCGCCAGACGCGAGCGCAGAGAGGAAGGAGGCGGGGACGGGTAGGGAAAGTTGGAGTTCAGCGGCGCGCGGGTCGCCGTGGCGCCAGGCTTATTTGTAGAAAGTATTGAAAAATGTTATTTCGCGGAGACGGAATACCAGCGGGGCACGCAACTCGTATCGGCATCGCCGGTGACGAGCGCCGGGCTGAAAAACAACGGAATAAGGGTGTCGGAAAAGCATCTGAAAAAAAGGACTGTGGGTGGGGTTTGCGGGAAGGGCGAAGGGGTCGAGGGAAATTTAACGTCCTGAACTCTAGCGACTTGGATGAGCTGCGCGCACTCGTTTTACGTTATTGCAAAAAATATACAAGATAACTAATAATAAACTTGCCGAGCGTTCATGCGCCTGGAAAAAACGACCGAGAGGTAGGGAAAAACAGCCAAGCGAATCCGTGGCCGGGATCCATTGAGTAAGACTGTGGAGGCGGGTCGGTCGGGCTGATGGGTGAGGGAGGAGGGGGGTGGGTGGGACGGAGGGTAGCGAGAGCGCCCAGAGAGAGAGAGAGAGAGAGAGAGAGAGAGAGAGGAAGAAAAGCGCTGCATCGGTTCGGAAAGTCGTCCGATAGTATTCTTCGGATGCATATTGTATTATTAATAAAATATTGCACAACCCTTTGGAAAGGTAAAAAAAAAAAAAAAAAAAAAAAAAAAAAAGAAAGAAAGAAAGAAAAATGAAAAAGAAAAAAAAGAGGTAAAAGATGGAAGGGGGAGAAAGGAGGTGAAAAAAAAAGTAAGAGAAAGAAAAAAATTGAGCAACGGACGGGCGGACGGTCGAACGAGCGAGTGAGCGAACGAACGTACGAAACGAAGCAACGAACCAACGAACGTTGGCTCGCTCGCAAGTTCCACGGGCTGAAGTTATGTCTGGCTGGAATAAACCACAGATACGCGACCGGAGCGAGCCGCTGTACCGCGGGAAAGAGAGGACCGGGTGGAAAAAAAAAAAATAAAAAATAAAAAAGAAAAAAGGCCGACATCGGCTATGCGGTGATGGAGACGAGCGTCGGTGGGAGCTGGAGGCAGGCCTCGAAAAGGGCGGCTGCATCACTCGCCGCTGCCGTCGTTGCCGCCGTTGCCGCCGTTGCCGCCGTTGCCGCCGCCGATGTAGTGGTTAAATTCAACTGACGGAATGCCAAAACTTTTCTATAATTAAATTTTTTTCTCGGTAATTCCCTGGAAAAATTGATGCTACGAGATGATCCGATGGAGGAGTGCATTCTACGTCTCCTGCGTACCACCCCCCTCCTAACCCTCGCCCGCCCGTTCCTAACCACGGCCCCCGAACGCTCGCTCGCCTCCTACCCTCCTTGCCGCTCTCTTGCTCCCTCCGGTCTCTTTATCAATACGTAGTTTACCGTTGTTCAATTTGGAATTTTTTGAATAACCGCGCTCGCAGCACGCGAACGATGGAAAAAAATTTTGTGTCGAGGGTATGGAAATTGTACAGCGGACTCGGGAGTTCCTTCCGGGAGTTGGGAGTTACGCTGCCATTCCCAACTTGGCGCGCTTTCCTCCGACTCCGGCTACGACTTTTTTCTCTCTCTCTCTCTCTCTCTCTCTCTCACTTTCCACGATTTTCTCAAACTCCGCTTCATGCATTACTAACCACCGCCACCTACGTGATCCTCCCACTCACCCTTTACGCGCGGCTGCGATCGTCGATCGTTTCAATCTCTCGTAATTGAATATTATTTTAACTGGAACCGATGCGGAGACCGTCTCGAATCGTAAATTATTATACATCCCCGACCCCGCGATGCGTCCCGCAATATTTCATAAGGCTGAGAAAGAGAGAGAGAGAGGGGGGGGCGCGTACAATGGTCCAGAGGCGAGTAAACCAGAGCTCGGTGGTCCCTGGTCCCCTGCTTACGAATAAGAGTCGTAAAATACTCGAACGGGTCAAGCGAGGGGCGGAGGTGGAGGTGGTGGCGGAGGAGGAGGAGTAATAGGGTGAAGGGGGTGGCGGGGGGAATTTTATTCCGAGGCGCGGGCGTTGACGCACATACCAACGGACTAATTGATCCCTCGATCGTTGCCAAAAAATATTCGGTCCTCCAATCGCAACTCGAACTATGCGCGCATTGACCAACTCTACTAACTACGTTTCGAACTCCGGCGCGTACTCCTTTTTACCCTGGGAAATACCGGCGAATTTCACGTGGCTGTAGAGATACTCGATCGCGCGCCCAGTCGATACACAGCGGAGGATTTAGAAATAATTGCGCTTAGACGAAGGGGAGATGGGCCAATGGCCCGGGGCAGAGCAGCAGGAGGAGGACAAGGAATTCCTTCCGTCGATGCTAATTATGTCGTTTCGCAGATCGAGACGTAATTGACGACATTGATCGGCGTGCCCCGACCTCTGTACACTTCAAAACTCGATAAAGCCTGACCGAGAATAATGCCTTGATATTGTAACTCATGGATAGACTCGTCCGGATAACCAAAGTTTTTGACCATCGAGCGTAGTAGTGTGTGCGTGCGCGCGCGTTGCGAAAGCTTTGCCCGATAGCCGAACTTTCCAAATGGCTCGTCAGTCTAATACTCGGAGCGGTGGGGTCCAGTCGGGGACCGGGGATCACGGGGACAGGGATGGCTCCGACCACGAGAAGAAGGAGAGTCCCGAGCGAGCGAGCGAGCGAGCGAGCGACCGCAGAGGCATAAAGAGTGAAATATAAGACCTGGTGCCGAGGGGTACGCGATCTGATATCGGTTACGCCCCTATCCCCGTCTGCCCCTTCCCCTGCTCGGACTTCCCGGATAAAGCGTTAGCCGCCTCTAGCCGGGAATTAATAAAGGCTCAATTAATAAAATTTACACATTTTTCTTGTATCGGCGCGTGCCACGCCAGCGTGTAACGTTAACTCCTCCCCTGCCGCAATCGGCCGCCAATCCGGCCACGACGAATCCGAGCTCCGATCCAGCTCCGGCTCGGCCCGACTCGGCCCGGCTCGGCTCGTCCTTGCCTCCGTCTTTCTTTTTCCCGATACCGCACCGGGGATGGTTAGTTACTGCGCGCCCCGTTGCTGCTTTTCATTTCTAAGAGCCGGGGAATGTCCGCGGACCGGAATAAACTAGCCTTTTTTTACGCACCCCTAGGCGAACGAGGAGTCGATTATTTCAATAATGCGATATCGCCCGCATTTCCACCTGCTCGGGCGCACTCACGCCGACGACTCGGGCTCTCCTCGAATAATGGGCCCTCCTTTGGCATCCGTCGTAAAGCTCCCTGGCTAATGAGCCATTATTCGGGCGGGAGCGCGCTGACTGAGGCGGGGGACGGGATCGGTTGGCTCGGGAACAATATCATCGGCCCGCCATACGACCGGGCATGCGCCCTGCCAATTTTGATTGACCTCCTCGTCGTCGCTCCTGATCAAGCCGTCCGTCCGCCCCCAGCCCCCCGGCCGGCCCACCATCCCGCGGAGGAGATAACGTCAGTCAAGGGATGCGGCGCTCGACGGCCGGCCCTCCGCGCGTCACTCCCGCTCACGAAAAGCACACCGAAAAAGCACAGCGGAAGCACGGAGGGCCGGACGCTCAAAGATCCAAAACAATAAAAGCGAAGGGGAGAGCGGTCGGTGGCTGGCGGAAGTCCCAGATGGCCTGGGAGGGGGAGGGGAGAGTGGGGTATGGGGGGACTATATACTCATTGTCGAGGAAGGACTCTGCGCCGGGACGTGAAACCGATAGCAACTGAATCCCCAGAACCTTTGTGGCTATCCGGCCGGGAAAGCTCCGGACGATCAAACTTCTACGGCAGCATCTAACTTGGCTGGGCTCTTTCCCGCGCGAGCTTCCTCCGTCAATTTCTGGGACATCGGGGCGAGAGTGGGTGGCAGAGCACTGGCTCAGTCTGCAAGACGGGAGTCGCGCACACGCGCACCTAGAGATAGACATAGAGAGAGAGGGGGGGTGGAGGGAGGGAGGACGTCGGTGACGGAAACTTGAGCAGCCGACGGAAGCTCACCGGGTAGCGACGTTGACGGTTCGCCCCCCCTCCCGCCCCCCGTTGCCCCTTCCCAACTCTTGACTCTGACCGCGCGTCGCTCCCTATGCATATATTATCTGTCCTCCTGTCAGCTCTCTATCTCTCTCTCTCTCTCTCTCTCTCTCTCTCTTTGGCGTGCACATACGTACGAGCAGAGTAGAACCAGGTAGTCGAGACTCTGCTTAATACAGACACGTCCTTAGTCAAATGGAAACACAGGTTAGCATAGCCTGTTGGTTTACAAAATCTCCGTTCGCAAGAGCGCCTCACTGAATCTGAAAAACCTGCTGAAATTTTCACGAAATTAGCCGCTGGCAGGACAATCTAAACTTCTAGCCGTTAATTTAATCCGAAAGTACGTAATTTGTATTCCAAGTCGGTGCGCTAACAGTCATACCCGAGGTCGGCATTAAAAATTTTCCGAAACGCTTCCCTCGTTACGTCCGCCAGAGTTATTTATCTCTTACGGGTGGGGAGGGGGAGGGGGCGTAAATATCTTTTTATTGGCTCCCGTCAGCCGGGCGTATTTTTTCTCGTAATTAGCTGCTCATCAATCGTCTGCCATTAAAACCGGTCCAGTCTACCTTTCCCGTTTCATTTTTGTTTCGTTTTGTTTTGTTTTGTTTTGTTGGCGGCGGACTGAGGCTAAACGAGTAAACGATACGACGGCAGAGACGATTTTTCCAAACTCTCTCTCTCTCTCTCTCTCTCTCTCTCTCTCTCTCTCTCTCTTTCTCGATAGCCACGAAATTATAAATGACAGCCTCGGGATCGATGCCCGAAATTCATAATTTCCCATCAGCGATGTAGCGGAAAGGCGCTCGGGCCGCTTCTAATTATTACCTCCATTACTCGTGGATGGTTTAGCGAACCGATGGGAGCGGCGATGCTCCTCTTCCGTCGAAAGTCGAGCGGATCATTAGACAGAGGCGCGTTAATCGAAAGGTCGGGAGGCGGTGGGGGGGGGGCGCAGGAGGACAGGGTAGAAGAAGCGCCGAACCTTCTCGGGGGCTTAGGTACTCTTCGAGGCTCGCGGGTATCGAAAGCTTGGCGAATCAAAGTATTCTGTCGGTGAAAGCCGTTGGACGGATGCCGGATCCGAGTCGCTCGAATGAAATAAAACGCTCTCTCCACTAAGTTGTCAACGAGCCTTCGTTAATCGACTTTCGAGTCCGAGGCTGCGAGAGTCAGTAGTTTTCCAAGTTCCAACTGGCCAATGGAAAAGCTCGATACCTCGGCCGCGACTTTCAGCTGCTCAGCCGACTTTGTCGTTCGTCCAAATGCACTGGATATTATTTCACGGACGTGTACGGGACGAAGGGTGTGGGGTCGGCTAAAGGGAGTCAAAAGATGATCGGGCTCGGATTAGCTTGGGACGTCCTCCAGGCCTGTTCCCCCCTCCCTCTGGCCCATAGCGGGTACGCTTTGATCCGTAGTAGAATGCATCTCAGCGCCTGCCGAGGGCCGCCCCCGCACAGCGGAGATTATATAAAATATACACGTCACCGCCGGAGAGATAGTGGTGCGTATTGCGCCTTTGGTTCGTATAGAATGAAAAAGTGGCAGAGGCCACGGGGACGGGAGGATGGGAGGATGGGAGGATGGGAGGATGGGTGGATGGGTGGATGGAAGGGTAGTAGGGTGTTTATATGCATATCGAGCCCACGATTCTCTCCTTCGCTCTCGGGCCTGGCATTTTCCAATATTTCGAGAGGGAACTTCTCCGGCGAAAGCTCCCCGACCTCGAACCCGTCATATTTGGACAAAATCGAACGGTCCACCCGAGCGGTGCAGCGCTAAGCGCCAGCCTCCCGCGCGCCCCGCGATGCCCTCTCGACCCGAGAGCCCCACCCCTCGCGAGCAGCATTTATTATAAGCTTTAGCTCTGGCGCTTTGCAGTTTTTTTCTCTTCCGGCTCTTCCTCCCGCTCTTTTATTTCCCGTAATTTCACTCTCCCATCTCCCGGGGATCGATAAAAAATTAACTATTATGCGCATCGGCAGCGGAATATTTCGAATGTGTGTATACGTGGGCAACAAAAAGTCCGGAGTCTGCAGGAAAAGGAACAAAGTAACCACCCACTATACGGGGGCGCATCGATACCGCCGGCCCTTCCTTCGCCTCGGCTATCCAAACGCTCCTCCTCCTCCTCCTCCTCCTCGTGCTACTCCACCCCGTCCTCCTCCACCACCACCTTCGCTTCTTCATCGCCCACCTCTACAACTCGTCCTCCGGCTCTTCGTAGCCGATGCTACGCGTCCCCCGCCCCCGATGGATTATTATTTCGAGTGTGCCGAGAGCCGGGCCAACGGATAGCCTATTTTTAATAGGCCTCTTAACTTAGAAATTTGAGCGAGAGATGGAGATTGCGGATAGACAGGGATGGCCGATGGGAAGAAACGCGTAAAATCAGCACTTGGTCCTACCTAGCAACCTACGGTTACAACCTTGTCCGTGCGACGTCACGTGTCACGGGTCGTCGGCAAAGCAAGGCGCCAATACTATTCGTAACATTGGTCTAACGGAAAGTCATAAAGAGCGGACGAGAGGACGACGAGAGGACGACGGGGGGACGACGAGAGGGAGGAGGTAAAAAAATGTTTTTTCTTTACCGAGGATTAATTCAATGCATTCGAAGCCGTCGACCGAATTGATATTGTAATACGTAACCGATTGACACTAGACGAGCGGTAGTTTTACTTTTACGCCTGGTGCTCGCGAGCCCACCTACAAATGCGCTGGACAGGTTAATGAACCGGCTCTCCGACCGTGACAAAGAGTGAAATATGCCGCGGCTGGCGGAAATCGAGAAAAGGGAAAGAAAAGGGAAGGGCACGGGGCACGGGGGACAGGGGACAGCGGGATTGAGGGAGGCAGAGAGAGAGAGAGAGAGAGAGAGAGAGAGAGAGAGAGAGAGAGCCGGCCAATAGTCGGCTGCTGGCATCGGCGACTGTCGACTTCGGGATTTAATTTCTCCGATCAAAGGCTACGCAAACTACGCGCCCCGTTTCTTCGGCCTCGCGACTCCCCGCGTTCCATCTCGTATAGCCAGCCCGTATTCCACGGGCAGTACCACCAGCTCCCGACGTCATCGGCAACGTTACACTTTTGAAGTGCCTTTCCGCCTATGCTGACGAGCTGCTCGATACGCGTACGCGAGACGCTGAACCGGGAAAAGCTTCGCCGTCCCCTCGCCTCTATCGAAACGTAATGTCAGCCCGAGCTAATGAAAACATTGTCCCGAGGATGCGGACGCCCGGCTCGAGTGACCACCTCGCTGCGGAACCCATCTCTTATCCGCGTGCTCCCGCTGACGTACCCCCCACCCCCCCCCCTCTCCTACCCGCTCGACGATCCTCACGACGCTCTTCATCCGACCGCCACCTCGACCGCCAACTCGATCGACCCCGCGCTCTCCAACCGCTCTCCAACGTCCCTCGTTATTATCCCATCCACCACTTTTGTCATTACTACTATTATTGCTATTACCAACTACAACTCCAACTCCAACTCCAACTCCAACTCCAACTCCAACAATAACGACGACGACGACGACGACGACGACGACGACGACGACGAACAACAACAACAACAACAACAACAACAATAATAATAGTAATAATAATAGTAACGATAAGAATAACGATAACAACAACGACGGCAGAAACGACGACGGCGCCAGCTATCATCGTCAATGATAATCATTGTATTATTAATAATAACAATTGCTACTACTAATATATATATATTTTATATATATATATATATTCATTATTATTATTATCCCTCTAAGTTCGTCTATGATGGCCGAGCCCCGTCGGATTCGTAAAAGCATCGCACAACTGTATAAGAACGTTTTTGACGCCCTATTCGTTTGCTCGTGCGCCACGTCAACCGTTAAGCAGATGAATAATTTTCATCATTCAAATCATCGTCACCTGACTTCAACGCACAAATCCTCCTCTCCTCCTTCAAATGTTTCATCC
The DNA here is from genome assembly GCA_018883505.1 of Ceratosolen fusciceps. Taxonomy (NCBI): domain Eukaryota; kingdom Metazoa; phylum Arthropoda; class Insecta; order Hymenoptera; family Agaonidae; genus Ceratosolen; species Ceratosolen fusciceps. Next base: position 11,523,645 of record RCIC01000002.1, on the reverse strand, counting down.
CCTCAAAATGCCTACAAACACACATGCGCACGCCTACAGCCATAAACGGACACACAACTGACGCGCACCCATGCATACACACTAACTCACACGTACACATATCTATAATTCTGTTTAATGTTACAATTTAGTGAAAGCACTCGTTACCAAATTTGCACTTTTTTAAACTAAACTAGACTATTAAAATTATTAATAATGTTATTATATTGCGCGGTTATGATGTTATCAAAAAGTAATGATCGATGGACCGAACCGTCGAGAGATATAAATCTACATCTCTCTTTTTCGCTTGATCGAAATCTCGTAAAGTCCCTTAACGTTAAAATCACAGTCAAATTAATGAAGAGAAACAAAACGAGCATAAAATATGTGTAACTCCAATGACAACCATAGATAATAAGATTAGCAATACAAATCATTACATAAGATTGGCGCACTGATTGGATGTACTATGAAATTTTTTCCAAATTCTCGAAAAAAATTGTCTCTTTAATGGACCAAGTACTTATAATATTCGTACATATATATATATATATGTGTGCGTGTATGTGTCTGTGTCTCTGTGTGTATGTATAAACGTACGTATATATGTGTACATATATTTTCATTACCGTTTAATAGATACAATAATTGCAGCAGAGTGCAACATAACAATGTACACGTCCCGAAAGATCCATACTCAGTGGATACATAATCCCAAGCTTTAAATAAAAAAAATAATAAAATACAAAAAGAAATGAGTGGCAGGAACGGTGACTGCCGTCTTGTCATTGTAATGGCCTTGCAATACGATCCTTTTTAATTGATTTTGTTTCGAATTTAGAGTGGATTCTATTCGTAGTTGGAAATCTGGTAAAGGAGAGAAAGCGAGTGAGTCAGAGAGAGAGAGAGAGAGAGAGAGAGAGAGAGAGAGAGAGAGAGAGTGAGCGAGTGAGTGAGAGAGTGTGTGTGTGAGAGAGTGAGTGAGTGAGTGAGTGAGCGAGCGAGCGAGAGATCACGAATGAGGCTGAGAGAGAGAGAGAGAGAGAGAGAGAGGGGTGATGCGAGGGATTGCAGAATCTCCCTAATTTAATTTATCCTAGATCACGAAATTGTTGTTGGCTATTCTCCCTCCTCAGTATCTTATTCTTTAACATTATTGTTTTATTTGGACTTTTCATTTGTAAATGTTGGTTTATTTACTCATTATAAGTCTCTTTAATTGAGCTAAGCTTGAATTGTAATGACGAGTTGCCATGCTTAAGTTATCTGGCACTTCAAGCTCGGCCCACGCATTCGAACGGGATATAGTCTCGAACTTAACCTCTTAACGGTTTAATGACACAAGCACCGTCTTAAAAAAAAATTAACGAGGGCTATATCTTGTTCGCCATTTGGTCGAATCATGGATTTGCTTCCTTGAATCTTAACTCGACGTCATCATATGTGTACTCTCGTAAACGAGCTCGACCGGCCACGTCTCAGCCTTGCATTGTTTCCTTTCTTTTTTCTTTCTTTCTTTCTTTTCTTTTTTTTTACATTTTGTTTTTGTTTTTTTTTTTTTTTTTTTGAAAGAAAAAAATAAAAAACAAAAAGTTAAAAACAATAAAAAAAAAAAATAAATAAAAAAAAAAAAAAAAGAAAGAAAAAAAAGAAGCCAAAAGGAAAGCGGCTCTATGAATTGGCATAAGAAAAGGTGCATTTAATTGAAAAAGTATAGCACATCGGATAAGCAGAGCCTTGATGGCGAGATCAAACTAAGACTATATAAATAATAATAGTTACAATAAAAGAAAGAAAAGAGAAAAGAGAAAAGAGAAAAGAGAAAAAGAAAAAGAGACTGAAAAGTTAACGTAAGATGACAACGGCAGTGCTTTTTTTATATCCACGAGGGAAGAAAGAGAGAGGAAAAATAATCTCTGTATCCATGAATGAGGAGGAGTGGCCAAAATAATGGAGTTTTGGTGATAATGTCTGTTGAGAGAAGACCGCCGGTTGTTGACCCTCCCAATTATGTTTTGCATTGCAGACTGCCAGATGCGCAATGTTAACGTGCGATCAGTCAACTCTAAAAGAAGGAAAACACCCTCCTCTTCCTGCTTGTGAGTCTCTCAGTTTCGGTGTTCGTTATACTACTACCAACCTATATTACCAATAATATTGTTGTAATAACGAGACATGACGTGTATATTACTTGAAACAGAACCCGACCTTTTGTACTTGTATACTCTTGCCGATTAAGACTTGCCTTTGCATACAATATACACCACTGCGTAACACCCACACCCACACCCACAAGCACACGCCCACGCAGACGCGCACGCCCGCAGAGAACGGATGTGCGCGAGTGCCTGCCCGTGTACTTGTGTAGAGTCTGTCTCTGGATCGCGACTGGCGAGTGTCTCGTCGGTGCGCTCACGAGCGTACGCACAGTCATCTGTATAAATTCACATGCCACACGGACTACACGGCTCCGTCACACTCATTTTATTATTCATTCTCATAATATTGCGTTTTTATATTGTTTATTAAGCATCTTTTTGATTGGTTATGATGGCTTGATTGACTTATGGATGAAATTATGAACACCTGCATCATCATTATTAACAAAATTATAAACCACATTACTAGCCACATTATTATCACCACCACCATTAACATCAACATCAACATCAACATTGTTATTATTGTCATAAACACGAAGGTGAATTTTATAATTTCTCATGAATTGCAAACCCGACTCCTCTTTATATGACTCGTAATATTGAATACACGTAATTTGTATTGTAGATTGTCATTTGAAACTCTCACACAAACGCAATCTCATAATTTCCATACGATTATTTCCACACATCTACTCGATTAACGGACTTTTTTTTAATTGAAAGCTCGTCGGTGCACTAAGCCCTGCTTTTGTTTTTTTTTTTTTTTTTTTTTTTTTATTAGAATTTGTAGGAAGCGCCGTCGCGGGACCGATTGGGCCAGTCGTCGATGAGAATGGCCAAGGCGATCGTTGGATCGATCGTTATCATCCCGCGGTACTTGGGCTCGAGCGGGTCGCTGAGAGCCGGCGAACGTTGTGCGTTGGAATCCTTTAGACGCATTGCGCGCGACTAAAGGTTATTCGTGAGGGGATCGTGAGGGGAGCCCGACTTCTTTCGTCCCCGGCTATCCTTACCCTATTATCGCCAGGTTGAGAAAAGCTTTAGCTCGCGGATTTCGCGGGCCCGCGATCCCCTTGGGAAAAATCCGGGCTCCTCTCTCGCCGTCTCTCGCACACGCAGATAAATATAACATGGGACGTTATCGCTCGGATGGAAAAATCGGCGATCGCTATTGTTCGACGCCGGCTTTCCCGACTTTCACTCGGTTTATTTAGATCTCCAGATTCAAGCGAAGATCGAGTACGCGCTTGCGGGAGTCGTGGGGAGGGGGGGGGCGGCGAGGACGGAGAAACATTTTAAAATTTATGATCGATTTCGAAGGGAAGACCAAGTCTTGTTTGCGCGATTTTTTATCACGAGCATCCGGACTCTGCACAGGCGTACGCTGTGCTGACTCGGGGTGACGAGGCTCTTCCTCTTTTCAATTTTCCCGGAGCGGATCGTCCTTTGACGGCAGTTTCGATACGCTGCGATTGTAGGCCTCAATCTCAGCGTATCTTGACTGGAAGCACTGGATGATCGGCAAGCTCCACAAACCAATGCTCTCTATCTCTTCCTCCTATCCCCCCCCCCCCCCTCTCTCTCTCTCTCTCTCTGCGTGTTGCGTGTCACACTGACTTGGTCCATTCGAGGTCGTTCTCCTATCGCCGCCGATCAAATAGTCCCGGGAATCTTAAAGAAACGTATTTTGTTTATATACAAGAGCCAAGTTCTCGAGCCTATTCCTTCGGATTTCATTGAACTTTGCAGTAACTGCTAATAATTACGCTAATCGTGGTAATCGTAATTAATTGAATTGATTAACGTTGTAACAGCGCGCGGCATAGCATGAAATAATATACGCATATATACTCAGGCGTATGTGCCTGTGTGCAATGAGATGGGGCATGCATAAATAAGGACCGGAAAACCCGACGGAATAATAGGTTTTTCCTTTTAATTTTGCTTAAATCACGCATCTCGTCACGTACAATATACACTAACAATAACAGATTCAGAAGAGAAAAAGAAATCTTACTCGAAAGATCGTACTTTATTAGCTTGAAATTGAAAGTCAAGCTACTCGTACGAGTAAATACATACATAAAAAAAAAAATCCTTGCACGCTCGCTGTTCTTATTATAATTAAATCTATATTAATATTTTGATCTCATCTATTTATATTTACATGCATTGTATTTTGCTATTATTGCTTTAATAAACGTATTTAAGCTAAACAATAATTGAGAGATACACATATACAAACAGGCGAGGTCATGCGGAAGACTATGAATGGATAAAAAAGATTTTGTATAAACGCAGATGAACGACACAATTTATACGGAGGCATTTTATTGAGAAGCTGCTCGAGTCGCTATCCGTCTTTTTATCGATCTCCGTAGAAATATAAATACGGTCCAACTGTTTCAATGTTCGCTGAATTATTCTTATTATTGTTGTTGTTGTTGTTGTTAATGTTGTTATTATCATTATTATTATCATTATTGCTGTTGTTATTAAACTGTATATATAAGTACGTGGACTATGTTAGACTGTATTCGGCACGTATAAGCCAACCGAACGGGCTTTCAAAGCAGTCGGTCTTCGTATTATCAAAGAAATTATCAAAGAAGTTTTTTTGAAATTAGTATCTCCGCTTCTGAGCAAACAAGTATGAAACCGGAATATCAACGTGGTCGGATTATTGTCAGCTTGTGACTATTTACGCGACTGAGTTGCCCAAGGTTATTGGTTAAAGAATAAAAAGAGAGCTAAAGAATAATGCGGATAAGCATTTTACCTCCGACTCTGTAACAATTTTCATTAAATCGCAAGGTTAACAACGCATTGATCGACTTGTACAGAAATACGGCCAGATACTTTATTTATTAATTAATTATTGTGCGAATAAGTAGTTTGACTGAAAAAAAAAGAATTCTCTCGGCGGTGCTCAGATTTTATCCATCGATCAACGTTATGGCAGCGTAACAACCAAAGCCGTAAGATCCATGTTAGGGCAATCTTTGATGCTGCGCCTCTTCTCGGCAAAATCCATTTAATCTAAATATACATTTCTGTATTAAATAATAGAGGAAAGTTAAATAATGGACTCCAAGCCGTCTTCTTGCTGCTACGTAGAAACACTCTAAATTCGAAACTTCAATTGTATGAAAACCACTCGATAGTACTTCAATGCAACTTTCGTATCGTGTATATAATACATTGACATATATATATATATATATATGTACATGCATAATATATTAATATTGAGCCTTGGTAAGCTTCGTATCTGTAAGAAATTAGGATGTCATAACGTTTTTAGATACCTAATGCATGACAATGTTTACTACGACGAGCCAAAATTATCTATAGGGGTTTTTTTTTTGTTTTTTTTTTTTTTTTTAAAAAAATAAAAAAATATTAAGCACGCACAAGGCAGGATCGACGCGGATCGAGAGCTTATATTTATCTGAATTTGTAAACAAAATTCGAGTCGTCAAATGACTGTCGTATTCGAAACGTTGAAAATCCATATGGTATTTATTTTTTAATATTATTTTATTTATAAAAACGGATGATCGCCGTTTTATTATTGAAGTTATTTGAACTATTTGAAGGGAATAGAGCTCGGGGAGATATTTTAAATATTCGAATGAAAAGTTAACGTTTAAATATTACAACGGTTTTCGGGAAGGAGGGGGGGGGAGGCGTTACTAAAAACGAGGCTGATAATAATGGAAATATTCCCGTTTTAAAGATATTCGCAAAGCCGTCGGGAACGAGTCCATCGGCCCCGCGTGCTTAATAATGAAAACAATAAAAAAAAAAACAAAACAAAAACAAAAAATAAGAGAGAGAGAGAGAGAGAGAGAGAAGAATCGACAGATTAGGCATGGCGGATTGGATTGGGGAGGGTGGTATTCTGGTACGGGCAAGATTCACTCCATTCAACAGTCAATTGCTTTAACGGCACATCATTGCTTTTTTCACACATCAGTCATTCGCACTGAATACATGATTCGAGAAGCACCCGCGCTTGCGCACACGCACACAGGGCACGCACAGGACACGCAATGGCACACGCGCGCACACGCGCAATGTCACACACGCACACGGACACACTGTTAGACCGAGCTAGAGCGGAAGCATAGCCAAGGAGAGACGTTTACACGCGCCAAAAGAAATAAAACACAAAGATAAAGAAAATACAAGCCACGAGCCGTCGATTCCAGAATACCGCCTAACCTCCCGAGTCCACCTACCTACAGGGGTTGTTCGTTTTTAGACTGTAACCAGTCTTCCATGATGGAGATTCGACTTTCCGTTTTGTACACACTAAGTAAACGTAATTCTCACGGTTCAGCGTCCAGTCTACTCAGCCGTTATTGATATTGACGTAACGATAACGCAACGCTGCTAAATAAATGCTCAATGTCACTGCAATGGCAAGATTAGTCGACCTACGCGAGTACGAAAAAAGCAGAGAGAGAGAGAGAGAACGAGCATGCGTGTGCGTGCGTGTTAGAGAGAGAGAGAGAGAGAGAGAGAGAGAGAGAGAGAGAGAGAACACGATGGTGTGCGTGCGCGTGTGCGTGTGTGAGAGAATTAGGGGGTGAACTGCGTGAGTGGTCGGTGTGTGTGAAAATAGCGATACACTCAACTACCAGAGCGCGTGCCATGGGTCATCTCAGGAACCTCGCGATAACAGAGCGCTAGGGCAGGCCGCGCGATAAAGCACAAGGCGAGCGACCGAGACACACACAACACGAGGTTAAGTGCTATATTCGGTAAAAAGCCGGATAGTGCGTTTGAGTTAAAGTGAATACGCTAGAAGCACTACGCGCGAAGTGAACTGGTTAAGATAAGAGGAACTGTGAAGAGAAAATTAAGAGAGAAACAGGAATCCGAGCTACGATAGTCAAACGCCACTGATACAGGTCTCAACGAATTGCGCCAACGTTAACATTAACACACTTTTAATCCCAGTCCAACAGCCACCCGCCACAATGCGTCCTTGTCTTGTCTTCTCCCCCTGATCGGGCAGACTCTGGGAATCTCCTTCTCAGGCATTAGTTTTTTAAGTTTTTCATTTCTATGCTCGGGCTCCCTTGTCGTCGAGATCCCCTGTGCGTTTGGCCTCTTGCTTAGCAATCCCCTCAACACAGTTCCGTTGTGGAGCCCTGGTCGAGCATTCTTCTAACTGAATGATAAAAAGGGAAAGAAATCAAATATGGGGAGAAAGAGCGAACACCGGAAGTCAAAGGGGCGCGCTGTCGACGGAAACAGGTAACAAATACGCTTCTGGTGAGGCGAGACGCAGGGAAAAACGGCGGAAGGTGGAATGAAGTTACAAAATTACAAGTGACTACAACGGCGAAAAAGGGACCGGGAGTGTAAGAGGTGGCGTACGGGTGACTTATGGGAAAAAAAAGGATGAGCGCAGGTTGGGAAGTTTTCCAACCTACTGTGTCTTGCGAAGCTTGTTCCCCTCAGTTGTTCTTCCCTCTCTGTAAACATGCCCAACAGCTCCCCTACCAAATTCCCCATCGTCCCCTTGCCTTCCCGTTCACCTTGTCCCCAATTCTTCTATACTACCACGCGTCACGATCGCACTCACAACTCCGGGCTGTCATTACTCAAGAGTCTCGTCTTTTCCTCAACAACACAAGCGGTACTGGATGACACTGCAGACTAGAGAGATACTTAACGACTCGATTTTGCACATCTTCGTTAAGAATCCAATACCCTTTTTACAGTGACGAATGTAACCCTGTCCTGGAATCCCATTTATTAAACCGAAGCTCCTATCCTGCAGAAAAAAAAAGCGATAAAGAACAAAGGAAAATCCCTGAATACATGAGCTAATCCTTCAGCTCCATATCCTCATATATATCATCTTCACAGCGTATAGTTTTCAAGGTAATAGTATCTATACTAGTAGGGGGTCTCATCGTACTTGGTGTCATGCCAGTTAGCTATCGGCGAGACATGGTTTAATAATGACGTTACCAGCATCCGAACAGAACCTGTATGTCCAAGTGCGAAAAAATGACCCCACCTCAACTCCGCGATCAACACCCGAGGGTCGTGCATAATGCTTGTGGACATACGGCTGAATATGCACTGAGAGAGCGCAGATCGCTGTGCCCGGCCCCGCCGTCGCGTGACGGCGGAGAGCGTGCAGGTGTGCTGTCGGCGGACGAGACCAAAAAGAGAAAAATGTGGGGGGGCGGGGGCGGTGCCGTAGGCAGTATGGAATACACTTCCGCTGACGGGCGCGAAGGACGGGACGTGCGGGGCGAAGGGCGGGCGCGGGAGGCGGAGAACGGGAACAAGGGGGGGGGGTCCCCCAAGAAGCACACCAGAAGGGGGGCGGGCGCGCAGGGAACACGCGGGGAACGACAGGGGAGGGGAAAAGAAGAGGAAAGAGAAGAGAAAGAGAAAAAAAGAAGAAAAAAAAAAAAAGAAAAAGCCAAATCTATTTGCGGGTGCTCGATAGGTCGGATCGGCTCGAATCCACTGGCCATTATAATATCGGGAATACGGGCGAAATATTGTAAGGGAACTGCGAATGCATTTCTCCTGAGTTAATTTTAACTTTGGGAAAGAGGGCTAGGGAGCCTGGCCGAGCGCGCACCTACTACGGATCTATATGGTGGATCCTGCTGGCTCGTGAACTAAATCGGTCCAAAAGATTTTCTACCAAATGCTGATAAGCATTTAATTATATAAAGCATTCAATAGCTTTTGGGAAATTTGAACGCTACGCGAGTAGAAATAACACCTCCTCTCATTAATAAATAATACCTCTATAACTCTCTCTCTCTCTCTCTCTCTCTCTCTCAACGTCTCTCTGTGTCGCTCTCTCTCTCTCTCTCTCTCTACGTCTCTCTGTGTCGCTCTCTCTCTCTCTCTCTCTCTACGTCTCTCTGTGTCGCTCTCTTATTCAGTCAATGTTATTTTGAAGCTGGTTTGCACTACGCTTGAAATATATCCTACGGGGGGGAAAAAATATCTGATTTCCCCCCCTCCCCACTTAATCTTCGTCGAAGCTCGAAGCGTACAATAACATAAGAAGGAATAATAATCGGTGGTTTGAATTAATTTGAAAAAAAAAAATAAATAAATAAATAAAGTAAATTGAGGTAAAATATGATGGTAGGAGTATGAAGTAACGCTGGTACTGAAGAGTAATTAAAGAGAGATTTAAGCAAAAAGAGGGGGGGGGAAAGGAGAATGGAATACGGCCGGTCGGTCGGTCGGTCGGTCGGTCGGTCAGTCGTTTCGATAACAGAGTGACTACATAATGTTAATGATTCTCTGAAGAGATAAGTTCTCAATAAAACGCCACCGGGCTACGATAGTGAACAACTATTATAGCGTAGTAGTTGCATGGCAAAACTATAATAACTAAGTATAATAATAATCATCGAATTCATTTGCGTATTTTATGCGGACATTGCAGATTGGAAAGATTGAAAAGACGCCGATTAAAAGACGCATTTGAAAGATGCCTACTGACCCTTACCAATTATGCCCTTAATATGTCGTATGACGGTTCATCACTTGCGATCATCACACGTCGTGAGCATCTTGTACGAATTACGCCCCGTAGCCCCCTAGCCACCTAACCCCCTAACCGCAGTTTTCCCAGCAACAGCGCGCGCGCATTTTGTAGTTTATTATATAATATATAGTTAGTCGTAGACTGTACGTTAAACATTAAGTTGACCGGTGGCCCTTCTGTGTAATACCCATTATCACAAAGAAATCTGGCTTAGAATGCCTTCTTTCATAAATCTCCTCGCTCGTCTTTCCCCTCGACCCCTCTTTTGACCCCCTCCCTCATAAGCCCCTAAGTCTCCTCCACCCCTCCCCCCTCTTCCCACACCTCCCTTATTAGTTATTAACATAGCATGTGTGTAATGAATATACCATACGATAAAAACTCTAAAGTCTGGAAAGCGTAGGAGCGTCCGAAGCAGCGATCGGCCGCCGAAATCTTGCATACGCACACAACTGTACGCTTTGTATAGGACGACCGGTGCCCGATCCATTGCTCGGACTGCTTTTATTCTCTCAAGGCGCACCGGACCGCCGAAAGCCCCTCCCGGCTGCGCACACACCCCAGCTCAACATACGCACTCTCAGAACCATCCTCTGATCATACCCGAGCAACCCCAATAACCACCAGCATTTATTTATTATTCTCGCGTTATTATCGCGAGTACTTCTTCCACGTCGGCGACCGCTAATGCTCATTTTCTATAACTGGGACCTCTGTTACTTACATTGGTTTTCTAAAGCTTGTGTGAGTTTCCAGGTTTCGAACGATATCGGGCGGTCGTTCGGATGTACGGCATCCGAAGTGAGCGTGAATGACCGTCACAGGAGACGTAAGGTCGCTAGACCGGGAACATAAGCGATTACGTCCCTGGAGACGCTCGCTAAGGAGGTTTGACAAATAAAAAAGAACGAGAACGCGGACATTATGGAGAAGGTTCTGGCTCTCAGTGCACGCTTTAGAAATATCCGCGGTCATACCCCGGGGCTCGCTGGCTGCTGCTCGACGAGCAATAACGGGAAATTGCTCTTCGTAAATCACGGAGGTGCGGGAAAAAAAATTAGCCGACGGCCTGTGCTAACCTGCGAGGACACGAGTGACTGTTCCGAGGGATGCTGACGGAGGTCGTGCTCCTCGCGCGACCTCGGCGGATCGTCTTTCGATGTCAGCTGTGCGGCCCTCCCTCTCTCCCTCCAACCCCACTTCCTCACTCGCTCTCTCTCTCTCTCTCTCTCTCTCTCTCTCTCTATCTACGTCTACCTCTTTCGCTCCGATTAGAAGTCCGATCTCGAATACAAAGATATTCAAGCCTCGAGATATGAAGGTCGGAAGCCATTCGGGGCACCTGACGACCTACGGCCCAATCATTTTTGAGTTATTCTAAACAGAGTCAAAGCAGACGTTGGTATTTCCTCGCTAGGGGCTCTCGCAGCTATCCGCTGACCTCCGGATAAACGGATATTTTATATTCCCGAGCCCGTCTGCCCCGACACTTCCATCTACTACTTCATTTCGAATTCTCGCAACACCGAATACTACTAATTAAAGTGACTCTCACGTCCAACAGAACGTAAAATTCGCTTCTTTGTCACAAAGTTCCCGGTAAATCGCTTATGATTTTAAGGGAAAGCGTATCCGTACAACAGGGCTCGACCCCTCTTACACGTCAGACAAAAAAATCTTACTTAAGTTTCCCTTAAGTATTTCTAACATTAAAAGTCGATTAGCGTGAAACGCCGGCTCGCACTACTTTATAACTTTTTGAACGATTACATATATATATATATATATATTACAATCGTATTCCATGTCCTCGTCTTATGTCGGATTCCGTCTAATCCGTTTTGAAGAGGTCACAAAGATACGAATCTTCCCTTGTAGAATGGGGATGTCCAGCTCATCGAGAGGCCGAGGGTTCGGGGAATCGGGGGCCGAAGGAGAGGACGTAACGCGGAACACCGCGAGGATGTAAGCGGGGACGATCCGGGACGGAAGGACGCGGAGGAACGCGGACGAAGGACGCCAATCGCGCGTCACTAAGTCGGGAGGGAGGGGACGGGGGAACGTTGCGCGTAGAGGCGTTGATGTCAGGTGTCCCGTCGTTTCAACGGACGGAGGGTCCGGATTTCGAGGCGTCGGTCCCGGTCTCGTCGAGGAGGACGAGGGTTCGACGAACCCGTGCCCGCATCTCGTACGCCGCGATCGAGTCCGCGGGATTAATTGGCCAGTCCGGGCATCGAAGGATACGTAATTTCTTATTGACAGGCCCGAGTAGCTCATTCCCAGTCGAAACACGTGACACATCCGCGCTCGCTCGGAGAAACCGATAATTTAATTTCCTGGCCCGGTCGGATCAGCCGCGTGATCGCGACTTCTGGCAGTATTTCTCCCCTAACGAGGAAGTCGCGCGATACCTTCGGACTTGGATGTTCTTGGACGTCCAGCGCTCATTACTCACCTTTAATTACGCTACTCGAGCCAAGGCTAATCCAATCCGGAAGCTAACGGCACGGGAAATCATTATTCCTTTGAATACCGTTGTATTTATAAGCACTTATTATATTCTTATGGATTCCAACCAAGTAGAGTGGGGCGAGAGAGAGAGAGAGAGAGAGAGAGAGAGAGAGAGAGAGCGCGCAATATAGGGTCGACGATGGCGAATGCAGGTGGGAGGAGGTGGTAGGGCGAAAGGACTGCCCTCGAGTCTAGACGAATTCGTTGTTACAAATAGAATTCGTTCTCCATCCAATTTTCAAATTCCTCGAATATTTCATTACATCACGTCACCGGTACTTCGCGTTCACACTTCCGCTCGTCGTACTTTCTTTCCCTCGTCGAGGCAGTATGTAAAAAATGCTTTGATTATTAATTAAAAAAGCGTCGGGCCAGCGAGCGGAGGAGCTCCTCGAGACGATCTCGGATCGAGCACGCTCTCGGGAGCCGGCTAAGGGTGGGTAGGGGGAGGGTGGGGAGGTCGCGAGAGCAAGAGCGAGAGAGAATTATTACGGTTATCGCGTAGCTCGAGGAAGTGGAGAAGGAAGAAAGGTTTCGGGCGTGCCAAGAAACACACCGGGCCGCGTCTACTCTATGGTTAATGGGGGATGGGGGTGAGGAGGGTAGAGAGGGCGAAAGCTTGTAAGGGCGCACGACCGATTAAAGTGCGAGTCGCCTGCCGCGGGGGTCATTGGGGTATGCAGCGAGGCTCGAGGGGCCAGACCTTTGTTCGACGGAATACCGCGAGAACTCCGGGGGCCGGCGACTTTTTTTTCGGGTGCCGAAATAATTTCAATGAGCGCGCGCTCCATTCACGCGTCACGAATGCATTATCCCTTGCCCAAGAGCCGCGACCAGCACCACGACCGCCATTCACTACCACTACTTCGCGTTACAATAAACAGTCGAGGATTAGAATAAAGTCGTCAAGGCTCGCCTTGAAGGCTAACCGGCGCGCGCTCACAGCCTTTCTCCTCCTTTTAATCTTATTACCACCACTACCAGTACAAATGGTATCACTATTACCAGTTTACATGAGTTTTAACCGTTTTAACGGATCCGAAATTCTCGCATTAATCCGTTACGTTTCTTCTAATTCGTTATTCTCATTATCATCGCCGTCCTTGACAACATCCTCACCGTCATCGTTGCCATCATCAAAACTAGCAGCAGCAGCAGCAACAAGCAGCAGCAGCAACAGCAACAGCAACAGCAGCAACAGCAGCAACAGCAGCAATAGCATCAACAATAATTTTTGTCGGTTGTTGTTGCTCCCGTAATGGCTGTTGATGTTGCTGTTGGTATTATTAGTGAGTCCGCGATTACGATTCAATCAGGCGAAATGAGCACCATGGCCGCAATTTAATTGACGATGCGATCACATGGATGAAATAACATGATTTTTATTTATTTGAACCAGACCCCGATCTCTAAACACAATGATTAAACAACAGCATCATAAACATAACAACGAGACAACATTTACAAGTTGATAAATATGCTACATGGATAGAGATGCGACACATTCCTGTATAGACCCTAATAGTGAAATGTACCTGGTGTAGTTGGGAGTCGAGATTTCGTGTATGTGACTCGACTCTTTTATCCATTACTGTATATGTCATGCTCTGAATGTGTATTTGTATTTTATTATTATCGACTGTACGATGAATGATCGGCGATCCGAGTACGACTCGGCTCGACGTATATCCAGCCCATCGGGCCACTTACTAATTTATATTTTTCTTTTCTGCTTTCAGCTGCACAGATTCCACAACGCGGAAGTAAGTACTGCCTTGGTTTTTACTACTCTCCTCATAACTTTCGTTCTCTCTCTCTCTCTCTCTCTCTCTCTCTCTCTCTCGCTCTCTCTCTGTCTCTGTCTCTGTCTCTGTCTCTGTCTCTGTCTTTCTTATTTCGTTTTCGCGCGAGCTATCGCTTGGCCAGACCGATCACGCAGCCTTTTACTCTCTCGCGACCCTCTTACGACCTCCGAGGTAATTTATTATAAATGCTAGCGCGCTCGCTGTTACAGTCCTCGGCTGGGCTCGGCATTCGGCCGCGCCTCCCCTTCTCCACGTCGTCGCGATAAAGGCCTCGTCCCCTCCGGAGCGGGGGAACAGGTCGATCGAAGCCGAGCCATCGTATAAGCCCTTTGAGCTCTTATTCAAAGCCAAAGAATAATAACAACGCCGGATAATAACGATAATAGTAAACGGTAGTAGCAGTGGCGATCGTATTAGTGGTAGTGGTAATGGTGGTGTTGGCCGTGATGGTGGCCGTGGTCGTGGCGATGGTGGTCGTGGTGGTGGTGGTGGTGGTGGTGGTGGTGGTGCTGGTGCTGGTGGTGGTGGTGATGATGGTGGCGGTAGTGATGGTGGTGGTAGTGGTGGTAGTAGTAACAGCAACACCAACAGCAACACGAGGCGGCGGTAGCAGCAACAGTAGGGAGGCGATGATAGTAATAATGCCGAGGACTTCGTGGTTAGATGTCATGGCCAAGCCTCGCGATTTCGAAAGCCAAAAGTCGAGAGTAAGATACTACGTATAAGTAAAAATCAGTTTCATCAATTTCAGCCTGCAAGAGGAAAGACGAAATGTCGAGCCAGGCAGAGCATCAACAGCCCGCCCCCAAGAAGCCCCGACTGGTTTTCACAGACCTTCAGCGTCGTACTCTACAGGCTATTTTTAAGGTGAGACGAGCCTCGGTTCGTTCAATTCGGCCGACTTCCTTATCTATCGACCTCCATTCCTCCTCCCCCATGCTCCTCCTCCCCCACGCTCCTCCTCCTCCTCTCCTCCTCCTCTTCCTCCTCCTTCTCCTCCTCCTACCTACCTACCTACCGCGGCTCATACACGAACGCACCTCACATCCAGCCGTGGTTTCATCCGAGCAAGAACTGCTTGCTCCAATGCCCCCTCCTCCTTACAAATAATCCCTACCTACCTACCAGCCGAAACACATAAATCATACAAGAAAAAAGCGCGCTCAACAAACGAACAGCAAGCTGCAATCACTAATCACAAATCACACATATAGATACATAACTTGATCCAATCACATAAAAATACAATCAATGCAAAAAGAAAATCGCGTGTTCATTTCATCATTTTCATCACAAATCAAAATCCACATTCTGCGTCGTTCGCGTTCATCGCAATAATACTTCATTATATCAGATTCACCCCCACCGTTGATCCCCCCCTTATACCCCCCAATATACCATAAAAATAAGCTTTATCTAAATTGTGCTGAAACATTTGTCAATTTTCCTCGTGTTTTGGCTAACGTCGAGAGGCCCCGGTTCGGAGAGCCTGTGGGGGAGGATCGGTACCGCCAGAGAGTCCTCCCCTCCCCCCGTACCATCTCCTCTAGCTTTCTTGCGAGGGCCGGATAATTGAAAATGCCAAAGAGTGATTAAAAATCGGACAAGTGGCCGGATAACAAAAGGGACGAACACCGCTAGGGCGGGGAGGGTCGCTCGAAGGACTGGAAGGGGAACGTGAATGGCAGGCGACTAGATGTCGGTGAAAAAGATACCTGTCGAGCTCTCGATGAGCTTTCCCTCGAGTATCGATCGCACCGGATAGACGCACCGAAGAGTCGTCGAGCCGAGCGCTTCGGGAGGCCCGATGAACGGAGCCGCCTAAAGTCGACAGCGGCTCTGAATTATCATTTTCTTAAGAGATAGGCAACCCGACCCCCTCCTCCCACCCGAGCGCTCTCGTTCCGTCGAATAATGGCTATGAATAATTAATTATTTATAGCCGAGAAATGCGATAACCGACGCTCTTTTACTTTGGCCCAATTTTCGCGAGTCTTTGCACCGAGTCGCATTTAATTCCAGCCTCTCCCTCTCTCTCTCACACACACTCACACACTCTTGTGGCTCTCTTGTGTCTCCGTCCCTGCCGGAGCGACGCGTCGCTGCTTAAGCCTGCCTACCTGTTCCTTCAATCGATTGCCTAAACGGCCGGCACGTGCATTATCCTGACACGCGTGCACCGAGAATTCGTAGGTTTAAAGGCGGGAATGGACGCGACCGGCGGCGAGTAATTTCGGCCGGTCGATGGAAGGTCGATTCTCCGCAGAGGCCGTGACGAGCGGAAATTATCACGTGATATTTAGGGGAGCACGTGACAGCGGGCCAAATGACGGACAAAGGTATCGGCGCAAGGCTTTGGGGACATTTAATTTTTATCGTACGAATAATTCGGGTGGAGGGAAGGGCGGGGAGGAGGGGGGGCGGAGCCACCGCGATAACCGCGAGTGATTAAAAACTTTTTCAAAACCGAACACTACCAACAATTACGCGCTCGAGTCGATTTATTAAATGCCGACGATAAGCCAAGAATTCGTTGGGCTTTATTATCCGAAGCGCGCCGCCGCTGACTCACCGATTGCATTCGACGGTCGCCGCGATGTTTTTCCCGTGACACAACGCACCCCGTCTTGTTGCGTCAATGGAATTTTGTCAGTTAGCTTTGAAATTCGATATTTTCATATTTAACGAGCATGAATGGAGCCCAATAAAGCCCATTTTAAAAAGAGTTTATCAGTTATTTTAATACATAATTGAATCCCTCCTCCCACCATCCCTCTCTCTATCTCCCCCTCTCTCTCTCTATCTCCCTCTCTGTCCCTCTCTGTTTTTTTTTTTATATCTCCCTCTCTTTATCCTTTAAACGCTGTTTTCAAAAGCCATTTTATCGGCTTATTACGATTTGCTTCTTTTTTTTTTCGATAACTTTTATTGTCGGCTCGTCAAAGAAAATGGAAATATTTTAAATATATCAATATGCCCCGCAACGGAATAAGCAAAGAAATAATTTTTATCCTTCCCATCCCTGTCTCTCTTTCCTATCGTTTGCAATAAACTTATAATCTCCAGCCGAGTATATGTTTATTAATATATACAAGCAATTAAAAGAAAGGCACATAATTGCTTCTTGAAAGCCAAAAGGTTCCATAAAGTATTTAAAAGACTCATTTTCTATTGTAATAGTACCAGTAGCAGTAGCAGTAGTAATAGTAGTAGTAGTAGTAGCGAGTAGTAGCAGTAGTAGTAGTGGTAGTGGTGGTAGTAGTAGTAGGAGTAGCAGTAGCAGCAGCAGTAAGGAAATACGCAAATAAAATTGCCATCTTATCGCATTATATAACTAACTTTATGTGAAAGACTCGGCTCTTGTTCCGTAATTATGATTTAATGCAATGCAATGCGAGTCTTTATAACCCCAATAATCCCTGACCATAAATGTATGCTATATTTATTATGTTTATTTTCATTAGTTCGATTAATTTGCATTATGTTTGTCTACTCTCTCTTCCTTCCCCCCCCCACAACCCCAACCACAACCCCACCAATTAAGCTCCGTTTCGAGTATCGGATATTTCGAAAGCGAGCGAAATTTTTTTGTTAAAAGTATCGAGCTGCGTATCGCGAATTACATTTCGTTTGTAATTTAACTGCGGCCTAAAATTAGCGCGTAAAATCGTTATGAAACTCGGCTCTTGACTGCGTAACTCCAGCAGTTAAATACAATAAAATTACGTTTACCCAATGTAACCCTATTACCTTCTATTTGCCAAGAGGATATTAAAATCACTCTGATTTTACCTCAATAAAAGCAGCATTATCAGATTTATTCAATCGGGACAAGGTAATGTAGCATTAGTGGATACATTTGGCGGTAATAATAAGGGCGCGTTACTCCTAACTGGAATAAGATGACGATTGGCCTTTTTCTTTCTTTGCCGGTGACTCAAGGGGGACGGGGATACAGTATTAAATAGGCTTTGTATGGTGTGAGCGAGCGAGCGAGGGTCCGAGTTCATTTAAATCAAGCCGATAAACTTTGCAGCGTTGGCCAGGAAAAAGAGGGGGACATAAGGGTACCGGGCACCAGTATTTATCTACTGTCACATGAGAGCCAAGTGATCCTAAGAACGAAATTATCTACTGGGAATAGAAAAATTGAGCAGTCGGTCGGTCGGAGCGGCGTGCGATCTCGTTCGAGCGAGGGGTGGTGACCGAGGGAGGGAATAAAAAGGGAAGGCGACAAGTGCCGAAGACGCGAGAGTGAGAGAGAGAGAGAGAGAGAGAGAGAGAGAGAGAGAGAGAGAGAGAGAGAGAGAGAGATCGACCGGGGGGCATTGAAAGGAGGTATCGCGTCCGCTGCGCCATCGCGAGTCGCGTCCGCCACCGAACAAAACCTCCACCGACTCGTGACTACGACTACTACGGTTGTCCCTCCTCCGTCTCCACCGCCTCCTTCGCCTACTCCCCCTCCTACACCTCCTACTACTCTTCTTTCTCTCGAGCTACTACCACGACTAGCCGAGTACTACCAGCGGGATGTCCTACTTTCCGTCGGACAGTAGTACATCATGCTTCGAGTCAGCCATCGAAGTTTGCCCAGAGCGTGGAAGTCATCCCCGTCGCGGCCTCGAAATACTCTTTATCGCACGACAATGAAGCCTCCACACGGGCTTTAGCGGCTCCGCTTCTGTTTTCGAAATTCGCTCCCTCGCCCCCTCCGCCATACGGCTGCTAGTATTCGCCTATCATCCCATGTCCCCAATAACCCCCATTCCCATCACCACCAACACCAAAAAATACCCCCACGGCATTCATATGTAGTCCCGACCCCGCGGCCCCGATCCTCCCGCACGCTTGGCCCTCTACGTTCGAGAGCCACCTTTTCCCCCCGGAGCGCGGGAATCGATATGCGGCGGCCAGTGCCCTCCCCACCTCACCGTCTCCGCTGCCACCGAAGACGGAAGGAGGCTCGAGAGCGAGGGACCTTCGGCCCCGGTGGAGGTACCATTCGACGGAGCCAGCGCGAGAAGGGTGTTAGAGGTCGCGCTGGATAGTCGCGCACGCCGTCGTCTATCGATCGGCTCGTGAATAATTTCTCGGGCGCAGCCTCGCCGCTACCTCGGCACCCGCCCCCTCGCCCCTCCTCGCTCCGCCAACCCAACGTCCGACAATCGCTCCGTCACCACCACACCACCACCACCACCACACACCACGACCACCACCACCACCACCACCACCACCGACCACGACCACCACGACCACCACGACCACGACCACGACCACGAACACGACCATCGCCTTTCTTGCTCGCACACCCTACCGTCTCCCTTCCCCGAAGTACCGAAGTCATCCTGTGTCCTCCGCCCCCCCACCCATCCCTCCGAGAACACCTTAACCGCGAAAGCGACCCAGCCGCTGTAACCTGGCCTGCCCTCTGTTGCAGGAGACCAAGAGGCCGTCGAAGGAGATGCAGGTGACAATCGCGCGCCAGCTCGGCTTGGAGCCGACGACGGTCGGTAACTTCTTCATGAACGCGCGACGGCGCTCGATGGATAAGTGGAAGGACGAGGACCCGAAGGCGGTGAGCGTCGACGAGGGCCAGCTCTCGCCGACGATCGGCATCAGTCCGCGACAGGCCAGCGACGTTTTGTGACACACGTCCGACCACGAGGAGTACCACGACGAGTCAGCCGAGGAGGACCTCGCCTTCTCGTAAGGCCTCTCCTCGGCCGGCACCGCCAGCCCCACCCCCGCCAATCCGAGCAACCGAACTCATTGTCGACCGACACCGACGGCCCTTCCACAAGGCAGGCCCGATCCCCGGCCTGGGAGCCCCAGCAGCCAAGCATCTAGTCAAGTCGTCGTCGGCCGTGGAGCCCCCACCCGAGGCCCAGAAGATTGTACCAAGTTCCTAAGGCCGAGGCGGAGCGCGATGAGGCCCCGACACAGCTCGAGGCGGTGGTGGCGACGGAGGCGGCCGCGCCGGCTGGGCGGCCCGGAGGCCACCCAGGACTCTCGTCGGACCCTCGTTGGTCAGCGGCGTATACATAAATAATAACACATAAACCTTTGGACGCTCGTTACGGAGTGCGCGATCGCAGGACACGGGTAGCGCGTCAGGACTTGGCCGTGATATTATCGGGCCCGCGATCCTCCCGATCCTTCCTCCCACCCCGACCTATCCCCGAAACCAACCTCCCTGTCAAGCCTGCATACATGGACATTGTACATAAGCCGACGCCGATCTGGAGATGTGAATTGCTGTTTCGTGCCTCGCGGTGCTCGCATTCTACTCTTTCGAAGATCGAATGGGCCTTTCGGCCGCACCCTCTTCTTACACGCTTAAGCGGACGAGTGGACGAGCGGACGAGCAGCTAGTGGGAATACGTCTTGGAGCGATCTCTGCTTGTCCAACTGTCGAGCGACCGCTGCCTCATCCAACAGCTGCTGCATTCGTGTTTACGCATCCCATTTACTTGGACTTTTCGCCCCCACCCTCCCATCACCACCACCATCACCACCACCACCACCACTACTATTCGTGCTTTCGACTACGTCGAGACGGAAACAGTATTGCTAAACCGAACGATTTTTATTAATACTTGCTTACTTACTTACTTACTTACTTACTTACAAGGAGCGCTCGTGATAAGGTCATTGTGAGAATTCATTGTAACCGGAAAGCCGCGGTCTCAACCCCCGCCGCTTCAACATCATACATAGTACAAAATAAACATTATTCCTGTCGTTGTTGGTGGTGTTGTTGTTGTTGTTGTTGTTGTTGTTGTTGTTGTTGTTATCAATTATCAATTGTCACTTGTCGACGTTGCCGATTATCGACTAACGATTAATAATTATGACTATTGCTACTGTAACGACGATGCCGATTATTATTGTGGCGATAACGACGATTACGACGATGATGACACTGATGATAATGATGATGGCGATGACGATGACGATGACGATGACGATGACGATGACGATGACTGCGACGACGACGATGATGGTAATAATCGCGAGGATATTGAGAAGAATGAGAGGACTGCGGCGATGACGAATTTAATTTAATTGTAAGCGAGAAGTTGGGACTCAAAAAGCTCAAAGAGATGAAATCGTCATTAGCGCGTTAAAATGCAGCATACCGTTCGTTCGTTAAGAGGTTACCTGTGTCTCTGAGAAATTACTAATTGCGAGAGAGAGAGAGAGAGAGAGAGAGAGAGAGAGAGAGAGGAGTGGAAAAAGAATTGAAGGATCCAATTTTTTTTTTCAATTGCAGTTATATTGCCATAATGATCGTGCGGCTTTACAAATCTCAGGCTGTGTGTGGCGAGGCTTGAAAAGCATATTTCACGTTTGCGTAAAAGACTAATAGAAAAAAAGAAAAAACATATATTGAGGAATTGGCCGAGTGAGGCGTTGTAAAATATATTTAGCTTGTATACATTCGAGTAGTGTTTCTCAAGACTTGAAAAATTGTTAGCGTTAAATTTTAATGGAAATGTCGCGATTTATGAGATTTGTAAAAGTTGAAATGAAACGCAGCGTTCTATTAGACGTGCAATCGCAATATAAATACTAACTATGACACTAAAGTGTGTAAAATTTTGTCAGGGCGAGTCAACTAAGGAAATAAGATATAGAAAAACTTTGACGATGAAGGGCGTTACAGCGCGTAAAACATATTTGACTTGTATTATAAAAGTGTAAATATATATTAGTTGCGAAGAAAAATTATTATGACGAAGAAAATCATTATTATTATTATTATTATTATTATTATTATTATTATTATTATTATTATTATTATTATTATTATTATTATTATTATTATTATTATTATTGCAATTATTATTATTATTAAAAAACGATGCAAGTGTTTTTGTTAAGGTCTCTAGGCATTAGATAATTACATAGTAGAAGAAAAATGATATAAACTTGTATAATGTATCGGAGAGTCGAGATACACACCTTTAAGCGAAAAAGTAAATGAGCAGACAGCGTAACGTAAGAAAAGGAACATAGAGTATAATATATAAATAATAATGGTAAAGGTTATGAATAAAAAAAAAAAAAGCGAATAATACATTATAGAGATATGAACAAGATATGACCAGAGAACTTATTCATTTGTTTTATTGGCCCTTGGACACGTAGGGCACGCGGCACGTTTACT
The DNA here is from genome assembly GCA_018883505.1 of Ceratosolen fusciceps. Taxonomy (NCBI): domain Eukaryota; kingdom Metazoa; phylum Arthropoda; class Insecta; order Hymenoptera; family Agaonidae; genus Ceratosolen; species Ceratosolen fusciceps. The sequence continues at coordinate 11,501,466 of RCIC01000002.1, read as the reverse complement.
TAACTCGGCGATGTAGAGAAATATAAACGATACATCATTTCTCACTTCGTTCTCAGAAAAAAGATAAATTTATAATCTATTTATATAATGATAATGGGGGGGGAAGCGCTCAATGATTTGTCATAAATAAATCTCTCCTTGTTGCACATCTACGAGCGTTAATTGATTGATTGATTGATTGATTGATTGATTGATTGATTGATTGATTGATTAATTAATTAATTAAAGGTGAAAATTCCGCTTGTACTGATTTTATTGTATCAATTCATTCAGTCGTTTACATATTATGATGATGATGATGATGATGATGATGATGATTTATTATTATTATTATTATTATTATCGTTTACATTATTGTTTTGAGAAAATACTTAAACATGTTACTAAAATGACTTTTGAGATTTTGCCATCGGGTCAGCAATTTTAACGGAGCTCGAAGAGATATTTTCTGACAGTTGATATTGAAATCGTTTTTATATAGCCTTTAATATCTAGCGAAAGGACGCGCATTAAAGACAAATACCAGCAATCGAAGACAACATTTTGAGGGATTGATAAAAACTGACGTTGAAATAAATCTTAAGTTTGACCGGGTGGATCGAGCAATAAGAAGTGCAACGCCGGAAAAACGCAGCGAACTTTAAAGCAATAGATCGGATTAGTGCTTTGTCAAATTAAGGCTCATTAAACATTAAGTTGCTGACGACGAGGGAATCGTCGATAAGGTGCTCCGGAGTTTTATAAAAGTTAATTTTTGTCTATTCGAAATTTTTCGTTGCGTCCCGTCTCTGCTGCAACCCTTGTTTATCGAGATATTTTTATGGCTACCCAAGAGTAATACGATCACGGGAATACGCTGCACTCGCTAATGAGAAATAGAAAACAACAATTTTTCGATTTCAAATATATATACATATATATATATATATATATGTGTGTGTGTGTGTGTGTGAGTGCGTAATCACCCGATGGATGGTCACGTGGTATATCCATGCACATCTCGAGGCTTTGTTCTGCAATATATTTTTAAGTCAGATTTCATTTAAACGCCAATGTGAGAAATTTTGAAATTGTGTACCAAGTAGACGAGATTGCGCAAATACATTGCAAAAATAAAAGCAGACAATTATCATTTAATATAGAAACATAAGAAAATAGAGTATATTTCTGATTCGAGCGCGTGTGGATAAGTATGCCTGTGTTTGTAAATGCTCAAATGCTATCGTAAGTGCTTGGAGCGGATTATTTCGAAAATTCAAGGAATGCAGTTTATTAAGGGATGAAAATCGAGCGCTGACCGACGTCGATAAGGCTTAGATGGAATCCAACCGTAAATAACATTTGCAAAAGAAAGCTCGCTGACCTCTGGCCATTAATGTCTTAGCGTCATCTTTTATAAGCCTTCACTGCTCTTAGTATTATCCTTTGTATTAGTTAGCTTCTCGTCATTTTGGCTTGCGAAAATTGTTAAACACTCTTTTAATAACTTGGGTAAATTGTAGATGATAATTTCGCTCTTGCTCAATGCTTCAAATGACATTCATTACATAAATTAAAATTTATTTATTTATTTATTTATTTAATTTTATAATTATTTAAAGAATAACGTGCATTAATGTAACGTGCAAATTATATATATAAATTATTTATTGATTCGTAATTGTGCTATTGAATTATTTATATTAGCATGGATATTCAAGACACTGAAATTGTGATAAAAATATAAAAAAAAAAGCTGAAAACAATAAATAATAAGCCGTAGTCATGCCGGTCGTTCATTCTACGTTCCTCGTGAACGTAGATTACAACATCTAGAGTCGTTCTTACAGATATATATATGAGTGTGTGTGTGTGGGTGTGGGGTGTGTGTATGTGTGTAAAGATAGAGATAGTGAGAGAGAGAGAGATAGAGAGAGAGAGAGAGAGAGAGAGAGAGAGGATTTCTTGATTTGTTCATCCCCTGTCGGATCGAAGTGCCTAGTAACGAGCATGCGAGGAAGCACTAGACATTAATGATTACGTTCTCGGCGTCCAGGAATATATGAAGCTAAGCACAGGTCTCTTTGGCTCGGTGGTTAATATACGCGATAATCCGCGACCGCTGCGTCGAATCCCATTTCCCGCTTAATAAAAATCCGAAGAGCACTGGCAGCCACGTTTTTTAATCAGCTCACATTGGAGTCATCGATGGCTCGGACTTGTGGATACATGATTTTTTACCTTCGTACCCGGAAACTCGCCGCGGCTGGATCGGCGAAGCTTGTCTAATAACGAGCTCGTAGGGTCATGCACTTGTATTGATATTGAAAACATATCTGTCTGGCTGAACGAGGACGACCCTGGTCGTGGCACAATAATAAATGCGTGGCTCTCGAGAGACGAACGCTTAGAGATAACCATTGAAACAGCTTGTCGCTTACAACCGTGTAATTTATATAGATTTTTAACGCAATGTATCGTTGGCAATATTAAAACGTGTTTCGCTTGATTACGAAGGCCCGCGGTGCTGCTGGTTTCATGAGTAAGCCTTGACGAAAATAAATAATTATTTGAATAAATAAATAAATAAATAAATAAACAAACAAACAAACAAACAAACAAGTGAATGAATAAATAATTAAATATATTGATTAAATGCAGGAACGAACGAACGAACGAACGAACGAACGAACGGACGAACGAACGAACGGACGGACGGACGGACGGACGAACAGTTAAATAAATAAAGCAGTGAACAAACAAACAAACAAATAAAAAATTTAAATACAAATAGATACAAATAAATACAAAGAATTAAGTGAATAAATACGAATAGATAAAGTCAAGCTCCGACGCGTTGTTATTATATAAAGTGAGCATCAATTGCGATTACACTTATCAGGAGGTTCGGAATCCGAGTGCATTTAAGGAGAAAAGGGAGGCAGCGATTGCGAAGACCTGTCTGCCGCTACACATCTAGTTTCTATCTTATTTTGACTATCACAGTGTAAACAAAAGGAAATAGTTCACACGACAATAAGGTATTGATTAGCTGACCGAAGGGTGGTAATGTAATATATAAATACAAACCAAGTAAGCATTATTATATTTATTATAACACGAGAGTCATTGTATGATTGTTTGAGAGAAAGATTTTGAGAATAGCGAGAGGGAGCGAGTGAGCGAGAGAGAAAGAGTGCGTGAAAGACAAGGAAGGGAGGCGGAGACGAAGGCGGAGGGATCGTCGAAACGAATAGCCAACCAAGGTCGATAGGAGAACGAGATAAATTTAGGAAAACAAAAACAAATATATGACGCGAATTAAGGAAAATATTAGTGTGCTAACGTATTGCGTCAAAAGATGATAGAAAAATACAGTTGCTCCCGAGCGTGCGTGTGCGTGTGCGTGTGCGCGTGCATGGAAGAGGTAGGATGAGGCGTAAAAAAGGTCTAGAGGTAGGAATCCGAGGAGTTCACGTTACATACCAAAGGATAAAATAGCTTACCCGAGTATCGATTATTATTTATATTTACTTAGTCACCCGATAAATGATGCGATTATTATATACACGGTACGATGAAATAATAATACTACAGATGAATAGACGAATGAATGGATGGACGGATGGATGGGTGGATGGATGGATGGATGGACGGACGGATGGACGGATGGACGGATGGACGGATGGATACATGGTGAATTTTTGCTTATTAATAATTGTCATTATTTTGTGTTGTTATTATTAATTATTAATTATTAATTATTAATTATTAATTATTATTTATTTGTTTGTTTTTAATGCGTAGAGAAGAAAAAGTGCAAATGCCAGGATCGAGTTGTCGACATTCGAAAGCCTCTCGTAAGCGACGATAGACAATGTTATATTATGAATATGTCGTTGAAACATGCGACGAGCATTTATTCTCTGATAAATAATTGATTATAAGACTGTATTATTCGTTCGAGGTCCAATCGCGTATCCACGCCAATGTAACAAATTCTAATAAATAAAACAACTGGATTCTGGCATTCATGTGTACCTATGTAATAGACGACACATTGATGATCAAGGCGTTGACACGTTGTAAACTACTGTAAACTACAATGTTACTACGTTTTACGAAGAGCTTATTGTAGTCGAGATTTTAATTAACACACGATTTTCATTAGATGGAGAAGACGCGGTATTTTGAGTGTAGCACTTCAAATTCTTTACACTTTTGCACGAGACGTGTGTTGTACTTGATTGATCGATTGATTAACCAATATGTAATTAACATTTTATTACTTATAAATTAAACTTAATTTATTTACCATTATCGAATGCCGCTTGTCTTATGCCTTTGTGTTAATTGTCTGTTTTCGTTCATTTTAAGACTCGCTCCCATTTCTTATTACGAATGTGCAATCAAATGCCTTGTAAAAATTACATAATGTAAAGGACCTTATTTTACCTATATATATATATACACACACACACACACACACACACATACCTATGCATATAAATATAAATACGAGATGCCGGGAAGTTTAAACTTATACATTCAAAGGTCTTGCTATTTTTCTCAAAATCTCACCGAATTCTTTATGTCCTTCTAGAGACGACGACGAATTTTATTTATCTCTTTTATTATTTTAACGAAGAAAAAAAGAAAGAAAAAATGAGAATATTAATTTTGCCTTGACTGCGTGTTTGTACAGATAAAAAAAGCACGACGTAACGTTTCACGCTCTCCTCACCACCACCACCACCACCACCACCTCCTCCTCCTCCTCCTCCTCCCACATCCAACCAAAATAAGTGCAAGACATACATGATCCAAATGTAAGCACTTACCTTATTGTAGGCTAGATGTTCCTTTGTGTTTAATAAATTTTTATATTAAATCAAATCATTAGAATTTAAATATTTCATTCGAAGACTCGACCATTCGAGCGGTCATTCACTTTTACATTTTGTTTTTTTATTATTATTATTATTGAACTTACCATTGCTTGGCATGATTTTAAATTACAAACAGTATAGAACGGACAAGTGAATAAACGCAAAAAAGAATGCAATGTCGTGAGATCAACTTACCGATCGCTGGGATTTCAATGGAATGGCCAAAAAAATTTCTTAACGTTCGGTAAGCTCATACGTCACTTTTAATTTCACTTTAAATTTATTATAATAAATTAACTTACTAATTAACGCTCCCTTGAGATTTATGCACTGTAAAATTTCACTACAAGTTTATTTCACGAAAAATGTTATTATTTAAAACTCAACAGCATTTCGTAAAAAAGTGCACTAACGTTATATCGATAGCGATTCGGCGCGCGCCATTTTTCTTCAGCAAAACTCGAACTTTTCAAATACCTCTTGGCTAAACGTCCCCTAAACCGCCAATGCTATTATTATTGTTATTATTACCAATACAAAATCACGCATTCTAATTGCCTTAAAAATTATGTATAAAAAAAATAAGCAATTCATACCCTATCGCAAACCGAATCTGAAATATTAACTCTTTTTCTTTTTTTCTTTTTTTTTTTTAAGAATAAATATGTTTTAAACTTTAATTAAGATCTTGCCACCTGATAAACGTTACCGATATTTCGTTAATTTTCCTCGCCTCTTTAAATTTTTTATACAATAATAACAACAACAACAATAATAATAATAATAATAATTGTTGTTGTTGTTGTTATTGCTATTAACTATTATCATCATTATTATTATTATTATTAGTATTATTATTATTGTCGAGTTGTTCCACGAATTCGATTTTACTGCTTTTTTGGTGAGTATAACAAATACCGAGAGCATCGAAAAACCACGTCGATGACAAAACTATGATAAGAATTTTTTCTTTTAAGCTCACTATTTAATAGAATATCACCGTAAACATCGAATAGAAAAATTAATGCTTTTCTTTATTATTTTTAACGACGCTAACCATGCGAAAAGTTAAGGTTAAATAATATTTTTGTACCATTTCCCACTTCGTCACTACGTAATTGCAAGTGTATTGTAAATATTTAAATATATTTTTAAGAAGAACACTTAACCCATATATCGTTTTATATCTGCATTAATTCTCTTACCTATAATAACAATGTCATTTATTATTGACATTATATGAAACATTTATATCACAGTATCACATGCGTCAAGTAATGCCAATACTTTTCTCCACTTACTTATAATCAAGTAATTGAAAAATAAGCTTCAATTGCAAATACTAGTCCAAGAATATGCTGTCACAATAAAAAGTTAAATTCTTTCTTTAACAAAATTATTTATTAATAATTACAGTTTATATAAAATATAAATATCATATAAAGACTGTATAATTAATTGCTTAATTTTTTTTTTTTTTTTCTTTCTTTTGTAGCTTTTTATTCTAACGTTTTCTACAAAATAGATTTTTTTAGTTTTGAAACAGTTTTATCCTAACTCTTTTTCTACGTTCTCCAAGTAGATTAAAACTATCCAAATATATTGAAATTATTGTATAATAACATTTTAAAGCTCTAAAATATCTATAACTACATCTTTTCGCCAATATACAATCATAATATTTACATTAAAATACAGATGTGTGCAATAATTTTATATACGAAATATAAAACCCTACGTAATTGATTAATTATACAGTTTGCTGATTTGTTTAATATTTAGCGTCTGTGCGGCATAATGTATATTGTTAATATTGCAGTATTATTAAATAATACATACATATTTCCTAGCACAGTTTTGAAAAATTGTCTGTTGCATTACAGGGAGGTTTCTGTAATGTAGCCTATTATTAATCTGGAAAAATAACACAGCGAAGTTGATCCTCTTTAAGACATTCAAGCATTGCTGTAGTGCCGATATTGAAGTGTACCGTAACACCACCATCGATAACTAATCCTCCATCATGACACTGCGATTGCACTTTCAGCTCTTTACAAAAGCCACGACTGTCCATGAGATTTGGTAACTTCATGGTGTGGTTTACAACCATTTCGCGAATAACATATGCTAATCGAAGTTGATCTAAATAATTATAAAGAAATTTCGTACATAAATAAATTTTTATAATATTGATAGAAGTCATATAGGGTAGCTTATGTAATATATGTCTTTATAAAAGAAGTGCATATACCTGGAGGATATTGAAGTTCCCTATTAAAATCTAAGCAAATTTTTTTTATTTGATCATCCGATAGTTTTCTTTCGTAATCGGCCATAGAAAGAACATCTTTCACCACTTGTGGATTTAGAGAATTGATTGCTGTGTACCAAGATGTAGAACCAGTTCCAGTTGTCACACATACACCTGAACATTTTACTTTTTTAAATTTGTTATCTGTTTTGACATGTAAATTACTAATACGTGCAGAGACAGATTCGCCTATAAAAACCTATAAATTCAGATTTGCAAATAAGATTATTTATTGCCTTGGACAACAGGTAAGCTGTGCATTGTGTCGAAAAAGAGAACTTACTTCGTTAAGAGCTAGCCAAGGCAACTGTCTTACATTAGGAAATTGTCCTTTCGGTTTCGTTGCTTCGTATTGCTTCTGATAGAAACTAAAATGAGTTTTAAGGAATCATTCTGTTGTAAATAATTTTAAAATCGTTCTATTGAAAAGTAATTAGAGAAATAATGTACGTTTTAGATTGATTTGAATTTTGGCTGTGCAAGTGAAAGGGCATGTGCCAAACGTTGTCACCGTACAGGGTAGTCCTAATTCTGCTTCTCATAAGGAATTCAAAATGACCTGCCTTAATCCTCTCGATTACGAGAGCTATATCGTTAGTGTATTTAGAGGGTAGCATTAAGAAGCCTTCGGAATTTTCAGGATCGGAATTAATGCCCACCACTGGCTTAGATCTCTGCCATATTAAGTTTGAGGCTAGGAGAAAGGTGCCGTCGCCCCCAATACAGATAACAAAATCTGCCCAGGAAATGCTATCTTGGTCAATGTTGTATCTAAAAGGAGGACTTTCTTAAACTCAAGCTCTGTAGTTGCGGGTAATGAACGTGCTGTAGGAGTACCTGTTCGTTATCCTATAGGGTATGTTATAGCGCTTGAGTGCATTAATGGTTCTGAGCTGGGTATCGTTATTTCTCTGGTGACCAGCTAGAATGAGATTATAACTATCGCAGCAGACTTGTAGCTTGTTCTTGAGCTGCTCCTCGTTGAGGTGAGGATTGGCCTGCTTCTCGATCTGGTACCTCGATATTTTTGTTATGATGAGGACGCGCCTCGGCAGGCAGCCCGATCGAAAGCGCCGAGCCAGCTGCACCAAGTTGGAAAAGGGCCCCTCGCTGCCGAAAATCCGCCGAGCCCCTGCACAAAAGGTGGGCATGAGCCGTATTAAGAATATTCAGGAGCCCCGGGGGAGTGCGAGCATTCGATTTGAATGTCAGAGGCGACGGTCATTCGAAAATGGAACGGCGCCTCGGCTACTTTTGTTTTGCACTGTCACTGTCGCCTCGAGAGAGAGAGAGAGAGCAGAACAGAGCAGAGCAGAGCAGAGCAGAGCAAAGCAGAGCGGCCCTCGCGACCATTCACGAATCGTACTTACTCTGCGCTTCTCTGCATAGATGTGCGAAAGCCGTCATCCTTCATCGAGTGCCGGTCGGTTCAGTTATCATCCAGTATCGAGTCCAAAGCCGACGTATGTTTACTCCAACTTAACCTCAAAGACCGGGGCTCGAGGCCGAGCCACCGCTCAACTTCAAAAATACATTTATTTTTTTATGTACATAGCGCCCGTGGGCGATTGGGCCATGTTATCACAGGTGCCAGGGACGACGTGACAGGAGGATCGGACATGCTCGCCGACCTCGGGGTGCTACTCCAGCTTCTTCGAGCTCTTTCGACACGGCGAGGCTCGTCCTTCTAACCTCACCTTGTGCACCCACTTTATGAATTACGTCGCGCTCGAGCTATCGCAGCGCTGCTCGGCATTTTCAAATTTACAGCGACGAAGCTCCGACACCCCTTCGATTCCTTATAAAATCATTTATCGTGCAATAAATACTTACCCGAGTCACCTTACATTACAGCAACCCCTTGGCTAAGGGAGTATAGTAGAGCTCCGGGAATAGGAAAGGGTATAATAATAATAATAATAATAATAATAATAATAATAATAATGGCTCCGTTTACACGCTTCGCTTACACTTTATTAATTCATTTGTAATACATTAAGTCTGTTTAAATAGCAATGATAGGCTACCTAAAGTAAGCCATCGTTTAAACTATAGACAATCATAATACCTCTAAGTTCATCGCTCCTTCCCCCGCGCACGTATCGTTTCGCTTTTTCATTTCATTTCATTTAATTTCACTTCGTTTCGTTTCGTTTCGTTTCGTTTCATTTCATTTCATTTCATTTCATTTCATTTCATCTCATTTCATCTCATTTCATTTCATTTCACCTCGTCATCATTTCAATTCATTTCATTTCATTTCATTTTATTTGTTTATCATCATAGTATTATCATCGACATCTCATACGCTCAACTTCGCTAGATTATTCATAGGTACACTCCTGCTAATATTATTACTATTATTATTATTGTGTATCATAAGGTCGCATAAAAATTAAAATTCGTATAAAAAGCGTCGTTTCTCGTGACCGTCGTCAACACTACGTTAAGTTGAGCTGGTTGTCTTTTTCCGTAATCTGCTGGAATAATTTTCAAACAAGAGTCGACACCTCAAAAATCGCAGTCTCGCCTCTTATTTATTATTTATTTACTTATTTTTTTGTTTTGTTTTGTTTTGTTTTGTTTCTTGGTACATTAATTAATATATAACTTTACAGTAGAGGCGCCTAACGTCTTCGTTCGCTCGCATCTCGCAGACAAAATTCTGTATATTTTGAAATTCCGAATGTCAACGCAATACTGCACAATGCTACGGAACAATTTTTTACAAAAGAAAAATAAATAACTTACTTAAGGAAGCAAAATAATTAATTAACTAACTAATTCATTAATTAATTAATTGAGTCTATTTTTGCTCTAGTAACCAAATAATGTTATATTCTTCGCTCACGAAGCTTAAAGTAGTAATAGTTTAGTAGTTAGTACAGTGGATTAAATTATTGCTAACATACTTCTTTCTAATTGGCGACGTTAAATTTAATTATTTCAACGTGTATATGCATACGCATATACGTATATTCAATGACTTTTAAGTAAAATTGACGTAATTAATTAAAAGAAATAGAAATTGAAGAAAACGGAGGAAAACGAACACCCTTTTCCCGTGTATTTTGTTTTGTTTTGTTTTTTCGTTTGTTTTTTTGTTTTTTTTTTTTTTTTTTTTTTTTTCACTTGCCACCTTCTTCATCTTGCCGCGGCTCCTCTTACGGATTATCAATATCTTATTCTTTTCTCGTTAACTGTGCAAACAACTCTTACGATTAGTCTACGAGCTGCTTTGTTATACAGATTATCATTTTACAAGTAAAACTGATAATGATTTACATCGATTACATACGAAACAAATTGATCGAACGATTTTTATGCTCGCACACCGATAATCATAATAATTCGTACTGCGCACGTATTCGTTATTTCACAAAAATCGCAAGTCATTTTACAAAGTTTACAAATCACATAGAAGCTTGAATTGATTAAAATGTAATAATAATAATAATAATAATAATAATTAATTAATTAATTAATAATTAATAATAATTAATAGTAATAGTTAATAGATAATATAATGGATAATAATAAATAGAAGGGCAACAAAAGAAACTTGTCTTGCGACTTTTTTTTTTTTTATAAATATAGAGGGAGGAGGAGGAGGGGATTGTAAAAACGGGAAAGGCTTTTAACTTTCGTTTTAAAAAAGTTCACGCCGATTGGGAACTGCGAGCCGAAAGTAGGAATAATGGCGCGGGTTGGGGTCGAGGGAGAGACGAAAAGTAAAAATAATAAAAAAAAAGTATAAAAGACCGGTAAAAGAAATATCATTCAATTAGTATTGATCATCGATTTTTACGCCTAATAAAATGTAAGCCATGTTTAACATAACAGACGAGCAAAAAAAAATAGACGACAATTCCACTTTTGTTGCTACTGCTCTCCGCGAAATTTTAACACACCAGCTCTGTACATGTGCGTGCGTGTGCGCGTGGTGCGCGTGTGCGCGATATGGTGAGGGCGTGGGCGAGGACGAGGGGCGAGGACGAGGGGCGGGGATGGTGGGAGTTTCGGGGAGCTTGGGGCAGGTGCGCGCGCGCGCGCGCGCGCGGGTGCCTTGTGTAGCCGCATGCACGAGTCTTATCTATTATACGGTCCATTTACGTATATTTTCATATGCACTACGCGTACGTATACGCGTATTAATAAATATGCATACGTGGTTGTTGTATATACAGAGTTGAATACGATCCTCCCTCGGCTTATCCTATATATCGACATAATGCTGCATTATTACATGAGACAGTCTATACAATGAAATCTAAGGTGCAATCGGCA